>OX344721.1:11473469-12707053 GCA_947034835.1 Ballota nigra | reverse complement strand
CGTTTAACAATATAAACGAGTCAAGCTCGAGCCTTAATGAGTCAACCCGAACCGAGTTCACGAGTAGCTCGTTTCATTTAACAACTCTATGTGAGACCGTCTCATGACATACGACAATACAAATTAACACACAGACTTGTCAAAGTGTTAATGCGTTATGCCTCATCGTCCTATGGCATGAGACAGTCTCACACAAGACCAACTCATACATTAATTATATTATTATGTATCCACCTGTTAATGACTCGTTTACCCCGCGAAACGCTAGAGGTAGGGTTAGGTCCCAACTACTTAGTGATTCATTGAGAGTGAACAACTAAGACCCTGGACCGTTTAAACTCGTAGTCCTATAGGACTGGCCCTAAATGGATTAGGACTAGCCCATTATTAGTAAATGAAACAGAACAACTAAAATTTGAAAAATGTCTATGCGTAATCCTTCATAATTTTATAAATACTTCCTCTGTCCTGGTATTAACTTTCCGTTGCTTTTGGGCAACATTTAAGAAGGGTAATTAAATATAGATATAGTAAATGTGATGTGATGAGAGAGAAGAGAATAAAGTGTAATATGTTTAAATGAGTGGATATGAATAAAGTGTACGAATATAATATTATTAGTTGATGTCCAAAAAAGTATGAGAAGCTAATAGTGGGATGGAAGAAATGACAAAATGAGAAGTTAATAACAGGACAACGGGAGTACTTTTTATGTATTTTTTTTTCTTTAATTTAGAGTTGGTTCGACTAAACTTATTTAAAACATTATAACTTGTTTTAAGAGCTTATAAGATGTAATTTTTAAGTAGCTTATAAGTTGCTAAAGTGTTTGATTAATATAACTAATAAGATCTTTGAGAATTTATAATACTCCCTCCGTCCAAAAAAATTATGCTCACTTGTTTGCACATGATTTAATGCAATGTGTTAGAGGGTATTATGGGGTATTGTGAGGCCCGTTTATAAATTAAGTGATTGTTTATGGAAGTATGTCACACATATTTTTCATAAACAATCATTTTATTTATAAATGAACCTTACAATACCTTGTAATACCCTCCGAAATATTGCGTTAAAGCGTGTTCAAACAAGTGAACATATTGTTGACAGCGATTTCGTGAGGATCTCGCCGTCGGGTTCCTAGCGGGTAGGATTTATAAAGTATAATGACTGGAAGCAATAAATGTGAGAGTAAATGAGCTCTCAAGAGTAGGATTATAATAAATGTGATGTGTTACATTTGGGCATTAAAAGCCCTATTTATAGTGTACAAGGTGGGTTTCCCCATATTTGGTTGGTGGGCCTGTGGGCCCCCCCTACTCCTAGCTGGAAGGTAATGAGTGGCTACAGCCTCCCCTATGAGCCAATGAGAAGACGCCACATGGCACTGTCTCTCCTGAGATGATGGGACTTAGCCCCAACTGCCCTCTTTGACCCTGTCACATCCTCTGGACTGATGGCACTAGACGTCCTCTCACAGCTGGCGCAGCCTGGGGTCGGGCAGATGGGTACACGGGTACTGGGTGACGAGTCAGGATGCGAGCACCTTGGTGGTCCCTTCACGGGTAGGCGGGTAGAGTGACTGCCTCGGAGCTCGTCGCTGGCCGCCTGACCCCCGGGCCTGTGGGTTTAAGTACCCTGCCCGACAGCTCCCGGAGGTCCGCATCGGGTAGCCTCTACTTCCCCGCCCGCCTGCTTATCCAGGTGGGGGATTACTCTCATCCGAGCCCGCTGCAGTAAGTGGGTTTCATGTCCGATAACCGATGGGTCGGGTAGTTAATATCGGGCGTAACAATTGCCCCACCAGCCCGACATCGGGGGGCCATAGTCGTCGGGTGGTGGGCTGGTCGAATTGCAGACTTGATTTTGAATTTGAATTTGAATTTTGGGGTGACGTTCCATCTTCCAAGGTGATGCCTCGTATTCGGTGCTTGATGACGTCACGGGATGGCGTGACTGATGCGCAGAATCCCAGAGGTCATATCCGCCGAACCTGCGGGAACCACGCCGGCGGTCAGGTGCTCGCCCAGAAAGTTATCCGGCAGGGATATTTCTGGCCCACTCTAAAGAAGGACGCGATCAACTATGTGCGGGTATGCCACAAGTGTCAAATCTATTCGCCAGCAATCCACCAAGCTCCAACCGAGCTCACCTCAATCCTGAGCCCGTAGCCATTCGCAAAGTGGGGGATCAATCTCATTGGTCCATTGCCTACGGCCCCGGGCAGCGTCAAATACGCAATTGTCGCCGTGGATTACTTCACCAAATGGGTGGAGATGGAGTCACTAAAAACGATCGACCAGGAGCATGTCATTAGGTTCATCTAGCGGAACATAATCTGTCGATTCGGCCTCCCACAGATAATCATTTCAGACAACGGGAAACAGTTCGATGGGCTGGAGATGGAGAGATTCTGCCTGAAGCACAAAATCAAAAGGCTATTCTCGTCACCCTACCACCCCCAATCGAACGGGCAGGTCGAGACAGTAAACAAAATAATCAAACAAACGCTGAAGACAAGGTTGGAGGAGAGCAAGGGAACATGGGCGAGCAAGCTACCCGAAGTATTATGGTCATACAGAACAACCTGTCGCACCGCAACCGGGGAGACTCCTTTCGCTCTGGCCTTCGGAACGGAGGCAGTCATCCCGGCCGAGGTCATCATCCCAAGCCTCCGCACCTTGCAACCCGTGGGGACCGAGAACGACCAAGCCATGCTAAACGAGTTGGACTTGCTGGAGGAGAGAAGGCTGTCCGCCGAATAAAGAAACATAGCTTACAAACACCGGGCTGAAAAATACTTCAACTCGAAAATCAAAATCAGAGAGTTCGAAGCCGGGGACCTGGTGCTTCGACGGACGGTTGGGCAACCCAAAGGGACATTTGGTCCGAATTGGGAGAGACCCCTAAAGATCTCCAGGCGCCTAGCCAACGGTGCCTATGAGCTAGAAAGCCTTGAGGGCAACCCGGCCCAATACCCTTGGAACGCCTCCCTACTCAAAAAATACTACCAGTAACAGCGAAATAGTTTAACCTGCATCGTCCTGACGAGCAACCTCAATGTAATCGCTCTTCGAGCGCAAAGTTGTAATCAATAAAAGCGATTGTTAATTCAATCCCATCTTCGTTAAGTCGCTGCCCGACTATCGGCTAAAGCACTTCACTCATTAATCATTTGGTTAAGCTATTTAAGCGATTGTTAATTCAATCCCATCTTCGTGAAGTCGCTGCCCGACTATCGGCTAAAGCACTTCACTCATTAATCATTTGGTTAAGTTATTTAAGCGATTGTTAATTCAATCCCATCTTCGTGAAGTCGTTGCCCGACTATCGGCTAAATCACTTCACTCATTAATCATTTGGTTAAGTTATTTAAGCGATTGTTGATTCAATCCCATCTTCGTGAAGTCGCTGCCTGTCTATCGGCTAAAACATTTCACTCATTAATCATTTGGTTAAGTTATTTAAGCGATTGTTAATTCAATCCCATCTTCGTGAAGTCGCTGCCCGACTATCGGCTAAAGTACTTCACTCATTAATCATTTGGTTAAGTTATTTAAGCGATTGTTGATTCAATCCCATCTTCGTGAAGTCGCTGCCCGTTTATCGGCTAAAACACTTCACTCATTAATCATTTGGTTAAGTTATTTAAGCGATTGTTAATTCAATCCCATCTTCGTGAAGTCGCTGCCCGTCTATCGGCTAAAACACTTCACTCATTAATCATTTGGTTAAGTTATTTAAGCGATTGTTAATTCAATCCCATCTTCGTGAAGTCGCTGCCCGTCTATCGACTAAAGCACTTCACTCAATCATCATGATTCAATCCCGTTATTAATTCGATTATCAAACCAAGTTCAAGAAAACAAGAACGAAAAGCGATGATAAAAGAGAAAGACGATTTCATTAAAAGTTCGGAAAGAGGATACAACGGCCCGCGGCCAACAAACTTGATAAACAAAGAAAAAAAGGAGAAAAAGAACGCATCACGGAGCCGCCTCGTCCACCACCCCCGGGTCCTCGACCACCTCCTCGTCGGCCAAAGTGTAGATAAAGGTCGTCGGGTCGCCCAGAAACGACAGGTCCATCCCGCGATCAGCCAAGTCCTTCAAAGTGATATCATAGTCTGCCGAGGGGGGATTGGACTCGACGTAGCTCCTTAGATCCTCCAGGGGCCCGGAGTAGTCGGCCTCAGGGTTGCGGCAGAGCAGGGAGCGAATTGAGTCGGCATATGCGTTGATATAGATCATGGAGCCTGCCGACTCGTGTTCACGTTCAAGGTGGGCTCGCTCAACGGCCAGGCGCTCGTCGACCTCCGGGGCAAGGGCCTCACGCGCCCTTCGAACCTCCTCAGCCGTCATCGCCTCGGCTTCGGCGCGCGCCTTCCTCTCCTCCTCGCAGGCGCCCTCCAGCTCTGCCCGACTCGCGCGGGCGGCCTTCAGCTCCTCCCTGAGCTTTTTATTCTCCTCTTCCAAATGAGCGGCTTCGTCTCTCTTCGTCTGGAAGGCTGCCTTGTAAGAGGAGGCAGTCCGCATCTCCCGCTCGAATTCCAGCATGATGCCCTCCATGGCAATGGAGTTGCGAGAAGTGCAGATGGCCGCCGCCCTCATCCGGTCGGCAAGCGGGATGGTCCGCGTGGCCTTTTGGCAATTGAGGGTCCAGGACCGGGGCAGATTTACAACGGCGTGACGAAGGTCCTCCGGCCAGGACTCCGGCACCGCCTCCGAGTACGGAGGGTCTTGCGAGCGCAGAAATTGAAGGACCTCGGGCGAGGGCAGGTGATCAGGCCTACAAAACGGCGGGAAGAAAAGTTGGATTAAGTTACCTAAATTGCAAAAATGGCCAGGAAACTTGGAAAAGGAAACAAAAACACTTACATGAGATGATTGCCCCAGCCCAGGAAGGAGAAATCACTACGGTCGCGAGACGGGGAGGCCGAGCTCCCAATAGTCGCCTCGACGGTGCCAGCCACCAGCCCGCCTATCGCCGGGTCCAAGTTAACTGTCACCATGGCCGGGTCGACCGATGTCTGGCCTTCTACCCGCACCTGTTTGGCGGCCCGTTGGCCGTCGGTAGGAGTGGAAGCTGCGGGCGGCGCGGGCGTCGGTGGGTGGCTGCGGATCACCACCCCTGCATGGCGGACGGCTCCCCGCTTCGCTAGCTTGGCGGTGGCACTCTTTTTGGGCCCCATATCAATAGTCTCCTCGGAAGTCTCGACGTTGACCACGGGGATGAAGGCCTGGCCGGCGACGGATACGGGTTGAGGAGGAGGAGACGACGAGGAGGTTGGAGTTGATGACTCCTCTGGGAAGCGTTGTTCTGTAAAAGACGCACGGCGTAAGCGTCGAGAAGAAAACCAGGAGCAGGAAGGAAATCGGGCGGGAAGGACTTACAGCCAAAATTCAAGTGACGCGGGAAGGATTGAAGCCCGGACAATCTTCTGTGCTCGTCGCTGTTGAGGAGGTCGACGTTGCGGTTATCCTGGCTCTCCGACCTCACCAAGGTAAGTGGCTGCCGGAAATCGTCGGTCAAGTCGGCCTGATTAGGGACCGCGCAGCCTCCACAGTGAAAGAGAAATTAGATCAGTACTAAGGGGTGAGGAGAAAATTCAGTGGTTACCTCGGCGGTTGTGATCTCGGTACTCCCAGAGAACCGGGATAGTCTGCCCATCGACGACGACGCTCTCCCAGGCACCGCCGACCCACCACCACTTCTCATTCCAATGCGTCACCTTCGACGAGATGCCGAAGACGATAGCATCGCCACCCCGGGGCTTCACGGAGTAATACCCGTGGTTCATCCGACCAACCGAGGCCACTGTATAGTACAGGTAGTTGATCTCGGCCGGAGTCGGCATGTGGTGCAACCCGCGGCGACCGAGAGCGACCATTGCTCCCAAGATATAGCTCCACCCTTTAGGGGTGATTTGTGTGATCGATAAGTTCCAGGCGGCGAGTAGCTTGGAGATGGCCGGATGAAGCAAGAAACGGAGCCCGGCATGGAGCGTGTCTAAATTTATGGCGATTAGACCCTCAGGGGGCTGGTCTGCCCGTTCATTTTCTCGGGGAGGGTAGAAGAAAACATCAGACGGCACCTGGAAGGTCCAGTAAAGCTTCCTGAGGTCGGCGTCCGCGGGCAAGCAGCTGGGGCGACGAGAGGCCCCAAATTCTGTCTCCTGGGCCTCGAAGTATTCTCGGGCAGGGCGTCTCCGCACAAACCGGCTTATATATTTGGTGTAATCGAACCCAATTAGCCGGCTATCCGCGTAGTCGATATTATCGGGAACGACCTCCTGTTCGAACAAGTAGTCCTCGTCCCGAGACGGGTGAAACCCGGAGCGCGGCGCCCTCCCGTTGGGGGCTCATCCGCTCCAAGTCATCGGCAAAGGCATCCACGTCCGTGGAGGTGCCTTCACCTTCTCTGGCGGCGGCGCGGGATGTTACCTCACCGGAAGGACGGAGGGGCCTCTCGGCACCGGTGGCGGCGCGACGACTGAAGTGGAAGGCGCCGGCGGTCGCGGCGCTCTCAACGGAGTCACTCATGTTGGGGAGAAGAAAAGAATATGAAGAGGAAAGTAGGAGATTACATTGAGACTCGAAAAAGGTCACCGGATTCTGGGGAAAATCGCCGGAAAACTTGAAGCTGCTTGAGGGGGGCAAGAGATTGCAAAGAGCGAAAGTGAGAAAATGTGATGAGAACCCCTATTTATAGGGGAAATAAAAGGGACTAAATTGCAAAAAAAAGGGTCAAAAACTGAATTAAGCAAAATTCAGGGGGGCGCGTGAGGGCCACGCGCGTAACGGTTGGGAGGCAGGTTCGGCGGATGTGACCTCTGGGATTCTGCGCATCAGTCACGCCATCCCGTGACGTCATCAGGTGCGGAATACGAGGCGTCACCTCGGAAGATGGAACGTCACCCCAAAATTCAAATTGCGTATTTGACGCTGCCCGGGGCCGTAGGCAATGGACCAATGAGATCGATCCCCCACTTTGCAAACGGCCACGGTCTCAGGATTGAGGTGAGCTCGGTTGGAGCTTGGTGGATTGCTGGCGAATAGATTTGACACTTGTGGCATGTCCGTGCATAGTTGATCGCGTCCTTCTTTAGAGTGGGCCAGAAATATCCCTACCGGATAACTTTCTGGGCGAGCACCTGACCGTCGGCGTGGTTCCCGCAGCGCCCCTCGTGGACTTCTACCAAGATCTTCCTTCCCTGCCCCGGCGTTATGCATTTTAGGAGGGGTAGGGCGAAGCCTCGCTTGTACAACTGGTCCCCGATGATCGTGTACCGAGCCGCCCGAAGCTGTAACTGTCTTGCCGCTACTCGATCGTCTGGGAGTTGGCCGTCGTGGAGGTACTTCAGAATGGGAGTCATCCAGTTGTCCTCCTCCTGCCCCAGATTGGTTACCCGCTGGTTCGAGCTAGACGGGGCGGTCAGGTAGGTGACTGTGATTTGTGACATGTCGGCTGCCCCCTCGGATGTTGCAAGGCGGGCGAGGGTGTCTGCTTGAGTATTGTCGAGTCGGGGTACCACCTCTATGTGGACTTGATCGAATTTTTCGAGGAGGTTCTTGGCTAATCCTTGGTAGGCCAACATCCTGTCGCTGCGTGCCTCGTATTCTCCTGAGATTTGGCATGTGACGAGCTGTGAGTCGCTGTAGACTTGGAGCCTCTTCACTCCCATGGCCATGGTCATTTCCAGGCCGTTGATTAATGCTTCGTACTCGGCCTCATTGTTAGTCGCGTGGAAACCGAATCTGATGGCCATCGTGAATGACTGGCCGGACGGGCTAAGAAGGACAATTCCCGCGCCTGCCCGCAAAGTTGTGGAGGATCCATCGACGTATATTTTCCACGGCAGCTGCTCGATCTTGGACATCGCCTCCGGGTAGGTGAGCTCGACTATGAAGTTGGCCATGACCAGACCTTTGATGGACGTTCGAGGAGCGTATGTGACTCCGAATTGCCCGAACTCCACTGCCCACTTGAGGCACCTGCCCGCCGTGTCTGGTCGATGTAGCACTTGGCGAAGTGGCATTATGGTCAGTACTTCTACCTGGTGATCGAAAAAGTATGGGCGTAACTTACGCACACTCATTACTAGAGCGTAAGCTAACTTTTCCAAGGGTGGGTACCATAGCTCGGCGTCGTGGAGTGTCTGGCTGACATAGTAGATCGGCAGATGTGTCTGCCCCTCAGCCCGCACTAGCACGGCGCTGAGAGCTGAGTCTGAGGCCGCCAAATATAGGAAAAACTTCTCGCTGGGGATGGGTTTGGCCAACACCTGGGCGTTTGACAAATATGCCTTCAAGTTATCGAAGGCGAGCTGGCTCTGGGGTGTCCAGTTTAGTTTCCCCTTCCGCATGCTGTCGAACAATGGTTTGCACCGGTCCCCCATGCGGGAGATGAAACGGCTGAGAGCGGCCAGGCTGCCCGTCACCCTCTGCACCTCCTTTACCGTGCGGGGAGCGCTCATGTCGAGGATCGCCTGCACTTTGGTTGGGTTTGCCTCGATTCCTCGCTGGCTAACCATGTGCCCCAAGAACTTACCCGATTCGACGTCGAAACTGCACTTTTTGGGTTGAGCCTCATCCGATATTTCCTCAAGATTTCGAATGTTTCGGCTAAGTGAGTGAGGTGGTCTTCTTTCTTCTCGCTCTTAACGACGATGTCGTCGATATATACCTCCATGGTCGCCCCGATTTGGTCGTGAAACATGTGGTTGACCAATCTTTGGTAGGTTGCCCCTGCGTTCATGAGCCCGCATGGCATCCGCTTCCAGAAGTACATGTTTTTCTCGGTGAGGAAAGTGGTGTGTTTCTGGTCGTCTGCGGCCATCGGGATTTGGTGGTAGCCGGCAAATACGTCCATGAAAGTGAGCATCTCGTGCCCGGCCGTGCTGTCCACCAGATGGTCGATGTGTGGCATGGAAGTGATCCTTGGGGCATGCTTTGTTCAGGTCCGTGAAGTCGATGCACAGCCGCCAGGTGTTTTTGTTCTTCTTGACGAGGAAGGCGTTGGATACCCATTGGGGCTTATCGTCGGGGTCGACCATCGCGATAAGCTTGTTGTCGAGCAGTTTTTTTACCTCAGTGGCAATGACCGCGTACTTGTCTGGGCCGAATTTTCTTCTCTTCTGTGAGATTGGCTTGCGGGATGGATCAATGTGCAATTGGTGTGAACATACGACTGGATCGATCCTGACCATGTCTTCGTGGGACCAGGCGAACACATCTAAATTTTCTTGTAAAAATGCGATCATCGTTGCCCGCATCTCGTCGGACATCGATGAACCGAGTTGAACAGTTACTTTCGGCCGATTCTTCATTGTGACCGAAATCAATTTTTCGATCGGACTGGCTCCCTACTCGCCGTAGCGTGGATCGTCGATTTGCCCTATTAGGGTGTTGTCGATCTCCATGGGTTCGTACCCGAGTCTGGGCTCGAGGTCGACTTGAGTATTTTCAGGATTTTGTTGATCTTCTTCCATTGGGCGGGCAGTGGGTGGGATTTCTTCGTCTATTTCCATGTCTCCCTCCCCGATTGTGCAGATATAATCTAAATTTGCAGAATTTGAAATAAAATCGATATACGCTAAACATCCGCGTGCCATTTTCTGATTACCCTTAAGAGTCCCAACCTTCCCGGAGGGGGTTGGAAACTTGATACAATAATAGAATGCTGAGGCGGCGGCTTCGAACTCGTGCTCGAATGGCCTGCCGAGAAACCCGTTATAGGTTGACGGCTGGTCGACAATAATAAAGTCGAGCTGTTTCGAAGCCTTAACCTCAGCGTCTATACTAGAAACTAATTCTACGGCTAGCCTAACTATCCCGTTGGGTTTCACCGTGGCGTCGCCGAAGCCCTTGATGACCTGGTCGCACGGCTCCACGTATTTCTCAAAGGAGCTGTCCAGCTGGTCGAATGCGGTCTTGAAGAGGATGTTGCAGTAAGCCCCATTGTCGACGAGCATGCGATGGACGGTGACGCCCATGATGTTGACGGACACGACCAGGGCGTCATAGTTCGGGTAGATGACCCCAGTGCGATCCTCCTCCTTGAAGGCGAGGAGGTCTGTCTCTCTTGCCGTCGTGTTGACCGGCATGGTGATTTGGTGGACGTTGTCCATGGCTCGCAGCTCGCTCTTCTGCCTGCGGTTGGAGAGTGAAGTGGTGGATGCGAACCCTCCCACAGGGGAGAGCATGTTGACCGCGCGTCGGGCTAGATGTTCCGGTATCGGCGGGCATATGAGGGCCGCCTCTCGGTTTGGCTCGACGGGGTGGACAACGGCTTGAGCCTCCGGCCTAGCCGTCGGCCTCTTCACGAACTCTTCCAGCTTCCCTTCCTCAAAGAGTCGCCAGAGTTGCTTCAGGAGGTCGCGTCACTCACTTGTGTTGTGCCCGACGGTTTGATGGTAGTGGCAGTATTTATTGGGGTTGAGCTGCACCCCCGGTTTGTGGACCCACGGCCGCGCCTTGGGCACCATGTTCTTTTCCCGGATCTGCACGTAGACATACTCCGGGGTGGCCGCCAACTTTTCGGCCAGCTTTACTTCGACGGAGTCGAAGGGTTTGAACGGCTGAGGGGCGCGGTAGGAAAAACTTCTCCGGGTCGGCGTGCCGCGGGGTTTCTCCTTCTCGGCTGGGGCGCCCTCGCTTAGCCGCTGTGCCAGGATGTCAGCGTTATAAATGATTTTTCCGGCTCGCTGCCGGAACTCCGCGTAGGACTTGGGATAGTCCTTGTCATAGATTTCCACAACTTCGTCTTTAGGCGGAGTCCGTTTATGATGCCGACAAGCTTGACCTCGTCCCCGACGGGCTCGCCTTCCATGATGATGCGGTCTACCCGGTCGATATACACCCGGTCCGTCTCGTCTTTTCCCTGGGCCAAGTTGGCCATGCGATTGGCGCCGGCCAGACGTGGCGCCATTGAGGAGAAGTGTTCCAGGAACAGTTCCCCCAGCTGGTGGGACGAAACCACCTTCTCCGTGGGCAGCGAGGAGTACCACCAGTGAGCTCTGTCACCGAGGGTCAATGGGAACATCCGGCACTGGGTGGCGTCCGTCGCCCCCATGGAGATCATGTAGGTCGAGTATTTACTTAGGTGGGTGACGGGATCCATCTCCCCGTCGTATTGGCCCACCGCGGCCACATTAATTTTTGGTTGGACGGGGGTCCCGTACCAGTATGTCGGCGAGAGGGGAGTTAGGCATGTAGGTGATGTGGTGTTGTCCGTCCAGCCTTTCGAGCTTGGCCTCGAGGTTTGTGACCTTCTTCAAGATGGCGGCCATAGTGCTGTCGGCCGCGGGGGGAGAACGGGGACGCGGATTGTCCCCTAGACGGTCACGGACCGACGGCCTCGGGGCCGCGTCGTTGTGATGTCTGGGAGAGCGTGCCCGTTCTCGCTCCCGGGGTCTGGAACTGGCGTTGGACTCGCAGGGTCGGGCAGCTCCCCATGCCTGGGAACCCAGTCTGGAGAAGACGGATCCCGCAGGTCGGCGAGATACCCGTTGTGAGTCGGCCTCCTCGTCGAGGTGCCTTTTTAGATTCTGAGGCCGGGGGTTACTGGCGGCCCTCCTGACCGCCTCTTGCTCCTGCCGTGGTTGGCTGGTGGCCCTGGACAAGGCTGGCTCCTTCCCGGATCGATGAGTACGGATTGGAGCGGCGTCGATTTCGGCCTGGCGGCGTTCAATCATTGCCCTTGCGGCCTGGAGGTCTTCCGGAGTTCTTATCGTCGACAAGAACTCGAAAGGGCCTTGGAGAGTTTCCTCCGTGGACGGAGCCGGAGTGGCGGCCTCGCAGACATCCTCGGCCTGCTGCTGGGTTCGTGTAGCTTTCGAAGTGGTTATTTTTTGGAATGGAAACAGGTAAGCCTTTCGGGAAAGGGTTTGTTCGAGGTGACTAGATGAACGAAACCGAGTGTACTTCGATATTAGTCACCCTCCTTCTAGCGCCAAAATGTTGACAGCGATTTCGTGAGGATCTCGCCGTCGGGTTCCTAGCGGGTAGGATTTATAAAGTATAATGACTGGAAGCAATAAATGTGAGAGTAAATGAGCTCTCAAGAGTAGGATTATAATAAATGTGATGTGTTACATTTGGGCATTAAAAGCCCCATTTATAGTGTACAAGGTGGGTTTCCCCATATTTGGTTGGTGGGCTTGTGGGTCCCCCCCTACTCCTAGCTGGAAGGTAATGAGTGGCTACAGCCTCCCCTATGAGCCAATGAGAAGACGCCACATGGCACTGTCTCTCCTGAGATGATGGGACTTAGCCCCAACTGCCCTCTTTGACCCTGTCACATCCTCTGGACTGATGGCACTAGACGTCCTCTCACAGCTGGCGCAGCCTGGGGTCGGGCAGACGGGTACACGGGTACCCGGGTGACGAGTCAGGATGCGAGCACCTTGGTGGTCCCTTCACGGGTAGGCGGGTAGAGTGACTGCCTCGGAGCTTGTCGCTGGCCGCCTGACCCCCGGGCATGTGGGTTTAAGTACCCTGCCCGACAGCTCCCGGAGGTCCGCGTCGGGTAGCCTCTACTTCCCCGCCCGCCTGCTTATCCAGGCGGGGGATTACTCTCATCAGAGCCCGCTGCAGTAAGTGGGTTTTATGCCCGATACCCGATAGGTCGGGTAGTTAATATCGGGTGTAACACACATTTCTCGTGAACGGTGGGAGTAAATATTTTTAAATTTTGATTCTAATATAAAATTATTATTTTTAATATTTTGTATATTGAGGTAGAGGTGCGTGGGTTGTGGGATGTGAGAGAGGTGAAGTGAGTGGTTTGGGGTGGAGGTGATTAAGAAAATAAGTTAGGAATCTCAACTTATTTTTTTTACAGCTTATAATTAGTTAAAAACTTATTTTATGATCTTATAAGTTGTTAAACATCTTAATTTGTTAAATACATTGATAGTACTTATAAGTTGTTTTAAAGAGCTTATAATCTCAGCCAACACTCTGGTAGAGTCGTGGATGAAAAGAAAACAAGTGGGAGTTTATCGGTTCATTTATATATTTGACTAACTCTCATATGCACCAAGTGAACGGTACACTCATTCAATATTTGACACTGTTTATACTGAAAAGTTTGTTCCAATTACACTAAAAAGTTTACACTGATTTCAATTTTCAGTGTAATCCAATCACACTTTTCAGTGTAATTGAAACTAACTTTTCAGTATAAACAATGTCAATTGTTGAGTAAGTACACCATACACCAAATGCACAAGAGAGTTACTCTATATATTTATACTATTTTTTGTTTATTAGTTTGGTGATTGGTGTAATCCATCATATTAATTTATCAAAAAAAATATATTTCACTCGTTTAAGAATAATAAACAAATTTGATTTTACACGTGAATTAAAGCATGTATAAAATTGATCAACTCAACTAATACATAGTAAATTTTTACTTTTACTATTATTACATAAAATTATAAAAATTAATAAATTCAGTTAAAATGAGATAAATAACATGTTAGAAAAAATAACAATTTTATTTAGAGTAGATCTTATGTGATGGTGAGTTTTGAGTACAAATTGGACATAACTTATTAACACTTTGAAGAAATTCCGTTTATTCCTTAGAGGTTGTGGGGACTTTGGAGTTAGGTTATGAGCTTTATTTCTGACCTGGATGTGCATTATACCCACATCTATCGCGAGGGGAATATGGTTGTAGATATGATGGTTTATTTACGACATCACTCGAGAAGGACAGGTGTTTGTCCAAATTTTCTTGTATCTCCTCTTTGAGGACATGAATACTACTTACTGTCATATTTAGGGGTGCTACCTCTTTTAGGCCTTATATTCTGGGCCGCTTGTTTTCAGACCAGTCTCTATTCAGTCTTTTATGGTTGAGAGCTAAACTTTTCTGGCTTTGTATTTTGAGCTTTTTCCTACTTGGAACCGTGGAATTTAGTGGTTGGTATCGCTTTTTCGCCTACGCTGGTTTGTTCTCAAGGGAGGTTTACAACGAGGTTTTTAATGCGGCCCACTCAATTCTTCTTTTTTTGGTTTCTAGATCTCGGGTTGTGAGATCACTTTGTTCTACCTTTTTCTTTTCATTGTTATAATAATTTAATTTTTTATTAACACTTTGATAAGAGTAAATATTAATGCATATTGTCTCATACTATGAAACAATATCACATAAATTTTTATCTTTTACTCTAATTATTATTGTTGGATTGAGAAGGTATCAAGTTTCTTAAAATGTCATTCAACATCAAACTAACGGAAATGAAAAAACAAATCAAGTAATAATAATTTAATGCCAAAAACTTGCAAGAGAGCGTCTAATAATATAAGAACAATACAAATTAATAATCACCCTTGTCAAAATGTTAATACAAAATACTCAATTTATATTTGATCTCACCGTGTTATATTAAGAGTCGATCTCATACAAAATCTACTACTATAATTTAAAACAAGGGAGAGAACTTAAAATACTCATTTTCAACTTTAAGAAATTTGTTTTACCCACTTTAAATATAAATAAGCTTTTCTACCCATTTTCTAATTCAAACAATTTATTTTATCCACATGGCCCACAAACACCATCATCTAAGTCTTCCCCCATCCTCCATTTTATATAATTTAAACTTTAATAAATAATACATAATAATAAATTAATAAATATTGCAATATGATCTTAAATTACATATACTAATTTATTTTAACATAAACTAATAACAATCGAATCATATATTAACAATATTCTAATTGAATCTAATGAAAATAATACTTTAAAAAAATATATATATATATACACACATAAGTTGTGATGTTAAAAAATTAATAGTTTTAATAAATAAATTAGTATGCATTTATTAAAGTTTAAGTGATAATAAGGGGATGAGGGGTGAGTATGAGGAGATGTGAGACTCAATTTAAATTTGTTAACTCTTTTATACCCATTTTGTAGGGGTATTTTGGTCTTATAATATGAATTGGGTATAATTTTTTTTTAAGTTGATGTGAGTAAAATAAATTTTTGAAAGTTGGAAATGGGTATTTTGTGATATTTTCACTTAAAACAATTTGATTGATGATTTACAAATTTAATTTGGAGAAAAATTTGTGTGAGATGAAACAACATACAATTTATGTTTGTACATGAATTTTGGTGAAAAGCCCTTCGCCAGTACAGTACCCTATCCCTACCATACCCCACCTTACGCCTAGTTGCCTCTCTTGTTCGTTCTCTCTCAACCTTAATTTGAACCCATTTTAATTGGAAGCAACCTGCGCTGTGATTAATCTCTCGCTGGATTTCTCGACCCTCCTATATATATGCTAGGTGAGAAATTAAATTTTTTTTTTTTTTTTTGAATATGTTGCTTGCTGATTCTGTGGTAGTTGATTTCTGAGTAGTTCTTAGTATCGAGGTGTTTCTATTCGTTAATTTCGCAATCGAGTAGCAATAACATCATCCCGAACTTGACTATTTTTGCGGATTAGTGGAAACAAAAATGTTATGGAGACAGAGAATGGTTAGGTGTGGGTATTTGCGTGATGAAGAAAGCAAGCTCATTGTCCAGCAGAAAAATGAATCTAACTTGGTTTTGTTATTTGTTAATTGGTTGACGCCATTTTCTGATTAACAAGAGTGATGTATTTGTTGTAAAAATCGATGAGAAAATGTGGCATGCTATATATGAATTGGTACTGAATCTGTTTACCTTAATCCACTGATGATTTTCGAGCTATAACGAATCGTTTGAAACCCATTCTAGAATTTAGAACTAAGAGACCTGAGCTTGAGTGATTGAAACATGAAACATATCATATTCATTAATTTTGAATCATATAGAAACACCCCAGGTTATGTTGATTTAAGAACACCTCTTTTTATATAAGTTAACATTTAAATTATTTCATTTATGCATTATATTAAATTGACATAAATGCACCTTTCAATCATACTGCAACCTAAAATGGCATACCAATTGAACCTTCCTCTTCTGTGATTGCATACCCATATTCTACCACAGTCCAGTCCTTCGACAAGTATAAATATTCTGGTGGAGCAGGTTTTCAGTAAATCCTTGCTCCTGGTATATTTCTTGATATTGTGGTGTTGAGAATGCGAATGAAGTGATGAAGAAAGGAATGGTTGCTGTTCATTTTGGCGTAGTTAATAGGGCTGTCGAGGAACCTGTTTTGCAAAACGGTGCGTTCCATGATATGAAAACAGTTTTGAGTTAGATTGGGATGAGGAACTAGCATTTTATGGTGTAGTTACAGAAAATCTACTGCTGATGGAGGTAGATTATTATGGAAAGAAGAAAACCATCTTTTTACCATTCGTGAATAATTATGGTGTTGAAAGATTTTTTTTTCTGTTGTTTAAGTAGAGAGGTGTCGAATGGCATTGATTAAAAAATGAGAAAGTATTTGTTGCTGTATATTGTTTTCCCAGGATGAGCTTCTTCACATTCTGAATAGTTTCAAATTATTTATCGCTGTATATTGTAGATGCTTGAGCTTGGTAACGTGCCAGCTGGAAGGAGCACGGGTTAGAATTGCCTGAAGCATGCAAGGTTGATGAGTTTCTATTTGATGTATGGATGAGCATACCCGGATCGAGCCAATTAAATTTGATGACCAGTGCACAGCTGATACTATTATACGTCTGAGAAATAGCCAAGGAAGTCGACAATTCTTCCATTCACATTCGTTCATTCTTAAAAGCAAGAGCACTTATTTTGCAGAGAGACTTTCCGATCCAGGCTCTCAATGTTTAGAGATCGAGTGCAGTGAGATTGATTACGATCATCATTTGAAACTTGTGAAGTGTCTTTATCTTCCAGAAGACTCACTTTTGCATTCTTGGGATTCTGTTCGATCCACTCTTGGTGTTCTTCAAGCAGCTGTGGCTCTACGCTGTGAATCGATCGTTACGAGCTGTATTCAGTACCTAGAGGCTGTTCCTTGGGAAGACAGTGAGGAAGATGAGATTGTAAAGGTAGTTTCAAGATTGGGTAAAATGGCCACGCCTATATTGGCGAGAATCCAACCGGTGGATTTAATTGCAACGAAACGTGTTCTCATCTCCGCTATACGCTTTGCCACTTCGATAGATGGGCCCCGCCCGCCTTTCGGAGACGAGGTGAGGACTTCTGCACAAGAACAAGTCGAGTACATGCTCGCTGACGACGAAGACGTCCCGTTGGTTACTGCTGATAATGAGGTGAAAATGGAGACGAGGGCGGGTCTGTCCAAGGCATTTTCCTCGTTCGAAAGGGTACTTTCGGAATTCGAAACGGAGGGCGGAATTCTACAGTGTGTGTCTAATCTTGAATGGTTATGCAATATAGTGATGAAGATGGGCCTCATGAATGATTTTGTTTCCAAGTGGATTGATATATCAGACAAAGTTTTGCACTTAATCGAAGTCGAAAGTAGCATGTGGGGTTTGAAAGTGAAACTTATACAAGTGACATCGAAAGTACTCGATGCAGTAGGGTACGGAAACGTGATTCTACCGGCCCCACAACGCGTGAAACTGCTGAAATCATGGCTTCCTTTCGTACGAAAAGTGAAGCCTATTATGGATTCGATCATGGCGAAAGATGAAGAATTCGCTCACAAGATGGACGAAGATCAGTGGCAGAGCGTTGAAGGAGCGATGGTTTCGTTAGTTTCAGCATTGCCGTCAAACGACCAGGCGGAGATACTGGCGGAGTGGATGAACGGAGAGGAGCAGTTAAGGTATCCGGACCTGAGCGAGGCGTTTGAGGTATGGTGTTTTAGAAGTAAGTCTGCTAAGAGAAGATTAGTTGGAGGAGTTGAGGAGTTGGACAGAGTTGATACAACCATTACTCTCTGATATCTCTTACAATTATACACTTGCATTATACCTCTTATCTATGCCCATCCTGTGCTGTTATATTTGGAGATAGATAATATACTTTCTTGATTCTGCATATTTCTATACTGTCTTTGAATTAGGCTACTCTACCTTTTTGTCCATGAGTGTGTTTTATATTGAAATGGTTGAGAATAGAATTATCATGAAATTGTTTTAAAATATCCAATATTTGATCAAGAGTTTAAATATTTAAATTTTTTTTTTACCTCAATTTTTGATATTCCTATGAAATTTTTTATACTTCTAATCAAATATTTAATACTTTAAAACAGTTTTATGATAAACTTATCACGAATGGTTTTCATATAAAACTTTGCCTTTGTCCATTAAGTCGCTCGACTTTCATTTTTACAAGAAAAATGAACCGGGGGTTCATTATTTTCATCAAATACTAATCGAGTTTCTGTTTATGGAGTATTAATTATTTGTTTGATTTAGGCGCTCTATTTGGTGGCTTAATTAAATGCAAGGACCTTATTCAAGTAAATTTTAAAATTTTAGGGAATCCGGTTTGAAAATGGGAATCGCCTGTTTCTAAGTTCAATTTAATCATGATCAACGGTTTCATTTTGGAGTGTTACTATTTATTATGTATACAAAATAATCACTTTATGCACATTCATTATCAATTGTTTAAAAACTTTATTTTTAAATAATGATAGTGAATATACATAAAGATATATTCTCTTTTTAATTTGAGAAAATATTATTTGAATGTGGAATCGATGTTCATCGGTGCACGAAAACTTATATGTCCACTGCAAATATAATAACACACATTATGACTTGCAATTATCATTATTTTTAGATATTTTTTTTTTAAAAAAATTAATCCTTCGTTTAGGGATGACAATGGGGCTGTATCTGGGACGGGTTTGGCTAAAATCAGGACCCACCCTGCCTAGATTTTAGTGGACTCGAACCGCCGGATCCAACCCGTCCCGCCCCGTTTACTCTTATTTCATTTTTAAATTAATTTTAAAAAATAAAATATTTAATTTTAGCATTATAAAAATAAAATTTAGACATATATTTGTTTTAAATAATATTTAATATTCATCTAATACTTAAAAAATAACATATATAATCAATATATTAACAAATTTAAATACATTAATTCGAATATAAATTCATACAAATGCATATATATAGATTAAATAATACTAATATTTTATAAGACAGGTTCGCGGGACGGGTCTTATAAAAACCACGACCCGCCCAGAACCTGCTTGATCGGGTTTGTACCCGCTCCGAACGGAACAGGTTCAAAGCGAGTCTGAGTTTGAACCCTCCATTGTCATCCCTACTTTCATTTATTCGACATCTATTGATCAAACAAGCTTGAAAAAACAGAAATTCTAAAGAAAGGTTTGAAAATTCTCCATTAACTTTGGAAAATAAAACGAGCATCTGACGGAGAAGATGCGAAGGGTGAGAAAAATAATATTTTAGCATAATGTATTAAAAGGTTTCTGAATTATTGATTTTAATTAAAAAAAAAACTTAAATTATTTTTTATTTTAAAAAACCCATTAAAACATGAGTTAGATTAATATTTCTATTAAAATACGACGAATAAACCAATGTCAATGTTATTCGAATTTCAACAAAAAAATATTTCTAACGAATTGTTAAAAAAAAATAAAAAAAGGATTTTATGAAACAAAAATTGAATACTTTGAGATTGCATTTAGATGGAGTCATTTGAAATGTAAGTAATTTCAAAATGAATGAATTTGACAGTTTATGAATTTCAGATGACGTGATTTTGCTAAGTATTTAAAATTTCTTCAATTTGAACTAGGATCAAAACTAAAAATTTGAAATTCATCAACTTAAATATTTTAACCAAATAAATGGAATATTCAAATAGTGGATTTAAAATCCATAGTCTAAATATGTCCATCCAAACACAACCTGAGGGTATTTGTAAACAAAAAAAAAAAAAACTTTAGAACCTAATAAAACACAAATGAACAGTTTGAGGATTTTTTAAAATAAAAAATAATCTTTCGAAATAAAATTTGATAGTTTAGGGGTCTTTTGATGTATTATGTCTGATATTTTTATTATTCATAATGATATTTTTGCTACTCCCTCTATCTCGGTATTACTTGCATACTTAAAATGATGCACTTTTTGAATAAAGTAGTGATATACGAGTATATATGTGTTTATTATTGTGAGTGTGTATGCAAATTAATATTTCATCTATTTTTAAGTGTTGCAAATAATTTTGGAACAGGTAAATAAGGAAAGTGTGTGAATAATAATGGGACGCTGAGAGTATAAATTATTGGGGAGTGTATATAGCAAAAGATGGGATGTAAATAGCGCCACCATAGTGTTAATATAAAAAGGATAACAACAGGCGAGGAGAGGCGAATAGAAAAATAGGGAATTTCTCCTGCGCGAAACTTTTCCTTCTTCCCCCTTTGATCCATCAATCTCTCTCTCTCTCTCTCTCTCTCTTTCTCTCTCTCTCTCTCTCTCATCTTTCTTTATATTTCATCCCGAACGCAGTTTCATGCCAAAGGAACAAATTGATATCGATTGGGAAGGAGTAGTTGCGTTGTAATTTAATAATTGACGAAATTTGGGGAAATTTTCATTTGTACGAAGATCGGAAGAATGCCGAATATGTTGTACGTGACGGCGACGCCGCCGACAGATCTCAATCGGAATACAGAGTGGTTCACGTATCCAGGAGTGTGGACCACCTACATCCTGATAGTGTTCTTATCATGGCTCCTCGTCCTCTCCGTCTCCGGCTGCTCTCCCGGCATGGCTTGGACAATCGTTCATCTCGCTCATTTCCTTGTTCGTTCTCCCTTTTCTCCTCACGATTGATGATTATGATTTCTCTCTTTTTTTTTTTAATTACAATTTTCCATATTCTATGCGAAATGAAACGACGATTGATTGATTGATTATGTTACTCATATCTTGTCGTGTTTTTTTTATCTTTTTTCCGGTGATTGGCACCATGATGTGTGTTGATGGTTGATTTTTGAGTTCGATGCCTATGCATTGCATGTAGAGCCGAATCATTATTCATTTTAGGAATAGGGATTATGGGAAACTGTTTTTAAGCAATACCTATTTCATTCTGTCTGTATCCTATATGTAACTTAATAGTGACTGTTAAGAGAGCTGGCAGTCAGTATTGGCCTTTTAGTTGATGAATTCATTATGTAGCTTTCTTCGCATGACTTAAACTGTGGGATGGGAATCTTATGTTCTCTATATTCTTCCGTGTAATATATAGATTGGTTGAGGCTTACTAAAACAGCCAGTCTTGGGGAGTGTTCAAGAGCTCATGTAGGTTGGCCTCTTACTAGTTACCACTTGATGCTTACTTGTGATCATTAGGAGAAAAATATTATAGAAGCACATATGTGACTTTATGACTCACTTCGATATATGATTGAGGTGTTTTAAATTTATTAATAACATTCCCATCGGTGAATTTAAGCATCTAAAGTATTCCAATTATGAAATTTAATTGATCTACTTAATCTGCGAGAACTATTGCTTATTTTTTCATTAATGATTTAGCTGAGAAACAATATGTTAAAATCCTTCCATTGTTTTTTTTTTTTATTCCTCACTTTCTCTTGCGTCTAATAAATACTACAGTAAGTACTTGATCCCCCAAAATACTGTGTTACGTGTGATAACATGTTACTGTGCACAGACCTAGTTTGTGTAATCTCAATAAAAATGGGAATATGTTGATCACGGTGATCATGTCTTGGCACATAGGCTGTAATGATGCATGATTTGTATATCCACATAGCTCATTTCTGTATCCATGTGGTTGAGCACTCTTAATTTCAATTTATTTAAGTTCTTTGTGAGTTGAATCAAAAACCCTAAGTCCCTTATGTATGTAACTTGGTGAACTTACTGGTTTTTTTTGTGCTCAGATCACATATCACTTCTTTCACTGGAAGAAGGGAACACCATTTGCAGAGGATCAGGGCATCTACAATCGGTTGACATGGTGGGAGCAGATAGATAATGGCAAGCAGCTCACTCGCAACCGGAAGTTTTTGACAGTCGTACCAGTAGTGCTGTAAGTTTTCTTGTTTGGTTATTTATGATATCTGGAGCTGATCAGCCGTGCTACATTTCTCTCACAAGTTCTGTGATCTGTAATTGTTTGTGGACCAGTTCATGTGTGCCTTTTATGTTTGTTGATCAGATTGAGTGTGTGACTTCTTTCTAGTATTTATTTTATTATTATAAGGAATTAACTTAAAGGTCATACGAAAAATTTGTTCGACTCCTTTGAGCTTAGGAAGCTGAAAGGTGTGTAGAACTGGGGGCCGGGGATTGAATTGGGGACATTCTTTGGACATCATCTTGCGGTTGAAGAACAAATGGAGAAGCCTGAACCCAGAGTCCTCAACCTATTGCGTGGTTGGAGAAGAGAAGAACCTAAAAACATACTTCCTTGAGGAACTCTGCCTATAAGTTATTTTGTTTCTTCTTCATACAAAGACACGTGACAAAAATCTTGTAATTTTGTTTTCTTTTTCTGACCTGTTCCTTCTATTTTATAGTATCAATCAAACAATATCTCCCTGGATCTCTGTGTGATGTCTTTCTGCCTATCTTTACACCTAATTTCAAGTGTACATACTACAGAGAGAGCAATATCTTCTTAGAGTTAAAATTATTATATATCTGACATTCAGCAAAACGCTTCTATTAGCCTGAAAGGATGTACTTGAAACGGCTGCTAAGGTTGTATAGCCTTCTAGGTCTTGCTAGAACCTATGCTACTTTGTGACGTGTTTGAGCTAATGAATCGCGGAGTATGTGCTAACACTTCTGGAGGTTGTATCTATTCCATCATTCCTGTGAATTTGTTCTTACTTCTTTTAATCTTGTTCCCTTTGTTGTGAATCACTATGCTATCAGTGAAGCCCTATATCAAATAAACATTGATTAGTGTGTGTGTTTTTGTATGTCCCTATGGGGTTCTCATATGGCCTTCCTCTAGTCATGTTACTTGAATCTTATTTTCTCTGGGAGTTTGTGTCGGTTTTCACTAAAGAATTGCAGTGATGCATATCCTTTCAGTTTATTTTCATTTTTCTATATCTCTTTCTTTATCATGTTTTGTTTGTTTCGAGTTTTAAGGGTTATTGGTGGTTACACTGTGACAGTGGAGTGACAAATCGGAAGTTTAGGTGAACTGGTTTTTACTGTTTGCTTGACTATTTGTAAGATATATTTAGTAAGATATTTTATGTTGTTTGGCACTAGAACACCCTGAATAGGCATTAAAGTGAAAAAACAAGTCTGTCCCTCCATTTTTTATTTTTTTAGTGTTGTTTCCCTACAAACAACACGTTTCATAAAGACTCAGTTGCTTGCACCTCGCAATATTTTTCTTCCTCTAAACTTTCTAGGACATCTTACAATATTGTTTGTGAAGTAGTGCAATCTATATGTTTTTCTTGTTTCGATAGTTTCCGTGCACAATGTCAATTTGCTATTTTGTTACATTTTTACATTCAATAATGCCATCTGCGATCAAGATAAACAGTTGTCAGCACAGTACCAAATATGTGATCCTGAGATTTTGAGCCTGTTTCACATGTAATAATGCTATGGACATGATCATACCTTTTCTTTCATTTTCCTTTCTTGTACGTACCTTTGCACATATGCTGGCTGTGCAGGATGGGTTAAAAAAGTTAGCACTTTAAAATGGAAAATGGTTTCTGCTTGTTGTGATGAAAGACACCTTTTTTTGTATGCATTAGTTAGCTTGAGAATTTGCATCGAGTACATTTCTGTTTGTTTAAATCATTCCATCTTTCCTTTTTATGGCAGGTACTTGATAGCCTCGCACACAACAGATTACCAACATCCTATGCTGTTCTTCAACACACTAGCAGTTTTCGTTCTAGTGGTTGCGAAGTTCCCTAATATGCACAAAGTTCGTATATTTGGAATAAATGCTGAACAATGAGCTTAAATCAATTGAAATCCCAATGCAGTTTCGCCCCACGTTAGCAACAAAAGTGAAAAAGATAGATAGCATCACTTTGTCATATATAAAGTGCTGCCCTCTTGAATGCTGGTTATTCTATATGAACTCTCTTTGTACAAGTCAAATTCTGAAGTTTTGTAGTAGCTATAAACTTTTATTTTTTCTTATATCATACACGGTGAAGTACAATTTTCTCAAGCTTTGATTGACCTTTTGATTGTGTTCATAAGGTTGTGGAAGATTTCTCTTGTGAGATCTTACATAATAATATTTGCTTCTAATTGTCCAAAAGAAAGAATACTGAGTTAACTTCTTTTTTTTCAAGTATCACATAGCTAAGGTGTCCCAAAAGGAGGACGATATATAATTTGAGGCAGCTTGGGTGTGTTTGAAAATTCTACAATATAAGTAGAGAATCACTTATTTTCAAAAGGATATTCCTTTTATTGATTTGGGTTAAACTTGCAGAGTTCATGCAATCTAGACCAAGAATGTTGCGGCTCAATTAGGGATCTATTTTAAAATGTGTTTATTACATTTATTATTTATTTATACAAGTTTTTTTAACTAAGCATCAATGATCCGATGGTTCAAAATTTTAATATTAATTTATAAAACTATCAGAAGATTAAAGTTAAATTAAATTTGAATTTTGGGTCCAAAATAAATAGAAGGTGAAATTGGATTTTGGCCAAAATCAAAAGAAGATGAGGAGTAGGTTTACTGTGAACTTAAGTTCACGTGATTTTTTTAAGTATCACAGTTATGTATATATACTATTATTGTTATGCATATCGATCATCACAATAAATATGTTTAAACAATGATAATACATATATATAATAGTGATAATATGTACACATAACAATAATATTTGAAAAAATTAAGTTTACGTAAATTCAAATCCACACAAACTTTTTGTCAAAGATAAATCAAGAGAGGAAAAAATATTTTATTTATATATATACTAGTGCGTATCCCCGCGGATTTCGCGGAATGAAAAAAAAAATTATTTTTATTTTCAAATTATATATATAAATATTTTTTATTTTAAATATCTTGTAATTTCTATATAATATTAAACGTGAATTCGAATTATTTAAAAAAATTCAATTCCCTCCCAAACATGTAATGTATACATGTATTTTGAAATTTTGTTTTAAAAAAAAATTGCTAACTCTCATATAATAGTATTATACATGTTAAGATATTGTATATTGTATTGGATGACAAGATTTTTTGGGAATCTTAACATCTTTTATGTGACAATATCTTTTGCAAAATATTTCAATATCCTCCTATAAAAAGTAGCATATATAATTATTTTGCAAAAATAAATTCAAAAAATATCTAAGTAAGAAAATTGTTGAACTGTGGAAAAAATATATGTTTACATCTTAGAGGACATGGCGGCGGTGCCGAGACTATTCAATGGAGGATGGCAAGAACTTAAAAAGGAGGCGAGAAGAAAAAAACCTAAGACCAAGAATTATACTATAAAAATCAGTATCATACCTTTGGTTCAAGGTCGCGGTATCCGATGCAGTTTGAGGCGGTGAGAGTAGAGCAGCGAGGCGGCGCTGGTTTGTAAACAATCTGACAGGAAAGGGATAACGGGGTGAGAAAAGAATAGAGGAGAGGCGGTGGCGGTTCGGGATCTACATACCTTGGATTTATCTTTATTTTGCATATCCACTTTCGACGCGCTCGACGGAGTCCACGATAGATGCCACTGTTAGATTTTAGAGGCACGTAAACATGTGCAACGGAAAATAGTTCACCAACAACAAACCGTTAATTACATAATTAAATACGAGAAATCTTAAACAAGAATTTTTACAGCGCTTCGTACGCGGAATCCTCCACTATTGTATCCACGCAACAACTATCACTAATCCGCACCGAGGTGCCAGCGTTGAATCTCTCGAGCTAGAGATTTTATAGAGAAATTATATTTCTTGTGTGTTTTTCAGAATTCCCATAAGACATATAGGGATTGACTTGGCTTAATTTCTAAAAAAGATATCGGGCCTAGCCTGTAAATATAATCTCTATGGATTATATTTCCCCAGATATGTTCCTACGAATAATATATTTACCATATCTTATTATTCTTGTATAATAATATTTCAAATATTATTATTGTGATTTCATATTTAATTAAATCCAATTTAATTAAATAATAATAATTAATTTCAAATATAATTATTATTATATTCTCCATAAATTAAATATTATATCTAATATAATATTTAATCAACCAACTATAATAGGTGAACTGGCATTGCTTGTTGTGTGACCAATAGGCTCTCGTATATCGAGCGATTAGTCAAACTAACGGTATTAATTGAACCCTAGACAATAAATCAGACATTCTTAATATACGAGGTATGTTGCGAGGAAATCTGCAACTACCTGTAACAATTTAGGCTATTATGATATCTTCCTTTCATTCGCGAATACTCGATTAAGCTTTGAACAGGATGAAGTGTCTATTCAAATAACTTAATCATATTATCTCAAATCACTAATTGATCACTTGCGTCGCACTTGGCCACAAAGTCCAAGTCGACCTGCATCGGCCGATGTCTTTGATCCAATTATGATGAGAACACGAGCATTCTTTCTAAATCCATATTGAGTAATGAATCCTATTCTTGGCTCAACTACCACGCACATGCACTTCGCGATGAACTCAATTAATGCTATACCTACCCTTGGAGGGTGCAAGCGTTGGTCATGGTCAAAGTCCATCACTCCGCACATGTCGTGCGTATTGACCTCAAGTCCGAGGAGTATCACATCACTCCCACTAACTGAGACACTCGTAGACACATTATGTGGAATTACATCAAACGGTTTCTCGAATGGGTATACCAAATTCCTCTAAGGTATTTGTGCATCCATTATGAGATACCTAGTATCTTGTAGTAAGTGAGATCTTACTACACTCTCTCATAGATTATAATGCAGATCGCACACCAATCTCCATTGCATCATCAATTTCTCATTCTTGATGATCCTTGATTGGGGCTATTTGAGAATCGTACTTAAGTCATCTGAGTTCTCACTCACTCAATGACAGTATCGATTCAAGAGAACACATATATGAATAATGCAAACAATCAAACATAATATTCAGATAAGTGTAAAGCCATACATTTAATATTAAACCAATCATTAATATTAAACTATAAACTGAATATCATCTTAGTATTATGTCCTTACAAAGGATTATCTCTATGACACTAACACTAACAGCCGCCACGTGATTCACTGGGCTAGGCGGAGAAGTCGCCTGAGATGGGTTCGAAGTAGGCACAATGATCGATCAAGTTGGAGCAACGACGACGCGTAAGCAATATTGGCGACGACAGTGCCGACTGTAATAGCGGAGGCTGTTAGTGTTAGTGTCCTAGAGACAATCCATCGAAATGACATAATACTAAGAGAATCTTTAGATTTGGCTTAATATTATTATTGGTTTAATATTAAATGTATGACGTTTACAATATGATGTTTGATTGTTTGCATATATTCTTATTTGTGTTCCCATGAATCACTACTGTCATTGAGTAAGTGAGAACTCATATGACTTAAGTATGATTCTCAAATAGCCCCGATGAAGGATCATAAAAAATGGGATATTGATGATGCAATTGAGATTGGTGTGCAATCTGCATCATACTCTTACAGATGGATGCACAGATACCTCAGAGGGTATTGGTATACCCATCCTAAAAACCGTTTGATGTAATTCCACATAATGTGTCTACGGGTGTCTCAGTTAGTGGGAGCGATGTGATAATCCTCAAACTTGAGGTCAATATGCACGACATGTGTGGAGTGATGAATTTTGACCATGATCGACGCTTGCACCCTTCCAAGGGTAGATATGGCATAGATTGGGTTCATCACGAAATGCACGTGCGTGGTAGTTGAGCCAAGAATAGGATTCATTCCTCAATGTGGATTTAGAGAGAATACTCGTCTTCTCATCATAATTGGATCTAAGTCGTCGGCTGACGCACATCAACTTAGACTTTGTGGCTAAGTGTGATATATTTGATCAATTAGTGATTGGAGATAATATGATTAAGTTATTTGAATAGACACTTCATCATGTTCAAGACTTAATCGAGTATTTGTGAATGAAAGAAAGATATCACAATAGTCTACAGTATTACAGGTAGTTGCAGATTTCCTCGCAACGTACCTCGTATATTGAGAATGTCTGATTTATTTTCTAGGGTTCAATTAAGACCGTTAGTTTGACTAATCGCTCGATATACGAGGGCCTATGGGCCACACAACAAGTAATGACAATTTACCAATTATAGTTGGTTGATTAAATATTGTATTGGATATAATATTTAATTTATGGAGAATATAATAATAATTATATTTAGAATTAATTATTATTATTTAATTAAATTGGATTTAATTAAATATGAAATTCCAATAATAATATTTAGAATATTATTATACAAGAATAATAGATATGGTAAAGATATTATTCGTAGGAATATATCTAGGGAAATATAATCCGTAGAGATTATAGTTTGCGGGTCAAGCATATTATCTTGCTTAGAAATTAAGCTAAGATAATCTCTATAAATATGTGTCCGATGGAAATTCAGATGATACACAAGAAATATAATTTCTCCATAAAATCTTCGGTCGAAATTTTTCTAGCAAATTTGTCTCGAGATTCAATGTTGACATATCGGTGCGGGTTGGTAGAAAGTCGTTACGTGGATACTATAGTGGAGAATTCCGCGTATAAATCGTTGTAAGGATCTATATATGTGTTATTTATCCTTTATGTTTTATGTTATACAACCATATGCAAATTCGTTGTTGGTGAATCGTTATCTTCCGCTGCACCAAACATGGTGTCCATGCCTCTAAGAGCCAACATTAGTATTTGAGCACAGACTCAATTGTATACATAATTTGTTGGTAAAATATTGTGTGTATTTTTAAATATTTTGCCCTTAATTTTTATTTTGGAAATTAACTTTGTTTTCACTAGTTAATATTTTTCATGGAAAATTATTAAACTCATGCTTAATTGCTTTTCGGGAAACTGTGTACCTATATTCTAGGAAACTGGGTATATAGGTAATTAATTGGGTTTGATTCCAAAATAATATTTAAAAAAAAAGAACAGGTGTTAACGAATTCGAATCGCTGAACTGGAAAACCAGTTTCACCTGCGCAGCAAATTGCATCATGAATCACCATCGCCTAATTGCCGGTCGAGAGACGGCTCGTTGGGCGAGCGATACTCTCTGGTGATAGCAATGAGTCACCGCTCTAAGGCAGCGGGATTCCGTGAACGGCGAAAACAAAGGGTATGCGAAACCAGCCTCAGACGGTGAAAATGGGCACCCACGCGAGGTCTCGTCCGGGATCGGAGATCGCTCGCGAGCGTCATCGCCGGAGTACGCTGGGCGTATCTGGCCGTGGCGATGCTGGGCGCCCCCCACGGCTGTTTCAGAGATAGTCGATCGATTGCTGGTGATTTTGAGTCGTGGCCTTGGAGCCACCGTGAGCTGTGGCGGAAATTCACAGCGCTGGACTTCCTAACTTGCGTGCTAGACAAGTGTCCTTTGACCTTGTTTGACCTTATCTAAGTTAAAACTTAGTTACAAAGACTTTTTAGGTCTTATCTCGAACTCATTGTTGTTCGACCTGGTTGGCTTGGTTGGTCGAAATTGTTCTTTCAATAAAAGTTGTTCGCCTCTTGAGGTTATGGCTCGGAAGTTGTTCGCCCTTGTATTCTGTAGAGATAGGCTCAGGTATCTTGGTCCTTTGTTCGTCAACATACACCTCTTAGGCTGGTAGATGCACCACCTTTTGATAATGTTGGTCGTCATTAATGATCTAATGGGAGAGTCCGTATTTGGCCTCGGGTCTCTCAGGACCTGTTCGCCAGTATGTTGTTCGTCGCGGGAGTTGTTCGTCGTTTAATACAACTCCTGGATTGATTAATGCACTCCCTTTTGATTTTCTTTGTTAATAATCTCTAATTTGGGGTCGATGCTTTATAATCTTCATTAGGGCTTTAACTTGTTGTTCGTCATATATTGATTGTTGTTCGCCTATCAACAATTGCCCCCTATACTGACTAGATGTTGCTTTAGACGAGCAACTTTGTGGCGAGTAACTGTAGTTAGGATATTGTCTGGGTAAAGATTTGGACGAACAATCTTGCATTGGCGAGCAACTTTAGGTCACTGTTTCGTCTTCCCACGATCTGGGGGATATCCGAGGATGACGTGGGCGGCATGATTATGCGCCGCCCACGCGCGAGCAATTCCAAGGTCACGCGCCTCTATATTTGCACATAGGTCCTCCGATTTTCATCCTTGCTCGAAACTAACCCCATTTTTTTTTATCAAATTGGTCCACATTCTTTGAGGAAATTGTGGGTTTTACCCCGTTTTTCCTATGGGTATATAAATGAGTGGGAAATGAAAATTTTCCCACTCTTCTTCATTTGCAACAGTGCATTCCGGCGACTTCCACCATCTCCGGCAACCTTCGACGTTTTCCGACGCAATTTCTTCAAATTTCGGCCTTTAATTGCTCCCCAAGGTAGTTATTTTACTTCATAGTTCATTTTTTCCTCTTTTTTTTTTTCGAATTTCGCCATCACCATCGTGCAAGGTCCAGCACCGCCGTCTGTAAATCATCACCGGGATCCTTAATTAAACCTCCAAAAACTTTTTAATCTTCAATTTACTTGTTTCTAATCCCATGTCCTCGCATTCGAGCAACCATAGTTCCGAGGAAACCCCCGATCCTCTCTTTCCGATTGTTACATACGAAAACCAGCCTCCGTTCGAAATTTCATCGACGTCGAACCCCAACATTGATTCCGTTGTTCGATCTGTGGAGGATACTAGTGCTCGCGCATCTGGAGGAGAAGTTATTGTTGTGGCGAGCAAGGATTCAAACGAGGGTTCTTCATCCAGCTCTGAATCGGAGGAAGATCCCGATTTCGACGAGCCTACTCGCGAGTTTTTGGAGGGGATAGACTTTTCGCATCCCAAAATGCTGGAGAATGAGATCCCATCTGAAGTTGCTCGCCCCTTTGAATGGCGAGCATATTCAAATAAACATGTGAACAACTTTTCTCGCCCCAAACGATAAATTATGAAATTGGAGAAGACTGAGTTCCAGGCGAGCAAAATGAAGAGTGTGGTTCTTAAGGAAGATCTTGATTTGATCCGAGAGACATATCAAATCCCTTTTGATATCCATATGTGGGCTCCCAAGAGGAAATAGAGAGTTGATCGCCCACCTCTAGGATGCACGGCGATCAACATTGACACGTTGATTGCCGGGTTGAGGTTGCCGCTGCCCCCAGTTGTTGGTCGCTTTCTAGAGGCGACCAACCTTGCCATCACCCAGATTACGCCCATTTGGTGGATGAACTTGCTCGGCACAATGAGCATGTTCGCCCTGGAGAGGTACGTTGATCGTATCACTGCCGAGGAGATCAACTACCTTATGACGATTACCAAGTGTCCCGTAGGCGAGGAAGGCTATTACTATCTGAAGGCCCAGACTGGGCTTAAGATGGTAGAAGGGGTGATGAACAAGATTAGGGACTGGAAGCAACACTTCTTCTTTATTGGAGGTGACTGACGAGCATCTTCTGGCCCACACGGTGGTGTTGGACGGATAAACTCCCCCACATTTTACAGAAGAATTAGACGTAAGCTTATTTTTGTTCGTCTTTGAACCGTGTTGTTCTAATTTAACTTTTCTTATTTGCTCGCAGGTCCTCGATTGCTTAAGTGGAACACAGAAGAAGAAGAGATTGGCTCGGAGTTTCTCTTTACCTCCTGTTTGGTCGGCTTACGAAATAGAGCAGATAGAACCATTCAATATTTGAGCGAAGAGAGGTGACAAAGAGCTGCTCGCCTGCTCACATACCCCCATCATCTTGAAGCCAGAGTTGAGGTGCCTCCAGGTATGAATTTTTACTAACTCCCGTGAACTTGTTTGTTCGTCTAGGAGAAGTTCAAATAATACTTGCTCGCACAATTCAAAAATTAATTATTTTTTTTATTAGCCGAGCAATTCACAGTAGCAGTCCCTCCCTACTTTGGCCTTCTCGAACAAAGAGTGCATGAGATGCCTCCGCCGAAGGGAAGGAAGATTAAAGGGGACCCACCCCCAAGGTGTTAGCCATGATGAACAAACCGGAGGGAGCAAAAGTTCCTCGGCAAGCTGCCCCTTCTGGTCATGTTCGACCCGCATCATCTCCCGCTTCTTCTCCTCAGAGGGGAAAGTGCTTGAAAAGGGCCGATGGGACCCCTTTGGTGCACGACGCCCCCACTGGCAACAAGGGAAAGAGAAAGTGGGCAAAAGCCATGTTCGCTCTCATCCTAAGGAAGAAGTTGCTCGTCGTATATCAGTCGAGCCTCTAAAGAAGACGAGCAAGGCTGGGAAAGATATTGCTTCGTCCCGCGGTCCAGAGGACATCACCCTCCTAGGTTGGGATGAGCGAAAATTTACAGAGTAGGCATACTTTATCTCTCAAATGCCGAACAAGTTTCTTTTATCCTTTCTTGAATATTTCTAAGTGTAAACACCGTCCACCAGTATGCCTGTTCCAAAATCCCTGTGAATATAAGGGAGATTCCGGGTGATCATGTCCACATGGCCACCGAGCTGATCGCCCGGGTATGGACCAGACCCATGGAGAAAACTATCTACATGCAGGGAGTGGCGGACAACTTTCATTTCTCTGTGATGCAGCATGCCAATGCACTCGTCACGTCCCAGAAAGCAATGGCCCAGCTGGCCGAGAAGGAGGAGGCTGTTCGCCGATATGCCAGCACTACTGGGCAGCTAACCGAGGAGAAGGATGGCCTGGTGAACAACTACGAGGCGAAACTTGCTCGCTTGAACAATCAGCTCACTCTCTCTCTTGACTCCGAGAAGAAACATCTTGAGGACATTCAAGGCCTGTCTGTCGAGCTGAAATGTAAAGAGGCTTTGCTCGAAGAAGGAGGGAAGAGGCTAACTACTGCCGAATAGAAAATCGCTGAACTCGAGGCGAAAGTTGCTCGCCTTAAGGAGGTTGATGCCAGTATGTATACCGGCGAGCAACTGGAGGCCGAGCTGCAAGTGCTATCTTCTTCCATCTCCAACTTAGGCTATATTTGCGCCTATGCCGACTGTATTCATCTGGCTAATGCGTATGAGTACAAAGATCTAGTGGAGGAGATGGGCAATGATTTGACTGAGTTCATAGAGAACTATCCCCCTCCGAACAACATCGAACTCCAGTTAGGGGACATGATTGATTATGGGGTCAAGATTGATAAACTTGACCCTAGTATCATTGTTACTCGCCCTCTAGCTCCAGCAGATGAAGGCGAGCAGGCAGCTAACGACGAGCAGGTTGCCAAGGAGCAAGAGCAGAAAGCGGTCGAGGAAATGGCCAGGGACATGATCGTTGATCCCCCCGTCGACCAGCCTCAAGATCTCCCCCACGGTGAGCAACATCAAGAATAAGACTTGGAATCTTCATGCTTTTCTTGTAATAGTTGTTCGTCTTTTTGTAGTACTTTCTCTTTTCACATTGTACTATTTTTTTAGGCTTAAAGCCTTTTATTTTAATGAATGTCTTATTTGTTCGCTCATCTTCTATTTATATGTTAATTGCCTTTACATTTTTGTTCAATGCTTTTGCAATTATAACATATAATGTTGGGCTTTGTTCGATTTGAACTTTGCCTTTCAATAGAATATGGGTTTAGCCTTAGGTTCTGTTCATCTTAAAAAACGAACAACCTTTAAGTGGCCTTGGTCCTTAAAAATGGACTTGTACCTTGAGCTTTGGACTTTTCTTTAAACGAACAACTATATTTACATCGTGAAAAATTACAAGTGTCATAAGACTGTTCATCATTAACATATACAATCTGACGAACAACTTTGAACATCAACTAAAATATGCTCGCTTATAATATTTTTGCCAAGCAACTTTATCTAAAATTTAAAAAGATGAACCAGCACCAGACTATACAATGTGCCGAACAACCTTTCATTCTATACTTAGCAAAAAATTTCAAAAAATTAGGCAAGTTTTTTGGTTCATTTGGTTCACTTGCCCCCCAAGACATTTGTTCGCCCAATCAAGAACTTGTTCGACTTATTGATAGTACTTCTTTAGATGTACAGTATTCTAGGAATATTGGGCCGGCTTGTTTTCCATATCTTCGATATCGTATACACCATTAAGGAATTTGTCCGTTATACGATACGTGCCCTCCCAAGTTGGTCCCAATACACCTGGAGGTTGGGCGAGCAACTTTCTTAGAACCAAATCTCCAACTCTGAATTCCCTGACTCTAACATGGAAATTATAGCAGCGTTCTGCTCGCTGTTTATACATAGCATTTTTTAGCTCGACATTTAATCTTTTTTCTTTGAGCAAATCCATTTCAGTAGCTAGAGCAGAGTTGTTCGTCTGTTCATCAAAGTTGGTCGTCCTGATTGTGTTGGTCTTTAATTCAATTGGTATCACAGCTTCTGTTCCGAAAGCCATTGCAAAAGGTGTTTCTCCGGTGCTTGACCTGGGAGAAACTCTATATGCCCACAAGACTTTCGGAAGTTCTTCAGACCAACTACTTTTGCTCTCCGCCAATCGTACTTTCAACGTATGTTTGATAATCTTGTTCACAGCTTCGACTTATCCATTTGACTGGGGATGATAGGGAGTAGAATAGTGCTTCTTGATCCCCCACTTCGTGCAGAAGTCTCTCAACTCTTTCCCATCAAATTGCGGACCATTGTCTGTCACAATGGTTTGTGGAACCCCAAAATGACAGACAATGTTCTTCCATATGAAGTTGATCATTTTTTATTGTGTAATATTTACCATGGCCTCTGTTTCTGCCCATTTCGTATAATAATCAACTGCCACGACGACAAATCGAACATTTCCAACTCCTGCTGGGAAGGGACCAATAATGTCCATCCCCCATCTTGCAAATGGTCATGGGCTATAAACTGATACGAGCTCTTGAGCCGGGGTGTGAATGTTCGGGGCAAAGTTCTGACACTGATGACAAGTTTTTGCTTTCTTGATTGCGTCCTGACGTAAAGTTGGCCAATAATAGCCTTGTCCGATAGTTTTGTACGCCAAAGCTTGCCCCCCAGTGTGATTTCCACACACTCCAGCATGTATTTCTTCGAGTATTGCTCGTCCTTGCCCCCTAGGCAAACATTTGAGAAGTGGGATCGATGTTCCCCTTTTGTAAAGCTGCTCGTCCACCAGAGTATATCTGGCGGCTTGCTTTGTTAGCTTGACAGCTTCAAAAGAGTTGTTTGGTTTTTCTCCACTTTTCAAATATTTGACTATGTTTGTTCTCCAATCTTCTTCTTCACTTGCTTGTTCGTCTAGTTGGTTGACATTATAACTTATTATTGATGGGTCATTCATCTTTGTGATTATAATGTCTGCCAACTCTACAGGCCCTTCGCTTGTTGCTAGTCGGGCCAATGCTTCTACCTGAGTGTTGTTTGTCCTTGGAATTTGTTCAATAAAAACTTGATCCAGTAGGGACATTAGGTGAGCAACAATCTACTGATACTCAATCATGTGATCGTCTTTTACTTCGTATTCACCTCGGACTTGATTCACAATCAGTTGTGAGTCGCCGAATATTTGCAAACGTCTGACACCTACTGCATGGGATAAGTGGAGACCAGCAATGAGAGTTTCATATTCAGCTTCGTTGTTGGTAGCCATGAAACCAAATCTGATTGCCGAGGTGAATACTTGTCTGTCAAGGCTAATTAGGACTACTCCTGCCCCCGAGGCCATGTTGGTTGAAGATCTGTCGATATAGAGATGCCAAGGATGATCTAGTCCTCTCGTTGGATCTGGTGGGAAAGTTAGTTCGACAATAAAGTCGACTAAAGCTTGCCCTTTGATCGTTGTTCGAGGAGCATAGGTCACCCCAAACTGGCTAATCTCTAGTAACCATCTTAATAGACGACCAGCTGTGTCTGGGCGATGGAGAGTTTGTCTGAGTGGGAAAGTTATTAGCACCTCAACTTGATGGTCGAAGAAGTATAGTCGTAATTTCCTCACACTCATAACAAGCGCATACGTCAGCTTTTCAGTTGGGGAATATTTGATCTCCGCTTCGTGTAAAGCTTGGCTGACGTAGTAGATTGATTGATGAAATTTGTTGTCCTCCCATACCAGTACAGAGCTGATCGCCACTTCTGACGCTGCCAAATACAAATAGAGCTTTTCTTCTGGGATGGGCTTTGATAGAATTTTAACATCTCCCAGATAGTCTTTAAGTTGGTCGAATGCCCTTTGGCAGTTGTTAGTCCACGTAAACTTTCCTTTCTTGATGGCCTCGAAGAATAGACGGCACTTATCTCCTGATCGGGATATGAACCGGTTCAATGCTGCTAGGCATCCTGTGAGCCTTTGCATCTCTTTTACCGAACGTGGTGGTTGCATATCCACAATAGCTTTGACCTTTGTTGGATTGGCCTCAATCTCTCGTTGGCTAACAAGATGGCCCAGAAACTTCTCTGAATGAACTCCAAAGTTGTTCTTCTTTGGATTTAACTTCATGTTGTAATGTCGAAGGATTTCGAACACCTGGGTTAAGTGTTGGAGATGATCTTCTTTTCGGGGGCTCTTGACCACGATATCGTCCACGTAGACTTCTACAGTATCTCCAATTTGTTTATCAAACATCTTGTTCACCAACCTCTAATATGTTGCCCCGGCATTGATGTGGCCAAATGACATTCTTTTCCAACACAACAAGTTTTTGTTCGTATAAAATGTTGTTTTTCTTGATCGTCTGGATATATTGGGATTTGATGGTACCCGGCAAAGGCATCCATGAACGTTAGCATCTCGTGACCCGCAGTGCTGTCCACCAATTGATCAATATGGGGGAGAGAAAAATTTTCCTTCGGGCATGCTGCATTCAGATCTGTAAAATCTATGCATAGCCTCCAGGACCCATTTGGTTTCCGCACAAGGACTGGGTTTGCTACCCATTATGGACAGAGGGCCTGACGGATTAGATCGTTGTCTAACAACTTCTTCACCTCTTCATTCAAAGTTTGATATTTGTCTGGGCCGTACTTCCTTCGTTTTTGATGGACTGGTCTTTTTGCTTGACTGATATTAAGCTTGTGGCAAGCATGCTTTGGATCTATTCCCACCATGTCTACATGAGACCAAGCAAAAACATCTAGATTCTTGATGAGGAACTCTTTCATTCGGGATATGTAAGGCTCAGGGAGCTCAGATCCTATATACAATTCAAGATCTTTGTTCCCAGGATTAACTTTGAACGCCTCAGATCTTTTAACTTTGTTCAAGATCTTTGTTCTTCGACTGGAGTTGCTCATTGTTTTTTTCCTTTCCAACGAGGATCCAGTATTGGTTCCTCAGGATTAAAATCATTTTCGATGTTCATGGGCTCTGCTCCCAGGTGGGGCTCTAGATCATCTGCTGGTTCTGACCCATTGTTGTTAGTCAACATCCGGCCCTCCGAGTCACCTAGTATATGTTGCTCGTCACCACCCCTATGTTGTTCGTCAGGTGGAAGTTCCCATGGGTGGTGATGAGTTGTTCGTCCAACACTTGATCGTCAGGAGGCTGCTCGTCAGTATCCATATGGTCCTCTTCCATGTCCATCATGTTCTCCAGCACTGATGGTTCATCAACTGGGTAGTTGGTGGTGGCTTCCATCATGGATACTTGTACTTGTTCTGCTTGCAGTTGTAGGAGACATTCACGTGCTTTTTTTTTGTCTCCCTTTATTGAGCCTGCTCCACTTGCTGTTGGGAACTTTATGCAATAGTGGTAAGTTGAACATGCAGCTTTAAATTCATTTAAAAAAGGTCGACCAAGAAACCCGTTATAGGTCGAATCCTGATCTACGACCAAGAAATCTACCATTCTTGTTATATTTTTCTCGGGTTTCTCGACCGTTACAAGCTGAACGGACAACCTAATCTCCCCTAAGGGGACTGTTACAGCATTTTTGAAGCCTAAGATTCTATGATTTGAATCCTGTATGTAGCCCGAATAATCTCCAAGTTGGTCGAGCGTCTTTTTGAAGATGATGTTGGTGTAGGCTCTGGTGTCCACCAACAATCTATGTACTCTAGTCCCCATGATCTTTACACAAATTACAAGCGGATTATTGTGTTGAGTCAAAATCCCGTCCAAGTCCTTCTAGTGAAGACTAGTTCAGATGTTTGTAGGACGGAGGAATTGATCCCCATTTCTTGTACTTGGTCGATTGCTCGTAATTCGGCTTTTCTTTTTTTGGTTGGAAATTGATGGTCGTCCATCAGAACATCCTCCCGCAGGTCCTAAGGGTTCCATCATGTATAAATCCTCTAATGGACGAGCAGCAACAGCGGGAACTGGTTGTCCGGGCTTATTATTCCTTTGAGGTTGACCATCCTCCTCATCCTCTGAGTTGTTCTCCCGGGCTCTCTTTCCAGGTTGCCTTTTGACAAAGTTGGAGAGCTTTCCCTCCTCATAGAACCACCAAAGTTGCTTGAGCAAATCTCTGCACTCACTAGTAAAGTGCCCCACGCTTTGATGGTAGGCACAATACTTATTAGGGTTGAGTTTACCAGTCTCTTGGCGAATCCTATGGGGAGGGGAGAGCAACTATTTCTCCTTTACACTTTCAAACACAATATCGATTGATACTGTTAGCACTTGATTCAGCTTTTCTTTCAGCTCCGTCCCCTCGGTAAATGCCTTCATATTTTTAGGGACCCGATAGCCTATCCCGCCGGGTTTCTTATTGTTCTCCTTGGGATCAGCCTTGTTCTCTCCCAAGTTTGCTTGTAGGGCTTCATGCATGGAAACGAATATGCCGGCTTGGTTTCTAAATTCGGCATAGCTTTTCGGGCACATTAGACGTACCTCCTTCCATAACTCTGATCTTTTCTTTAACCCGGCCATGACAACTACGATTTTTGTATCTTCGCTAACTGGCTCCCCTTCTAACAGTACTTTGTCGAACCTTTCCATAAACGCCCGGTCTGACTAATCGTCATTTTGCTTTAAGTCCGACAACCGGTGTTTTTGGGATAGATATGATCCAGCTGTTGAGAAGTGGGAGAGGAACTCTCGACTTAGTTGAGCAAACGAGTGGATTGATGCCGGTAGCATTGCAGAAAACCACTTGTGTACTCTGTCTCCCAAAGTCAAGGGGAAGTTTCGACACTGGGTGGCATCACTGGCTCCCACAGAAATCATGTAATCTGAATACTTCGTTAAATGGACTCGGGGATCAACAATGCCTTCATATTGTATGCTTGCCGGAAACTAAATCTTTTTCTGGATCGGGACCTTCAATATGATAGATGATAAGGGAGAGGATGGCATGCTGGTCGTCCCTATCCCTCTTTGTTGGTCAAGCTGCCCCTGCATGCTCTCCACGGCCTTTCTTAGGCTTGACAACTCATCCAGAGATGCCCCCTGGCTTGGAGGCTGTTCGGCGAGCAAAGGCACAGGCCTTTCTGCTCGTCGCAGTCCCTCACTTGGAGCGGGCATTTCCTGAGGTTGTTTCCTAGGGTTGCTCGCTGCATTCGGCCCTAGGCGCCTAAAGGTAGATTGTGATAGCCTTTCATGTACCGATGGACGAGGTTGCTCGAAAGTTGCTCGTCCATCCCCTGCTCCTTGGCGAGCAGCTTCTTTCTGGAGTTGGGGTTGGCCGAGCCTGTCCTGTGCACTAGAACGAGTCGTTCCGTGACTGGACATTGTTGTCCGTCCTTGTGCAGACTCAGTCTGACCCTCTGTTTGGTCGGCCACCTTAGTTTTGTCCTTATCCCGCCGGACTTGGGTACTGTTTACTTCATGTTGCTCGCCACTATTTGACCTGGCTCTTACAACTTCCACTGGTCTAATCTTAGACCTTGCTTGTGAGGGTCTGTTTTATTCTTGCTGCCTCTGGATGGTTTGGAGAGCAACAATGGTTTTAGCCAGTTCACTAGGGTTGCTCGCCAGAGCCTCCAATTCTGGTGGAATGTTATGGTTTACGGCTGTAAGTCTTGATCTGTTCGCATGTCTAGGCTCACGATCTTGGTGGCCAACTGACGAAGCTCGAGTGGGAGAAGCTCTCCACGATTGACGTGAAACTTGTGTTTCTTTAGATTGGGGCATCCTGATTTGAATTATCTTCTCAATCTTCGAGTCTTCAAATTTAATATTGAAGAACACCAAGAACACCAAGAATACTTTTGTTTGAATCTTCAAGAATTTCTTGAGGATTTCTTCAAATCTTCAAATTATAAATTCGAAGTTCTTGAACTATCACACTTAATCGAAGGTTCGAACCCTCCTTCTAGCACCAATTTATTGGTGATCAAATTTAATCGTGAGGATTAGTGGTTGTCTTAATTCGGTTTAGGATCACCAAACAAGAACGTGTGATTGATTATCACCGTAAATGATAAATCGAAGGTTCGGGTTGTAAAATTGTAAATATGAGAGTCGAATCCGTATTTATTTCGTATGTGTGCACGTTTAGGTGTGTTAGTGTATGTTTTGGGAGTATTTGTGAATTTGAACTTATATTTCTTAGCTGGAGAACAACTATTTATAGAGACTAACAAGTAGGAGGTGTCCATGACTCTTGGACTTCCTAGCTTGCATGCTAGACAAGTGTCATTTGACCTTGTTTGACCTTATCTAAGCTAAAACTTAGTTACAAAGACTTCTTGAGCCTTATCTCGAACTCATTGTTGTTCGTCTTGGTTGGCTTGGTTGGTCCAAATTATTCTTTCAATAAAAGTTGTTCGCCTCTTGAGGTTATGGCTCAGAAGTTGTTCGCCCTTGTATTTTGTATAGATAGGCTCAGGGATCTTGGTCCTTTGTTCGTCAACATACACCTCTTAGGCTGGTAGATGCACCACCTTTTGATAATGCTGCTCGTCATTAGTGATCTAATGGGAGAGTCCGTATTTGGCCTCGGGTCTCTCAGGACCTGTTCGCCAGTATGTTGTTCATCGCAGGAGTTGTTCGTCGTTCAATACACCTCCTGGATTGATTTATGCACTCTCTTTTGATTTTCTTTGTTAATCATCTCTAATTTGGGGTCGATGCTTTATAATCTTCATTAGGGCTTTAACTTGTTGTTCGTCATATATTGATTGTTGTTCACCTATCAACAACAGGTAGTTGCAGATTTCCTCGCAACGTACCTCGTATATTGAGAATATCTGATTTATTGTCTATGGTTCAATTAAGACCGTTAGTTTGACTAATCACTCGATATACAAGGACCTATGGGTCACACAACAAGTAATGACAATTTACCAATTACAGTTGGTTGATTAAATATTGTATTGGATATAATATTTAATTTATGGAGAATATAATAATAATTATATTTAGAATTAATTATTAATTGAATTTAATTTAATTAAATATGAAATCCCAATAATAATATTTGGAATATTATTATACAAGAATAATAGATATGGTAAAGATATTATTCGTAGGAACAAATTTAGGGAAATATAATCCGTAGAGATTATAGTTGCAGGCCAAGCATATTATTTTGCTTAGAAATTAAGCTAAGATAATCCTTATAAATATGTGTCCGATGGAAATTCAGATGATACACAAGAAATATAATTTCTCCATAAAATCTCTAGTCGAAATTTTCCTAGCAAATTCATCTCGAGATTCAACGCTGGCATATCGATGCGGGTTGGTAGAAAGTCGTTACATGGATATCATAGTTGAGGATTCCTCGTACAAATCGTTGTAAGGATCTATATATGTGTTATTTATCCTTTATATTTTATGTTATACAACCATATGCAGATTCGTTGTCGGTGAATCGTTATCTTCCGCTGCGCCAAACATGGTGTCCGTGCCTCTAAGAGCTAACAGAGGCGGCATCGATGATGGTTGCAACGAGAGAGAGAGAAACAGGCGGCGTAATTGAGAGAAATGGGACGGTGTGTGCGATACTCTTAATAAGAGATTAATAAAACCTAAATATAAAATAAATGGTTTAGATTTAATTTTGTGAGATAAATGGTCGAGATCAAAACTTAAACCAACTTTTAATGAGAGCGCATCATTTCGAAATGAAGAGATTTGAGACATGTCACATCAACCTAAGAATAAGGTGGTGTTGACACATCATCTTGGAGAGATTTGGAAATATATTATAATAAGATAACATGTTTTCAAGCATAGATACCTGAAACAAGACCTATAAAGGTTATTAAATCGGGCACTGTGTTGTGCTACTAGAGCTTAACTGTTGCCAATTAGAGCGGCACCATGACTCCATGTCGGGCCGTTATTGAGTCCAGCAAGATGCTCGACTCAAACCCTATAAAATTGTGTAGATAAGGACAGGGTTGTAAACGAAACAAATTGAGTCGAATACCACTATTTTGAATTCGTATTTGTGAAATTATTTCGAATGGCGAATTTGAATAGAATATTTTTTCGAATAATAAATGTGATTTATATTTAATTTGAAACTCATATCTAATTATTATAAAATATACGAATCCTCGAATTGAATATTCGAATCGATTTTTTCTCAAACACATTCCAAATAAATAATATTCCAATATTCATTTCAAAATCAATTCTATTGTTTGAATTCACAAACAAACCATAAATTTAAAATTTTCATAACATAATCAAGTACGTAAATAAAAAGAAAAATGGTTAATTATCAAATTCATGAAAAAATATTTTAATAAACAAATGAAGAGCGTAGACCCTCCGTTCTTTTTTAATTTATTAGAATTTTTGTTTTTATTACAAAATTATATTAAGTTTTTAATTAAAAATTAAATTAAGGATTGTCTAAAAGACATATGTTGGATAAAGTCATAAAGGGTTAATATTCTTAAAATAATTATAATGAGCTTAAATTTATAAATAATTATATTTATTATTACTATTATTATATAACTGGTAACTGAACCCACTTGATGCACGACTATAATGGTACAATTAATTTATGGGTACTCAATTTATATTGAAGTTTGTTTGTTTAGGTTTAAGAGAGTTTATTAGTATTTCTATTAAAATATTTTTAATTTCAAATAGATATTATTATTATTATTCTTTTACTTGAAGATTCATTTTTTTAAAGACAAAATAATGTAAATATCGAAAACTTTTTGTGAAAATAAAGTGTAATAAATATTTTATTATATTTAAAAGAGATAACCTTAATATTATTTGTATTTCGCAATATAATTTAATTTTTATGATTTACATAGTAAAAAAGTTTGGTAATAGCTACAAATTTATATTGAACAGGATGTAAAAAATAAAATCGAATGAATTATAGATTTCGAAACATTTCTCTAAAAGTCACATTTTTCTTCATTTTCGATGAATGTTCATCGTCAATTGCCACACATCAAAATCTTGATTTATTAAGATTGGTGACTCTCAAAACATCCACTAACGACTGACTGTAATTTAAAGCTGGAATCTTCAAGAATATGCTAACATTAGCAAGCGACTGTCATTGACTCTTATTTATTGATATTTCATATGAGACAACTAATGAGAATTGTCTCTTCTGAAACTTGAACAGAAGTCTCAGATCGAATGGAGTCAGTGAAAGTTTAGAGATCGACACCATCTCACCTGAATTTCTTCTAGTTATGTCTGTACCTCCTAGAACATTGTCACTTATTCTTATTAGAGTCAATCTAGTTCCGTTGTACAATCTTCTTGAATGATCTATATTTATGAGTAACATAATTGAAGTCTCAACTTCTAATTCAAATCATGATTCGACACACTATAACACTTCAAGTTATTCTAGTGTAGGTGCAAGTATGATTGCGTCCTACAAATAATTCAGATCGATCGTACACAATATTTTGCAAGTGTAGCTTTGAATGAAATATTTGTAAAATTATCAATGAAGACTTTTCACTTCTTTCTTTTTTCAATTGAAAAAGTTCATCTATGAATCTTCCGTTTCATACGATTACTCGTACATATTAAATTTTTAAGATTTATCTTTATAATATTGAGATAAATGGATGCATTAAAATTATTATGCAATTTAAGAATGTATATATTTCACATATATTTTTATAAATAACTAACTAATATTATTCTGTATCCTTCACATTTAATCTAGGTTTGAGGTTCGAAACCCTCAATTTCTATTTATTCCTGTGTTGGGTCAGTCCATATAGAATTTTACTCTGTCTTCAATTGAAATGAATCGTTTGTATCATTATTTCGAATCTAGAGTTAAAATTTTGAGGAATATAGAGTTCTTTGGAGCTCTTACTCTTTCTTGCTTTGTAGACGACAATGTGTATTAACTTATGCATTGTTTGTATGTTAGTTAATTAACCCAAATACATCTTTCAAACTTATTCATATATAATAAATATGTCGATATTTATTTGATGGTTTTCTCAATAGAATATACTTATAAATTAATTGTTCTACTAGATGAGTACCCCTTGTAGCAAAAAAAAAAGGCGAAGCCCTCGCCCCCAGGGCCCCCACCCCCTGGCCCGACAGGATTGGGTGGAGGAAGTAAATCATGGTGACTCAGCGGCCCATTAGGTGGGAGGACCAGTGTCTGGTGCCCACAAGGAGCTATCCCCCACATTGGAGGGATAAAACTCCCACACTGCGGCTGCCAGGGCTCGATCGTGCGTCCTTGTAGCAATCTGTCACCCAGGAACCAGCTGAGCTACGCCCATGCGGGCTACTAGATGAGTACCCCGCATATTATGCGGGTTGTTCGTAAAATTAATTTAAAATTTTATATTTTATTAACACATCGCATTATTCAATATTATAACATTATATTATACAATCTATTTAAAAAATATAATTTAGTCGAAATGAAAAAAAAAAACCACCATAGATAACCTTAAAATTTTCCTTGAAAATCTTCACCCGTCAATTTACAATACATAGAAAATAAACATACTATTGTCAAGATAGAAGAAGAGAGAAAGAAAGTAGAGTTTATATGAAAAAAAAATATATCTTTAAAAATAAAGTAATCGTTAAATATTAGCAATTAAACATTTATGTGTGGACAAATAATCGAGGAACAGCTAAAATATTGTGAAAAGAAAAAGACAAAGAAGGAATAAGTAAAAATATAGAGTTTAGAATAATAAAATTGCAAATAATTAAGAGTCTTTCAGAAGATATATATATATATATTTAACTCAAGTTGTATATAATAAATATTTAAGTTTCACAACAATTCATAGTTAGCTTAATTGGTAAACATAATATAAAATACTCATGAGGTCCTTGGTTCAAACCCAACTAAAACCAATTTTTTTTTATTAGACTTCTTCTTATGAAAGGTTACAATGCCCCATGAATGACACATAGGATAAAGTGACGCACAATCATGCCACGTAAGACTTGACACATAAGCGAAATGCACCAGAAATCGACACATAAGCAAAACGCACCAAAAATCATTCTAAATAATCTCTCCCTTCTACAAAAAATTAAGGGTATGTATAAAGTAAAATTAGTTCATACATAAATCACTTTACAATACTTTTTAGTATAACCATTAATACCATTTTTTAGTTGTTTAATTCTCACATGTATTTGGTGGCTTGCCCATTAAAATATATTGATATATTAATTGTTATATATTTACTATAATATTTATTCGAAATAATTAATCTAAATGATTTCTCTACTACAAAAAATTAAGAGTATGTATAGAGTGAAATTGGTCTATATATAAACCACTTTACAATACTTTTTAGTATAACCACTAATAATCTTTAGCGTAATCAATTAATACTCTTCGTAACCTTAAACTAATATCCTTCAACGAAAGTCGAAAGCAACTAATACCCTCTAGAAGAAATACTCTTATGTGAAAACAATGAATACCCTTTAGTTTTGTATTCGTATTTGATTACTAATCGAGTAAAAAAATTGTACTCAAATTCGAATTATAAAGTTTCGAACACGAATACCGAATTTTAACTACAAATATCAAATCGAACCAAAATTATTTGATTTATTTACAATCGGACTCAAAACAAATAAAAATTAACTAAATATTCATAATTAAATTTACTCCAAATAATTAAAATCCCTCCCCTAAATAAATTAACATCCACAATTCTTTTATTTGGAGAAAACCGATTAATGACTTTGTCCTCCATTTTTAATTGTCCATGGAAATTTTGTAACTAAAACCATGGGTTTGTGAGTGTGTGTTAATAAGGTGGTGATCAAATTGATTTGATCCGGTGGAACAAAATTATACTACACCCAAAACCATGGCTTCAAAGGGAGGAGGAGGAGGAGACCACAGAAGAGAGAGAAGAAGCACTCGCTCTCATCATCGTCAGCAACTCGATGATGAAAACTGCACTCTCACTCCAATTCTCGACGGCCATACCCGAGAAACTTCATCAGCATCAGCATCAGCATCAGCATCGACGCCGCAAGTCAAAACCCCCCCTCAAAATTTCATGAAATTCAGCTGGGAACCCAACAACCCACGGAGGAAACCTCGATTTCCGCGCAGGTATCGCAAAAAAGCGGCAGATTCTTCTACCTCAATAGTGGTGAATCCTGATTCAAATTCTGCTGGTGTCAACGGAAAAGAAGAGGGTGGTTTGGGCGCGGAATTGGAATTGGAATCTTCTTCCGACGCTGGTGAAATTCAAGTGTTCAGGGCTGAGAGCGAAGAGGCGGAAGGGATAAAATCGAACAACGAAGTTGATGAGGATGAGATTGTTGAGAGATTAAAGGAGCTGAGAGTGGGCGCTCAAGAGCCTGAGTTGCCGGAGGAGTTGCTGAGCATCAATAATCAGCTCCAGGAGGATGAGGTAATATTACTTGGTTTTGTCAATTGATCACATAATAATTATATGATGAATCTTAATTGCCTGGATTAGTGTAATGCTCTGCTCTGCTTATGCAACACATGATGATTTTTTTGTTTATTTAGATGTTAATTTGCTAGTGGGTTCTTGCTTGTTATTGAACTCAGCACTAGTGCTCATTGATGTTTTCATTCGAATACAGAGTAAATTAGGCACTATAAATGCAACTTTTAATATCATGTAGTGGTCTACTATGCTGCTTTCTTTAGGAACTAGAACTTTATAAAGAAGTTTGGATCTTTGGATTATTCACATACACCTATATGAGTATTTTTTTGGCTAAGGTCTCAAGAAGGCATACTGGTCTGGATAGCAAGTATTTATCTCAAAGGGAGAGATTAATACTTCCTTGTTGAGAATAATAGTTCTGGGAGTACTGTGGTCTATTTGGTTGGAGAGGAATAAGAGATTGTTTGGTGGGATAGTATCAAACTTAGGGTTGCACTTTGGGCATCCAGCCAGAAGGTGTTTAGGGTTTGTCTTGTCTCTGATCTAGTTATGAGTTGGAGTTTTGCTAGTAATCGTGGAGAGTGGTTTATTTGTAATGTGCTGAGGTATCTCTTATCCCGTGTACCTTTCTTTTGCAGTAAAATTTATGTTTCTTATAAAAAATAAAACTGTAATAACTTGTAATGCATGCGATGTCACTGTACTAAATCTCTTTATTGAAATCCTATAAGGTTTGCAAATCTTATAGATAATATTATGATTGATTTCTTGTGGGACGGGTCTGAGGGGGATTCAAATACTCATCTTGTTGCATGGGAGGTTGTTGCTAGACCTAAAGAAGTGAAGGGCTGGGAACTAGCAATATGTGTTTAAGAAATAGGGCGCTATCACTTATGGGGTAAGTCATGTTAGATGTTTCATAGTAGAAGTGTTATAGTTAGCAAATATTGGATGCAAGATTAGGATGCAGGGTTGACTCTTTTGGAGTCTATGGAATACATTTCTTAGGGATTGTATACCCCAATTGGATGTGGGACTCGGACTAACCTTCTGATTTTAGGAGTTGCATGTACGGATGTAAAATCCAACAAATATTCACCCTTATACGACACCTATGCACCCTATTATCAGAATCCCCAATACATTTTTGTAAGGATATCCCCAGCCACTCACTCATCCACTAACATTACTAATCGCGATACAATACTACAATATAACAAAATAAAAGTAAAAACTGAGACATAAAGCATATCCACCCCTACCACATCTTGTACAAATCAAACATAGACAAACTATTCACATCTAGGCGTGACACGTCAGACCAAATCCCAAGCCAAGCAGCCCCTATAAGGGTTGCCCAACTTTTCTTCAATTTGTCCATGTTATCGTTTGAGGAGGTGATATATTGAAATTTTGCGAAGAATGGCGCAGAGGATTCTTCCTTTATCAAGTTGTTCACATCATTGTACTAGATTTTGTTACTTCTTTATCAGCTGTTCAGTTTAGTTTTTCAAATGTTACTCCTCGATCCCTACCATGAAATCATCATTTTTCGCTGCAGCTTGAGGGACTTGTGTTAGGAAATAATTGTATGGATTTTGATGGCATCCAAAGATACTTGTAACGGTTAGACCTCATAGAATATTTTTTGTTTATAGATAGGTTAGGCCGCTAGGGCAAGCCTGAAGAAAGAAGATTGGAGTTAGCTGAAGAAGAGGAAAGATGTAGGAACCCAAAGAGAGTCAAGTATATGACTAGCATAAATCAAACTAGTTTTTGGAATAAGAATCAATTATTAAAGAGAACCCTGCTGACACAAGTTAAAGAAAGAATATTGAAATCCTAATAAGTCCAAGTAATATGTCAATTGAAAAAAGAAGGCACATAGCTGAAGCTCGAATCATGAGAACAGATCAGATCCGACTCAACTCGCCATTTTTTTAGAAAGAAACAGAATTTTTATAAGAAAAAACGAGAGGGATGAGATGTCCCTAAAAAATACACAAGAATCTACAGCACCATTACTGTAAAGCTAGCCCCCAATCCCTCGTAAGATCAGAAATACAATAACCCTAAACAAGCTATGACCTGAAGCCCAGAGGCCAACTCAACTTCACCATACCCCAAACAGCCCAGAGGCTGACTCAACTAGCCATTTGAAACATACAATAAGCAGAGAATAAATTTATACTAAATCAGAACGACTACGGAAACTGAGCAACAGAGGTTTAACAATAAAGCTCAAACTGCCTCCATCCAACTGACAGATTCAATACAAGAACAAACTATCTACTCGCACTAAAGAAGTTTATGAAAATCCACGTTTCACCATGCGATAATGTTCTCACCACAGATAAATTATTTCAATTCATCTTTCCCCAAAACACTGAGCTCAAATTCACACATCCAGAAAAAGATCAAGGTGTATCAGAAGATCAAGAAAAGAGCTTCATGAAGAAAAGTTTGTGTATTTCCACTTTGTGATAAGGGAAGAAGGGAGTAAAGAGATCATTCCATCCTTGAACCACTATAAACTGTGTTCTTTAATTAGTATGCTTTTTTTTATATACTTTACTATGCATTTGCATCAGAGCACCACCGTACTGACATCTCAAATCTATAATCTGAAGTATTGTTTATTGTTTGTCTGAATCTGCTGTCTGTTTGTCTCTCCCTGCTCACTTTCTTTTCATGGTTTGCAGCTACTAGCTGTGGCATCTATTTTTGGAGAGAATATTTTGTTTCTAGAAGACAAGAGTGGCTTAAAGTGTCTCCAGGTATTACATGAGTTAGAATATAACTTTTTCTTAGTTTTCTAGAAACAAATTTGACACTGGTTATGCTATACAGGCTCACATTCATGTTGAGGTGCCCAAAGGACTTCGTGTCACTGCAAAGTTCGACTCATCTACTTTTCATGAGAAAGGTTCACAGGATTCTTCAGATTTCTCATACTCTTTCGAAGTTGAATATCTGCCTCCAATTATATTGACATGTTTGTTACCTAAATCATACCCAACCAAATGTTCTCCATACTTTACTATATCTGTTCAATGGTTGGGATTGGATAAAATTTCGGATCTCTGCTGCAAGCTTGATTCAATTTGGCAAGAACAGGCTGGCCAGGAGGTTATATACCAATGGTTGGAGTGGTTACAGAGTTGTACCCTCTCTTATCTTGGTATTGATGCTGAAATAGTTCTTGGACCCTATGGCACAAAACCTAATGAAGATAGAAGGGCAATTTCAGGAAGTGTTTCATCTGAAATTGATATTCCTACAATAAAGAATTACAATGACGAAGAGCGCCACGAGAATTTCTGCAGAAACGTCCAAGAATGTTGCATCTGTTTCAATGAGTTTCTTGGTAAGTCATATATGTGGTGACAAGTTCTTCAAGTGTGCAAAATTATGTAAGCTAAAGAAAACATGAATATAGGCCAGAAAGTTGTAAATTGAGAAATGATTAACTGGCATGATCTTGCTAGATATCATTTCTTGATTTTGCTTCATCAAACTTTAAAGAGCAGAGCTCCAATGCACTGTTTACTTATTAAATTGATCAGTTGTTGTGGAGATGAAAATTGTGTAAGTTATCTCATTACGTTTCTTGGTCAATGAATCTATTGGTTTGTGTCTATGTGATAGCATTACTATCGTAATGCCGGAACAAGCTCCAGTCCATTATGAATATATGTTCTAACTAAAGTAAATTTGTAAATGACGTGTCAGGCTTGTGTTTGCTTCTATGATGTAATATCAGTCTGAGCTACCAAACACCTGTCTTGCTTTTCATCTTTATTGATTGTTATATGGGGGCATTTCATTTTAATGTGTGGAAAACTTCTAAATTTATTTAAGATATAAAGTTTGACTACTGTGCACTGCACTCCCACGTGAGCTCTAAATATCTGATAAATTTAAGCAATCTTTTATTTCGGAGATGTGGCAAATGCCAATATGGCAATATGTTTTCATGAGATGATAGTATGATGCACAACAAAACGTTAATGAACTCTGGTTGCTTTAATATTGATTGCACTATTGGGCTTGTTGTCTTCTATAGGTTCAGAATTCATTAAACTGCCATGTCAGCACTTCTTTTGCGCAAACTGCTTGAAGACTCTCTTTGACATCCATATAGCAGAAGGAACAGTGTTAAAACTCCAATGCCCAGAAGCCAAATGTGGGGGCATGATTCCACCTGGTTTACTCAGGAGATTACTTGGTAAAGAAGAGTTTGAGCGCTGGGAGTCCTTGATGTTACAAAAAACACTAGATTCAATGGCTGATGTGGTTTATTGCCCAAGATGTGAAACAGCTTGTTTAGAAGATAAAGACGATCATGCACAATGCTCAAAGTGCTACTACAACTTCTGTACACTTTGTAGGGAACGAAGGCATGTTGGAGTTGTATGTATGACACCTGAGATGAAACTTGTGATTCTGCAGGTATGGATTCTCTACTTGGAAATTTGTACTACTTAGGGGGCGCTTTGTTCAAAATTCCTCAATGGGAATTGTGATTGTTAATGAGAATAAAAGATGATCGGTTCACCTTCATCGTAATCAAAATACGTCAACTATTACCCCATTTTGATTAACTACCCCCGCTCCTATAATCCTTTATCCTCAATCATTCTTCTATTCTTCAATCAACAACCCTTTATTAGAGCACAACACTAACAATGTAACCTCCATTGGGACAACTCTTCTTCCAACATATCCCTTTCAGTACGGGTGCATTGAGAGAAAAGAGATTCTCATTACCACTCCCATTGGAGAATTTGAACCAAACGCCCCCTTTGTACTGTTTCATCCTGAGATATTCTAATTTTTCAGAGCAGAGTAGATTGGGCTGGATGCAAGTGTCCGAAGCCACTTAAGCTCTCTTTTAGGGCTTAGTTTTAAAGTATAGCGACAGAAGAGGCCTTTTTGTTAAATTTAGATGCATAAGAGAGCAGAATTTGTGGCTTCTGATTTTAAATTAAAAAAATGTATGTCCATAATTGGTATGGTACATTAACAGGGTGTTTGCAATAAATTATGTTTTTTGAGGAAGTGATTTAATTTAGTGATTGTGGGGACAATTGCTTGATTGTAAAAGTGGTAAGTGTTTGCAAAAATATTGAAAAAGTTGGTAGAAGCTAGCAAAAACATCAAATAACCAACTTATAGGTTATAGCTTTTGTTAGATTATTTGATCGGAAGAAAAATATAACACTCAAAATGCTTTACAGAAGCAAAAATAATGATTAAATATTGCAAGTATCTTTTGCAAACACCCACTAAGTCATACTTCTACTCATTGGAGTTTACTATTATCTACCTAGGGCATATGGAATTTAATACAGTGGCACAATTACTTTCTTTAAGTCAAGGAGTTTGGTGTTCTATTGTTGATATACACTTCCTGTGATATAATAAGGTGGTCAAAATCTATTTCGGAAGTTACTTTCTCCTTAATCACATCTCTTATCACTTTAGTTTTTTTTTTTACTATCCAAGAAAGTTTGGGACAAGTTAATAACTAGTAAATACAGTCTTCAAGAGAATAATTGGGACACAGGTCTAACTGTTAAGACAACGTTCAGAAATCTTTAAAGTTTATCTGGATGAACCCCCCCCCCCCCCCCCCCCCCCAGGATTCCCCTCCCTTTCATCCGTAAACTACTTACCCTCTATACCTTTGTGGAATCTTCATTTTTTTGGAAATTTGATGGTTAGTGAAATGAACGATTATTGTCAAATGCTGCTAATGCTCGAGGTTTTTTTTCAAATGAATTAGAGAAAAACTTCTGATTTTGGACCTTCCTTTCCTTGGCTCAAAGTTCTTCGGAAAATCCCCATACCACCTAGGAAGGTTCAAGTTTGGTTGGTGTTTTGGGAAAGTTATCCACCTGCGATTTTCTTCAGAAAAGATTTCTGAATATTATTCTATCTCCAAATTGGTGTGTGTTGTGCAGGTGTATTGGTGAAGACCTTAACCATCTTTTAGTGCAGTGTTCTTTTGCTCAGGGTCTTTGGAACAATGTATTCAATGAATTGGGCTCTTTAGTTAGGAATTGGTCCTTCCTTTTACCTTCCCTACCTTTATAAAACATTTTGTTTCCTATAAAAAAGAAAAAAAAAAAGTGAAATCAGGGCAGATGGATGGACAATGTGTTGGATTTTGGAGTGACAAATTTTCAATTTTTTCATATCCAATTAGTATTATTCTGTAGTAAGAACATGACAAAGACATTTTCAAACCTGCAATGACACAACCCAAAATCCTCTGTGCTCTAAACGTGTGACTCTCCCCTACTATATGTCCTTAATGTTCTTGAGTTGTTATCACTTGAAAGATTATACTGTGGCAGTATACAGAAGCACAAATTGTGTTGTAGTTTGAACATTTTGTATGCTTGTATCTTCTTCTTTAGTTAAATTAAATCCTTAAGAGTTGTAATTGATTTAAACCTTGTTTGTCAGTTGGGTTTGATTAATCTGGCCTTTTATTGATTTCCATTAGTAAGTGTTTATAATTGGGATCTTGATTTGACATCAGGAGCGACAAAACTCGACTTCAATTGATGGAGAACAAAGGCGCCATGAGAAGGACATGATCAATCAGATTCTTAGCATGAGAGAGATCAATCGTTTTGCGAAACAATGCCCTTCTTGTAAAATGGCTATATCTCGAAGTGAAGGTTGTAACAAGATGGTGTGTGATAATTGTGGGCAGTATTTCTGCTACCGGTGTAATCAGGCAATCTCTGGTTATGAACATTTCAGGTTTGCTATCTGCAATGAGAAAACAATAGACCCACTTTGATTAGATTATATTCTATCAATTGAAAAATATTGAATATCTTTTTCCACTTTAGGGATGGGAACTGCGAACTGTTCCCGGAAGAAGAAATCCAGAGGTGGGAGGAGAGGATGAATGGTCGTCAAATAGTTGGTCAGATTCAGGCAGAAATGTTTGCCGGACATGGTCATCCATGTCCTAATTGTGGTCAGCACAATGTAAAGGTTAGTAAAGAGTTAACTTGTTTGTTTGATTGCACTAAAATTTAACTGACTGCATATTATATCAGAATAACCATTCACATATACACACACACGAGATCATAAAAGGGGGTGGGGAAAGTAGAGTACTGCACCCACTGTATCTGAACTCCCCTTTCTGGTGTATAGAAGATTTGAAATGTGCATAAAGATATCGATTGAACTTTTAGGATATGTTCCATATGAGTTTAAACATTAAGGATACGTTTCGTATGAGATTAAACATTAAGGATACGTTTCATATGAGATTTAGGAGGCGCTTGGTTTGAAATTATTTAATGGGAATGAGAATGAATATATGATAATTATAGTTGTTGATGAGAGTAAAATTTGATCCGCAACACTATTTTTCATCCTAAATAAGGTAATCATTACCCCATTTGATTACCTTTCTCCCCTCCTATAATCATATTCCTCAATCCTCTATGCCACACGCCAACAACCCCTTTTTGTCCCCTTTTTTTTTTCAAAATTAGAGCATAATACTAGTTATGTAACCACCATGGAGACATTCATTCATCCAACATAATCAGGAACATAGAGGAAAAATAAATTTTCATTCTCATTACCATTGAAGAACTCGAACCAAGCGCCGCCTTACTGGATTTTGAAATCTGAAGTTTAAAATCTGGTAGATTTCAAAAAATTTGTAAATAATAATGGTGTGTGTTTGATGTGCAAAAGTGTGATGTTGTATTATTATATATTATTATTATTATTGTTGTTGATTGTGATTGAATGATTAGTATTTATGTTGGAAGTTGTAAAAGGAAAATGTGTGAAAAGTGATAAATAAATTAAGAGCGAGAAAAAAAAAATCATGTTTGCATTAATGGGTCATTGGGGAGAGTGTGATGGAGAAAAAAATAGCATGTGTAGGGGTTTATAGATGTATTGAGTTTTTCAAAAATTGGATTCTAAAATCCCAAAGTAGAACTGAACTTAGATTTTGAAATCCCAAATTCGGTTATATATACCCTTAGATTTTAAATAATAATAATAACAACAAAACAAATCTTAGAAGAATCCTCGTCTTAATGGATTGTAAGAAGTAATAGTGATGTTTGATTATGTGCATGTTGGTGAGGGTACAACGAATACAGAAATTGTGGTTTCAAGCATGGCCCGTGAAAGCGATAGCTACATTTGTTTTATTAGTAGAAGCAGAAGCAACATGCCTTATAGCAGTGATTATAAATAGTACTCCCTCCATCCCGCTATTAACTTCCCATTTTACCATTTTCGTCCGTTCCACTATTAACTTCTCATACATTTTTTAAACATCAACTAATAATATTATATCCATACACTTTATTCATATCCACTCATTTAAACACATTACACTTTATTCTCTTCTCTTGTGCCCAAAACAAACGAGAAGTTAATACCCGGACGGAGGGAGTAATACATCATTGGTGATGTCTAATGATAATAGTAGTAACAATAATGTAATTCCCATTATTGTAATATGTTATTCCCTCTATCCCAATTTCATTGGCATCCCAAAATATGAGACTTGTGCGGAAACAACCCCCCCCCCCCCTTAGGTGTTCTCTCAATTAAAGTAATATTTATAACACTACTAGTTTTCAATAACCAGTTTCATTCATTCAACCAATCTATCGATGTGTTTTTGTCTGAACAACTTCGGTTTCAATTGGAGCAGTTTATGTGATTTCCTTTGTTGCAAAAAATGTTGTGTGAGAGATATAATACTGATGATTGATCTTATTATTGACCAAAAAAACAGGTGGGGAATAACAATCACATATTCTGTTGGGCGTGCCAAAACCATTATTGCTACTTGTGTAAACAGATGGTGAGACGCGGCTCCCAGCATTACGGTCCCAAGGGTTGCAAGCAGCACACCGTCGGTTAATTATCACTACATTCATCTTCTTCCAATTCTTGGACTTGTTTTATCATTCTCTATTTGATTTCAATCTCTTAATTTATGAAGTAGTTTTACGAATCAGTTGTTCATGATGAGTTATAGTCTAGTGATGTATATTGGGCAGCAAAGTACAAATATGTGAAGAAATAAGTTGCAATTTGTAATTGAATTTTATTTTTTGGTTGAGTTATTGAGTTGAGAATTTTGTCTTTGTGGAATATGATTTATGAAATGGAGTTGTAGAAGAACTTCTTTTACATTTACAATTTTTTTTTACAGTATGATGATCACCTAATATTAGACTATATTTATCAATTGTGCTTTCCATTTTATTTTTTCCTTTTTTTCATTAACTTTTTCTTTGTCGTTTTCCTATAACCGATTGGGACAACTCATTGATAAACTTAATCTTAGGGCTAGCAATTTTACATATGATACGATCAAACGGATACGAAAATGATATAAAAGTTGTGGGTTAGTATCAAAGCTTATGGTGCTTGTTTCATTATTATGTCAACACCATAAGGATGTCGGGTTCGTTTCAACCTATTAAACTTGAAGAAAAGAAAAAGAATGTTTCAACCTATTAAACTTAATAAAAAGAAAAAAAATCGATTATGTATATGATATGATATTTTGTGGTTTAGTTGAAGATTTTTAATTACCATTTTTATCGTGTAAAATCGTCTAAAGTGTAATATTATAAGCTTATCAACACAATTTTTCTTTCCTTATCGTGTAATGACGACACAAAATCTTTATGTTCATATCGTGTTATTATCGATTTTTATTGTATCTTTATCGTGTTGAATATATTTTTCAAATATATTAGCACCAAAAGTTTGAATGGGTAGAATAAGGAATGAATTCGTGGGTCCGGCCTTTATTTAACGAAAGAAGTGAGTAGAATTGGTTTAAACATGGGCTCCAATATAAATCCGTCCCATGAATGATGAAACGAATCACAGTCTCGTGCAAAACCACTTTAGTATAAAGTGGTATGATATTTTTAAAAATGTTGAATTAATATAATTGTGAAGATTGAAACAAAGGGATCCGTGGCGCAATGGTAGCGCGTCTGACTCCAGATCAGAAGGTTGCGTGTTCGATTCACGTCGGGTTCAAAACTCCCGATCCTGTATATCCCTACACCTTTTTTGTCACACCAGCTCTTTAAAACAAAAAACATTTTATAAATTAATATTTTAGAAACATTTAGATGCACAATGACATTACTAATTCACCCAACATTACTAATTTATATTTAGTGTTATTTTGTCATTTCGCCCCCCTTGAAATAATTTTTTTTACCCCCTATACATTTCGCCCCCCTTGGAACAATTTCCTAGATCCGTCCCTGAACATGACCATTAATATTTTAAAAAATTATCCTAATTGTTATTGAAAAGTCACTTTTTATGCACAAGTGACTTTCTCCGTAAAAATAGACACCCCAACGCATCTTTAAAAAAAAAAAAAAAAAAATAGACTTGCAAGTAATATCACAAATTATGAGAATTTCCAATTGGAGTATATTTTACATGCTTGCTCATATATCCACTCTCGATTTGTCTTTTTTCCCTAACTAAAAAATATAGTTAAACCCGCCTGACAAAAGATAGCCTCCTAAAACATACAAAAGTAAAACGCAACTCCAAAAGGGAGTAACAGAACGTAATCAAATTGAACCAAATTCCACCACATTTCCTTGGAAACAAAAAAATATCATCACTTCCAAACACTGGGAACACGGGAAGCTAGCGCGTTTACAATATTTTGCAACTCCGAGATAAAAGAGAGAGGCGGTTAAAGTGAGTGCAGTAAAGTCTTGTAATCCTGGAACGTTCCATCGAAAGGTGTGACCCTGCCCTCAGAGACGGCCCATAATTGATCAACGCTACCAGAGATCAAATGCTCATCGTGGCTCACCTGAAATTATACAACAAATCATCACAAACTTAAATAACTAAAATTCGCTTTTGCATTCCTCAATAACTAATCTAGCATTACTGAAAAAAATAATATATATTATTAAATATGTATATGTTCTAGCATTACCATTAGCACGCCTCCTTGGAACAACACCAGACCTTGTATCAATGCTTCAACCGCGTCCAAGTCCTAAATTTTGCACACGAAAAGTGTTAGTACTTGAGAATTTCTTCATTTCTACTTTGTATGGTTATGAAAACGAGTATACATCTCATCATACAATACTTTCCTAGTGCTCACTTTTATAATTGTATAGTGAGTCACTCAAGCTTGCCTCTTGCTGAAGCATCATAAATCGCATTTAAGCATGTGATGATGTTTTTCACAAGTAAACATAGTTTCATTTTTACTAAGTTTCATCACAGAATAAAAAACCAAACTAATAGCCAAGCAAAACATATTTTCATTTCAAGCATATGCATTATCTTACTAAATTATTTCATCCAAAGTATTCCCAACTCATACATGAATAACAACACAACTTACAAATTCTTAATAAAATACTCAAAACAGAAATATTAAAAAACCGGAAATAAACAGAGTATTTCCAAAACAGCTCAAGATCTGGGTCAATCACAAAACAGTTATAAGTCCAGAAAGTGTTGCTACTATGAACCCAGAACTCCTAAAATAAATAAATAGTCAGACCAATATTCAGTACTAAAGAGCTAACTATCTAATATAAAACTCGGAAAAGAACAAAAAAAGAAACAATGGAGCATGAGTCGTAGTATGCACATAATTTCAAAAAGACGCATATGAAAAACAATAATAATAATATGATCTTACAAGATGGTTTGACGGCTCATCAAGTAGTAAAATGTGAGGCTTTTTGAAAGTAATCTTTGCAAATGCAACCCTGCTTTTTTGACCACCTGGCATATCATATAAGGCATTTCAAGAAATGTTATTTGACTTGGTTGAATAATGCAATTATCTTACAACATTGTATGCTTTGTAATGTAATGATACCTGATAATGTGTACATTGGCTGTAGGGCAAGATTCCCAGTTATGCCAAAAGAACCTAAATGTCCTCTTAACTTCTGTTCTGGCACTCCCTGCACATCAATAGATACAAGTGAATTTTGATTGTAAACATGCAAGAACAATTTGAAGTGTGCATTACACTACAATAATAAAGATGGATTGAGGAGTCGAATCAGATCCTTTTCTCTGACAAAGCAAAAGAAGGTAAAAATATAATGGATAATGCCATTCTTTAAAATCATTTAGATTGTCTAACATTCATAAGACAGAAGATTTCAGGCACTGTAGCAATATAGTTGTATTTTAGTACCACATCAACAGATCATCTTCTAGATCAATATGGTTTCCGAGTCTCTGACAAAGTTATGCCCTATCTTAGGCCATAATTAATTTGCTACAAGTTACAAACATTAAGACCCGAAGCATTACCGAATGTCCACAATTAATACAACAATGAGAAAATGCAAGTAGTTTTAATTTGGGATAGTATTTACCGGGAAGCACCGCATCATATACAAAAGTGGATTTGAAGAGAGGTCTAAACCATCAACATGATGCTGACTAAATACAGCAATGCGAACCTGAAAGGCAAGACAAAATACAATAGTGCAAGTGCAACACAGTTACAAATAGTACAGTAAGAATAATATGCAGCTAAAGAAGGATTTTGAAACCCATGGCTGAATAAAATATAAATAAAACGAGCAGCATAACCAAATTAAGCAGGTTATGATCTAACACATCAAGTTATAAAAAACAGCCAAACATTTAGTAAATCCAACAAAAGTAAAAAAATAAATCGAATGTAAGAAGAACAGAAAAGAGAAAGGACAGATGAAGCATTAAAGAATCGAATGTAAGAAGAACAAATAGAATCCTCTCATCTGAACACTGAACAAGTGATGTAATTAAGGCAAAAGCAATAAAAGCAATGATAAACAAGGGCACAGTGTATTGGAAGACCAGGAACGGAAAAACACGAGCAATACCTTTGCTGAACGAAAAACTGTACCAGAGCTTGGTTGAAGTTCCCCAGAAATAAGTTTGAGTATGGTTGACTTTCCAATTCCATTCGGACCAACCACTACAGTTTGCATGGGTAAAATGCACGATCAGTTGCATCGTAATAAGTAAATTCATCAGGTAATACTTACAGAACATACTCTAACCAAAACTAGAGGAAAATGTGGTCTTATTTTCCAACAATGGACCCAGGGACACAAAATGCCATGGCTAGGTCTAGAGGGAAATTATGAGCATTACGTTCATGCATAACTTCCATACAAAGGTTAGCACGAATGATGATATCAGCCCAAGTATTAATTGTACTGCCTTGACTATCAACTACCCATTGGTTGAAATTGAAACTGTTTAGGTTGAAAGCCATAATGCTGATACCTAAAGCAGTAAACCAGATACCCGCCCACACATACATACAATCCACTTCATTTTCTTTGTTTTAAACATAAAAGTTTACGAAATTACCCCTCAAATTCCTACTCATTCCTCCACTTTCTTAATTTGTCTGTCCTCCCTCCAGTGAAGACTTTTCAAGGACGGAGGGAGTACTTCTTTTTAAAATGTTACTAAACAATCAATCAATAGTTTGTCGCCCACTCATATAAAAACAACTAATAATATATGTCTAATAATTTACATAACAAGTCAAAGAATTAAATGATACAGCAAATAGCAAATATATTATAACAAATGGATACTCCTTTTACATCCTCTCTATAGCCCATAGAAGAAAATTTTACTGCCTAACCTTCATATCAAAGAAACTAAAACAGATCCAATAATCAATAGAAAAAGTGAAATTTGTTAATGTAAAGAATATAAATTAAATTGTCTACAGTGGTGTCTAAGAGAACTTGTTGATATAGGATGAACCCTAAACTCCACCAAGTGGTAAAGATATGCAATTTAATTTTATTAATGTATGAGTAATTGTGAAACCCAAACAGCCCAATAGTTTTTAAAATTATGTTGGCGGCCAGTCCCCAGTCCCTAGTAACATCTTCATTCACATATCATGATAACAATTCAATTTTGAAGGTTGAGAAACAATTTACATATAGGTTGTCTAAGAATCATAATAAAAGCAAAACAATTAGCAACTTCAGAAACAGTCTTACTTGCTACTCTGCTATCCAGATCAATCCCAAAATTCAAATTCCTGAACAATATAGGGCCTCCGGGATATCCAAAAGACGCATCACTGGAATTATAACATAATTACAATGATGAGAAACAATTAAATTGGAAAAAAGATAATAATAAGATCGAGGAAGAAAAATACTTAGCATAATCATAAACTAGAGATTATTTTCAATAAGATCAACAATGGATCAGTTGTCTCAAGCAGCCAAGCCACATAACCACAAAATTGTGTTAATGTATCAGATAGGATTTCAAACCTGAAGCTTATGATTGGTGCACCTGGTCTATCATCAGGAGATGGGAATTCGAATTTATAGCTGCAAACATAGGAAAAAGTCATGACCAAGGTCTAAAATTATATATCAAGGTATTAAAATGCATGATTATGCGGAAGCCAATAATAAGCTAATGTCCATATCCATGCTGGGAGAAACACAAGAAAACATAAATTGAGTGAAAGAATGCATACTCAGGGTCATTGATAACTTCATCCACATGACCCAACCGGTCTAGTGCCTGAATGATAGGGAGAATGATCAATAGATAAAAATTTTGAAAAAGAAAACAAAAATTGGGAATGGATCCTGTAATCATTGAGCATAACATCATTAGAACTGAAAGCACTAATGGCAGGACTGAGACATGAACTCCCAAAATTATTTAAGAATTAACATAAATCATGAATTACCTTGATTCTTGATTGAACAAGAGATGCACGCTTTGCATTATACCGAAACTTGTCGATGAATGACTGCAACACAATTGTTTAGGGAAAGAGGGGAAAAAAGGATTTGTTAATATCCCACCAAAAGTAGAACATAAACACATCTGCATATAAATGTCTATCAACTGATTCAAGGCACATGTAACACTCTATTTAGACAAGAACCTGCATGTGGGCTCGTGAACGCTCATTTGACTCAAAAGCTTTTTGTTTGTTTTTGAGCTGTTCTGCCCTTGACCTCTCAAAGGTATCATAGTTGCCTTTGTAAGTAGATAATTGTTTTCCTTGAAGGTGAAGGATATCTGTAACCACCTGGAAGAAGTAACAAGTATATAATAAGTCTGATAGTCTATTACTACATGAAGAGGAGTATTCAGTAACTAATAATTTGCAGATATTAAGTGCAACCACCGCCTAAGAAATAGAAAGCCATACAGTGTTCAAAAACTCTCTCGCATGTGAAACAACAATAAATGTCTTTGGCCATTTCACCAGGTATGATTCCAGCCACAGAACAGCATGTAGATCAAGATGATTCTGCCACAAAAGTGCAAATATATGTCAGCAACTATATATACACTTCAAAATCAAGAACGACAATAAAATACCGTTGGTTCATCAAGAAGCAATAGATCAGGCTCAATGAACAAGGCACGAGCAAGCGCTATTCTCATCCTCCATCCTCCAGAAAAAGCTTTAGTCTGCCTCTTCTGCATCTCCGGCGTGAAACTTAGACCCTAAAAAAATATACACAAGGAAAATAATCAATTAGTGGAAACAACATGGACGAGCTGACAACACCTAAGAAGTATGTGAGAATAACTGGAAAGTGATGATGAGCAATGGTAAACAATAAATTGGTGGGATCAACAGAGAAGTGCTGACAGCACCTACGTGGAAATAGCTAGGAAGTGACGATGAACAATTATCAGCAAATGAACAAGAAAGAATCTAAAGACTAAACATAAGAGCAACTATAACAATTAGGGGTTTCAATCAGAAAGACAGCAATAGCCCGTAACTTCAGATGAAGAAAAGGAAGAAAGGATAATATTAAAGTAGTACTCCCTCCGTCCCCCAAATCTATTCCCACTTTCCTTTTTCGCCCGTCCCCCAAATCTATTCTCATTCCCTTCTTGAAAATTATTTTTTTATTACAACCCTCACAAACATTCAATTTATTCATTAATGGACCCCACAATACCCTTTATCTATTTTATCTCATTTTCCTTAAAATCCGTGTCCATTCCAACGGGCATGAATTATCGAGTTTCTGAGAGAAAGAGAATACCATCAGAGTTATAGCTTGGGGGTGTGTGGATACATAATCATCTACATTAAAATGCATAAACCACAATAAGCTACATAACATCTTTTAATGCAACAGATCTCCAGCATCATACATAGCTCCTTAATGTACGCAGATGGCCACTTGAGTAAACAGTAACTATTTAATCGATCAATAATTCTACTCATAGTTATGAAGGGAGATGAACTAACAGCAAGAATAGAAGCCGCTCGAGCCTCAGCAGTGTAAGCATCAATAAACTCAAGCCTCTTATATATCTCTTCAAGCCTATGAGCAATTAAATCTTTTCCAGCCTCTCCATTCGGCTCCGGTTTGCTCTTTCCAGTGTCCTCATTCTGAAGGAAATCATTTCCATATAAATCTTTAGAGGTTCAAGAGAAGAAAAAAATAAAATGAAAGCAGATGCAAGATAAGCACTAAATCAGTTGCTTATGCACTTCTAATGCAATGTTTCAACCTGTAATGAAAGCAGATGAGCTTCTTCCTCCAACAGCTTAGTTCTTTCCACATCTGAATTTAGCACACACTGGAGCGCTGATGTATCATCACCAACTACCTCTTGTTCTACATGCAATATCTGACAATTCCTGGGAATACCTTCAATAGCATGCATGGCCATGTACCTGAGGAATGTTGTTTTACCGGTACCGTTCCTACCGATAAGACCTGCATTAAACATCAACCAAAAGGCACAAAATGGGTAATGGAATAAGTAAAGTTCTTCAAATAGATCAAGAATCAATAAAATGGACTGTTACTTCTCATGACTTTAGGACATGGCGCGTTGATTAAAATTCTTGTCCTCCTAATTCTTTTCTCATAGTAAGAGCTTAATAATTGGGGTGAATTAAACATGATTCCATAACAAGTACTCCCTCCATCCACGAAATTTTTACCCATTTACTGTTGGACACAGTTTTTAATGAAAATTAGTATTTTATTGAAAAAGTGGATAAAGTAGATAAAGTAAGAGTATTGTGGTGGGTATTGTGAGACCCATTTATTTGTTTGTGAGTGTAGTTTATTTCCAAAAGAGGAATGGGTAAAAATTTGGTGGACAGACAAAAAAGGAAAACGGGTAAAAATTTTGTGGACGGAGGGAGTATATGCTAAGAACTTGCATTTAAAGAGTGTGACTGGAGAAAACTAGGCAAATTAGAGCCTGAATGGAAGCAAATAAGAAACATACCTGTCAAGCATTCTTTTTATTAACATAGGACATAAAAGAAAATAAATAAGGTTAAAACCAAATATGAGATGTCTAGTTTTCTTCTCACTGGTCAAGGTTAAAGCGAGGTCATTGTTAAATTGCAAGCATAACTAACCGTAGTGTCTCCCAAAAGACAGTGTTACACAACCATCCGCAATTAAGTCTTTCCCCCCGACAGATATGTTGAAGTTCTCCATGTGGATATCTCTAATGGCTGGTGCATCACTATTTTCATGGGTTACGACTACATCAGGTATCCCAGCTTTGACTTCTTCCATTTCTTTCAAATGTATTTGGTATTCTACCTGTGAAAATACAGAACTTCATGAGAGGCCAAAATCTTATGTAGCCAGTTGCAGACATCACCCTCTCCAAACCACTTTCCCCTCATCCCTTTCTCTCCGAGGCATACCATCATGCATGCATACGAAAGATATATCACTGGCAGTACTTATATTTGATTCTTCCAAGACGATACAATTTCGTGTGATGATTTGACCTTTAATAATGTCAATCTTAGTATGATTAAAGTTACTCTGTATTCCATTACCTCCCTCTGGCGATCCTCCTTTCTCTTCCTCCTTTCAAGCTTCATTTTATCACGCTCAGTCAGCAGCGGACCATCCACAGGTTCAGGTTTCTTCTTTGGAGCTACTTCTTCATCCATTCCGTCAAACATTCGTAATGGTGCCAAGAGGCTTCTCACAGTGGGTTTTTCTTTGACTGATTCGTGCTTCCCAAACTTTTCTGATATTTTAAAACATATCTGCAGTAAAGTTTGTCGAGAATAATAAATTGGCCAAATTGCGAAGCAGAAATCTAACCCATGGTCCACTCAGAGAGATAAATAGAAAAAAGCACCATCTTAATAGCTCTGGTAGAGTGTACATTTACATACTTCAGTCAGTTGATGACTGAACACATTGTATTGGGTTCACTGAAGCAACTTCGTACTCCAGCTAACCGTTAAACAGCAATAACAATAACAAAATTCAGCATCAACCGACCAAAACTTCCATATTTACAGAACAAACATTATAATTAACAGGAAATGCATAAAAGCTGAGTATCAATTAACCAATTAAATATATAAAATAAAACAACTTAAATTTAAAATAAGCATAATCGAAGAGTCATAAGAATTTGAATCTGGAATTAATAACAAGAACATATCAGATAGGAAAAATCAATAGGAAGTAAAAAAAAATATATATATATATTGGGGATGATTTAAACAATTATTCCAGCAATTCATACCGAACGGCATTCGGAGAAGTCGTCGACGCATCCAGAGTCAACAAGAAGCTCGCCAAGGGCATCGAAGGCGCCTTCGCCGTCATCACCGAAATCGAAATCATCGTCGGCGAGGACATTGATGATATAATCAACAATTGGCTGGTCAACGTCATCAATCCGCCGCCCTAAAACCTCGTGCACCACCGCGCTCGCCACTTCTGCCATCCTTAGGGTTTAAGGATAAACGTCACAGCTTCTGTGCGAGTTAATGAAGATGAAGATGAGCTGTTAATATTTCTATTACCACAATGGCTAAAATAAACTTGATTTCTACTTTAGTGCATCTAGTTTTTTTTTTTACCAAAAACATTAATACAAAAACTTGCATGACATAAAATTTAATACATTTGTAAGATTTTATAATATTTTTAAAATTTAAATATTACAAAAATTTATAATAGTATTGTGTCTCATGTATAATACAAATTTTGTAATATTCTTCATTTAATCAAAATAGTAGGTGAGACCATCACACGGTGAAACAAAATACAAATTGAGTCTGTTATATTAATAATTTGGAAGAGATGAATATTAATTTATTACTAGTTTATAATACGTCTCACCATGAGACTGTTTCATACAAATTTTTATCTATGTGTGTATACCTATAACAAATAAAAAAATGATATGGAAATAACAGCATGTAAAACATATTTTATAATGAGTAAGACTCTTATAAACCAGTTTCACTGTGAAACTCAAAATGATATTAAATATTTTTATTACACCGTATTACTATTAAATTAATATTGTTAAAAAATTCGCAGAATGCAATAAGTTTTATGATAAAATTACTTTATAGTATACTTTGCTTTTAGAATGGGTATATAAATGATATGAAAATGGCTATATAAAAACTAAACTCCATATTAGTAATACAGGGCATATTTTACATTTTCCATATGAAACGTGTTCAATGCTCTATCGCGAAAGAGTTAATTATAAATATACGAACATGCAATGCATGCTTCAAGTAAGATATTATTTGTAAAAAAAATAAAAATTTACTCGTATGAGAACTATCTTATACATTGCCAAAAGCTAAAAATTCGAGATAAGACAAAATAGAGAACTTGAACATAATTTGTACATAAAAAAATGTGTTAAAATATAATGTTAAACGTCATAATCTCATAACCTTGATCACATTTAAAAAATGTGTTAAAATGCAATGTTGAACTATTTTCACGTTATACTTAGACTTTGTCAAAGTATCATAATTAGTGTAATCAACAAATTTTATTAGAATGTTAAAGGTTATATAATAAATAAAATAAATTGGTATGACAACGAAAGAGAATTAATAACATGTACATGGAATAAAAACAACAAAGGGATCCGTGGCGCAATGGTAGCGCGTCTGACTCCAGATCAGAAGGTTGCGTGTTCGATTCACGTCGGGTTCAAAACTCCCGATCCAATATATCCCTACATCTTTTTTTTGCCACACTATTTGTCCAAGAATTAGTTAAGAATGGTACAAAATGGGGTGGGTAGATTCACATTTATACTTTAATGGACTGTGTATAGAATTGCATGAAGTTTTAGGATGTGTTTTTAGGAATTACTTAGAATTGCATGTAGAAACAATTTTGAATGTTTTCAAATTTATTGATTATGCTTAAATTAATCAGCTATAACCTAGGCTATAATCTAAAAGTTATGTTTCAAGTAATTATAGTTTATCACTTATAATTTACTCCATTCAATTTTTTTATCAAACACTCACCATCTACCTTTTACAAATTTTGAAAACACTCATCACTTTCACAATTAAACAACTTTTTCTCACAACCACTAAATTAAATCACTTTCTCAAACACATAATATTTTGCAAACACACCCTTAATACCGTCACCCATAAATAAATAACACTATGGATGCTTGCAATGGGGACTTTCGAGTTAGAAGTACAAAAAGAAATGTCACTATACACATGTAAAGCAACGCGCAGGAGGAGATGGCAATTCCTAAGTCTGAGGATTTACATTATTATTAGTAGTAGTATCATCATCTTCTTCAAGCTCTTCCTCCGGCTTGACAAAGAACTCAATGTAAGCTATACGGCTGGGCTGCTGCTGATGTCCGGTCGAGTCAATGTGGACCGAGGATGCCGGCTTAGCAGCAACTGAAACGAGGTGCTGGACTTTGAGCATGCCTCCTCTCCCGATGCTCAACTTGCTCCCTCGATTCTCTCGTATCACGCTGCTCGGTATGTTACAAGTCGTTGCTCGTAGGAATTTGTATTTGTACCTGTTCCAATTCCAGTTCCAACACGAGAGTCAATTTGATGTTTTAGAATTTGTTGGTAATATCAATAATGAGTTAGACAGGTTTATATGGGGGAGATGATTTATCCCACGGGGTAAAAGAAAGAATGAGAGAACTAATTAATGAACGTAAACTCAAAATTATGAGAGGTTTTTGAGATTGAGAAAGGGGTAAAAGAAACAAAAATGTGGAAATATCTAAAACGTTAAATAATTAGAAACAAAATCACTATCCTAAAACATCAGTTATTTGGAATCAGAGGGAGTATATAGCAAGACTCATGGATCTGTTGAAGGATTAACCTGTGTGAAACTTGTCTATCACAACTGAAGGCAATCAAAAGCTCTGTATTAGCATAGTAATTGAAGTCAATCTGCATGAGAACACAAGAGATGTGGCATGCATTTCAATAATAATTCATTTTTCTTTTGGAAAGATAGGTGGTGGGTAGGGCTAAAGCCTACCTGCAAGTCCCCGTGCCCTTCGCCCCTGAAGATGACACGTGGGGGTGCTGCCTGTAACTTTATCTGAATTGCAGAACCGGGCCATTCAAGATCATCAATAGCTTCCTTCAGAGCTGCAGACTACCAACTAGCAATCACCATCTCGGTCATCATACATACAACAATGATTTCTAATTGAGAATACAACACTACACCGTTTTCAATAAATTATTATCATTATTGTTAATAAGAATAATGTAGTAGACATTGCACTAAAAATGGCATGAGAAAGAAGGAACACACATACATCTTCATGATAATACAACACAAGAAAAGAGAACCCATCTTAGATTATATATATTACTGGATGTTAAATTGGATAGAGGAAATTAATCATCTTCATATGGAGATTTCAGACTATCGACAAAACTATCCTCTAGATTAGGATGTAGAGCTATATCACAAAGGCAAAGGCAAAGGAGTGTACGTCGAAGAGTACAAGAGAAATTTGCACTTCTCAAGGTCCACAGTGGCCTACATGTTCTGTTAATTTAAGGTCATTACAAAAGTTGCTTCATGGGGAAATAATTTTCAAATAGTTAGCTGTAGTAATAATATGTGTATAACAAAACTTATAGTATATACTAGAGTACTTAATATCATATACTCCCTCGGTCCTAGGATTATTTGCAAACTTGCCTTATTTGGACGTCCCTCAACAATTTGCACGCTCCAAAAATAGTAATTTTGTTCACAAACTTGCCTTATACAGGTTAATCCTCCATCAATTAATAGAAGCCTTAAAATATATTTTTGAACTCATTCTCACTGTAAAACACAACAATGCACTTCTGGAACCACGCTATAAATCTGTCAAGTAGCTTCTGGTCTAATTCAAGAAGCAATAAGAGGCCCAAGGTATTCTCTGGAACTAATGTGTTTGAGATGATCATTAGAAAAGGGTGGAAAATCATATTTTCTTCATTTATTAGTGAGAACTAATGCAAATAAGTTCAATTGTTATATATTTAACATGTAAAGGGTGTAACTTCTTTTCCCCAATGAACTTGTAGAAAATTAAAAGCAAACAAAGTACTTAAGGAACAAAAAATACTTTAACCGTAAAAGTCAGAGGAGTGCTTCCAGCAGGTTCAAAGTTGTAGTCCCATGAGATTGTCTCTGGAATCCTTGTCCTTATCTCTGCATAAATGCAGGTCTCTGGAGAGTCAACAGATCTAGCACATGGAGATTAAGTAAATATTAAGGCAATAGTTCATATCGAGATGCGTGTTCTATTAAATAAAATGGCCACAAAAGAACAAACTGAGCAAATATTTTGTGGGTATCTGCAGATTACTTCTTCCAGACTACTTCAACCTGCTGATGGGGTATCTTGGATTTAACAGTTAAACAGATCTTATAACATCAAAACCCATCCTCATAATTGGTTTTACTCCTAGCCTCATCTCATCTCATTTTCACCCCTTGTATTTTAGGCTCGTCTTTGTAGCACGTTTCTTGTAGTTCCTAAACTTTCAACATCATTACTCATAATTAGAGTCCTTCAAAATTAAAATATTCCATTATCTCGGAGATTTTTATTCAAGATATAGAAAAACTGATTTTTTAAGATCATACAATCAGCCTGTTCTTTCAAGTCCACCAAAAGTAAAAATACTGACAATTCAAACGAAGTAATCTAATACTTCAAACTTATAGATAAAAATGTTCTTACTCTCTTCTTACTCCATCTATCTGAAAACTCATTTGTCACCGATTCCTTTTTCTTTTTTTTATTTTTACACTTCTAGCAAGGCTCTCAACAGCTGAAATTACAGGTTGCATATGGTAAGAATCAAAGTCTCATCCTAAACAAAGGGCACAGAAAACATCTTTGATGACCATATCACAACAATCTGATTATTTAGCCAAAAAATAACTATATATACTTTAGTACTACGATAGGCTTACATCTAATTCAAATACAAATGAGTTCTACACCACAATCTCAGTAAAACAGCATATCTTGAATCTCAGTAGATAGGCAACTAAAGTAAAGGCGAAGAGAAAGATTCCATACCGGAGCATGAGTTGCATATCCGGGCCTGGATATCGAAGCTCCAGAACGCTGGAGTGACCCGGAACTGAAAATGTATTGAGGGCGTCCACAAAGAGCCCTAAGCTCAACCCAAATCGCGGCCGCCCATGCGCTCCATAATCATACTTCACAAATAACTACACAAAAATACCCCAAAATTATACTATAATTACAGGTAAATTATTGAAACCAAAATAATGAATAATACCTCGCGTTGTAAATAGACCTTGGCCTGAAGACATCCTGTTTCCTCGACGATTATCACTACTCCGTGTTCAGATAATTCTATGAGAGCATCCTAATAGCATTGAGATTCAATTTTATATACAGTTAAAATAAATAAAAAGGACGAGCAAGGAGAAGGTTTAGAGGCGTTTTACTTGGTGGCGCTTCCATCGTACGGATGTGAGGGCGTCGACGATGCCGTGGACGCAGTCCAGTTCACACACCAAGTCTGGAGCGTCCACCGCCGCTGACGAGCTCATTTCGCCGCCGCCTCCTCCTTCTTTCCCGCCAAAATTTGGGAGATGAGAAAACCGGATGTTCTTTCCTTGCGAAATTTATCTAAGAGGCCGAAATGGTATTTTCAATTTTAAGGGTAATTTTGTATTTTTTTTTTTTTATAAAAGAATGGATAAAAATATTGTGTAAAATCTTATCTTATCTTATTATAATATATTTCCACCATTATTCTAAGAATGAGGTGGCATGTCTCAAATTTCACCATTTCGAAATACTGATCTCTCGTTAAAAGTTGGTGTAAGTTTTGATCTCAACCATTCATTCTATATCATTAATTTTAAATCTAGGTTAATTACTTTTGTTAATTTGTGAAATAATTTCATAGACAGCTACCGTCCAAATCCCCTTCTCTGTCGCCGCCCCTCTCCTCTCAATCACGAACGATGCCCGCCCAAATCCCCTCCTCTGCCGCCGCCCCTCTCCTTCCAATCACGAACGCTGCCCGTCCAAATCCCTTCCTCTGCATCCGCCCCTCTCCTCTCAATCACGAACGCTGCCTCGCGGATCTTCCCCCGCCGCCTCAAACTGCATCGGACCATCGCGCTTCGACCTCGAACTGCATCGTTTTGGGGGTGGGTTTGAAAGGTAGGTTGAACGGGTGTGGGGCGGTGATCGTCGACTCAAATTACCGTCGCCTCGCGGCCCTGCTGATATTGCACATGGTCGCCGCTGCGCTCATTCCACAGGTTGAAGGGCACCGCCTCCATCTTCGCCTTCACCTCTATTTCCAAGGGCGTCGTCGCCATCCTCGCCTTCACCTCTATGATAAGTATACACTCAAACTATCAAGCTACAGACTTTCAGACGATATGATCAAGTATTCACTCAAACTATCATCGTATGAAATTCTCAAACTATCAATGGTATGAAATTCCAGTCGAACACTTTCTCCAAGTACTTTGTGTTTTCAGCTTATACGCAATGTATTATGCAAGACAACCTTATAGAATTTTCTGTGTAATTAGTTTTTCTTAATATTTTTGTTTGAATTTGTTGTTTGATCCACAAGTCTTAGTTTTGCTAATGACAGAGGTTTTATACAATTTGCAAGTTTAATTTAAAATCTTGAAATTTGAGAATTAGTTGCTTATATTATATATTTGATCGATCAAGCATCCTTCCTATAGAGATAATAACTGAATAATTCTACATATATGCAAATGATGCAGGTACAGTTTATTCTGAAGCCAAAGTTGTCTTCTGCAAGTCAAAGGTATAACCTGTGGGATTTATTTACTATTAGTATCAGCAATTGAATTTTATGGTTGACTACTCTTTACTTTCAAAGAAGTGGATTTGCTAGCTATTGATTAGTGTAATTTTTGCTCGAAATTTGTGTACTATTTTTTATAAATTTAATTGGATTTCTTGCAATTATTTGCATTAAATTGTCTCAATGTGCTTAATTGTCGAGAAAGGTTTGTGATTTATTTTACAGAAAATTAAGAATGTTTAGAAGCAAACACGTGCTATTTGAGATTGATCGAGAAAATGGGTTGAGAAGAATTAAAATCGTATCAAGGACTTGGGCTCTTATGTTTATTCCATAAGGCCCAGGTTATATGCACCCATATCTGTTGGCAGTACGCCCACCTGAGAAGTACACCCACTTGTTCGGAAATATATTCTGTAAAAATATCACATTTTCGGCCTAAATTACCGAAATTATTTCTATTTTCCAAAAAATATTTCCGAAACTCTGTCTGAATTTCAAAAATAATTTCCGAAATTTTATCTTAATTTCAAAAAATATTTCCGTACAGAAGGGCCGACCAATTGTTAACAATTTTTTTTTCTATTTTTCTTTACTAATGATTTCATATAATTGTATTCTTCTTTTCAAAGTTTTGCTAACATCACTTTTTTGTTTTGTTTTAGAATTTGGAGGACGCTGGAGATGACTATTTAGAAGATGAGGATGATATAAAGAATGATTTTTTTAATGAAGAGTTTGTCGATGATAATTTTTTTAATGTGTTATTTTAAGTATAATGTGTAATTTTGTTATTGGAATATGTACATATGATATTCAATTGTTCAATTTTAAATTTTAATGGACCAACTATGCTTTACGGAATATTTTTTTTTTAAAAATATAATGAAATTCGGTCAAAACTACCGAAAAAAGTTCAAATTTTCGGAAAAGGTTTTCGAAAATTTTGTTAACAATTGGCCGACCCTTCTGTACGGAAATATTTTTTGAAATTAAGATAAAATTTTGGAAATTATTTTTTAAATTCAGACAGAGTTTCGGAAATATTTTTTGAAAAGTAGATATAATTTCGGTAGTTTCGGCCGAAAATGTGATATTTTTACAGAATATATTTCCGAACAAGTGGGTGTACAGGTGGGCGTACTGCCCACAGATGTGGTGCATATAACCTGGGCCATTCCATAAATCATAGCCCAAGTTTCGGCCCAAATTAATGAAGTAGCAGCCCATTTATGCATCAAACCCATTTCAAAGTGATGGCATATTCTCATTTAATCAAAAGAAGGTCACGTGAATGCTAAGAAGGAAAGAAATACATGCGGGCCCTACCATTTCCAAACTATCGTGACGGCTGCGTGGTGTGTAATTTCGATATCATTATATACGTGTAGCATGATTTGATAGTGTTTCAAAAGTATTTATAATTGACAATCAATTACTGCCCTTCTTTACTTACAGCAGAATGCTTCTTTTGGTCCCATTACTGATCTCTTTTTCAATATTTCGATCAAGAATTTGAGATGTATTGATTTTTATGTGTGTAAATTCATGAGTTTGACCAAGAGACCAATTTTTTTTCTTTGAAAGGATCAAGAGGCCAAGTTTTGTTGGGTGTATTTTCCATACTTTCACTAATGAAAAATGTAGATGTAACGGAAATACAATTACTTACCTTTTTTTAATGATGCTCACAGGTAGAGATATACATGGAGAGAGTAAATGTAGATTCCCAGCAGATTTGTAAAGGTTCGTAGATGATCCCAAAATTGTATTTTTTTTTAAATACCTTTCAATTCTCTTCTTAGAAAGTCACATTTTAATATGTATAAAATTTATCCTGTTATTTCAATAGATGAGCATGATGTGGAATTGCATTACGGTTTGAAACTTGATCCTGTATCTTTTATGTGGTTTAAACTAGGACCATATGATCAGTGAAGCATCTGTTGCACACTGTGAATATCAGCTTCACCTAAATATATGCAATATGCAACTTTATCTCTTTTTTTAGCCGAAGATATTAAACTTACTATTTTAGTTCTATTATATACTAATTGAAAATAGTGCGTTATTGCGGATCTCTTCCCGTCGCGTCGGACCACCGCGGCCTCGAACCGCATCGGAACACAACAAGTTCTTAATTCTAATTTACTTTTTCTAAAACGTAAATTCCCAGGTGGATTCTATAGAGGAGATATTGTATTTCTATTAACCTTTTTCTCCAAAAAATTTAAAGCCAACTATGAGAATGCTATAATATTTTTGTGCTATATTTTGTCCTCCCCCTTGATTTAATTTCGTTTTCCTGTAGTTCACCAATTTGGGCAGGGATGAATATAAGGAGTTTGAAAAATTGATCCAAAGGATTTACAGGAGGTAGATAATCGAGGAGAAAGAAGAGGCCAGTCTATTTCTTGCACATATTTTCATGAACTTAACAAGTCTCCCATTTGGTTTGCACAATGAGCAGCCGTATCATTGACATGTCCTTGCATAAGAATTCCTATAAAGTATCTTTGTCATTCATTCAAGTAATGTTTTAATATTTTCAGTAATTTAGCAACGTTCTTTCATGTTCTACTTTGCTTATGATTTTCATAGTTTTCTTCTATCTGTATGGACCGTGAATCAATAGTTTCATTTTGCAAGTTTGGTTATTGCACCAGAAAGGACAATGATTTATTTGTGTATGTCTATGTGTACGTCGGCTCTCTTATGATCGCACGGTCTTGATTGTTTCTCTTATGATCACACAGTCTTGATTGCTCGGCTCTCTGTTGGGAACTACATACTCTTTTATGGGGTCCACCTTCTAAGTTTGTGCGAGGAAGTTGAGACCTGAATAAAAAAATAATGAAATACTCTCTATCGAGAATGGACGAACAACAGATCGCTTGTTGAATTGGATTAACAAGCAATTGAGCATGTAATAATCTTTTCTTTATATTGACAAGTTGTTTTTGTTGTAGTGTATTATTTTTTATTATATTTTATCCACCTTTGAGTGTGTTGGTAGATATTACTCCTGGAATGTTCATCTTGCTCGATCTTTTTTTTAAAATTCTTTTTGGATATTATATTATGAACTATTTGGTTCTGACAAGCTTCTTTTATATTTGAAGTTCTTTAAATTTCTAATTGAGAAACTTTCTGGTCCCTCACCTAGGGAAGAGTGAAAGCAATGGCGACTTCTGAGATAGTACTGGTGGCTGGAGCTACTGGTGGTCTTGGCAAAAGAGTGGTGGATCTCTTACGCAAAAAGAGCTAATAGTTCTTGCATTGATACTTTATTTTTATATACGTAAGAGTTCCTTCTATAGCCTTAGATATATAGATATGTTGATTAATGTGTTTAAATTTATCTCGAATGTTATCATATTTCTTGATTCCAGTTGAAATGACATGTCCTTCCACCCCGTTATTTATATGGATATATTTCTATAATATTGCATCATCATGGCAATACTAAGGCATGGTAATTCTCTGTAGACGAAATCATATATTGCCTCCATAAACAAACTGCATAGGTGATATTCTTCTTCTTATATCTCTGTTTAGTTGCATTGGCTCAAGGAGGAAAAACGTGAAATAATGGAATTAATGTGATGATTTCTTTCATTACAGTGTTTTCAAAGTTATATATGTTCTTAAACTTATTTCGTAGATCTATAGTAACATATGACGATAAAGTTACCCAAAAAAATTATTTTTTTTCTATTGTAATGGTTTATTGTAATTAGTTATGTCCACCTTGCAAATTAATGCAATTGTGTTTGGATTGTGATGCATTAATTCTGGTATAGTTTTTGTCATGCCTTCTTTTCAAAGACTAATCTTTGTTTTTTTTTTCATGAATTTTTTCGCCCAACTGATTAATGCTAAATCGTTAGGATTGTGAACAATGATTTTAAGATATCATTTTTCATATCTTTTTCATTAGCCCTCTGAATCACTCTTACTTTGTCATATATTTTTTCGTCAAGCAGGTTATCTCAAAACCTGTTGAATTTTAATAAACTGGTTTACTATACTCAATAAATTTCTTAATATAATTGAGTAATCAAGAAATTTTATATTATGACCTGTCTAATTGAAGGGCTTCTTCTTTTATTTTGGTGACATGTGTAGGTTCCTTCAATGAATGGGTAAAAGTTTTATAGGTGTGTGTCCTTCTATAACATTTATTTTTTTCCTTTTCTATTTTTTGGTTTTTTTAATGCTTTATCCAGAAGTTTAAGATTTTCTTCAATTATTTACCAATTAACAAAAGTATTTTTTCAATAGGAAAGTCCTCTAAATTTAGATACTCAGTTGGTTGTTACTTTGTGGTACATGTGAATCGTACCTGTGCCTTTATTTTATGTTCTTTTAACATCTCTTTCATGCAATGTTGACGTGGGCATACTATTTGTTTTTAACATTTTCCTAATCAATGCGAGTATGGGAGCTTGCATTCATATATTTGTTATACTATAGTTAAAAAATGACGATTTTTGTAAATTCTGCAGGTGATATTGTCCCATATTGACTCTGTTGGGGATACATATTGTGCTATGCTATATGAGGGAACTCTATTGGCGTTCGAACGATATTTTAGATCTTTAAGGTTGTTCTCCACCATTAACTTAATGATTTTTTTTTTCCATTTTATTGTATGTGTGATATTACTTTGGGATTCTTAATTTTATTTACAATTATTTCATTAACTTGCTTACATTTTGTTTCACTTAATCTTAGGGCCTCAAAAGAACTAACCAGCTAAATTTATATGGATTGTTCCTCATTTAATTCCCATCAAAATAATAAAGCAGATGTAAAAAGATATAAAGGATAGTTTAATTTAACGCAGTGAAGAAGGCTTGAATAAACTAGAATTTGGGTTATTTTGCTCATTTTGAGGGGACTGTTGCTATTTATTTTATTTGGATACTTTGTTTTGGGTTTATTATGATTGTGTTCTCTTTGTGTTGGTCTGGATAACGTGAAGTTCAAACTAGAGGAGGGGTGTGAGGCTTCCAATATCATAAGGTTTTAATGCAGACTTCTTGCTGCAACCCATATTATTTTTGTATTCGTTAATTATGACCAGCAATCACCATGTTCTTAGAAACTTTTTCATATAATTGAATTTCGATATATCGTACATGTCTGTGTGTATGTATATCTGCTGATTTATTTACATGTCTTATAAGTTTAATTGAAAGTTTATGTTTTGAAATTTGAATGGACATGCATGATTGAAAGTTTTGAGCCTTCAAATTAGATTTTTGTACCTCTATTATACATTGGTAGTATATTGTTTTTAAGATGGATGCACTTATTTTTCAGCTTGACTATTTATTTAAGCACAGATTTGCATAGTTTTGAGATTACTTTGGTGGTTAATTATTTTTAATATTAATTTTTCTTTTACTTTTCATTTCCATATAAATTAATTTTCTTTTCTGAAGCAGCACTCTCTTTCAAGAGAAGGATGAAGAAGATTGAATGAGAATTTGAAGTAAACCTGTACAATAGTGATCGTTGGGAACAAAAAATATATCAATTCCTTGAATAAAGTAATAATAAATTGGAATTCTTTTTGGATAATTTAATTTACTTTATCAAACTAATAATTTGATTGGTGTTAGCAATACATTTATTTTTATTTTATTATGATTGTTCTATGGTTCTGATTAAAGTAAGACCCAAAATTTTCTTGGTAGCTATTCAAAGAAACTTAAGCAACCCAACCAAAATTTCACATTGCTGCTACGCATAATGAAAACTTTACATATTTTTTTTTGAAGCAAAAAGTATATATAATATATTACAACTAAATATATATATATATATATATATATATATATATATATATATATATATACCTTAGCAACTACACACATTTCATGATAATGCAAGCTAAAAAGTTTTATGACAACAAATTATAAAATAGATTTTATGTGAAAATAGTTCATGCCAAATTTATCATGAAGTTGAAATAGGCTTTATTGCAACTAAAATCACCACTTTTCCGCGAATTGCAATATAAGCTAAACTTTTAAATTTTAGCAAAAAATCATCATTTTCATATTTGTTTGCAATTTAAACTTCGGGCAGTTTGTCCATTGCCTGAAAGTTGACATGTACTAATAAATATACAATCATCATCTCATTATGCATCCCCATCATTAATTATTTATAAAAATAATAAATAAAATATAAATTACAAATTAATATTATAGAACTATAAATAAATTTAAAATACATATAAATATAAAAATGGTTAGTCATATTTTTTTTAAATTAAAATATTTAATTATATTTATAAAATTCAAGTGTGTTTAATATATTTAAAATAAAAAAAAATCTTAATTAAACAATAAAAGAAATCTCTTCTTCGATTACCAAATCCAAAATCTCCCAAAAATTATTATGCAATTATCAAATCCAACCCTTATTCATCCTCCTTTCTTATCTTCACCATCCGACCGCGCTGCTCCACCATTTCAACGCCGACACACAACATCATTAGACATGAATTGAATTATTTTTTCTTGAACAATTACAATTTAAATATATCTAGAAATTGAACAAATTTTTCCCCACATTATTTTTAAGATTGTTACCTTTAATATTGCATATCTCTAACTTTTAGCTCGAATCAGTATCTTGAACTCAAGATTTGCAAAAAATGGGATGGAGAATGGAGATAAACATGGGGAAGACTATCTGATGTGTTGTCGGATATATCGTATGATTGGGGTTAATTTAATATATTTTTTCAATTAATTACAAGATATTTTAATTGGAGTTTGAATATTTTGAACGTGTATTGTGGACTAGAGTTTGGACATTTTGATTTTTTAAATGAAATTTTATTTTTAAAATTATTTCAAACATATTCGAATTATTCATTTAAAAAAAATTAATATTTAAAATTTCAAAAGCACAAATAAGTATTTCAATTTTAACAAATATAGTTAATTTTTTTTATATTTAAACTTATTTATAATATACCTTCAAAAATAAAAACTTATTTATAATATAAATTTGTTTTTTTTTAAATGTAATGATGTGGATGCTTACTAAGATGATGATTTGTGTATTTATTTGTACACATCAGCTTTCGGACAAGGAACAAACTGCCCGAAAGTGATGTTTTTTTTTTTTTGCCAAAATTCAAAAGCTTGGCTTACATTGCAATTTGTGGGAAAATGGTAATTTTATTATCAATTAAGCCTTTAAAGTAGTATAATTTGAATTAAGACAAAGTATACTGTGAAAATGGTTCATACATGAATCATTGAAGGATATTAGTTGTTTTCACTAAATATTATTAAATATTTTCACTGAAAGGTATTAGTTGTTTCCACTGAAGAGTATTAACTGTTTACTGGAAATAAACCAAGACTTTAATAAAAACAACTAATATTCTTTAGTGAAAATAACTATTACTCTTTAGTAAAAACAACTAATACTACGATTATTCATGTATGGACCAATTTCACTCTATACATAATCTTGAATTAATAATAATTTTTTTTATTTTCAGTCCGCTAAATTCGCAGGGGATAGCACTAGTTATACTATATTTCCAAACCTCTCCAAGATGCAGCACCATCTTATTTTTAGGTTGATGTGATACCTCTCAAATTATTTCATTTCAAAATCTTGCATTCTCTTTAAAAAAATCATTTTAGGTATATTTTAAATCATATTAAAACTTAATATATACCATATATTTTACACTTTTAATCTCAACCGTACATTTCATTTTGTATTTTCTATAAAGTCAAATCTCTCTTTAATTTTCATTCTGATTCTCAACCCTAATACTCATCTCCTCTCTTCATTTTCTCATTTGGTATCTACTAAGTGAAAAAATATGATTTTATTTTTTGTTCATTTGTATGGATTATTTCTATAATTTTTTGTATAGATCATATCCCTCTTTTTTTTTTTTTTTTTGCAGACAAACTAATTTATTATGCATATGGAGATTATTAAGCGCAAATTGAGAGAAAATTATATGTGTATCAAACTGAGTTGAAGATCATTCAAGCGTATCCAAAATTTATTTGTAAGTTTCTAAAGTATATTCATAGCTTTACATTCATATTTTTTTACAATCCACCATTAATAAATTTTTTATCTTTTAATAAGAAGATTCTCCACCGCACACCTACGATTTTGATCCAACTATTATTCTTTTTCAAGTAAGGTGTGCGTTATTGGTGAAATCTAATTAAATTTTATATTTTTTCGTTTTGTATTGCAGGATGTAGAAACCTTTTTTTTTCATGGTTGAACTGTTTATCTTATTAGATATTTTAAAAGTTATTTTGGTAAAATATTGATATATGTGAATTTTTTGTAGGAGGAAATTAAAATATTTTGAAAAAGATATTATTTCCAAAATTGTGTATGATACCAACAAAATTTTGCCACCAAATATAATATATTACCTTTAATAATAGATTGTAATACAAAAGTTTATTTTTTGATAAAATTATGCGGCCAAAATAGACTATTAAACTGCAAAATATAGATATTATTTTCTAAACTAGAATTTCGATTTTTTTATATTATTTTTAACATTCAAATATTAAAAGAGTATTGTAATTTATAAATAAGTAAAAAGTTGTTATATCTTATATAATTAATGTATATATATATATTTTTTAAATATGTGGAATAACTTTTTTATGGATAGAAAATTATAGTATTGGAAAAAAAAAAGGATTTTAAGTTTCTTTACTAACAATTTAAATATTATAACTTTAAAAAATATCTTATTCTAAAGAACATTAACTCTGAATATATTTTAATCAATGGGGAAACAAAATATTTATGTAAAATATGAAATATTATATTAATGCAAGTAGATCTTTTTTCACAGTTGAAAGATTTCTCTTCTAAAAAAATTTTTGGAAGTTATTTTTGAAAAATATTGATAGAGGGAATTGAAATATTTAAGAAAATATATTTCACCGAAATAGTATATGATACAAAAAAAAATTGCCACCAAATATAATATTTTGCCTTCAATAATAGATTATAATATAAAAGTTTATTTTTGGATAAAATTATGCCGCCAAAATAGACTATTAAACTATAAAGTACATATATTCTTTTATAGACTAGGATTTCGATTTTTCTTTTACAGTATTTTAACATACAACTTTTAAAATAATATTGCAAATGATGAATAAGTAAAAGACTGTTATATGTTATATAATTAATATATATATATATATATTAATATGTGGAATAAGTTTTTTATGTATAAAAAATTATAGTGTTGGCCAAAAAGAAAAAGAAAAAAAGACATTAAATTTCTTTACTAACAACTTAAGTATTATAACTTTAAAAAGTATATTACTCTAAAATATAATAAATGTGAATATATTTTAATCAATAGAAACATAATATTTACATATAATATGAAATATTATTTTAAACATTAAATTGATGCAAGATTTTAAACATTAAAATATGCAAGCAATTTTTTCATGGTTGAACGATTTATTTTTTTTATATATTTTTGAAATTTATTTTTGCTATATTGATAGATGTGAAATTTGTAGCAAGGAATTGAAATATTTTTTAAAAGATATTATCACTAGAATAACATATGATTTCCAAATTATATTGCCATCAAATATAATATCTTACCATCAATAATAGATTGTAACACAATTTTTCATTTTTGGATAAAACTCTACCTGCAAAATAGAATTTGAAACTATAAAGTATAAATATTATTTTGTAGAGTAGGATTTCGATTTTTTTTTTAACAAATTCAATTTTTTTAACTTTTTTTATTTTGCAAAATATATGTATATGTGAAATGCCTAAGAGGGAAATTGAATTAAAAAAAAAACTAAGATTGACGCCTAAATATCAATTATTATTGTTGAATTGTGTATTATAAATACCAACACATTAATCAATTGTTACCACACAAACATCTACACAATATTTTATTTTAATTATGACATTTTTTTTGTCAAATGTTACCTTTAGATCTGAGATATATGATTCTATCTTTAGAGTTAAACTTTTGCTTTTAATTGTTATTATATCTTCGTACCATGGGGGAAAACTGGGCATGAAAGTATACAACAAATGTAATTTTAAGTAATATTATTGTTATACTAATTCTGATGGTGCAGCAAATATAGGTGTAGTTACTGATTAGGGAGGTGTTGCTGATGTACAATCTACTTCTTCCATATCCCGGAGTGCTACTCCGGCCATTCACACTCAGGATGCCGAAATTTCTCCCAACAGAGTTGATCTCCCTATGGTTTTATATGATCTGTCACTTTCCTCTTCTAATACATTCTCTGTGTTACAAGGAAGAAATTGGGGAGATGTTCAGGATAATGAGGACATACAAGACTCAGTGGATCAAATGGAGGAGACATCCAAGGACTCTCTTGGTCTATTGGATGACGCTAATGGAGTTGAGGTTATGCAAGTTACTTCAGAATTCATTAATGAGGACGATGGGACTACGGAGCAGTGGGAGACCCAGGCCAAGAAAAGTAACAAAAAGAAAAAGAAGACTAAAAAACAGGATACTGTAACTAGTACCTACAACTTGAGGAAAAACTATGATCGTGCACAAATCGAGACGTTAAATACCATTAAATTCAGGATGAGTGCTCAGAATGAGCTGGACAATGTAGTGGATTGGTTAAAGCGTGGACAACCACCTTAGTTTTGCAATTTAGATTAGGAGTTTTATTGGGTTACTTGTTATTGTCTTCGTTCGTTTTTACCCCAAGGGGGGTTGCAGCGAGGTTTATAATGAGTCTCATACTACTTCTTTCCTTTACTTCGTACCTTGCCCCGGGGTGTGGGGCCACCTATCTTTTTTCCTTTTTCTTTTAATAAAATTACCTTTATTTGCTAAATTTGAGATTGAATTTGTGAATTAATTAATATTTTTCAAATTTTCTATATATTCATGTTTAGTATTTTTTTATTATGTTAAATTATAATTACAATTTTAATATTAAATATCAATAATATTAAGATATTTAAAAAATTATAATTTGAAATAATAATAACAATTTTTTTTCCAGTCCGCGAAATTCGCGGGAGTACGCACTAGTTATAATATATTTACAAACCTTTCCAAGATGATGTGTCAACACCACCTTATTATTAGGCTGATGTGACATGTCTCAAATCTCTATAATTTCGAAATGCTGCATTCTCATTAAAAGTTGGTTTAAGTTTTGATCTCGACCATTTATCTCACAAAATTAAATCTAAACCATTCATTTTATATTTAGGTTTTATTAATCTCTTATTAAGAGTATTGCACACACCGTCCCCTTTTTCTCAAACACATCGTCTGTATCTCTCTCCCATTGCAGTCATCATCGGTGCCGCCTCCACTATTACAACGGCATCATCGTCACCAATATTGCTTATGTGTCGTCGTTGCTCCGACTTGATCGATCACTGTGCCTACTTGGAACTCATCTCAAGTGACTTCTCTACCTAGACAAGTGATTCAAGTGGCGTCATCTATCGTGGACTCCGACGAGCGTATCGAAAGCGGATATGCAAAATAAGGATAAATCCAAGGTATGTAGATCTCTTACCGCCACCGCCCTCCTCTATTCTTTTCTCACTCTGTTATCTCTTTCCTGTCAGATTGTTTACAAACCGGTGTTGCCTCGTTGCTCTACTCCCGCCGCCTCAAACCGCATCGGATACTGCGGCCTTGAACCGAAGGTATGATACTAATTTTTTATAGTATTTTTCTTGGTCTTAGATTTTTTTCTTCTCACCTCATTTTTTATTTTTTTCCATCATTCATTGAACAGTCTCGGCGCCGCCGTCATGTCCTCTAAGATGTAAAACGGATATTTTTTCCACAGTTCAACGATTTTCTTACTTAGATATTTTTGAAATTTATTTTTGCAAAATATTTATATATGTTAATTTTTGTAGGAGGATATTGAAATATTTTGCAAAAGATATTATCACGTAATTTTGCCATCCAATACCATATCTCACCATGGATAATAGATTTAACATTATTATTTTTTGGACAAAATTTTACTATCCAAAAGATATTGTCACTGAAATTGCATATTATTCCCAAAATCTTGCCATGAAATGCAATATTTTACCATGTATAATACAATAATAGATATTTTTGTAAAATATTTATATATGTTAATTTTCTAAGAGGATGTTCAAATATTTTGCAAAAGATATTGTCACGTAAAAGATGGCAAAATTCTCAAATAATCTTGTCATCCAATACCATATCTTACCATGGATAATAGACTATAACATTAATTTTTTTTTTACAAAATTTTACTACCCAAAAGACATTGTCACTGAAATAACACATTATTTCCAAAAAAAATCTTGTCATGATATACATCTTACCATGTATAATACTATGATACTGAAAGGTAGCAATATTTTTTTAAATATTTTTTATTTTTTTAATATATATTTTTTAAAAATACATGTATACATGAAATGTTTAGGAGGGAATTGAATTTTTTTAAATAATTTGAATTGACGTTTAATATTATATTGAAATTACAAGATATTTAAAATAAAAAATATATATATATTTATAATTTGAAATAAAAATAACATTTTTTTCCAGTTCGCGAAATTCGCGGGGATACGCACTAGTTAATAATATTGCTTACTATCAAATCCTACATTGCTACCATCTCGGGTCTCTCTCCGGAGTATATATGTCAAATAGCAAATTGAATGGTGAAAATAGGGGACTTGGAAATGGGTTTACGAAAATAGGATTGATTGCCCTTGGGAGTATCAATCAACCAGGTAGATCGCCCTCACCAAAGGCGATCAACGGGAAACATCGGCCACGTCATGGATCGCTCTTGCATGAGGTGATCCATGGACAAATTTCTGACACCTTGCATGCGCGTTGAATGTGTTAGTGTTAGTGTCCTAGAGATAATCCTTTGTAAGGACATAATACTAAGATGATATTAAGTTTATTGTTTAATATTATTGATTGATTTAATATTAAATATATGGTTTTGCACTTATCTGAATATTATGTTTGATTGTTTGCATTATTCATATCCGTGTTCCCTTGAATCGATACTGTCATTGAGTGAGTGAGAACTCAGATGACCGAAGTACGATTCTCAAATAGCCCCGATCAAGGATCATCAAGATAGAGATATTGATGATGCAATGGAGATTGGTGTGCGATCTGCATTATACTCTTTGGGAGAGTGTAGTAAGATCTCACTTACTACGAGATACTAGGTATCTCATAATGGATGCACAAATATCTTAGAGGGTATTGGTATACCCATCCGAGAAACCGTTTGATGTAATTTCACATAATGTGTCTACGGGTGTCTTGGTTTGTGGGAGCGATGTATCCTCCTCTGACTTGAGGTCAATACGCACGACATGTGCGGAGTGATGGACTTTGACCATGACCGACACTTGCACCCTCCAAGGGTAGATATGGCATGAACTGAGTTCATCACGAAGTACATGTGCGTGGTAGTTGAGCCAAGAATAGGAGTCATTCCTCAATGTGTATTTAAGAGAGAATACCCGTCTTCTCATCATAATTGTATCTAAGACATTGGCCGATGCAAGTCGACTTGGACTTTGTGGCCAAGTGCGACGTGAGCAATGAATTAGTGATTCAAGATAATATGATTAAGTTATTTGAATAGACACTTCATCATGTTCAAGGCTTAATCGAGTATTCGTGAATGAAAGGAAGATATCACAATAACCTACAATATTACAGGTAGTTACACTTTTCCTCGCAACGTACCTTGTATATTGAGAATATCTGATTTATTGTCTAGGGTTCAATTAAGACTGTTAGTTTGACTAATCGCTCGATATACGAGGGTCTATAGGTCACACAACAAGCAATGACAATTCGCCGATTATAGTTGGTTGATTAGATATAATATTTAATTCATGGAGAATATAATAACAATTATATTTGGAATTAATTATTATTATTATTTAATTAAATTAGATTTAATTAAATATGAAATCCCAATAATAATATTTGGAATATTATTATACAAGAATAATAGATATGGTAAATATATTATTCGTAGGAACATATCTAGAGAAATATAATCCGTAGAGATTATAGTTTGCGGGTCAAACAAATTATCTTGCTTAGAAATTAAGCTAAGATAATCCCTATAAATATGTGTCCTATGGAAATTCAGAAAAACACGCAAGAAATATAATTTCTCCATAAAATCTGTTGTTCGAGTTTTCCTAGCAAGTTCGTCTCGAAATTTAACGCTGGCAACCCGGTGCGGATCGGTGAATAGTTGTTGCGTGGATACCGTAGTTGAGAATTCCGCGTACGAAGCGCTGTAAGATTTATTGGTTAAGATATCTCGTATTTTAATTATGCAATTAACTATTCGTTGTTGGTGAACGATATTTCCGCTGCGCATGTTTACGTATTTTACGTGCCTCTAAATTCCAACAGAATGGTGTTATGTCTTCTTCCGTGCATCGCCTATCCTCTAGGATCAGCCGATCATTTCTACGCCCCCTGTCAGGATTCCCCACCTTTTGACTTGTATTTTGGTTTTTAGCCCACAAACGCGCCTCTATATAGTATATACACGAAACCCTCCTCTTTCTCCCCAATTCAGTATTCCTCCTCCTTCCTTCCTTCCTTCATCCTGCAACCTTCGAAACATAGCCTAAAATAAAAAAAAAATTATATCAAATAACTTCAGTTACCCAAAAAAAAAAAAGCCCTACTTACAGGAAAAAAAACGAGGTTATTTTCCAAAATACAAGGAAAAAAATTCTTACCCTCCAAACTACAAACTTACAGTCACACATACCTAAGGAGTTGGTGTTTTGAATAGTGTATATATGTAGTGCATATGCATATTTAAGAATTATTTTACATGCATTCAAGTTATACCAAATAATAATTATGCCGAAGAAGCTCGACTAATTACTGCAGCAAATATTACGTGAATGATTTTTTTAGTTTTTTTTATTTAATTTGAGGATTTTAAGGATTGTTTTGCCAGAAATCAATATATATCATTGGTCAAGTCACATTGGCCTTATCCCACATTTTGGGTTAGTATATATAAACTGCAAAAATAATATACATATATATATATATATTCATTTATTTATTTTTATTTGAGGATTTTAATTTTGCCAGAAATCAATATATATAATTGGTCAAGTCACATTGACCTTATCCCACAAAGAAATATATAATTTATATAAAGAAAAATACTTTTTTTATCAGACAAATAGAGAAATCGCCTCATAGGTTGTGAGACATCTAAAATAATAATAATATTGTTTATATATATATAAAAAGTATTAGTTTTGTATGTTTAACGGTATTAGTACTTTTAAGTATACAAGTTGTGTCCATGAAAAAGTAAAAAAAGAAAAAATTTAACTGAAAATTTGTTAGGTCAAAATTGCACCACCAAGCATGGTGCAACTATTATCCAAGTATTACTTAAAAAAAAAATAGTCACTAAAAAGGGCTTGTTTGTAAAAGTATTTGAGGATGAACTTTCCTTTTCATATAGAAATGCAAGATTATCAATTAACCTATAGATGCGCACCATGAAATATAAGAAGTTTATTTCCACATTAATTTGTCATGAAACAAATATTCTAGTATAATACTCCCTGGTTCATAAAAAATATTCTAGTATATACTATACTTTTTAATTCCACAAAAAAAAACTTTAAACATCACTTAGTAATTGTGAAGGGAGGGAGTAACATGTATGGTTGAAAATATGCAAATATACCTTCTAAAACTAATCGTTTGTACGTAGAATTACTTTTGACAAATTAAATTATGCATGAGTTAGAACTTTCAATTCCTAAAAATGCACTATATAAACAACTAGCTAGAGTGATAATCCCACATCCTAAAAAACTCATTAAAAAAAAGGGAAAATTTAAGTAATTGAGAAATTTATGCATGTTTCTTTGTAGTAATATATTATCGAAAGTTGAGGTAATTATATTATACAGTATATATGAAATTAGATGATTTTTTTCCTTCTTAATTAAAAACCCTAGAACAAAGTGTATACTATGAATTGCATAATTTGCATTTTGTGTTTATTTTTTAAAAGTATAATTTGCTAAATCATATAGAGTGTATATATTTTTATATAAAAAAAAACTAGTGTATTTAGTGTATAAAAAAATCTAGACTTAATATATATATATATATATATATATATATATATATATAGACAACGTATAGAGTAAAACTGGTTTATACATAAATCACTGAAGGATATTAGTTGTTTTCATTGAAGAGTATTCGTTGTATTTACTGAAGAGTATTACTGATTTACATTAAAGAGTCTTAGTTGTTCAATGGAAATGAACTAAGACTCTTCAATGTAAACCAGTAATACTTTTCAGTAAAAACAACTAATACTCTTCAGTGAAAACAAGTAATATTCTTCAGTGATTCATATATAAATGAATTTCACTCTATACATACTCAAATATATATATATATATAGTGTATAAAAAAAAACTCTAGATTACGCGTCATGATTTTATATATGTAGTTGATTTTGTGCAAAAAAATAATATAACTTACTTGGTTAAAGTTTATTTTTTGCAATCATAGAAAAATTAAAAAAATTGAATTTTCTTAAATAATTTTAAAATTCAATTTTTTTTAAATGTATGATTGATTAGGTATTAAAATTTATAAGTGTGTTGTGTTGTTGAAGATATGCCGATCTCTCGCGATATTGGAATCCTTGTGCGCTCTTGCGGAGCTGTTATTGGAACAAGAAGGATGCTTGATTTCTACAATCTACTACATGTGTTGTCAGAGATTACGGGATTAGATTTGCGAGTGTATTCTTTGAATGTGTCTTGTATAATAAATAATGGGAATGCCTCGTCTAGTTGTCCTATTAGGAACAACAACGACATTCGATTTTTCTTCCATCCACAAGCCGGGCTCAATTCCGTTGAGCTATTAGTAGAGGTTGAAATTAAGGTGCAGTACCCAGCATCTCATGGTCAGTGGGAGAACCATTACTATCCTTCTGAAGGGTCAGGTTGTGGCGGTGCCAATATGGATAGACCTTCAGACGTTGCATGAGGCCCGCAAGTGAACCATAATGAGTGGGGTGCTTGGGAAGATGAGCCCTACCAACGTTTAGGGTCTAGACATGTCGGTGGTTCAGATCCTAATATTGGACCTTCTGGTATCACTAAGATGGCCCTTATCGGCACCTTCATAGCTGATATAGAAGGTGATCTATATCCGGACTTTACTTGTAATTCTGAACCAAGCGATAATGGTTCTGAGAGCGAGGGGCCACCTGATGAGGATGATACTGATTAGGCGTGAAATTGTCATGATTCGTCGTTAGAAATGCCCCAGTTTTGGTCGATTTTATTGAGTATTTAGAGTCAATTGAGTATTATTTCTACACATTGATGAATTTGTCTCTTTTATGCTCATAGGTGAATTGAGGGCAAAAAATGGAGTTCGTAGGACTTTGAATCGACTCAAACAGATGCCAGGATGAGAAGATATCGAAGAAATACGATTGGTATTAGTGCGGAAGAAGAAAAGTATCAGTTGAAGAAGAGGGAGAGTCATTCGTGTGGATCTACTCGAGCACCACCGCTCAAGCATGCCACTCGAGCGCCCAATTTGTCCAGAGAACTTTTGCCACTCGAGTAACTCGAGCGCCACCGCTCGAGCGCCCCAAGACTTGCAGAACATTTTAGCCACTCGAGCAGCTCGAGCACGAGCGCTCGACCCCTTACATCATTCGAGCTACACAGCTTGAGCGCCGCCGCTCGAGCGGGTCTGCTCGAGCACTTTCAAGTTTTTTGCTTCCGGATTCATTTTTGGGCCCATGAATTTCCGATTCGGCCCGATGCTTATATACACTCGTTCCAAACACGTTTTTACACACCACTTGATACCACATCACTTTTAGAGTTAGTTTTTGGAGAGATAAAGAGGAGAAGAGACAAGCAAGCTTAATTTTCACTTGTAATCGAGGTTTACTTACGAATTCATAGTTCGGTTTTGATTTTTAGTTTTGTTTCTTTAGTTCTTTGTTCTTGAATACTTGAGATTTCATTTTATTAATTTAATTTGAGGTCTTAGCATTTATTTCTTTAAACCCTAGTTAATGTTTGATAATTTCTTAGTTAAAATTATTATGTTCATGTTCGTTACTTCTTCAATTATTTTCGTTTCCGTAAAAATCACGTCTAGCTAAAACCCTTGCATGCTTGGGGTAGGATGAACTCGTAGAAGTAGGATGTAGGTATGTAATTAGGGTAATTCGTGACGTTGAGTTTTAATTCTCTTAATTAATAAATTCTTAAAATCAATCTTAACTTTACCTTTGAATTTCGTTTGAAAAGTGTTCGAGAGAGGACAATCTTATCACTCTTTAACAATTAGTAGACTTAATGAGAGGGTTTAGAAAGGGTTAATTAATCTACCGGTTTATCTAAGGAGGACGACCGCATCACCTTAGTTTAAATTAGGGTCTTGTTAATTAAGCACTATCTATTAACTTGTTAGTGGATTAGTGAAGTTGATTGTTAGGATAAAGTATTATGGTTATAATTCTTGAGCTTTCATCTTACAATCTTTTACTTAGGTTATTTCTTGCACGTCACGGTTATCTTGATTATGTACCTGCTCCGTTAGTATACGTAGGAATTCCTATCCTGAGCATAATCATCTCATATTTAAAAACACATTGTTTCATTCGTAGTTAATTTTCCTTTTTGCATTCATAGAGTAATTTAGTTTAGATTATATTTTATTTTAAGAAACCCAAAACATACACTCATATTAATTACGACGCGTAGATCTTCAGGGATCTGTTCGCATACACTCCTTCCCTTGGGTACGATATACTTGGTCACTATACTTGCTTATACTACAGTGAACCCGTACGCTTGAGGATAAACTACTAGTAGAAAGTTAGTATTTTCGCTTTAAGTCAGATACCACTGACAATCCTTGGATGCCAAGTGCTGTTGTACCATATTCTCTAATGCTAAGAGTGAGACCTCATCCAAATTTGGTTGGAGTGCCATTTTTTTATCCCCGTCCAAACTCGGAATTCTGTCCCGTTAGTCTATTTGTATTTTCTGGAGCACATGAATACATCAGTGGAATACAGCTGGGAAAGTGTTATATTAGCGTGTTTATATCGCGAACTCTATACGACTTGCCACACTAATGGAAAGTCCATCGATTGAGCATTATGCTTGTTACAAGTAATTCTTGATTAATTTTAATTACTTTTAAACAATTTATTGATTAATTGTATGTCGAAATAAATTTAGCCAAAAATACAACATATATGGACATGGTCAAGGATAATAACGATACAACCAAGGAACGTACATCTAATGCTCTTAGAAGGACACATCATGAGTGTAGATGATCGCAATTTGGGGCTTCCACCGTATGGGGCTAAGTATTTTTCTCCAGACACATTTGTCTATAAATCGCATAACATTCGTTTGGCTATGCATACTTATTGTGATACCTACTCAAATTATAGGTGGATACATTATCACAATCATATTGAAAACGCGAGCAACTCCGTTCGTTTATATCACGATATATTTGATCGTTTGTCTGATGGCCAAGTAAATTATTATTATAATGCTTCACACAAATATAAATTACTTTTTAGAATATTAATTTTTTTGTGTCTTTACAGTTTATCTGGGAACCTTGTGATGAGCAAGCTGGGGAGATCTCGAGTCTTGGACCTCGTTATTTGACCCAAAATTGGAGGTCACAATGTTCATTGATCAATATTTGGATAGTGGAGCTTCACTATCCAAATAGTGTTTTTAGATAATTTGGAATGGTCCAAAACATTCCGAGTGATGTTGAAGATAGAGACCAGGACTTGCATAGTCATAACCGCCAGGGAAAATCCGGCTACAACTGGACCACTAAACATAAAAATGGATTACTTATTGGAGGAATAGACGATCATTCATGCCTTGCATGCCTATCAACAATAGTAATCCAGTCTTGAATGACTATATGCAGTGGTACTATGAGATTACGCGACGATTGATTTCACCCGTGGAGTATACTGCAGTGGGCAGAGGATTCCAACCAGCAAAAACGTCTACGCGAGATGTTTTGGTAAATTATATATCATAAATTTTATTTTATAATGTTTGAAATTTGAAACATGAATAACATTCAATTTTTTTTTTTGGGTTACAGGTACGCTGGTTTCGAAAGATCAAAATTAGTAAAAGATAAACTAATATTGATGATAGAGCATTAGTAGAAAGTTAGTTGGACATCACTGAGAAATACATCACTGAAGTGGAGCCTTTCATAGAAAACCCTGCTTATCTTGTATATGTGGCCTCAGGTGAAAATGTAGAAGTTGAGGAAAGGACTACAAGACAAAGAAGAAGGAGATCTGTAGGACGTGAAGATGGGGGTCCTTCAACGTCTAGGAGTCGGAGAAGATATTCCTCGGCAACGCCATTAGAGTCCCCTTTTCCCTGACAAGGTATTCAACATGGGGTACCTCAGTCTGCGACCTGCACACAGTATGGTGCTGGAAATTGTTGGAGTTATACGTGAAAGTATGCTTTTACTTTGTATAACTCATGTATTAAACACTTATTTATGAGAATAATTCTTTTATCACATTTGCTTTATATATGATTGAATGTTGAATATTTATTGCAACCAGTTCATTATAAGTGGTACTTGTTACATTGTAGTTAATGTGGTGATACCCGATCATGGAAGATCACATTAACGGTTTCCTTGTAACTAAACGTACAAATTTACGACCTAGGTGGAATTGAACAATCCACCGTGAAAGGTCGATGTGTATATCTCAGATTGGCTTGTCTTGTCCAAGAGATTGCACTAACACATTTAGTATGTGTTGAAGAGGACCTACAGCGAGGATAAATTCTTCTGTTCTGAAATGTGAAGAATTAGACCTCAGTGGTTATTGATTTCTTAATCTCCGCCACTTAAATAGGACCGTATGTGCTTAATGGTTATTGCTTTGATTCATATTGGGTGAGAATGTTGGAGTTATACGTGAAAGTATGCTTTTACTTTGTATAACTCGTGTATCAAACACTCGTTTTATGAGAATAATTCTTTTATCACATTTGCTTTAGTTATGATTGAATGTTGAATTTCTATTGCAAACCGTTCAATGTATAGTACATGTTACATTGTAGTTAATGTGGTGATACCCGATCACGGAAGACAACATTAACAGTTTACTTGTAACTAAACGTACATTTTCACGACCTAGGTGGAATTGAACAATCCGCCATGAAAGGTCGATGTGTAAGGCTCAGATTGGTCTGTCTTGACTAAGAGATTGCACTAGCACATTTAGTATGTGTTGAAGAGGTCCTACAGCGAGGAGAAATTCTTATGTTCTGAAAGGTGAAGAATTAGACCTCAGTGGTTGTTGATTTCTTAATCTCCGTCACTTAAATAGGACCGTGTGTGCTTAATGGTTACTGCTTTGATTCATGTTGGGTGAGAATCATTGTGACTTTGAACTTTGTGTCTTGGGCAGTAATATTAATCATACGACGGTTGCTAAGATTTAATACGGAGAAATGCGTGCGAGTACGGCTCGTGTGATTAGTCCCCTTGGTGGGCTCAGAAGTTTTATTGTACCAAATCTTGCAAGTGAAGAATTAGTTTCTTCGGTACGAATAATAATGTTGAGCTGTCTTTACTCCAAGGTGAAAGATGTTAATTAATTTAGAGCTATTCAGAAGCTTAATTAATTAATGGACTTGATAATCTTAAACGCGGGAAATAATAATCGGGAGCCCATATTATCGTAATATGGATTAAGATGGATAGTGCAATATTAATTTATTAGTGGTAATAATTAATATTAATGGATTGAATTATATTGGGGCTCAATATTGAAATTCAGAAGTCCATTAGGAGGTACAATCTTAATTCTCCTTAAGGCCCCCCAAGTAGCCCATTAAGTAGCCCAATAATGATCAGGTGATTAAAATAAAAGAAAATTATATTGCTGATTTTTTCTTTAAATTTTCGAAAATAGTGATATTAGGAGAAATTATATTTTGTTGATTTTCTTGGAAATATATTATGGAAGATATGTATTCTAGGAATACAAGAATATCTCATATATTCAAGAAGATCCAAATCTTGAATTTCATACCTATAATTTTCGAAAATAACTATTTAAATAGGAGAGTGAGATTTTTGTGGAATATTTTATTTTGGAGAAAATAATATATGAGATATATTCAAGATTTCTTAGAGTCTAAGAAAAGATTTTCTCCAAGCCCATATACACATGAAAAAATCGGCCACTCCTTATTATAAATAGGAGATGATTATTTCATCCCCAAGTACATAATTCCATGTGTTGAAAAAATCAAGAAGCATAGATATTTTTCTTTTTCCTTAGTTTATTAAATTACTTGAAAGCATCTCCCACCGGTGATCAAGTGAGGTGAAAAGGGAAATACTTGAGAAGGCTTTGGGTTGATAGAGCGAGATTATAATTGTCCCGTATATCCAAATACCAATTCTACAAGAGGTACGTTAATCGCATATTTACTTGTTTATTCCGCCTAGTTAATATGTGAAATTAATTTAACATGCATGATGAAAATTAGTTGTTGGAATTATTATTTGAATTAATTAGGATTAATTCATGCTAGTAATAATTGTATTTAAATTCGTATTTAAATTTCATCCCGAATAGATTACGGGCACCCTTTTTTTTTCCCAACAACTGGTATCAGAGCCACGGTTTCGGGCTCTGAATTTTAAATTGGAATTTAAATTGTTAAACATTAAATTAAAATTGGATAGTAGAATTGTTAGATCTTTTTTGCAGGTATCTAATTGTCATGGTTTTAATGTTGTTAATTTCATGCGTGTGAATTAATTGTTTTTTAATTCGATTCGTTCGAATTCGTTTTTCTCGTGAGAAAATCCACGAGTAGATTAGTTGTTTTTATTTTGATTCGATCATTGTAATAGACTAGTCTAGATCTAGTATTTATTTTTTTTAAAAATAAATTGTAACCGGATCGTGATGAAGAACGAAGAATTAAAAACGGCGTACCCGGACGACGCATACAAGCGTGGCGCGTGTATGGACGTAAAATCATGCAAGGGGTAAAGAAAACGAGGACGAACGGCAAAAAAAAACGGTGCACGGGGGTGCACGGTGCACGCCATGCGCAACGGGTGCACGGCGCTGCGCGCGCCTCGGGGCGCTCCGGGCGGCGCCTCGACGCGCCTCCGTGTAGCTCCTCGGGTGCGCCTCGGGGCTGCGCTTCGGCGCGCTTCGGGCAGTGTTTCGGCGCTTTTTGGGCCGGGAAGCGCGCGGGCCCACTTCGTGGGCCGACGCGCGCTGTATCTCGGGCCGTGGAATTTTTCCGGTTCGTGTTTTTTTTCCATGTGATTTTAAACGTCGTCTCGAACTCCAAACGTTGCTGTTTTTTGATGAAGTGTTGCTGTTCGAGTGGGAGCACGTCGAGACGAACGTCGGAAAGCAACAAGGACGATTTTTCACATCAAGACGTGAAGAAATTAAACCGTGACAATTGGATTAAAGTGCTCCAATGTGTTTAATTTTGTTTTGATGGATGTTTTATTTCGTGCACTTATTATTATTTGTTAATATGTGTTTGCATGAATTTAATTGTCCAAGAAAAACCTTACTTTCGAAAATTACTAAGTATGTTTTTATAATCGCAATTTTTTTCCGGATATTAAAATTGAATTATTTTGACCTCCATAATTTATTTATTTGTGAAGTTCTTTTGGAATACATTTCCCCCTCGGATCGGCCAAAAGAACGGATTTCACATGAATAAATTCCGAAAGGATGGTTGTGGATTATTACTAGTGGCGGTATTGACCCTCACCACGAGTGGCTTGCTAAAAGCGAAATAATAATCCTGTATTTAATTATGGTTATTACTTAAGCATAGGGAATTGATATTAACTTACTCCCCTCGGAGTCCCTGTCAGTTTCTATATGGTCAAAGTGGGAGCCAACTATTAATTTTGAATTAAGGATTTGTAACTTTTAAGTTTGTGATCCGCTTGAATGTATTTAAATGTATAGACCACCCCTCGTGGCGCATTTAAATTATTTCGAGATGTTGGCTGATGCATGATTATATTGTTTTAAGGTTTCAATATAATTGATGTGATCAAAATTATGTGATAATTTCGTATTTTTCTAGATATTGATATGAATGTATGTTTTATTCTCAGTTCATCATGTCGCAACCTTTTAATCCACTGTATAGTATACTTAAAGATAATAAACTTGTTGGTGAGAACTATGTTGATAGAAAACGTAATATAAACATGGTCCTTCCCGCGCAAGAACACTATTGGATATTTAGCGTTGACGTACCCAAGAAACCTAATGATAAGTCAAGTAATGGGAAAAAGGCGATATTCGATGATTGGAAGCATTCCAATGAGCACATGAAGCATATCATCTTGACATTTATGTCTTAGGATTTGAAGCGCATTCATGAAGGCATTGAAGCGGCTGTTGATATCATGAATAGCCTTGAAGAGATGTTTCAACATCAGAACCCCATGGCGAATCTGTTCACCATTCGTGAGAAGCTCACGAAGGAAATGGTGAAGGGAACACCTGTAAGGGATCATGTTCTCAATTTTAGGCGTGAGTTTGAGAAACTCGAGTTTCTTGGTGCCGGACAAAGTGAAGAAAGTCAAATCGATTCCATACTCCTAAAGCTATTGAGTAGTTTTGATGGGTTCTTTTGGGAATACGTGTTATCTGAACACAAGTTCACTTTGGATATCCTGCTCAAAGCCCTGATAACGGTAGAGTCATACTTGGGGAGTAGGGACGAGGCTTTGGTGATCAAGAGCTTTTTCTCGAAATTTAGGCCAATGGAAGGTGAGATTGAGAAGGAGGTGGTTGATCGGAACCAAACCAGTAGACTCACTTTGGGAGGCAAGAAAAGAGCTTTCAAGCCGTACGGCGTGAAGATATCCGGTAAGAGTAAGTGCTTCAATTGCGGGGAAAGAAGACATTGGAGGTCTACCTGTTCTAAGCCTAAGAAGGCGGTAAAGAAAGGTAAGTCTCATGCTTTAGTCGTTGAAACATATGTTGCGGCGTATGCTTCCCACGTTTGGGTAGTGGATACCGGGGCAACTGATCATATTTGTTTCACTCTTCAGGGGTTCCAGCTAACCCGGCGACTTAGCAAGAATGAGATCACAATCACTTTGGGGGATGCTACGAGAGTGGCAGCCGAAGCAGTGGGAGTCGTGCACCTATCTTTTGAAGATAGAGTTTTAATTTTAAGAGATGTTTTATACGTTCCGAACTTTAGGAAGAATTTAATTTCGGTTTCTAAGTTGTTTTTTGATGGATATTCAGTTACTTTTAATAAAGTTGTTACTGTTTCTTTTAAGAATGATGTTATCTGTCATGGAACGTTGGTAAACAATCTCTATACGATTAAGTGTGCACACCACTCAAATAACGAATCTAATAACACGTCGATCATTTTGAGTAATAAAAGAAAGCATTCTTCGGAGATGAACGAAACACTTCTATGGCATCTTAGACTAGGTCATATTAACCTAAAGCGAATAGAGAGATTGGTGAAAGACGGATCCTTGGAATCACTCCAAGTCGAGCCGTTTCCAACTTGTGAATCCTGTTTAGAGGGTAAGATGACCAAGAGGGCATTTGGAGCCAAGGGGAATAGAGCCACGGAAGTGTTAGAACTCGTTCATACCGATGTGTGTGGTCCAATGACGATCAAAGCGAGAATGGGGTATGAGTATTTCGTTACCTTCATTGACGATTACTCAAGATATGGGTACATTTACCTTATGCGACATAAGTCTGAAACTTTTGAAAAGTTTAAAGAGTTTAAGGCCGAAGCCGAGAAACACAGGGAAAAGAGTATCAAGTTTCTACGATCAGATCGTGGAGGCGAATACCTCAGCGATTAATTCTTGAACTACCTATCGGACGAAGGGATCGTATCCCAGTTGACCGCACCGGGAACCCCTCAACAGAACGGTGTGGCGGAACGAAGGAACCGGACTCTTTAAGAGATGGTCAGATCCATGATGAGTTATTTGGATTTACCCAAGTCGTTTTGGGGTAACGCCTAGGAAACGACGGCTTATATTCTAAACTTGGTGCCATCCAAATCGATTCCTAAAACCCCAATGGAATTGTGGACCGGGCGCAAGCCCAGTCTAAGACATTTGTGGATTTGGGGTTATCCGACATACGTGCTAGACAAGGAAGCCGGTAAGTTGGATCCACGTTCGGAATTAAGGCTATTTATAGGATACCCTGCGGGAACGAAAGGGTGTATGTTCTATAGTCACAAGGATCAAAAGACCGTGATTAGTACACACTTTAAATTCTTGGAGGAAGACTATATGAACAATCGGAAACCTAAAACTGAAATTACCTTAGAAGAATTGAGAGGTCAAACCTCGATACCAAGTATACAAGATGATGTACAACACGTCACATCTTCACAACCGGAACTCCGTCGTAGTGGGAGGGTTCCTAGGCAACCTGAGAGATTCATGGGGATAGGAGAATCTTCGGATTTGGTTCCCGATGTTGAATCAGACCCATGGACGTACGACGAGGCAATCCAAGACAAAGACGCGGAGTCATGGTAAACGGTAATGGAAGCCGAGATGAGTTCGATGGATCATAATCAAGGGTGGGAGTTGGTCGAGCCACCCAGTGGGGTAGAACCCATTGGATGCAAGTGGGTGTACAAGAGGAAAAGAGGACCGGACGGAAGGGTTGAAACCTTCAAAGCGAGACTTGTGGCCAAAGGTTATACTCAGAAAGAAGGGATCGATTATGAGGAAACCTTTTCGCCTGTAGCTATGCTTAAGTCCATCTGCATTCTCTTGTCGATCGCTGCGCACCTAGATTACGAGATCTGGCAAATGGATGTCAAGATGGCTTTCCTTAACGGAAGTCTTGACGGGATAGATATCTATATGCATCAGCCCAAAAGGTTTCATTGAAAAAGGCCAAGAGAATCTCGTATGCAAGCTCAAGAGATCCATTTATGGACTTAAGGAAGCATCGCGTACTTGGAACCAGTATTTTGATCAAATGATTAAGTCTTATGGGTTTGATCAAAACGAGTTCGAAAGTTGTGTGTATAAGAAGCGTGACGGAACTGCGGTGGTATTCTTAGTATTATACGTAGACGATATTCTGCTCATTGGAAACAATGTAAAGGTATTGTCAGACGTAAAGGTATGGCTGTCAAAACAATTTGATATGAAGGACTTAGGGGAAGCCGGTCACATCCTTGGGATCAAGATCACTCGCGATCGCAAGAAGAGGATGTTGGGCTTATCGCAAGCTTCATACATTGACACTGTTTTGAAGCGTTTCAGCATGCAAGATTCCAAGAAAGGTTTTGTACCTTTTATGCACGGAATCCATTTATCGAAAGAAATGAGCCCTAAGACGCAAGCGGAGATAGATGACATGAAAGGTGTTCCGTACGCTTCGGCCGTAGGAAGCCTTATGTATGCAATGCTGTTTATGAGACCGAATATCTGCTTTGCCGTGGGCATGGTGGCAAGATATCAAAGTAATACCGGAAAAGACCATTGGACTGCCGTAAAGTGCATCTTGAGGTATCTGAAAATAACTCGGGAGCGGATGCTGATTTACCAGTCAGATAGTCTAGTTCCCGTAGGATACACAGACTCGGATTTCCAATCAGACATAGACTCAAGAAAGTCAACCTCGGGTAGTGTGTTTTGCATGGGAGGAGGAGCCATTTCATGGAGAATCGTTAAGCAGAAATGCATCACCGATTCGACCATGGAAGCCGAGTATGTAGCTGCTTGTGAAGCAGCGAAAGAGGCAGTTTGGCTCAAGAACTTCTTAGTGGACTTGGACGTTGTTCCGAATTTGCCCGACAAGATAATTGTCTTTTGTGACAATGCCGGAGCAGTTGCAAATTCAAAGGAACCGAGAGCCCACAAGGCCAGCAAACACATAGAAAGAAAATACCATCTGATACGAGAAATCGTTAAGAGAGGAGATATAGAGGTGGCAAAGATAGCGTCGGGTGACAACCTAGCGGATCCATTCACAAAGGGTCTGCCTCAGAGTACATTCGAGAGACATGTGGATGGAATGGGAGTCAAGACTATTGCCAATCTGCTAAGTATAAGTGGGAGGAATTATTAGGTTAGTGTAGGTTGACATGAGATGTCACGTAGAGCTACTACACTAAGACATGCGTGATGTATACTAAAAGCAGACTTTAAGTATAAGTGGGAGATTGTTGGAGTTATACGTGAAAGTAAGCTTTTACTTTGTATAACTCGTGTATCAAACACTCGTTTTATGAGAATAATTCTTTTATCACATTTGCTTTAGTTATGATTGAATGTTGAATTTCTATTGCAAACCGTTCAATGTATAGTACATGTTACATTGTAGTTAATGTGGTGATACCCGATCACGGAAGACAACATTAACAGTTTACTTGTAACTAAACGTACATTTTCACGACCTAGGTGGAATTGAACAATCCGCCGTGAAAGGTCGATGTGTAAGGCTCAGATTGGTCTGTCTTAACTAAGAGATTGCACTAGCACATTTAGTATGTGTTGAAGAGGTCCTATAGCGAGGAGAAATTCTTCTGTTCTGAAAGGTGAAGAATTAGACCTCAGTGGTTGTTGATTTCTTAATCTCCGTCACTTAAATAGGACCGTGTGTGCTTAATGGTTACTGCTTTGATTCATGTTGGGTGAGAATCATTGCGACTTCGAACTTTGTGTCTTGGGCAGTAATATTAATCATACGATGGTTGCTAAGATTTAATACGGAGAAACGCGTGCGAGTACGGCTCGTGTGATTAGTTCCCTTGGTGGGCTCAGAAGTTTTATTGTACCAAATCTTGCAAGTGAAGAATTAGTTTCTTCGGTACGAATAATAATGTTGAGCTGTCTTTACTCCAAGGTGAAATATATTAATTAATTTAGAGCTATTCAGAAGCTTAATTAATTAATGGACTTGATAATCTTAAACGCGGGAAATAATAACCGGGAGCACATATTATCGTAATATGGATTAAGATGGATAGTGCAATATTAATTTATTAGTCGTAATAATTAATATTAATGGACTGAATTATATTGAGGCTCAATATTGAAATTCAGAAGTCCATTAGGAGGTCCAATCTTAATTCTCCTTAAGGCCCCTCAAGTAGCCCATTAAGTAGCCCAATAATGATAATGTGATTAAAACAAAAAGAAAATATATTGCTGATTTTTTCCTCTTATTTTCGAAAATTGTATAGTTAGGAGAGAAATGATTTTGTTGATTTTCTTGGAAAGATATTATGGAAGATAAGTATTCTTGGAATACAAGATTATCTCATATATTCAAGAAGATCCAAATCTTGGATTCTTTTCTAGTAAATTTCGAAAATTGCAAGCATTAATAGGAGGGTGAGATTTTTGTGGAATATTTTATTATGGAGAAAAGAATATATGAGATATATTCAAGATTTCTTAGGGACTAAGAAAAGATTTTCTCCAGGCCCATAAAATCATGAAAATTTCGGCCACTACTATTATAAATAGGGGATGATTATTTCATCCCCAAGTACATAATTCCATGTGTTGGAAAAATCAAGATCATATATATTTTTCTTTTTCCTTAGTTATTTAAATTACTTGAAAGCATCTCCCACCGGTGATCAAGTAAGGCGAAAGGGAAATACTTGGGAAGGTTTTTGGATTGATAAAGCGTGATCGTGATTGTCCCGTTTATTCAAAGGCCAATTCTACAAGAGGTACGTAAGTCACATAAATTCTTGTTTATTCCGCCTAGATTTTATGTGAATTAATTCAACATGCATGATGTTAAATTTGTTGTTGGAATTATTATTTGAATTAATTAAGATTAATTCATGCTAGTAATAATTGAATTTAAATTCGTATTTAAATTTCATCCCGAATAGATTCCGGGCACCCCTATTTTCCCAACAACTGGTATTAGAGCCACAGTTTCGGGCTCTGATCTTTAAATTGGAATTTAAATTGTTAGACATTAAATTGAAATTGGATAGTAGAATTGCTAGATCTTTTTTGCAGGTATCCAATTGTCACGGTTTTAATGTTTATTTTTTTTCTTGCGTGTAAATTAATTTTTTTAATTCGATTCGTTCGAATTCGTTTTTCTCGTGAGAAAATCCACGAGTAGATTAGTTGTTTTTTATTTTGATTTGATCATTGTAATAGACTAGTCTAGATTTAGTATTTATTTTTTGTAAATAAATTGTAACCGGATCGAGACGAAGAACAAAGAATTAAAGACGGCGTACCCGGACGACGCATGCATGCGTGATGCATGCATGGACGTAAAATCATGCATGGGGTGAAGAACGAGAACGAGCGATGAAACCTGGTGCACAGGGTGCGCAAGGCGCACAGCTCGCGCACGACGGGCGAGGCGGGGCATGGGCGCGCGCGCCTAGCGCCGACGCTCGGCGTCGCACCGAAAGCCATGCGGCCCACTCCGTGGGCCGACGCGTGCCGTATCTCGGGCCGTGAAATTTTAATTTCAGTTCTCATTTTTTTTGTGATTTTAAACATCGTCCTGAACCCCAAACGAAGTTGTTTTTGATGAATTGTTGTTGTTCGAGTGGGAGCGTGTCGAGACGAACGATGAAAAGTAACAAGGACGATATTTTGTATCAAGACGTGAAGAAATTAAACCGTGATAATTGGATTTGAGTGCTCCAATGTGTTTAATTTTATTTTGATGGATGTTTTATTTCGTGCACTTATTATTATTTGTTAATATGTGTTTGCATGAATTTTATTGTCCAAGAAAAACCTTACTTTCAAAAATTACTAAGTATGTTTATTTAATCGCAATTTTATTGCGGATATTAATGTTGGGAAATTGTATAGACTTAAGTTTTGATTAAGATGCCAAAATGTTCCTCCTAAGTTGTTTGTAAGTAAAATATTCAGTAGAGTTAGATTTTAGTTAAACAATTCTAAATGTTAAGAACTGGAGTGCAGTTAGAAATTTCTTGAGTGTATTGAAGAACAAAGTCCGCTGAAGACAAGGTCTGCTGAAGACGAAGTCCGCTGAAGACAAGTGATCTGAGAAAAGTAGTCTAAGTCTTGAATGTTTTTCTAAGTGCATTCTCACTAAGGCTAAAACCATCAGGAGAGGACCTAGGTCCATTGATGAGAACTAACAAAGCTCATTAAATACTAAACACATTAAAAGCTGTTAGTTAATCTGGTTGGAACAAGGCAAAACGAATTTCAGTGAAGCTTACAATAAATAAAGGAATAAGAAGGTTCTCTCAGAGGAGTTCCACCTTAAAGCAAGACAAGAATCTGGGTATGCAGACTGAAGGTCCAATGAGAAGATGACACGTCAGTGTACTTTACTGACAGCCAACCTTCCCCAGACTGACAAATACCAAAAGACTTTCCCTAGCAATCTACAAAAAGTTAGGTGAACAAGCATGGTCTTTCAGCCGTTTCTTGACAAGACTTAAAGCTTCAAATAGAGTTGTTTGAACCAATCAGATACAAGAAGACTTACTTGAGAAGATTCAAATCCAACGGGAAGATTTTCAAGGAAGCCTATAAATACAGAAGGACGTGCTCATTTCTATGCACGGGAAACTCACAAGATCAAAGCTATCTCTACATTCATAACCTTCAAGAAGCACTCGAAATTACCTTTGTTTCCCAAGTGTTTCAAAATCAGTAGAGAGCATAACAAACCTTCTGTAACCAAGCTTAAAAGCTATATCCAAACCTTAGAAAGAGATAATCCATCCTAAGCCTTGAGCTACACTGTAAGGATTATCTCACAACAGTTGGAACCAAAACCCTACTCAGTTGTTAGGTTGAGAGTTAGAGTTAAGTGGTGTTAGTAAGCTGATTATTTGTATCAGTCTGAAAGCTGGTTTGTTTTGAGAACTAAGACCTGGAATTATCCTAGTGATCAATCATCCTAAGAGAGGATTAATTGATCAGTGCACCTTGGCACTATAACACAAGGAATTCCAAGTGAAAGGAATTCTCCTGTTTGATCAGGACAGTGGAAGCAGGAGATTCATCTCTGAACCACTTTATATCTTGTGTACTTACATTCTACCATTTCCTAAGTGTGTGTTATCCACTCAAAGTTTATTAAGTAAAATGAGTTTTCTGAAGGGCTCACTAATCCACAGTTGAAAGCTAATTAGATAGTAGTTCAACTGAAAGTCTTGAGCTTTCAGTAGAGGTATTATCTCAGTAAGCTTTCACAAGTAACTCTCAGCAGACTTAAAGTCCACTGACGAGTTACTCTCTGAAGTCACCTAATAAGTTTTCAAGAAGTTTTAATTTGTAACCACAGGTGTATCCCCCCCCATACACCTGTTTACTCATTTTGGGACCAACAATTAAAATTGGATTAATTTGGCCTCCATAATTTATTTATTTGTGAAGTTCTTTTGGAATACATTTCCCCCTCGGATCGGCCAAAAGGACGGATTTCACATGAATAAATTCCGAAAGGATGATTGTGCATTATTACTAGTGGCGGTATTGACCCTCACCACGAGTGGCTTGTTCAAAGCGAAATAATAATCCTGTATTTAATTATGGTTATTACTTAGGCATAAGAAATTGATATTAACTTACTCCCCTCAGAGTCCCTGTCAATTTTTATGTGGTCAAAGTGGGAGCCAACTATTAATTTTGAATTAAGGATTTGTAACTTTTAAGTTTGTGATCCGCTTGAATGTGTTTAAATGTATAGACCACCCCTCGTGGCGCATTTAAATTGTTTCGAGATGTTGGCTGATGCATGATTATATTGTTTTAAGGTTTCAATATAATTGATGTGATCGAATTATGTGATAATTTTGTATTTTTCTAGATATTGATATGAATGTATGTTTTATTCTCAGTTCATCATGTCGCAACCTTTTAATCCACTGTTTAGTATACTTAAAGATAACAAACTTGTCGGTGAGAATTATGTTGATTGGAAAAGTAATCTTGATATTATCCTAACCGCTCAACACCACAAATGGGTACTTACTACTCATAAGCCCAAAGAGCCTGCCGAAGATGCGAGCAAGGCGGTCAAGAAAGAGCATAAGAGTTGGTTTGACTCCGATGAGATGGCTTGTTGTACTATTCTGGCTTCAATGTCAGATGTGTTGCAACACCAACACCAACACATGGAGACCGCCTCTGAGATAATGCTCAATCTTGAAGCGATGTTTAAACATCAGAACCGTACAGCTAGGCAAATTACCATGCAAAAGATACTTTCGTTGAAGATGGTGGAAGGTACGCCTGTAAGGGATCACGTTATCGAGATGATGGGTTATCTCAACAAGTTGAAAGTACTTGGTGCGGAATTTGATCTCCCTACTAAGGTCGATTTCGTTCTCCATTCTCTTGCAAGCTTTGGTGTCGGTGGAGACTTTAATGGATCATCAAACTGTTGCTATGATGGTAAACGGTCCGTCTGCCTCTTTGGGTCCCAAGGGAGGGAAGAAGAGAAAGAGGACGAAAGGCCAGACCCAAGCAAATCCAACCGTTGCGAAACCTAAGGCAAATGGAGAAGGAGGTGGAAAGAAAACTGCTAAGGGTAAGTGCTTCAACTGTGGTGAGAAGGGACATTGGAGGGCGACCTGTTCTAAGCCTAAGAAGGCGGTAAAGAAAGGTAAGTCTCATGTTTTAGTCGTTGAAACTTATGTTGCGGCGTATGCTGCCCACGTTTGGGTAGTGGATACAGGGGCAACTGATCATATTTGTTTCACTCTTCAGGGGTTCCAGCTAACCCAACGACTTAGCAAGAATGAGATCCTCATCACTTTGGGCGTGCTACGAGAGTGGCAGCCGAAACAGTGGGAGTCGTGCACCTATCTTTTGAAGATAGAGTTTTAATTTTAAGAGATGTTTTATACGTTCCGAACTTTAGGAAGAATTTAATTTCGGTTTCTAAGTTGTTTTTTTATGGATATTCAGTTACTTTAACAAAGTTGTTACTGTTTCTTTTAAGAATGATACTATCTGTCATGGAACGTTGGTAAACAATCTGTATACGATTAAGTGTGCACACCACTCAAATAATGAATCTAATAACACGTCGATCATTTCGAGTAATAAAAGAAAGCATTCTTCGGAGATGAACGAAACACTTCTATGGCATCTTAGACTAGGTCATATTAATCTAAAGCGGATAGAGAGATTGGTGAAAGACGGATCCTTGGAATCGTTCCAATTCGAGCCGTTTCCAACTTGTGAATCCTGTTTAGAGGGTAAAATGACCAAGAGGGCATTTGGAGCAAAGGGGAATAGAGCCACGGAGTTATTAGAACTCGTTCATACTGATGTGTGTGGTCCAATGACGATCAAAGCGAGAATGGGGTATGAGTATTTCGCCGCAACATAAGTCTGAAACCTTTGATAAGTTCAAGGAGTTTAAGGCCGAAGCCGAGAAACATAGGGAAATGAGTATCAAGTTTCTACGATCAGATCGTGGGGGAATACCTCAGTGATGAATTCTTGAACTACTTATCGGACAAAGGGATCGTGTCCCAGTTAACCGCACCGGGAACTCCTCAACAGAACGGTGCGGCGGAACGAAGAAACTGGACTTTTTTAGAGATGGTCAAATCCATGATAAGTTATTCGGATTTACCCAAGTCATTTTGGGGTAATGCCTTGGAAACAGCGGCTTACATTCTAAACTTGGTGCCATCCAAATCGGTTCCTAAAACCCCAATGGAATTGTGGACCGGGCGCAAGCCCAGTCTAAGACATTTGCGGATTTGGGGTTGTCCGGCATACGTGCTAGACAAGGAAGCCGGTAAGTTGGATCCACATTCGGAATTAAGGCTGTTTATAGGATACCCTGCGGGAACGAAAAGGTGTATGTTCTATAGTCCCAAGGATCAAAAGACCGTGATTAGTACACACTTTAAATTTATGGAGGAAGACTATATGAACAATCAAAAGCCTAAAAGTGAAATTACCTTAGAAGAATTGAGTGGTCAAACCTCGATACCAAGTATACAAGATGATGTACCACACGTCACATCTTCACAACCAGAACCCCGTCGCAGTGGGAGGATTGCTAGGCAACCCGAGAGATTCATGGGAATAGGAGAATCTTCGAATTTAATTCCCGGTGATGAATCGACCCATGGACATACGACGGGGCAATCCAAGACAAAGACGCGGAGTCGTGGCAAACAACAATGGAAACTGAGATGGGTTCGATGGATCATAATCAAGTGTGGGAGTTGGTCGAACCACCCTATGGGGCAGAACCCATTGGATGCAAGTAGGTGTACAAGAGGAAAAGAGGACCGGACGGAAGGGTTGAGACCTTCAAAGCAAGGCTAGTGGCCAAAGGGTATACTAAAAAAGAAGGGATCGATTATGAGGAAACATTTTTGCCTGTAGCTATGCTTAAGTCCATCCGTATTCTCTTGTCGATCGTTGCGCACCTAGATTACGAGATCTGGCAAATGGATTTCAAGACAGCTTTCCTTAACGGAAGTCTTGACGGGATAGATATCTATATGCAACAGCCCAAAGGTTTTATTGAAAAAGGCCAAGAGCACCTCGTATGCAAGCTTAAGAGATCCATTTATGGACTTAAGCAAGTATCGCATGCTTAGAACCAGTGTTTTGATCAAGTGATTAAGTCTTATGGGTTTGATCAAAACGAGTTCGAAAGTTGTGTGTATAAGAAGCGTGACGGAACTGCAGTGGTATTCTTAGTATTATACGTAGACGATATTCTGCTCATTGGAAACAATGTAAAGGTATTGTCAGACGTAAAGGTATGGCTATCAAAACAATTTAATATGAAGGACTTAGGGGAAGTCGGTCACATCCTTGGGATCAAGATCACTCGCGATCGCAAGAAGAGGATGTTGGGCTTATCGCAAGCTTCATACATTGACACTGTTTTGAAGCGTTTCAGCATGCAAGATTCCAAGAAAGGTTTTGTACCTTTTAGGCACAGAATCCATCTATCGAAAGAAATGAGCCCTAAGACGCAAGCGAAGATAGATGACATGAAAGGTATTCTGTACGCTTCGGCCGTGTTGATAGGCGAACATAAGACAATAAATGGCGACAAGGATTAAAGCTACATCAAAGATTATGAACCAACCTCAAATCAAGGGTAATCAACAAAGAAAATCAAGTTGGGGTGCATCTACCAATTTGAGAGGTGTATAAAATAACGAACAACTCCCCGACGAACAACTATTGGGCGAACAGGAATTCATGCCCAAGACCAAGAATGAGCCAACTGTGAAGTCATCAATGACGAACAACTTGGTCAAACCATGATACAACAAATAGCCAAGGAGGTGTGTACAAGTGAACAAAGGACAAAGATCCCAACGCCAAGCTGAACAAAGCCATAAGGCGAGCAACTTCCAAAGTACAACCTCAAGAGGCGAACAACATTTAGTTGGAGAATCAACAAGATCAATCAAGCCGACTTAGGCGAACAACAATGAGTCCGAGATAAGACCAAAGAAGACTTTGTAACTAAGATTCAGCTTAGATAAGATCAAAGGGACACATGTCAAGCATGCAGGCTAGGGAGACCAAGAGTCTTGGACACCTCATGCTTGCTAGTCTCTATAAATAGTTGTTCTCCAGCTTACTTATATAATTTTCAAATTTCAGACTAAAAATACACACAAATACACCCAAACTCACACATACACGAAATAAGCCCAATTTCGACTACCGAATTTACAAATTCGATAAATCCAAACCCCGATTTACCATTTACGGTGGTAATCAATCACACGTTATTGATTGGTGATGTAAAAACGGATTAAAACAGCCACTAATCCTTACAATTAAATTCGTTCACCAACAATTTGGCGCTAGAAGAAGGGATCGAACCTTCGGTTTAGTGTGATTACTCAAGAACTTCAAGTTGAAAACTTGAAGATTCAAAGGAAATCTCAAGAAATATTTGAAGATACAAACAAAAGTGTTCTTGGTGTTCTTGGTGTTCTTCAATTTATAAATTTAGAAGTAATTTAAATTGAAATGCCTCAATCGAAAGAGACCCAAGGATCACGTTTGTCGAAAAGAGCATCTCAGACCCGAGCCACGTCGGCCGACCACCAGGACCGTGACCCGAGACATGCGAACAGGTCACAGCATACGGCCATAACACATAACCTCCCCCCTGAGATGGAGGCTTTGGCGAACAACCCCAATGAGTTGGCCAAAACCATTGCTGCTCTCCAGGCCCTTCAGAGGCAACAAGAGCAGGCTAGGCCAACACAAGCAAGGCCAAGGGACAAGTCCCTGGAAGTTGTTAGACCCAGGACCACTAGGGGCGAACAGCGAGAGGTTGATAGTGCCCAAGTCAGACGGAACAAGGGAAAGGCCAAGGTGGTCGACCAACAAGAAGTACAGGCTGAGTCTGGTCGCGGACGAACAACTATGTCTAGCCATGGGACAACACGTTCCAGTGCCCAAGACAGACTTAGCCAACCCCAACCGGAAGCTGCTCGCCGGGGAGCAGATGATGGGCGAGCAACTTTTGAACAGCCTCGCCCATCAGTCCATGAAAGGCTCTCCCAGTCAGCCTTCAGGCGCTTAGGGCCAAATGCGGCGAACAACATTAGGAGGCAAGCTCAGGAAGTGCCCACTCCAAGCGAGGGACTGCGACGAGCAGAAAGGTTAATGCCTTTGCTCGCCGAACAGCCTCCAAGTCAGGGAGCACCTCTTGATGAATTATCAAGCCTAAGGAGGGCTGTGGAGAACATGCAGGGGCAACTGGACCAACAGAGGGGGATGGGAACGACCAGCATGCCATCCTCACCTTTGGCAGCTCATATTTTGAAGGCCCCAATCCAGAAAAAGATTCAATTTCCGGCTAGCATTCAATATGAAGGCATCGCCGACCCCCGGGTCCACTTAACGAAGTATACGGACTACATGGTCTCTGTGGGGGCCAGCGACGCCACCCAGTGCCGGAACTTTCCATTAACATTGGGTGATCGGGTTCACAAGTGGTTTTCATCAATGCCGCCGGCATCAATCCACTCATTCGTCCAACTAAGTCGAGAATTTCTTTCTCACTTTTCAACGGCGGGGTCGTATCTTTCCCAAAAACACCGGCTATCAGATTTAAGGCAAAATGATGATGAAACTGACCGGGCGTTTATGGAAAGATTCGATAAAGTTTTACTAGAAGGAGAACCGGTGAGCGAAGATACAAAGATCGTCGCTGTGATGGCCGGATTGAAAAAAGGGTCTAAGTTATGGAAGGAGGTACGTCTGAAGTGCCCAAAGACTTATGCCGAGTTTAGAAACCAAGCTGGCATTTTCGTTTCTATGCACGAGGCCCTACAAACAAATTTAGGGGAGAACAAAGCTGATCCTAAGGAGAATAACAAAAAGCCCGTCGGGACAAGCTACAGGGTCCCGAAAAACATGAAAGCATTCACCGAAGGATCGGATTTGAAAGAAAAATTGAACCAAGTATTGACAGTATCAGTTGATACTGTGTATGAGAATGTAAAAGAGAGAGAGTTACTTTCCCCACCACGTAAAATCCGTCAGGATACTGGCAAACTCAACCCGAACAAGTATTGTGCCTACCATCAAAGTGTGGGGCATTTTACAAGTGAGTGTAGAGATTTGCTTAAGCAACTCTGGCGATTTTATGAGGAAGGAAAGCTCTCCGATTTCGTTAAAAGGCAACCTGGGAAAAGAGCCCGGGAGAACAACTCAGAAGACGAAGAGGATGGTCAATCCCAGAGAAACAACAGACCCGGGCGACCAGTTCCCAATATGCCAGTTCAACCTTTAGAAGATCTGTTCATGATGGAACCCGCAGGTCCCGCGGGAGGGTGTTTTGATGGACAACCACCTGAATCCAACCGGAAGAGGAAAGCGGAGCTACGAGCGATCGGCCAAGTACAAGAGATGGGAGTTAAGCCGTCTATCATGCAAACGGCAGAATTAACTTTCACCGAAAAAGACCTTGAAGGCGTCTTAACTCCGCACAATGATTCACTCGTAATCTGCGCCAAGATTATGGGGACCAGAGTCCATAGACTGTTGGTGGACACCGGAGCTTACACGAACATCTTATTCAAGAAGACCCTCGATAATCTGGGAGATTATTCGGGTTATGTTCGGAATACAACACATAGAATCGTAGGCTTCGGAAATGCTGTGACAACACCGTTGGGAATTGTAACATTAGCTGTACAACTTGTAACGGCCGATGAACCCGAAAGAAATATAACGAGAATGGTAGATTTCTTGGTTGTAGACCAGGAGTCGACTTATAACGGGTTTCTTGGCCGACCTTTTCTTAATGAATTTAAAGCTGCGTGTTCCACTTACCACTATTGTTTGAAATTTCCAACAGCTAGTGGAACATGCACAATTAAAGGAGACCAACGGAGAGCACGAGAATGCGTTCAACAGCTACGGGCAAAATTTGTACAAATATCCATGGTGGAAGCAACAAGTTGTCCCATCGACGAACCATCAATACTAAACAATATGATGGACATAGACGACCACATGGATGCGGACGAACAACACTTGGACGAGCAAGTGTTGGATGAACAACTCGTTACCACCCGCGAGGAACCTCCATCTGACGAACAACAGAGAGGTGGTGACGAACAACCTTCAGTGGAGGACTTGGAGGGCCAAGTACAAACGAACAACAATGGGACGGAGCCAAATGATGATCTTGAACCCCGCCTGGGGGCAGAACCCATGGACATCGAAAATGATTCCAACCCTGAGGAACCCATACTTGATCCCCGTTGGAAGGGACAAAAACGACGAGCGACTCCAGTCGAAGAGCTGGAGGCGTTCAAAGTTAATCCCAACAGCGAAGATCTTGAATTATTCATAGGATCTGAGCTCCCAGAGCCTTACAGATCCCGAATGAAAGAGTTCCTCACCAAGAATCTAGATGTCTTTGCTTGGTCTCATGCAGATATGGTGGGGATAGATCCAAAACATGCTTGCCACAAGCTGAATATAATCCAAGCCAGAAAGCCCGTCCATCAAAAGCGGAGGAAGTACGGCCCAGACAAATATCAAGCTTTAAATGAAGAAGTTAAAAAGTTGCTAGACAACGATCTCATCCGACAAGCACTCTGTCCACAATGGGTAGCAAACCCAGTACTCGTGAGGAAACCAAACGGGACCTGGAGGCTATGCATAGATTTCACGGATCTGAATGCAGCATGCCCGAAGGACAATTTTCCTCTCCCACATATCGATCAATTGGTGGACAGCACTGCGGGTCACGAGATGCTAACATTCATGGATGCTTTTGCAGGGTATCATCAAATCCCAATGCATCCTGACGATCAAGAAAGCACAGCTTTTTATACTAACAAAAACTTGCTGTGTTGGAAGAGAATGCCATTTGGCCTCATAAATGCCGGAGCAACATACCAAAGGCTGGTGAACAAGATGTTTGATCAACAAATTGGAGACACGGTTGAAGTCTATGTAGACGATATCGTGGTCAAAAGTCCCAGGAAGGAGGACCATCTTCAACATCTGACTCAAGTGTTCGAAATTCTTCGACACTATAACATGAAGTTGAATCCAAAGAAAAGCAGCTTTGGAGTCCACTCAGGGAAATTCTTGGGTCATCTTGTTAGCCAGCGAGGAATTGAGGCCAACCCTTCAAAAGTTAAAGCCATCCTGGATATGCTACCACCACGTTCGGTGAAAGAGGTGCAAAGACTCACCGGGTGCCTAGCAGCATTAAACCGGTTCATATCCAGGTCAGGGGATAAGTGCCGTCCATTCTTCGAGGCCGTCAAAAAAGGGAAATTTGCATGGACCAACAACTGTCAAGCGGCCTTCGATCAACTTAAAGACTACCTGGGAGATGTCAAAATCCTATCAAAACCAATCCCAGGAGAAAAGCTCTTTCTATACTTAGCCGCATCAGAAGTTGCCATCAGTTCTGTTTTGGTACGGGAGGACGGCAAATTCCATCAACCAATCTATTATGTCAGCCAAGCTTTACACGAAGCAGAGATCAAATATACCCCGACCGAAAAGCTGGCATATGCTTTGGTTATGAGCGTGAGAAAGTTACGACCATATTTCTTTGATCATCAAGTCGAAGTTCTAACAACTTTCCCGCTCAGGCAAATTCTCCATCGCCCCGATACTGCAGGTCGTCTCTTAAGATGGTCACTAGAGATTAGCCAATTCGGAGTGACCTACGCTCCTCGAACAGCGATCAAAGGGCAAGCATTAGCCGACTTTATAGTCGAACTAACTTTCCCACCAGATCCGACGGGAGGACTTGATCATCCTTGGCATCTCTATGTGGACGGATCATCAACCAACATAGCCTCGGGGGCGGGAGTAGTATTAATAAGTCCAGACAGACAAGTATTCACCTCGGCGATCAGATTTGGTTTCATGGCAACCAACAACGAAGCTGAATATGAAGCTCTTATAGCTGGTCTCCACCTATCACTCGCAGTTGGTGTCAGACGCTTGCAAATATTTGGCGACTCACAATTGATCGTGAACCAAGTCCGAGGTGAATACGAAGCAAAAGATGATCACATGATCGAATATCAGCGGATTGTTGCTCACCTGATGTCCATATTGCAGCAAGTTTTCATACAGCAAATTCCAAGGACGAGCAACACTCAAGCAGACGCGCTTGCCCGACTAGCAACAAGTGAAGGCCCCGTAGAGTTGGCAGATATTATAGTTACAAAGATGAAAGATCCATCAACAGTAAGCTATAATGTCAATCAACTCCACGATCAAACCAGTGAAAAAGAAGACTGGAGAACAAGTATAGTCAAATACTTGAAAAGTGGGGAAAAACCAAACAATCCTTTTGAAGTTGCCAAGCTAATAAAGCGAGCCGCCAGATATACTCTGGTAGGCGAGCAACTCTTCAAAAGGGGAATATCAATCCCACTTCTCAAATGTTTGCCTAGGGGGCAAGGGCAAGCAGTACTCGAAGAGATACATGCTGGAGTATGTGGAAATCATACTGGGGGGCAAGCTTTGGCATACAAGACAATCAGACAAGGCTATTATTGGCCGACTTTACGTCAAGACGCAATCAAAAAAGCCAAGACTTGCCATCAATGTCAGATTTTTGCCCCAGGTATCCATACCCCGACCCAAGAACTTGTGTCAGTATACAGCCCATGGCCTTTTGCAAGATGGGGCATGGACATCATTGGTCCTTTCCCGGCTGGAGTTGGAAATGTTCGATTCGCCGTCGTGGCAGTCGATTATTACACAAAATGGGCGGAAGCAGAGGCCATGGTGAATATCACACAGCAGAAGATGATCAACTTTATTTGGAAGAATATTGTCTGTCGTTTTGGAGTTCCACAGGCAATTGTGACAGACAATGGTCCACAATTTGATGGACAAGAGTTGAGAGAATTCTGTACGAAGTGGGGGATCAAGAAACATTACTCCACACCTTATCACCCCCAGTCGAATGGACAAGTTGAAGCTGTGAATAAAATCATAAAGCATACATTAAAAGTGCGACTGGCGGAGAGTAAAAGCAGTTGGTCTACAGAACTTCCGGAAGTCTTATGGGCATACAGAGTTTCTCCCAGGTCTAGCACCGGAGAAACACCCTTTGCGATGGCTTTCGGGACAGAGGCTGTAATACCAATTGAGTTAAAGGCCACTACATTTAGGACGACCAACTTTGATGAACAGGCGAACAACTCTGCTCTAAATGCTGAATGGGATTTGCTCGAGGAAAAAAGATTGAATGCCGAGCTGAAAAATGCCACATACAAGCAGCGAGCAGAACGTTACTATAATTCCCATGTAAAAGTTAGGGAATTCAGAGTTGGAGATTTGGTTCTAAGAAAGTTGCTCGCCCAATCTCCAGGTGTATTGGGACCAACTTGGGAGGGCCCGTATCGTATAACTGAAAGATACATCAATGGCGTATACGATATTGAGGACATGGAAGGCAAGCCGGCCCAATACTCCTGGAATGCTGTACATCTAAAGAAGTACTATCAATAAAGTTGGGCGAACAAATGTCTTGGGGGGCAAGGGATGCGTATGAGCTGAAGGAAGGCTAAGAAGGCTAAAAACTTGCCTAATTTTTTTAAATTTTCTTAAGTATAGATTCAAAAGTTGCTCGGCACATTGTATAGTCTGGTGCTAGTACTTTTGGTTTTATAAATAGTGTTGCTCGGCAAAAAATATTATAAGCGAGCAAGTTTTAGTTTGTGTTTAAAGCTGTTCGTCAGATTGTATATGATAGTGATGGACAGTCTTACAACACTTGTAATTACTTTGCAATGTAAATATAATAGTTGTTCGTCAAAAAAAAGGAAAAGTCCAAAAGCTCGAGGTACAAGTCCATTCAAAGGTTGTTCGTTTTACAAATGGACAGAACCTAAGGACCAAAGCCACTTAAAGGTTGTTCGTTTTTTAAAATGAACAGAACCTAAGGCTGAACCCTGATTCCACTAAAGGCAAGTTCAATTCGAACAAAAGCCCAACATTATATGTTATAATTGTAAAGGCATTGACAGAAATGTAAAGGCAATTAACATATATAAGAAAATGAGCGAACATGAGAAAGACGTTCCATTAATCAAAGGCATTAAGCCTCAAAAATAGTACAAGCTGGAAGCAGCCATTACAAGTACTACAAAAAGGGACGAGCAACTACTACAAAAGAGGAAAAAAAAGCTAAGTCCTAAAACTACTGCTGTTCGGCGGGAGGAGGATCTTGAGGTTGCTCGGCGGAGGGGTCGACAATCATCTCCCGAGCAAGGTCTTCAGCCGCCTTATCCTCCGCTTCTTTAGCACTTTGCTCGTCCGCGGCAGCCGGTTCATCTTCTTGCTCGCCATCATCAACAATTGGTGGAGGATGAGTGATGGTGATGCTGGGGTCGAGTTTATCCAGTTTAACCCCCAGCACAGCCAAATCCGCCAATTGGATTTTGACGTTGTTCGGCGGAGGATAGTTCTCGAGGAACTCATTCAAATCCTTAGCCATCTCCTCCACCATCTCCTTGTAGTCATAGGCATCAGCCGTACGGATGCTGTCCGCGTAGGCGCAAATATATCCAAGGTTGGAGATGGGGATGGTGCGAGTTTGAACCTCCTCTTCAAGTTGCTCGCGGGTGAAGAGGTTGGCTTCTGCTTCCCGGAGGCGAGCATTCTCTGCCTCAAGCTCGGCAATTCTTTGTTCGGCCGAAGTCAATCTCTTCTCTCCCTCGCCGAGCAAGTTCTCCTTATCTTTCAGCTCTTTGGACATGGCCTGAATCTCTTCAAGGCGCTTGTGCTCAGCATCAATGTAAACATTGATCTGGTTGTTAAGGCGAGCAATCTTGGCCTCGTATTGGCTCACCAGGCCATCTTTTTCTTCAGAAAGTTGCCGAGCAGTATTCGCATATTGGCGGGCAGACTTTTCTTGCTCGGCAACTTGGGTGATTGCCCTCTGGGCAGTGACAAGGCCGTTGGCGACGAGCATCATCGAAAGATGGAGATTGTCCATCTGCCCCTGCTGAAGGATGGCCTTGTCCAGAGGACGCGTCCAGGCCCGGGCGACCAACTCCGTCGCCTTGCGAACATGTTCGCCGGGAATCTCCCTTATGTTTACGGGAGTCTTCGAGCAAGCGTACTGATGTACGACACTTGCTCGGCCGGGATAATCATCGGCACGGTATCTGCAAACAAAAAAGCAATTGATACTTAGAAAAATAAAAAAAATGGATGAAAGTTGTTCGGCAAGAGAGGATAGATACTTACTCGGCAAACTTCCGATCATCCCATCCTAGGAATGTAAGGTCTTCTGGGCCACGGGGTGAGCCTACATCTTTGCTCGCTTTCCCCAACCTTTCCGTGGGCTCCCCAGAAGAACGCCTTATAGCATCCTCTTCGTGGCGAGCATGGCTTTCGCCCACCTTTTCTTTCCCCTTGCCGGGGACATCTCCGGCCAGTGGGGTCCCATCTGCCTTCTTAAGGCGCTTACCACCACGAGGTGGGGAGACGGGAGGAGACCGAATCTGAACTGGGGGGGCAGCCGGACGTGGAACTTTGGCCCCCTCAGGCTTGTTCGACAAGGCGAGCACGGCTTGTGGAGGGTCCCCTCTCCTTTTCTTCCCTCTTGGTGGTCCCATTTCAAGGACCTTCTGCTCAAGAAGAGCGTAGCTTGGGGGAACGGCGATTGTTACTTGCTCGGCTAAAAAAAAAAAAAAAAAAAAAAGTTAAAGTTAGACGAGCAAGTTAAACATGTTAACGACGAACAAGACTTGAGCAGGGAGTTAGGAATTTCCATACCAGGGGGCACCTCGGCTTGAGCCTCCAAATGATGTGGATAAGTCAAAAGGCGAGCAGCTTTTTGACACCTTGATCGGCAGAGATAGTCAATAGTCCTATCTGCTCGGTTGCGCAGGCCGACCAAGCACGAGGTAAACAGGAACTCGGAGTTCAACTCCTCCTCTTTCGAATCCCACTTGGGTAGACGAGGGCCTGCGAACAAACAAAAAAAGTTAAATTAGAACAACAGTCCAAAGGCGAGCAAGAATTGAACTTACGTTTCAGCTTTCCATAGGCTGCTGGAGAATTTATTCGTCCAGGGCCGCCGTGTGGACCAGAAGATGCTCGCCAATCACCCCCAATCCAGAAGAAGTGCTGTTTCCAATCACGAATCTTGTTCGGCACCTCTTCTACCATTTTCAACCCAGTCCTGGCCTTGAGGTAGTGATAGCCTTCTTCTCCTCGGGGGCAACTTGTGATTGTCATCAGGTAGTTGATCTCTTCCGCAGTGATCCGATCAACGTACCCCTCCAAGGCGAACAGGCACATGGAGCCCAAAAGGTTCATCCACCCAATTGGAGTAATTTGGGTGATGGCCAAGTTGGTCGCCTCCAGGAATCGACCAACAACGGGTGGGAGAGGCAGCTTTAATCCGGCAATTAGAGTGTGAATGTTGATCGCCGTACATCCTGGAGGTGGGCGATCAGCTCTTTCCCTCCTCTGAGGAGCCCACATGTGAATATCAAAGGGGATTTTATATTCCTTTCGGATGGAGTCCAGTTCATCTTCGCGAACAACACTCTTGATCTTGCTCGCCTGGTAGTCAGTCTTCACCTTGTCCATTATTTGTCTCTGGGGACGGGAAAAGCTGTTCGCATATCGTTCAGCGTATGCTCGCCATTCAAATAGACGAGCAACCCCTGCTGGAATCTCATTTTCCCGCATCCTTGGGGATGGGAAGTTGATACCCTCCAAAAATTCACGAGTGAGCTCGTTAAGATCTGGATCTTCAGATTCAGCAGAAGACGAAGAATTTTCGTCCCGATTTTTGCTCGCCACAACCGTAAGTTCTCTCCCAGATGGGCCCACACCGGTGTCCTCCACAGAGCGAACCACTGAATCCACGTGAAGATCCGACGCCGAAGAAATCTCGAAGGGAGGTTGATCGACGGGGATCGCAACGGGAAAAAGGGGATCTAGGGTCTCCTCAGTTTTATTGCTCGAATGCGAAGACATAGGAGGGAGAGAAAAAATCTAGGCGATGGCGGATAGTGTTGCAGACGGCGGCGTTTTCCCGGAGAAGACGGTGGCGTTTGGGTCCACACGGCGGTAGAAAGAATCTTCGAAGAAAAAAGATAGAGAAGAAGAAAAATAACTACCTGGGAGTGGAAATTTGAAGCCAAACGTTGAAGAACAGATGCCGGAGAAGCTTGGAATCGCCGGAGAAAGTGGAAGTCGCCGGAGCACTGTTGCAAGAGGGGGAAAAGTGGGAAGAATTTCAGTTTTCCCACTATTTATACCCCAAGCAAAAGCGGGGTCCCAGACGAAATTTCCCAAAAGCCCTGGGGCCAAATTGAGAGAAAACGGGGTTAATTCCGAGCTAACCCACAAGATGAAGGACCTATAAACAATTATAGGGGCGCGTGACCTCGAGATTGCTCGCGCGTGGGCGGCGCACAGCCATGCCGCCCACGTCATCTTCGTACAACTCCCAGACTTTGGGAAGACGAAACGACAGATCATAAGTTGCTCGCCCAAGCCAATGATGTTCGCCCCAACCCTCATCATTTTGATATCCTAACTATAGTTGCTCGCCACAAAGTTGCTCGTCAAGGGCAACATATAGCCAGGATAGGGGGCAATTGTTGATAGGCGAACATAAGACAATAAATGGCGACAAGGATTAAAGCTACATCAAAGATTATGAACCAACCTCAAATCAAGGGTAATCAACAAAGAAAATCAAGTTGGGGTGCATCTACCAATTTGAGAGGTGTATAAAATGACGAACAACTCCCCGACGAACAACTATTGGGCGAACAGGAATTCATGCCCAAGACCAAGAATGAGCCAACTGTGAAGTCATCAATGACGAACAACTTGGTCAAACCATGATACAACAAATAGCCAAGGAGGTGTGTACAAGTTTACAAAGGACAAAGATCCCAACGCCAAGCTGAACAAAGCCATAAGGCGAGCAACTTCCAAAGTACAACCTCAAGAGGCGAACAACATTTAGTTGGAGAATCAACAAGATCAATCAAGCCGACTTAGGCGAACAACAATGAGTCCGAGATAAGACCAAAGAAGACTTTGTAACTAAGATTCAGCTTAGATAAGATCAAAGGGACACATGTCAAGCATGCAGGCTAGGGAGACCAAGAGTCTTGGACACCTCATGCTTGCTAGTCTCTATAAATAGTTGTTCTCCAGCTTACTTATATAATTTTCAAATTTCAGACTAAAAATACACACAAATACACCCAAACTCACACATACACGAAATAAGCCCAATTTCGACTACCGAATTTACAAATTCGATAAATCCAAACCCCGATTTACCATTTACGGTGGTAATCAATCACACGTTATTGATTGGTGACGTAAAAACGGATTAAAACAGCCACTAATCCTTACAATTAAATTCGTTCACCAACAGGCCGTAGGAAGCCTTATGTATGCAATGCTGTGTACGAGACCGGATATCTGCTTTGCCGTGGGCATGGTGGCAAGATATCAAAGTAATCCTGGGAAAGACCATTGTACTGCCATAAAGTGCATCTTGAGGTATCTGAAAAGAACTCGTGAGCGGATGCTGATTTACCAGTCAGATAGTCTTATGCCCGTGGGATACACGAAATCGGATTTCCAATCAGACATAGACTCAAGAAAGTCGACCTCAGGTAGTATGTTTTGCATGGGAGGAGGAGTCATTTCATGGAGAAGCTTTAAGCAGAAATGCATCGCTGATTCGACCATGGAAGCCGAGTATGTAGCTGCTTGTGAAGCAGGGAAAGAGGCAGTTTGGCTCAAGAACTTCTTAGTGGACTTGGACGTTGTTCCGAATTTACCCGACAAGATAACTGCCTTTTGTGACAATGCCGGAGCAGTTGAAAATTCAAATGAACCGAGAGCCCACAAGGCCAGCAAACACATATAAAGAAAATACCATCTTATACGAGAAATCGTTAAGAGAGGAGATATAGAGGTGGCAAAGATAGTGTCGGGAGATAACCTAGCTGATCCATTCAAAGAGGGTCTGCCTCAGAGTACATTCGAGAGACATGTGGATGGAATGAGAGTCAAGACTATTGCCAATCTGCTTTAAGTATAAGTGGGAGAAATTATTAGGTTAGTGTAGGTTGACATGAGATGACACGTAGAGCTATTACACTAAGACATGCATGATGTATACTAAGAAGCAGACTTTAAGTATAAGTGGGAGATTGTTGGAGTTATACGTGAAAGTATGCTTTTACTTTGTATAACTCATGTATTAAACACTTGTTTATGAGAATAATTCTTTTATCACATTTGCTTTAGATATGATTGAATGTTGAATATTTATTGCAACCAGTTCATTATAAGTGGTACTTGTTACATTGTAGTTAATGTTGTGATACCCGATCACGGAAGATCACATTAACGGTTTCCTTGTAACTAAACGTACAAATTCACGATCTAGGTAGAATTGAACAATCCGCCGTGAAAGGTCGATGTGTATATCTCAGATTGGCTTGTCTTTGCCAAGAGATTGCACTAACACATTTAGTATGTGTTGAAGAGGACCTAGAGCGAGGATAAATTATACTGTTTTGAAATGTGAAGAATTAGACCTCAGTGGTTATTGATTTCTTAATCTCCGTCACTTAAATAGGACCATATGTGCTTAATGGTTACTGCTTTGATTCATGTTGGGTGAGAATCATCATGGCTTTGAACCTTGTGCTTTGGGCAGTAATATTAATCATACGACGGTTGCTAAGATTTAATACGGAGAAACATGTGCGAGTACGGCTCGTGTGATTAGTCCCCTTGGTGGGTTCAGAAGTTTTATCGTACCAAATCTTGCAAGTGAAGAATTAGTTTCTTCGGTACGGATAATAATGTTGAGCTGTCTTTACTCCAAGGTGAAATATATTAATTAATTTAGAGCTAATCAGAAGCTTAATTAATTAATGGACTTGATAATCTTAAACGCGGGAAATAATAACCAGGAGCCCATATTATCGTAATATAGATTAAGATGGATAGTGTAATATTAATTTATTAGTAGTAATAATTAATATTAATGGGCTGAATTATATTGTGGCTCAATATTGAAATTCAGAAGTCCATTAGGAGGTCCAATCTTAATTCTCCTTAAGGCCCCTCAAGTAGCTCATTAAGTAGCCCAATAATGATAAGGTGATTAAAATAAAAAGAAAATATATTGCTGATTTTTTCCTCTTATTTTCGAAAATTGTATAGTTAGGAGAGAAAAGATTTTGTTGATTTTCTTGTAAAGATATTATGGAAGATAAGTATTCTTGGAATACAAGATTATCTCATATATTCAAGAAGATCCAAATCTTGGATTCTTTTCTAGCAAATTTTGAAAATTGCAAGCATTAATAGGAGGGTGAGATTTTTGTGGAATATTTTATTATGGAGAAAAGAATATATGAGATATATTCAAGATTTCTTAGGGACTAAGAAAAGATTTTCTCCAGGCCCATAAAATCATGAAAATTTCAGCCACTACTATTATAAATAGGGGATGATTATTTCATCACCAAGTACATAATTCCATGTGTTGGAAAAATCAAGAGCATATATATTTTTCTTTTTCCTTAGTTATTTAAATTACTTGCAAGCATCTCCCACCGGTGATCAAGTAAGGAGAAAGAGAAATACTTGAGAAGGTTTTTGGATTGATAAAGCGTGATCGTGATTGTCCCGTTTATTCAAAGGCCAATTCTACAAGAGGTACGTAAGTCACATAAATTCTTGTTTATTCCGCCTAGACTTTATGCGAATTAATTCAACATGCATGATGTTAAATTTGTTGTTGGAATTATTATTTGAATTAATTAGGATTAATTCATGCTAGTTAATTGAATTTAAATTGGTATTTAAATTTCATCCCGAATAGATTCCGAGCACCCCTATTTTCCCAACAGAAATGGTATGCAATTTACGAAATTACACTTGTAAATATGATATTCCTTGGATTTACATTTATTTAATTTTTTTTATAACATGTGACATGTGCTTCTACATCGATGGGGCAACAATATGGAGCACCTCCGTCTAAATTTTTTGGTAACACACAATCAACTACATACGGTATGTAATTCAATATTATCAAAGTTACAATAATTAATTAAAATATTTAAGAAATTCGATTTATTTATTTATTATATATGCATATCACTGTTAATTTAATAGCAACTTGGCAATCAAATAAGGGGGCGCCTCAGCCTACGCCTCACACACATTATGGGTCACCCCTCTTTGGATATGGAACTTACAAACAGCCTACTGGAGATGGTATGCAAGTTACTAAACCCCGAAATTACACTAATTAATAATATTTTTTAAGAGATTATGTTTATTTATTTATAATATATTATTGTTAACTTGATAGTTAGTTGGGGTAGCTATGAGGGGGTACCTCAGTCTGCTTCTACATCGACGTTTCAACAGGAGGTGCCTCAGCCCAGTTTTCAGACACCTTATAATGAACCAGGTATGTAATATCAACTTATATAAGTAAATGTATATAGTGTAAAATATATTATTGATCTAAATTCACTAAATATGTGACAGGCCTTCTTACATCATGGGGTGGTTCATTTACTCATATATTAAACAAGGGTATTGATTTGAATACCTATTATCAACCTCAATTCGCACCACAACGCCCAAATTACAGTTCAACGCATATACCATTTGCAGGCACAAGTGAAAACCCTGGACCAAGCCAAGATGAACAACAACCTCATCATGGTCATCGTGATAGACGTCCGACACAATGTGGCACGGGTGGTAATTTACGTCGTCACTAATTGTATGGTATTATGTGTATATATTTATTTTAATTGATAATTTTTTTATGTTTGCAATTTTAAACACCGCTACTTGTGACATTTTTTAATTAATTTTAATTCCTTAGTAAAAAAATTATGTCCAGTAAAATTTTTTCCCGTATAAAATTAAATTTATTCAGTAACATTATTATATTTATTCATTAATACAATTATACTAATAATTTAGTATCGTTTATCCATACGATTTGACGTGTTTGTGTGTATAAATGTTATGGTTTTAATTTATAAAAGTAGTGATATTTATCTGAATGAATACAGTTTCACATGATGAACAAATTTAAAAAAAAGTTAAATGTAAAATAAATGTTTTGACATGCAAATTTTTTTAGTATATATCACATTCACCAATGAGGGTATTAAATAATGTTCACATGATGAGAATTGCAAAAATTTAATTAGAGGAAAGTAGCTAGAATAGGTATTTAATAATTTTGGCAATGAGCGAGGATATGGGACATGTTTAGAACAATGTTGGTTGTTGTTACATAAATAAAATAATATGCACAAAATTCTTTAAGCAGCTTTAGTTCAAAATATCTGATGAATTGGTGGGGTATGCCTTTCTTGGGAATCTTGGCAAGAACCTCGCGTGCTTTGTAGAAGATGGACAAGGCATAGCAATCAACCCCATGCAGAATTTGTCGGGTAGATCGCCTCTAGTAGGAGCGATCTACGACGTGGCAAAATTTCTGGTTGGTCGCTACTCTGGGGGGCGATCTACCTGGTTGATCGCTCTCCCCATAGACGATCAACCCTATTTTCATAAACCCCTTTCTAAGTCTCCTATTTTCACCCTTCAATTTGCTATTTGACATATATACATAAATTTACCCCCTCTCCACAATCTAGCTCCAAATGTGTGTTTCGATCTCTTCTATTAGATTTTGTGATGTAAAACATTCTCTACGAAATATAATTTTGTTCTTGTTTTTCAAAGAGTCTAAGTCATACATTTTCATATGTACACCAAAAATTGTTTACCCTTTTTTTATACAAGAGTCTACTAAAAATGGTACTCACTCCGTCTTTGAGAAATTTGCACTCTTTCTTTACTTGGATGTTTCACACAAATTCGCACACTACTTAAAATGAAAATATTAATTTGCGAGCATACTCATACAAATATAAATGTATTTATTCATATGTTACTGCTTTACTCCTTTGTCTTAATCCACGTGCAATCCTAGAGGTGCAAATTTTCCTGGGACGGAGGGAGTAGTAAACCCATAGTTGGATTGGAGGGTAAAAGCTATTTCCAGCCCCAACTATTTCACACACACCATTCATATACGATATGAGAACTCACATTCAAATAAATATATGTTACTGTCTCTTCCACTTCATTGCAAAATGCACAATTTAGGTTCACCTTGTTTGGAAGACAATTCTTGCTCTGAAGTTTTGTCGTTGTTGGTGATCTTCCTTATATGACGTGTTAAACATGCACATAGACTTTGTTAGGCACCCATTTATTCCACACCACCTTGTATTTTTCCCTGTCCAATTATGGTTGGACAACTTTTAGCTCAATAAACATTTGTAAGCTCTTTTTGTTGAATATCTTATGTTATAACTTCGGCCCCAACTCCAACTATCCTCCATTCTGACCTTTAAAGGTTGTTTGTGAAGGGTGTGCGTGAGTGTTTTTCCAGAATGTTGTTGAAAGTGTTGAAACATAAAAGACAACATACACAGCGGAAGACTTTGAAAAACAGAAAATAAACTTGCAAACGGGATATCAAAACTTTTTCATAGATTATAAAATAATCTATGAAGCCTCATGGCGAAACTTCACTATAACAAAGTAGTGATACGAAGACAAAGTAAAATCCTGCTGTAAGATTTTACATCAAGATCATATACCTTAGGTATACAATAAAAAACCTAGAATTCTAATTGTGCATAAATAACCTATTCGAAGGTCTAACAAAAAACACTCTTAAAATTACAATGGAGAGAACCGAAATAACTACACTTGCTATAGGTAAATAGGTATCTCGATTTCTTCACTTGCTAGCATCCAATGCATACGGTATTTATAGAGTTCGTATCTTGCTTGTGAACACATAAAATCATGGTTTCCCATGATGTAAAACCGTCCAACACTAAACCTCCATGATCTTCATAACTACCCATGTTGTATCTTTAGATAACTCACTCTAAACTGCAACCGACTGACCTGGTAACTGCCATGTCGCCATCTTGCATGTTTAGACATTAAAGACAACATTGAAACAAATGGAGTAAGTGTTAGGAGAAAGGGCAAATTCTGATGTTGCAGAAAATGTTGTAACATTTTGGACAACATTGACCTAACATCAACAATCTCCCCCAATTTGGCCTTTCTACTACAACACACCCGATGTTATATACATGCAGTAAAATGTGTTAAGTCAGAAGTACAGCTAAACATCAAAACAAAGATATTTAATTGCTAAACCAAATCAAAGTAACCAAACTGGAAATAAAAATAAACAACACTAAGCACAACAACTGAGTGCTTAACACGAACTACACAAACACTAAATGAACTAAGTTTTCCCAGACTAATTTAAACAAAAACAACAACAAATAACTAACAGTTTAAACTAGCAGAAACTGAAACAGTGTTTAACACAAAAAACAAATCTATAGAGCTTTTTAATCTCAAGGTATGAACATGTGAAGTCGAGAGAGGATTGAACTGATCTTCATGTGTTAGCTGCTGTTGGTCCCGAAACGAGTAAACAAGTGTATGGGGGGGGGAATACACCTGTGGTTATAAATTTAAACCTCTTGAAAACTATCAAGTTACTTCAGATAGTAACTCGTCAGTGGACTTTAAGTCTGCTAAGAATTACTTATGAAAGCTTACTGAGATAATACCTCCACTGAAAGCTCAAGACTTTCAGTTGAACTACTATCTAATTAGCTTTCAAATGCGGATTAGTGAGCCCTTTAGAAAACTCGTTTTACTTGATAAACTTGAGAGAATAACACACACTTAGGAAATAGCAGAATGTAAGTACACAAGGTATAAAGTGGTTCAGAGATGAATCTCCTACGTCCACTGTCCTGATTAAACAGGAGAATTCCTTTCACTTGAAATTCCTTGTGTTATAGTGCAAAGGTGCACTGATCAATTAATCCTCTCTTAGGATGATTGATCACTAGGATAATTCCAGGTCCTAGTTCCCAAAACAAATCAGCTTTCAGACTGATACAAATAATCAGCTTACTAACACCACTTAACACTAACTCTCAACCTAACAACTGAGTAGGGTTTTGAGTAGGGTTTTGGTTCCAACTGTTGTGAGATAATCCTTACAGTTTAGCTCAAGGCTTAGGATGGATTATCTCTTTCTAAGGTTTAAATACAGCTTTTAAGCTTGGTTACAGAAGGCTTTTTATGCTCTTTACAAATGTGAAACACTTGGGAAACAAAGGTAATTTAGAGTGCTTCTAAAAGGTTATGAATGTAGATATAACTTTGATCTTGTGAGTTTCCCATGCATAGAAATGAGCATGTCCTTCTGTATTTATAGGCTTCCTTGAAAATCTTCCCGTTGGATTTGAATCTTCTCAAGTAAGTCTTCTTGTATCTGATTGGTTCAAACAGCTCTATTTGAAGCTTTTTAAGTCTTGTCAAGAAACGGCTGAAAGACCATGCCTGTTCACCAACTTTCTGTAGAATGCTAGGGAAAGACTTTTGGTACTTGTCAGTCTGGGACAGGTCGGCTGTCAGTAGAGTACACCTACGTGTCATCTTCTCATTGGGTCGTTCAGTCTGCTTTGCTCAGAATCCTGTCTTGCTTTAAGGTGGAACTCCTCTGAGAGAACCTTCTTAATTCTTCATTAATTGTAAGCTTCACTAAAATTCTTTTTGCCTTGTTCCAACCAAATTCTAATAGCTTTTAATGTGTTTAGCATTTAATGTTCTTTGTTAGTTCTCATCAGTGGACCTTGGTTCTCTCCTGGTGGCTTTAGTCTTAGCGAGAATGCACTTAGAAAACATTCAAGACTTAGACTAAACTTCAGATCACTTGTCTTCAGCGGACTTCGACTTCAGGGGACTTCATTCTTTAATACACTCTAGAAATTTACAACTGCACTCCAGTTCCTTAACATTTGAACTGAATTAACTAAGTACTAACTCTACTGAACATTTTACTTGCAAATAACTTAGGAGGAACATATTACTAACTTAGGATGATTGGCTCAGGAGCCTTCAGGGCATGATCTGGGAATTTATCATTCCAGGCTTCACTTATGTCTGGATAGAGTTTTGGGTAGGATTCAAAAAGCCAATCATTGAATAAGTCCTGTGCGTTTTCTTTCCCCAATTCTCCGCTGACATAATATGCGTATACGAATTCCCTCTTGGTAGTTTCCCAAGCATCATTCAGCTTCTTGGGAACCCAAGTATCAAGATGAGGGAACTGGGCCTTTGCAAGTGCCACCTTTTCCTTCTTCAACTTTGCAGCCCACCTTTGATAGCCATTTCTGAATTTCTTTGTCGTGGACTTGTCTAAAGTAGCTAGCCTCTCCTGCCTCTTCCTTTCTGCCAACTCAGCAATGGATTCCATCTTTCCTACAACCTTATCTCTCCTCTCTTGCTGTTGAGCAGTTAGCTTTTTGGCTCTTTCATTCATACCCCCAGCCACCTTGATTAGCTCAGTGAGCTCTGTAACTCTGGTGGGGGCAGATTTTGGAGTTTCAGCAGAGATAGGACCAGGGTTTAGAATAGGAAGTACCTCAACTGACTCGGTTGAGCCAGTGAACTTAGCAGCCAACCTCCCTGAGGTTCTGGTCTTCTTGGCCACCTCTGCTGAGAGGACGTCAGTTGCCTTCCTTTTGGTAGTTTCCCCCTTTTGAGCAACTCTTTCTTCTTTCTCCTTCAGGTGTGCTTCCTTGAACTTTGATAAGTCTTCAGATGGGGTCTCCTTCTCTTTCTTGGCTTCAACAATCTTCTGGGCCTCAACATCTACCTTCTTTAATGTGCTTTTGACTTGTTGGCCTCTTTCAAACTCATGGGTCTTAAGAATAATGTTCATCTTGTTCTTAGGGTCCAACTTCATTTCCTTAGCACTTACCCTCTTTTCCCCCTTTCCGGCATTAATCATGCATTCAGCCACAGTTATGTTTAGCTTCATCTGATCATGGGCAAGGGCCTTCAACTCAGTGGAGCAATGGCCAACTTCATCCTCCAGCCTCTCCAATATTGCTCCAGTTGTTTGCCCAAAGTGGACAAACTGGGCCAGCTTTTCATCAATTAAGACATTGGTCTTCTCCTGAGTAGGAAAGTCCTCTGCCGCCTTCTTTATGACTTCACCCAGCTTGGCTCCAAGCTCCTCATGTTTTGCTTCAAACTCCTGTATCTTCTGGTTCCATAACCCTTCAACCTTCCCAATAAGGCCAGCTGAGAAAGCCTCAACAGAGGACTTTAGGTTAATGGACACATTCTCCACAAAGTCCTTTAGAAATTGAGCTCTGGCTTCTTTTTCTTTTTGTTCCAGCTTCTTTAAGCCCTCAATAACCAGCACACTCTGACCTTCAACCACATCCAGCACCATCTGCTGTGAATCTTCAATTTTTAGGGTCAGGTTCTGAAGTGATTTAGTTGTGGACTCCATCATCTCATCTACATGGTCTGGGAGGATGACCATCTCATCCACTTCTTCTTGGACTACTTCTTGAACATCCCTCAGTTGAGCTTGAAGAGAGGGGAGCCTTTCATTTTGAAGGGAGTGAACAGCATCTCTCAGTGGAGTTAGGTTGACTTGGACTGGGGGAACTTCATCAGTTTGTACACCTGCATGACAAACAATGTTAGCACTTTCCCCCTCTTTCTCACAACCTAAGTCTCCTGACTCATCTATCTCCATTTGGGCTCCCTCCTCCTCACTCTTCTCACTTTTCTCACTCTCCTTTTCTTTTTCGACTAAATTCTTTCCAGCCAATTCATTCTTTACAGGAATGATTGCTCTAATCTCTCCACTCACAACATTTGTTATTTCAACCTCATTTTCTTTCTCTTTCTCATTTTCAACTCCTTCTTTTCCAGACACCTCAACTGTCTCCTTAGTCACCACTGAGGGCTATTGTGGGGGAACTTCAGTAGACACCTCTACTGAGCTCTCCTTTGGCAAATTTTGTACCTCAGTATCTCTTGCCAAAGATACATCCTTGGCTACTTCACCACCACATTGCTGTGGTGAAGTACCTTCTCCTTTTCCAGTCTCCTCCCCCTCTTTCTCTGTCTCTCTCACTGCCTCTCCTTCCTTAACAACTTCTACCTCCTCAGATACCTTCTCCGACTCCTCTATTTTTTCCTTTTCTCCTCCATCAACCTCCTCAGCCTTTGCCTCAGCTAGTTTATCCAAAACCAGACTTTGAAAGATCTTCTCATCACAGAGAAGTCTAGTTTTGGTCATCCCAGCAAACTTCATCATCTCCACCTTCTCCTTCTTCCATTCATCAGCATTGCTGCCTCTGACAGCCATCATGATTTCACCTAGTCTTCTGTCTTTTAGCTGGATAAGGAGTCTTAGCCTAAAAAACATTGCTTTTAGGGTGGGGTACCCATCAAGCTCAGGATATTTAGACTCCAAGGAGTAGGCTACCTCATCTTTCAGAGTATCCAAGAAGGAGTACTCCTCCTCATCGTCTGAGGGTAGGGAAGGGGTAGGGGATCTGAGATCAGTAGGCTCTTCTGGAATGGATTCCAGGTGAGTTGGATCGGTTTCAGGAGGGATAGTTTCAGAGGGGGTTTGAGGTTGGGGCTCAGATGGGATTTGTTCAGTGGGGTTAGAGGGAATGGATTCAGATGGGGTTGAGGATGCCTCAGTAGATACCTCAGAGGAGGTAGTAGTTTGGGATCCACTTTCAGGCTGTTGAGAGCCTTCAGTGGTGGTTTTGGCAATTTTGGAGATTTTTTTCGTTCTTACAGGGGTTCTGGGTTTGGTTTTGGTTTTGATGGGGGTAGGGGCAGGTACATCTGAGTCAGACTCAGTTGAAATCACATTTGGAGAAGAGTCAGGGTCACCTGATGAGGACTCATCAGTAGAGTTTGTGACTCTGACCTTCTTAGAGGCACTTTCATTCTCAGCCTCAGTAGACCTCTTCTTTTCTTTCTTTGAGGCCTTCTGTGCATCCTCCTCCTTGTGAAGGACCATTTTATCACTTAGCTTGACCAGCCTCCTCTTCAGCTTGGTCTTCTTTCCCTCAGCAGACCCAGCTTCCACCTCCTCCTCTGCAGCTTCAGGGCTCTCTACTGCTGCCTTGATCATCCTCGTTTCTAAGGCCTTTCCAGATTTGAACAAGGCCTTCAGGTTACTCCACTTATCCCTTATCCAGTCTACTCCCACATCCACATTTTCTATCAAGTAAGAGATTTTGGTGGCAAAATTTAGCTTACTTGCCAACTGGGGAGTTTTGTCAGGTTGGAATTTAGAGTGCTCTTTATTCAGCGCTCTCAAGAAAAATTACTACCAGTTGTATGTCCTCTCCTTGCTCTCAACAATAGCTTTCATTGGTCTCAGCTTGGGCTTGCTCACTTGCTCAGTGCTCCCCTGGTTTCCAAATATACATTTCCCAATAATCTCACACAGGACATTGTATACGGGAAGAAGTACACTTCTGTTCATGGTGGGGCTGTACTTTGTCTTCTTCTGCATAATAGTGTACACCCAGTCCTCCTCTTTGTCAGCAATGCATGTATCTGGGTTTGGACCTTCAGAGGGGAGATCAAATAGTTCCTTCAAATCATCACCACTGATCCTAATCTTCTTCCTGGTCTTTTGGTGCTCAACAACTTCCATATCATCTCTTACCACCTTTTTCTTCCTTTGGAGGAATAGACATGACTTGATTCTGGAGTCAGTTTTGGATATATTGTAGAAGAACTCAAGAACCTGTCTATCGAAACAGTTCTCAGGATGAATTGATAAGAACTTCTCCAACCCAGCAGCTTTGACCATCTCCAAAGCTTCTTTAATATGTGTGAAATCCGGTCTTGATTCAATTTCTGGGTTATCGAAAACCACTATGGGTTCATACCAGAAATTGTCTTTGTTTGTCAAAAATCCAAGATTTACTTTGGCCATTGAAAAAGTATGAAGAGAAAGTTTGCAGAGAGTGTTTAGAAGGATAGTAGGTGATTGCTTGAAAGTATGTTCGAAAAGGTTCTTTGGCTGATTTTGGGAGGGATTTATATGAGAAATGAACGGTGAGATCTAATCCCGCAATCAACGTCTGAGATTGATTGGATGAAGGGTCGTGGATAGTTGAAAGGATTAGTGGGGAGTATTTGAGAGATCTCAACGGTTAGAAAAGAGCCGCCTAAAACGAAGGGTATGGATTAAAGGAGTTGGTACCGGAAGGTCACATCATCCGGCTTTTAAGACGCGTGAGATAGGTAACTGTAAAAGCAAAACTGACTTGTACAAGGCATATTAAATGCTTGCCATAATAAAATCTTTTTGAAATAGAGTAAAAAGATTTAATTTCCAAGAAAATACTCATTAGCTATTTTTTATAAGAGTTTTATAAAATGAAACTAATAGCCTTCAGGCTTGGAAAAATAGCAGAGTTAAAACTTTGACCTCTACTGAGGTGGAACCTCTTCTGAGAGACATAAGCTCTTCTGTGATTAGTGACTCTACTGAAGTTGATCCTCTTCTGAGGTTGAACCTTCACTGACTCGAAATCAACTCATCTAAGATTGGCTCCCTCCTTTACTCTCCTGGATCTAGAAGTCCAAGCTCTACTTACAATTCTTGAAACCTTGCTTCAGCCAAGGGTTTAGTAAATATGTCAGCCTTTTGTTTGTCAGTATGAATCTTGAGCATTTTGATATCTTTCTTCTCCACATGATCTCTGATGAAATGATGCCTTATATCCACATGTTTGCATCTTGTGTGGAGAACTGGATTTTTTGAAATAACAATTGCACTATTGTTGTCACAAAAAATAGGAACTTCATTAGCAAAGCTATTGTAATCTCTCAGTTGTTGTCTTAGCTAAAAAATTTAAGCACAACAACTTCCAGCTGCCATATATTCAGCTTCAGTAGTGCATGTAGCTACTGAATTTTGTTTCTTGGAAAACCAAGAGATCAGCTTACTTCCCAAGAATTGACAAGTGCCTGAAGTTGATTTCCTGTCAATTTTACATCCTCCATAGTCAGCATCTGAGTATCTTGTGAGTTCCAGATTGTCATCTGAGGGATACCATAATCCCATATTCATAGTACCCTTGAGATATTTGAGAATCCTCTTAGCAGCTTCCAGATGACTTTGGTTGAGGTAACCCACAACCCCAAACTTAGACCTCTTCGCAAGGTCGAAGTTTGGGGGGGTGGAGTATTTATGTGTTTTATGACATTGCACCGGAGCACCCCTTATCTTTGAGTTGAGTTGATTATTTGTGTCTTGAGATGCTCCTTGGGCTGATTTTGATTTGCTTTGTTACTCAATATTTCATGCCCATCAATTCTCTTATGCTTGTTGGTTGCTATCTTTGAGTATGATTTGATGAGTTGATGATTTGTGGATTTGAGTTAGGGACTCTTTTGTGTGAGTTTTTGAATGAGAGTTGATTTGAGAAAGAACTTGTATGCTTGTGAATTTTTCTTTTGAGTACTTGTGTGATGAGAGTGAGAATGCACTAGGACTAGCATGGATGTGAAAGCCGTGAGCTTTTGAGCCTTATGAGATTTTGATGCATTGATCTCTTTGTTTGTGAGTGGATCGTCACCTTAGAGGATGCTAGAACTTGTGTGTGCTCTTGCTTCTTGATTGTGTCTAGTTTGATATGCCGAATGTGATCTTAGGCCATCTTTGTTTTTATTGAGTCACTTAGCCAAAATTTTCCTTACCAATGACATGTATCCCTTGCTAGCCCCTTTGAGCCTAAAGCTTATTTTATTTGCTAGCACATTTAAACACTATTCCAAGTTCCTAAGCCTTTTTGTCCCAATTTGAGTGGAGAATAGGAAAAGTGTGAAGGGTGAAGGGATTGAGTTGAGTTGAGAAAAAGGAATTATGATGGTTGAGTGGTGATAAAATAAGGGTGTGAATGAGATTTGAGTTGTGGGAAAGAAAAAAAATTGAGAATGAGCAAAAAAAAATTTGAGCTCATGTGTTTGTGCGAAAAAAAAAAGTGAAGTGATTGAAAAAAAAAGTGAAAAGAGTTAGAAAAAAAAATTGAAGTGTTGAGAAAAGTGGAATTGAAAGAGTGTTGATTGAAAATGTTTGAAGTAGTCTGTTCCTAATCTCGAAGCACTAAAGTTTGAGTTTCTATTCTCCATTCACTTAAGTCACTTACCCATATTGTTATCCCACCTGTCCAAAGAGCCTACATTACAACCTTGAGAAAAGTCCTTTTTGATTCGGTATTGATTTCTAGAGTATGGTCGGAGTTGAGAGTGCTTACAAGCCTATAGCTGCCGATATGAGTGATTGATTGTTTGAGTGAGTCCCTGAATCATTGATATACACTTGTGAGGGAGTGAAACACATCGTTGAGTTCACATCCATGTTTGATCTTGGTGGTTCTTGTTGTTGTTGCATGAGTATGATAAAGGAAGGTGAGTGAGTATACTTGTGATTGATCTTTAAAGCTCGAGTTCATTTGCTTGCATGAGTTGATTCTTTGACTCATTCCTAACAATTTCACTTGACTTATTATTTCATTGCTTGAGGACAAGCAATATGGTAAGTTTGGGGGGTTGATTAGGCGTGAAATAGTTATGTTTTGGTGCCGGATTTGCCCATGTTTTGAGTATTTTCGACGAGTGTTTGGAGTCAAATGAGTATCATTTTTATAAACTTATTAATTTGTCTCTTTGGTTTTCATAGATGGATATAGGGTGAAAAGAGGAGTTCGTAGGACTTTGAATCGGCCAAAACGGACTCCCGGTTGAGAAGTTATGAAGGTTTTACGAACATGTGTACAGCCAGCGGTCGAGCGCCTCGCTCGACCTCTTGACCCGCTCGACCACCAAGCTCGAATGGGGCGCTCGAGCTGTGTTGCTCGAGCGTTTTTGCGTGTTTTTGGCCCAAAATCGCCCAAATTCGTCCCAAAGCCTATATATACCCCTTCCAAGCATATTTTCAGATATCACAACATACCAACACATATTTTTACATACTTTGAGCAAGGAGAAAGTTTGGGAAGGAGTTTTGAAGAATTTTATACGTTGTAATCGAGGTTTTAATTTACGAATTCTTCATTTTAGTATTTCTTTTGAACATATTAGATTAATTCTTTCTTTCTTTATTCTTTGAGACGATTAAACCTAGTTTTTCAGATTTATATAGATTTTTTTGGAGACTTTAATTTGTTCTTTCGTTTATGTTTTTGATTTTATTAGTTAATTCAATTATGCATACGTTTATTGTTCTTGTGATTGCTTTGATTATTCAAACCACCATGTTAGGCTAGAATCCTTGCATGCTTGGGGTAGGATGAACTCGTAGAAGTAGGATGTGGGTATGTAATTAGGGTAACTTGTGACGTTAGGTTTTAATTCTCTTGATTAATGAATGCTTAAAATCAATCTAGACTTTGCCTTTGAATTTCGTTCAAAAAGTGTTAGAGAGAGGATGACCGTATCACTCTTTAACAACGAGTAGACTTAATGAGAGGGTTTAGAAAGGGTTAATTCATTTACCAGTTTGGCGAAGGAGGGCGACCGCATCACCTTAGTTAAATTAGGGTCTCATTAATTAAGCACAATCTATTAACTTGTTAGTAGATTAGTGAAGTCGAGTGTTAGGGTAAAGTATTAGGGTTTAGAATCTTGAGCTTTCACCTTGTATTCTTTTACTTAGGTTATTTCTCGCGCGTCACAGTTATTTTGATTATGTACCTGCTCCGTTAGTATACGTAGGGATTCCAATCCTAAGCATCACCATCTCTTATTAGAACACAACCCTTAGTTAATTTGATTTCTTTAGTATTTTAGTTTACTTAGTTTAATTCAGTCTTTTAATTAATCTTTCAAAAACCCAAAAACATTACACTCATATTAACTTCAGGGATCTGTTCGCATACACACTTTCCCTTGGGTTCGATAATACTTGGTCCCTATACTTGCCCATACTACTGTGAACCCGTTCTCTTGCGGGGTAACTCCTAGTAGAAAGCTAGTGTAGTTCGCTTCAAGTCAAGTCCACTGACATAGGATACATTGCTTACTCTTACTGAGCTAATTATTAAGGTACCATAACCTTTAGTGGCTCCTTGTGAATTGTCACCAAAAGTGACTTGTGGACCTTCTCTCTCAAAATACTCTGTCAGGAGACCTTTGTTGTCAGTCATGTGTCTGGGACATCCACTGCCCAAGTACCAGACTGAAGATTTAAGAGCTTCTCCTTTGTTGAGGTCCACTGAGCCCTGCAATCAAAATCAAGCTTTAGGTACCCATTTTGTGTTGGGTCCTACCAGGTTAGCTGTACCTTTCAGAATCCAAATTTGCCTCACAGTTCTAATCACTTTAGAATGACTAAATTGTCTTCCATAAATATCTACATAGATTGTTATCTCCCTAGGTGCCTTGGGAGTAAACTTTCTATGGGTGTCAGCCTTTGAAGGAACATGAACCTTCTTTACATTATTTCTTTTAGGCTTGGGTGCACCTGGCCTAAGTTTTTGTTGATAAGGGTATGAAGGACCTTTTCCTTTAGGCACAAAAGGAATAGGTCTTCTGTATGAGTCATTCCTTGAGGAGTGCTCATGCCTGGGAGCTTTCAGCTGAGGTTGCTTCATCTGTGAAGACCTCGGCTGATAGTACCTCTGCTGAGATCTATTCTGATTAGTCAACTGAGCCTTTCCATTTGGTTTTGACTGAGTTTGACTTCTCTTTTGCTGGACCTCAGCTGGTCTTTTACCTTTATCTAAAATCTGTGGTTGAAACTCTCTTTGTGCCACTTGAAGAAGCAACACTCAGAGGACCTTCTGAAGGTTTTGGAATAAAGCCTATTCCACACTTGTTATTTGGATTGATCTGAAAGTTTTGTATCTCCTCTATGGCAAGAGAGGGTTTGTTAAGAGCATCAATCCTTTTTAACAAGGTCTCTTTAGATTTATGTAAGACATCAATTTTCAGGAGAGAATCCTTTATTTGGCTTACCAATTTTAAGTTTTCTTCAGTTAATTTTATCTTAGATTCAGTAAGATCTTTTATCAGTTGATCTTTGCCATTTCCTTGACTCTTGAGGGTTTCCACCTCTTTTATCAATTCAATGGTAGACTGAGCTAAGTTAAGATCTGCCTGATTCCCAGACTCAATTAACTTAGAGTTTTCTCTCAGGAGATTTTTATTGTCATCTTGGAGACAAAAACTTGCTTCTTGCAACCTTGAGAAATCAATCATCAATTGTTCCAAAGCTGACTGAAGATTGAGTTCCTCAGTTGACTCTGAGCTCAGCTCAGGTGAGTGTTCTAGAGAAATGGATGGTTTAGATTGTACCTCTGGTTCTTCTCTTTCCATGAGGCACATGTCATCATCACCACTGTTTGAGAACAGTCCGTCAGATGACTCCAGATCTTCATCAACATCCTCAGCCACCATGGCTTTTCTTTCTACATATCTCCTGTCTCTTTTGGCTTGCCTTTCCTTCCTTTCCTTGGTTCTCAGTTGAGGACAATCATATTAAAAATGCCCAACCTTCTTGCATTGGAAACATCTATTGGCATCATCATTCTTTTCCTCAGTAGACTCCTTGGTCTTTGATGATAAGCCTTCACCTCTGGTATAGTTCTTGTAATCCTTCCTCTTTTCCGGCTCAGTTGAGCTTTTCTCTCCCTCTCTAGTGTCTTTTTGTGGATAACTTCTTCCTTCTCTGTTATCCCTGTAAAATCTTTTATACTTGCCAAAACGGCTGTTAAGTTTCTCAAACCTTCTAGCCATCAGGCTGAGTTCCTGCTGCATCTCAGCCTTGCTTTGAGATTTGCTTGCCTTTGTACTATTCTGTGGCTTTGGGGATTTTGGCTCAGTCTCCTTAGCTTTGAAGGCTACTCCCTTCTCAGCTGAGGTCTCATCCGGAGCCATTTTCCTGTTAAGATCAAACTCATAAGCCTTAAGTTCTGAGAATACCTGTTGCATAGACATGCTGGACAAATCCTTGGTATTCTGCATCATCACTGAATACACATCCCATCTTGAGGTTAACCCTCTCAGGATCTTTAAGGTAACTTCTCTTTTGGTGTATACTTTTCCCAGAGAATTTATCTCATTCATGATGTCAGTGAACCTCCCATCAAGCTGGTCAATGGTCTCAGTGGGCTCCATGGTGAACTGCTCATACTTTTGAACAGCTACAGAAAGCCTGTTCTCCTTTATCTTGTCAGTTCCTTCACACATGAGAGCAAGAGTGTCCCAAAGTTCCTATGCAGTCTTGCAGTGGATCACTCTTCCCATTACAGAATCTGGAATGGTGGTGTAGAGAATATTCATGGCTATGAAGTTGAGGTTTTTTCTCCTCCTTTCATCTGCAGTAAAGTTATCTTCATCCTTGGGCCATTCTTCTCTTGGATCTGCAATAGTCTCAGCTGTGGTTCTAGGGTTAGGGGTTATAAAAATAAATGGACCTTTAGTAATTACCCTTAACATTTCATTATGTACACAGGCAAGATGAGCTCTCATTCTGATCTTCCAGAAGTCATAATTTTCCACTGAGAATTGTGGAAGTTTGTGATGGGACATGTGGTTCAAGGGATTAACTCCCATATTGTTCTCTGCTGGTGGTGCTACCCTAGCTGCATTGTCAGCCATAATATCTAAACAAGTTTATCAAAAGATCAATTCAGATGACCAAAAGAATATACCTTTTTAGCACAAGGTATACCTAGAACAATGGTCTTTTGAACCATTGCTCTGATACCAATTGTTGGTCTCGAAACGAGTAAACAAGTGTATGGGGGGGGAATACACCTGTGGTTACAAATTTAAACCTCTTGAAAACTTATCAGGTTACTTCAGATAGTAACTCGTCAGTGGACTTTAAGTCTGCTGAGAATTACTTATGAAAGCTTACTGAGATAATACCTCCACTGAAAGCTCAAGACTTACAGTTGAACTACTATCTAATTAGCTTTCAAATGCGGATTAGTGAGCCCTTTAGAAAACTCGTTGTACTTGATAAACTTGAGAGAATAACACACACTTAGGAAATAGTAGAAAGTAAGTACACAAGGTATAAAGTGGTTCAGAGATGAATCTCCTACGTCCACTGTCCTGATTAAACAGGAGAATTCCTTTCACTTGGAATTCCTTGTGTTATAGTGCCAAGGTGCACTGATCAATTAATCCTCTCTTAGGATGATTGATCACTAGGATAATTCCAGGTCCTAGTTCCCAAAATAAACCAGCTTTCAGACTGATACAATAATCAGCTTACTAACACCACTTAACACTAACTCTCAACCTAACAACTGAGTAGGGTTTTGGTTCCAACTGTTGTGAGATAATCCTTACAGTTTAGCTCAAGGCTTAGGATGGATTATCTCTTTCTAAGGTTTAGATACAGCTTTTAAGCTTGGTTACAGAAGGCTTGTTATGCTCTCTACAAATGTGAAACACTTGGGATGCAAAGGTAATTTCGAGTGCTTCTAAAAGGTTATGAATGTAGAGATAGCTTTGATCTTGTGAGTTTCCCGTGCATAGAAATGAGCACGTCCTTCTGTATTTATAGGCTTCCTTGAAAATCTTCCCGTTGGATTTGAATCTTCTCAAGTAAGTCTTCTTGTATCTGATTGGTTCAAACAACTCTATTTGAAGCTTTTAAGTCTTGTCAAGAAACGGCTGAAAGACCATGCCTGTTCACCAACTTTCTGTAGAATGCTAGGGAAAGACTTTTGGTACTTGTCAGTCTGGGGCAGGTCGACTGTCAGTAGAGTACACCTACGTGTCATCTTCTCATTGGGCCGTTCAGTCTGCTTTGCTCAGAATCCTGTCTTACTTTAAGGTGGAACTCCTCTGAGAGAACCTTCTTAATTCTTCATTAATTGTAAGCTTCACTGAAATTCTTTTTGCCTTGTTCCAACCAGATTAACTAATAGCTTTTAATGTGTTTAACATTTAATGTGCTTTGTTAGTTCTCATCAGTGGACCTTGGTTCTCTCCTGGTGGCTTTAGTCTTAGCGAGAATGCACTTAGAAAACATTCAAGACTTAGACTAAACTTCAGATCACTTGTCTTCAGCGGACTTCGACTTCAGGGGACTTCATTCTTCAATACACTCTAGAAATTTACAACTGCACTCCAGTTCCTTAACATTTGAACTGAATTAACTAAGTACTAACTCTACTGAACATTTTACTTACAAATAACTTAGGAGGAACATTTTGTCATCTTAATCAAAACTTAAGTCTATACAATTTCCCAACAGCTGCATCTCTATAATTTGCATTGACTCCCCCTATCTTCATTCTCCCCTGGACTCTAAACTCTCTTCTCACTACCTAGATCACCACAAAGTATCTCTAGGTCTTTATCATCTTTCTCAGCAACTGGATCATCAACCGGGTCAACTGCAACATCATCTCCTGAAATTTCTTCAAGTCCACACCACTGGAACTAGCACCAACTCCCCCTGGGTTTAATCCTCCATCATCATCCGCAGCAGTAACATCAGGTCATACTCCCCATGTTGGAGTAGAAAGCAGCAATTCCCAGAAAGCCTTCTGATTCTTCATATCTTCAATGAGTGACTGCATATTGTGATTGTTGTTTGTAGAGTCTCAATTTGTTCAGCTATATACTTTGGAGTTAATGAAACATAAGTGAGTGTGCCATTCAGAGGAATATTGGCATAAGTATTGACAACATTTTCAGCGGCATTTGCGGTGTCAGGAGCTTCCTGTTCTTGATTCACTTCAGCTGGAGCATGATATGGCAGGTCAATCATCCTGGGCCTTGTAAGCAACACACTGCAAATCCCCAAACTTGCAGTAAAACCACTCTCTAGGATTCCTTTCAAAGTTCTTGTTCTCAAGCATCTTGTATATAAGACTTGGATATGGTAGCAACCCTTTTCCAGTAATATCACCAGTGTATGACAACATGTTGTTAAAGGTTGTTTGCCCTAGGTTGAACCTTTTCAAGTGTCCAATCTTATACATCAAGATAACTTGTTCTTTGGTTAATACTGTAGTGTTTGAAGATGGCAAGCAGTTGTTCACACATAGTTTTGGATAACAGAATACAGACTGGTCAATTTAGAACTACTAAGTTTGTTTTCCCAAACCTCAATCTGCCCACCAGTTAAGACCTTTATAACCTCATTCATGTCATCAACATGTTCTTCTATCATATTCCTAGTCTTCAAAAACAAGTTAATTGTTTTAGGTGTAAACATGACTTTGACTCCTCTAAACCAGACTGTACCATAGTGATGGTCCCGTGAAAACATTTGCATTTGGAAATTTAGGATTTTTTTAAAAACATTGGAGTGCACTGAAATGCTTTGTAAATGAGTGGTCAGTGCAGTGCTTAAGCAAATCAGTAAAACAATAAAGAATACAACAATGTAAAGTGGTTATCCTGATTTAACAGGAGAATCCATTAGAGGATTGGCTTGTTTTTAACGTGCCAAGGTGCACTCTTATCTGGACCCACACCCCTCCACGGAGCTGCCTCTCGAACTGGCCTCACATCCCTATTCTCTCAAGGACTGCCTCTCCACACCTAACTTCAACCACTAACTCTAACACTCGGGAAAGGATTTGGGTTTGGTGTTGCTTTCTCCAACTAGGTGAGATTTTCCCTTACATGGTTTTAGCCTGAAAGCTAGGATTGGGAAAATCTCTCTAAGCTTAGGATGTATATGATAGGTTCGAGTATACAAACTAGAACACTCAAATATGACTATGTAGAACTCAGGGCCAGTGTTCTTGATGGAGATGGTGCCTCCTTATGCCTCACTTGAACTTGCACTCTCTCTCACATCTGCTCCACTCTTCTAAATGCAGCTTGAGTTTGTATTTATAGTGTGGATTTGAATGTTACCGTTGGAGAGAGTAACATTCAAATTCAGACTATCTCTGGAGTGAAATTCTCATTTTCAGTGAAGTACGACCTTGTCAGCTTTTGTCAGATTCGCTGCCTTATCTTGATTGGTCCACGTGGACTTAGTCCAACGGCTCTTTTATTCAGGGTACTTGATCAGGGTAGTCCTGACTTCAGGTGACTTGTCTTCAGCTGACTTGAAGTCCTCTTAGGATACTTTTCTTCAGTAGACTTGAGGTCTTCTCAGGAACTTTCATTGGACTTGAGGTCTACTCAGTGGACTTCCTTCATTGGACTTTAAGTCTACTCAGTGGACTTCCTTCATTGGACTTTAAGTCTTCTCAGTAGACTTTCTTCAGTAGAATTTAAGTCTCCTTAGTGGACTTCCTTCATTGGAATTTAAGTCTACTCAGTGGACTAAAGTCCACCCAGGAGAGTTGACATAAGGCAAATTGTCAGCCTCTCATTCCTCAGTAGCCTGACTCCTTCAAGATCTACTAGGTACAACACTGATCCTCATGATCATGCTCTTCACTGAGTAGTCCACTGACCAGCTTAGAAACTCAGGTTTATACTCAGTGGGACTTCCTTCAGGACGGTCTTCAGGGTTCTGACTTGATGCTCTAGTCTGTTTGCTCTAGGATAGCTCTGACTTCTCAGGTTCCGAGACAGCTGAGTTCCCCCTCAACGGAATACCTGTAAACTGAAAATAGACTAGTCTAACCTGAATCATATAAGACACAATCCTGACTGCTCATTCCCTATTACAAGTCGTTTTGGAAAATCATCAAAACTAAATATCCCAACACACAGTGTTTTGAGTTTGTTTTGCCCAGACTTTCTCTCAAATTAGCATAAAATTCATAAACCCATTTCACTATGTACGGGGTAGCAAATTCAAGTGCATGCAACAATGATCTTTCCTTAAAATATTAAACCAGTTTTTGCTCTCTAAAATTAGTCATTTTGAATCTTCTTTTTCTTCCTCTTCCCTCTTCCCTCTTTCCTCTTCCCTCTTCCTCTTCATCTTCTTCTTTCCTCTTTCTCTTCCTCTTCCCTCTTCCCTCTTTCCTCTTCCCTCTTCCTCTTCATCTTCTTCTTTCCTCTTTCTCTTCCTCTTCCTCTTCCTCTTCATCATCTTCCTCTTCCTCTTCCTCTTCTTCCTCTTCCTCCTCCTCCTCCTCCTTCTCCTCCTCCTCCTCCTCCTCCTCCTTCCTCCTCTCCTTCCTCCTCTCCTTCTCCTTCTCCTTCTCCTTCTCCTTCTCCTTCTCCTTCTCCTTCTCCTTCTCCTTCTCCTTCTCCTTCTCCTTCTCCTTCTCCTTCTCCTTCTCCTTCTCCTTCTCCTTCTCCTTCTCCTTCTCCTTCTCCTTCTTCTTCTCCTTCTTCTTCTTCTTCTTCTTCTTCTTCTTCTTCTTCTTCTTCTTCTTCTTCTTCTTCTTCTTCTTCTTCTTCTTCTTCTTCTTCTTCTTCTTCTTCTTCTTCTTCTTCTTCTTCTTCTTCTTCTTCTTCTTCTTCTTCTTCTTCTTCTTCTTCTTCTTCTTCTTCTTCTTCTTCTTCTTCTTCTTCTTCTTCTTCTTCTTCTTCTTCTTCTTCTTCTTCTTCTTCTTCTTCTTCTTCTTCTTCTTCTTCTTCTTCTTCTTCTTCTTCTTCTTCTTCTTCTTCTTCTTCTTCTTCTTCTTCTTCTTCTTCTTCTTCTTCTTCTTCTTCTTCTTCTTCTTCTTCTTCTTCTTCTTCTTCTTCTTCTTCTTCTTCTTCTTCTTCTTCTTCTTCTTCTTCTTCTTCTTCTTCTTCTTTGTTTCTGAGTAATCAACCTTATTTCCCATATTTCTATAGGATCTCCTTCTTTTTCCTCCTTTCTTTGATGGACTTCCTTTTGCTAATATTTCATCCTCTCTCTCCCAAGTTGCTTCTTCCTTTCCGTGTATACTCCACTGTACTAAAACTAAAGGGACTTCTCTATTTCTAAACTTATGCATTTTCCTTCCTAGAACTTCCACAGGTACTTCCTCATAAGTTAGGTCTCGACCTATCGTCAAATCTCTGAAATCAACTATGTGCGCGAGGTCGTCCACGTACTTCCTGATCGTGGAAACATGGAACACATTGTGTACTTGTGATAAGTCCGGTGGCAAGGATAGGCGATAAGCGACGTCTCCAACTTTCTCTAATATATCAAAGGGCCCGATGTAGCGGGGTCTCAGTTTGCCCCTCTTCCCGAAATGAATTAATCCCCTCATTGATGCTGTACTACCCTAGGTTTTCATGATCTTATCTGCTTTACTAAGTGCTTTATAATTCTTCATGAATCTATGTGATGCATTTACATCCAAATTTATGCAAAGGCACGTTTATGTGTTTTATTTGCTCGATACTTACAATTAACGTATTATTTGCTCAATACATGCTTATTCTTGAGACTTTATAATTTTTATATGTTCTTTATTTTATGTCTTAAAGTTTTTAATTTAGGAACTAATGTAGTTCTTAAGAATAGTAGTTTATTTCATAAGTTATAAGTTGTAAAATGAACGTTTCTTTAAGAAACGAATTACATATCGATTACTCGATATATTTTTATGATTAGTATATAGACTTTATAATTATTTAGAGCCTTAGAAGAGTTTTAATTTTATTTCATAAGATAGTATAAGTAAATTTTATTAGAATTATCCTATAATTACAATTTCTACTTATTAAATTCATAGTATATATGTGTTATTTCTACAAAATACAAGACTACTCTTATACTTCTTGTAATTTTTGAAATTTTAGGATAAATTTAGGAGAATTAGAGAAGCTTCAAGACTAAGATTAAGATAAGATAAGATAAGATAAAATAATTAGGAAGAAAAGTCAAAATTAGCAACTAACTTAAGAATTACAAGTGTACTTTTGCTTAACCCCTAAGATCATCCAAACTTCTCCACATACTTCTTAAAATGGCGGTTAAGGAGGGGAATTGAGTAGCCCCAAGCACATCTTTCCCCTATAAATACATAAGCTTGCATGCAAAAATAAACATAAGAAAAAGTTTAAAGAAAATTTCACAAATACTACTACTCTTATACTTAGAAGTTGAGAAAGGAGAAGAAGAGATTTCTTGTAGATACCTATCTATAATTAAGCTTATCTTCTTGATTGAGTAATTATTTAAGTGGTAGTATGAAATTTATGCATGATATGTGAATTAATTGATAGGAAAATGAGTTTTGATGAGTAATTTACATGTTATACTTGTTTTACTTCATGTTTGAATGTTTAATTCAATTTCTTCATAAGTTATGATCAAAATCATGTTTATTATTTAATTATATATGCTTTAGAAGTAGAAATCATTAAATTATATGGTTTAAAGTGAGTTTAAGATGATATGTTCTCCATGTATGCATAAAACCGAATTTCTGGACCAACTTTGGAGTAAATTTCGTTTTTGATAAAATTTTTCGGTGAAAAATTTTGAAATTTTTATATATAAAAATAGACTTGTGAAGGAACTTAGGTTTCAAATTTCATAATTTTTGGACTGGTATTCAATTCGTGGTGATTTTTCGAAGTAGAGCTAAGGTTTTTGGACGTAATTACAGGAACAGTAGAAGTTTGCTATGATCTGAGAATAATCGATTAGGTTTTTATAGAAACCAAAGTATGTTGACAAATTAAATGAAGTTGGGAGTTCATGGTTAAAATTTCATGAGTATTGGACATGTGGTTGATTTATGGTGAATTTTTGAATTAAGTGACCAGAATCTGTTACTGTGTGTTCATTACGAAATATTTGATGTTTGACAAAGAGTTTGAGAAATATGAAAATATGGTGATAAACTTTATTGAGTTGTAAATTTACTTTTAAAATTCCATAATTTTTGGATGTATAGATAATTTAATATGAATTTTCAAAGTTAGGTGTGTAATCTGCCAAAATCGAAATTTTGAATGAAAGGTTCGAAATGGTCCAGTTACATTTTTTACAGTCGATATTTATTTATAACTTGTTATTTGATGATTTTATATACTTAATTGATATTTGTGCTTTAATATACAATATTTGAGTATATAGTAAAACCTCTAAAAAAGAATACTCTATTAAGGAATAAACTCTCTTTAGGAATAAAAATTCATGGTCCCAACTTGAGACCAGTTATAATTTGGAATAAACTCCATATTGTCATAATTCATATTTTTTCAAGTCCCAACATAAAGAAATACACCTCCATTTAGGAATAAATCATAATAATATATATAATTTTACAATAGATTTAAGTTGATTTAAAATACTTGTTCAAGGTTGATTGTGACAATGATTTAATCTTTTGTGTTGTAACCTTATCCTTCAACTTGCGTGTGTGCATTAGCTCGTCCACATGACCACCTTCTTGTTGAACCCAAAACATTTCCAACTTGTCGAGTAAGCTTAAAGCTTCTTCACATGAAACTTTTTGTACTTCTATGCTATCATCCTCTGGATTATTTTCCTCATTTTCTTGCCTAATTCCTTCAATAATTTATTCATCCGTTAAAGCATAAAAAATTTGTTGCTCATTTGGATGATTAAGGAAAATATCCATCTCCATCTCGTTGGTGTAGTGAAGATCTTTTACCTGACTTTTCAACTCTTTAAGTAGTTTTTTATTCTCCTCATCCATTTCTTTTGCAACTTACAACTCGTCAACTTCAACGGTCTGAATTTTGCAGTGCTTAAAGCAATTCTCGATCGTCCTTGGTTTCACATCTATCGACCATGCAGCAACTGCATTTATCATTCCATCGAGGAGAGAGATCTTTGACGGTTCCAAAACACGTTCCTCGATTCGTTTCAAAAGTAGATGATTAAATCGCTGACGATAATAACCTTTAAAATTTCTAATGATACCTGCATCACATGGTTGAATCTTGGAAGTGCTATTTGGTGGTAAGAACATAACATTTGTGTGGTGAAGTGGCGGGAGATGTTCTTTCTTCCCATGAGCTGTACAATTATCCAAAAGAAGCAAGACATTTCTGTCTAAACGGCTATCAAACCACTTTAGCCATTCAACAAAGAATAAAGATGTCATCCATGCATTTGAATTTGCTCGATAAGTGCAATTGAGAGTAGAACGGTTAACATTCTTCAAGCATCTAGGATTAAGAAACTTACCAATGATCCAAAGAGGAACTTTGTCAGATCCATCACCATTGGTGCAAATGACAATTGTAATTCTCTCTTTGTTTTGCTTTCGTCCCTCGAGTTGTTTCGTTGCAAGAGAATTATCAGCTTGCATTCGATAAAATAAACCTATTTCATCCATGTTGTAAATATCCTTCCAATCCCATTTATCCAATTTTTCTCTTATTGATGGCAAACTTGCTTCAATTTTCTCCATATCAACTGAGCCACTCTCCCCGAAACGCCGAAATGACTGAATTGCATGTCGATGCTTGAACTTCTCTAACCACCCATTAGAAAATTCAAATGAAATTGCTTCTGGATAGAGACTCTTTAAGAATATGCGGCCCTTCTCCTTGAGTAATTCACCACTAATATTGACATGCTCTTGGTTGCATACAAACCATTCATAAAGAGCCGACTCCATCAATGGGTACTTCAACGGTCTCAAACGTTTTGCATTTGGATTAGAAAGAGCCTGCTGGTCGTCATTGTTGATTGACCTCTTGAACGCCTTCGATATCGCTGATTGCGATAGCTTAAGATTATGCGTATCCTCCAACCACTTGGCAAAATCTTTTTGCTTCCAACCTGGATGTAGTTCTTTCATTTTGCACATCTCCACACGAATTTTTTCACTAATTTGAGTTCTCTTTTCTATTTTTGGTGCCATTATATGCGTGAAGAAAATGTTGATTTGATGTAATTGATAAAAAAAAATTATACATAGTATTTATAGATGAAAAAATTAAAGCAATCAAAAGCAAGTACATGCATCTATGGTGGGTGACTCTTGAGTATTGTCTTTTCATATTACGTGAGTAAATTAGTTCAATTAAGTTCAACACATTACATGTACATGTATCTACTAATTATACCATTATATAATATACATGCATTTAAAAAAAACCTTATAACTCTATTTAGGAATAACCCCCATTTAGGAATATTTTTTTGTGGTCCCAAGGATATGACTATAGAGAGGTTTTACTGTATATTGAAATTGAATTCAAGTCTTACAATTTACAAAAGTGAAGGAATAAGTAACAATGTTTTTATTTTAAAAATTTTACTTGTAGGTACAAACCTGCAAGGTGGGGAATCACTTCGCTCTTCACCGAGTGTTCTATTATTAATTAATTGCACTTATTAAACGTTGAATGTTAAATTTTGAGTCTGGCCCGCTATCGACTGGCCCCACATATAAGTCCAACTTTATGTTGGCAAACATATAGTCCGGTCGTTCCGGCACCACGGGTTGGTCACGCCACCCAAGCATATACCCGGTGAAATTCTGGGGGCTCCATGTTATATGCATTTCATGTTTAGTTTGTGCAATTAACAAGAGATTTCCCACTAAGTGTTTACAAACGCTTATCCCTTCCACTTTTAATTTTTTTTTTACAGATGATGTGGATTCTGAAGTGGGCGAATGAGCTCGGCGGGCTGTGAAGATTTCTTAAAGACTTTATATTTTCAAGAAAAATATTTTTAAATTTTGGCTTGTATCTTAAATTACGATCATACTTATTTACTACTTCCGCTGTGTAAATGTGTGGCGTGTGTATATTTTAATATAAAGTACTATTTTAGTAACGTTCCTACTTGTGCCACATCATATTTTTCGTACTATTTTAAGTGGGGGCGTTACAGGTGGTATCAGAGCAGGTTCGCCTTCTAAAGTGTTTTAAAAAAGAGTGTGTTTTAAAAATTAAAAGAAACAACCGCACCGAGATCATTCTCCACGACGGGATCAGGTAAATATTTTATATGTGCTTAAATTATGTTATTTATTTGAAAGTGTGATTGATTATTTGCAAATTTGTTATTATTGTTTAAACTAACCAGTAAAGTGTGTAAAGTAAACAGAAATGGACGAGGATGTTAAAGACAGAATGCTAAAAGATTAGAACGAGTACATATAATGGGTAGAACCGAGATAGAAGATCTAGGGGCTCATTATCGGGGAAATATCATCACAGTATAGGCATGCGTTGATGAACGGATATCACATAACTGATGATTATTTTTGTCACTTGCTTCTTGATACCATGCCATCTACCTGGTTACGTGTATCCCTGGACATACTTAATTACGTGTTTGATAAACATGGTCATCTGTGCTTTCCATGCTTTACTTCGATGTTATACTGTGAGTGGGCTCAGTCAGAGACAGTTCATTTTACACCACTACGTCCAAGATTTGAGATAAGGGAAAACCAGAAAAGACAGCTTGAGAGGGAACCAGTACAAGAAAGTTGTGGAAGTCCTGAAATGGAGGAGAATAGTAGCACCTATGGAAGACAGAAAGGTTCTGAAATGGAGAAAGATAGCAGCGACAGTTCCATCGAGATGTGGGAAGAAGAAAAGGATGAACCATATATAATCATCATTGATGATGATGATTAAAACTATGTGTTTTACCTAATATGCATACTATATGGCTATATATGATGATATGTGTACTAAATGCTTTTGATATACTATATGTTTTTGGATGTAATAGATGTATGATATATGTACTTAATATGTACTAAATGCTCTTGATGTATCATATGCTTTTGAATGTAATATATATGTATTATGTTTTAAATGTAACATTTATGCATGTAATATATGATGTATTTTGAATATATGAAATATATGTTAAAATTTTGTTACTAATGAATTTGTTATTGAATAGAACTATGAGTCGTAGGGGAAACCAAAACAACTCAGGCATGGGTGAGGATCTAACTTCCGTCTTAAGGGGGTTAGCTCAGCAACTAAATCACCAAAGCCAATCGTCTCAAACACCTGTATCCTCAACCCAAAACCATGACATTGTTAGCCAATTTAAGAAGTTTAGACCCTCAACACTTACCGGAAGGGAAAACCCTATGGAAGTAGAAAACTGGATTCAGAGCTTGGAGAAGATATTCGCTTACCTTAAGTGCACCGATGAGCAGAAAGTTTCTTGCGCTATATTTCAGCTGACTGAAGATGCAGATTATTGGTGGGAAGCTCATTGTAGAACAATGACGGAAGAAGAACAAACTACAGTTACTTGGGAGAAATTCGTAGAAGCAGTGGTTAAGAATTACATACCACAGTCATTCTTAGATCAGAAAGAGACCGAATTTCTACAGTTGAAGCAGGGAAATCTGACAGTACATGAATATGAAAAGAAATTTAATCAATTGGGAAGATATGCTTCTCATTTGATTAATACTAATGAAAGGAAAGCAAAAAGATTTATGCAGAATTTACGACCGGAAATCAGCACTATCTTAGCGGCACAAGATATTAAGTCTTATGCCTCGACTTTCGAGAAAGCTCAGATGATAGCAGCATATATGAAATCAGAGGACGGAAGAACGCCAGAATCACAACAAAACAAAAGGAAGTGGATGGGTACGAACCAAGGAAGAAATTCTAAGAAAGTTAAAAAGACAGAAATAGTACCACGACAACAACAAAGGCCACCTAAGTGCAGAAATTGTGGGAAGGAACACTTTGGGCAATGCCTGAAGGGAACAGGAATCTGTTACAGATGTAAGGAACCGGGACATATCATAACTAATTGTCCAAAGTGGAAAGAACAACAGAAGATGGCACCTGCTCGAGTGTTTTCCATGAGTCAGCAGGAGGCAACAGCAAATCCGGAAGTGATGGCAGGTATGTTCAAAATATTCCAAATACCTGTTTTCACGTTATTTGATACTGGTGCTACACATCCATTTATCTCTACAAAGATGTTTGAACAAATTGAGACTACTTCTATTATGGTAGAAGAAAATTGCCTAGAAGTAAACATTCCCTCTGGTAGTACGACACGATCCTTAGGACTGTGTAGGAATATGAAGATTGATTTTGAGCATGCAATACTCCCGGCAAATCTACATAAAATAGAAATGAAGGACTTTGATATTATCTTGGGAATGGACTGGCTTATAGCTAATCATTCTCTCATCAAGTGTCAAGAAAAAGAAATATTGGTACGGAGATCAAAGGATGAGAACTTTACACTATATGGTGCTAGAATTGGAACTATACCTCAAGTAATTTCAACAATGAAAGCCCAGAAATTATTGAGGAAAGGAAAGAATACGGCATTTCTAGTAAATATTGCAGCAACGGAATCTAATGGTCCAATGCTGGATGATGTGCCGGTAGTATGTGAATACAAGGATGTATTTCCAGACGATTTGCCAGGATTACCCCCAGATCGTCAGTTGGAGTTCACTATTGATTTGATACCTGGAGCAGCGCCTGTTTCTAAAGCACCTTACAGAATGACACCAAAAGAATTGCAAGAATTGAAGGTGCAACTGCAAGAATTATTGGATAAGGGTTTTATTCGACCAAATGTGTCACCCTGGGGAGAACCGGTATTATTTGTAAAGAAGAAAGATGGGTCATTAAGAATGTGCATCGACTATCGGGAATTGAATAAACTTACCATCAAGAACAAATACCCTCTTCCCAGAATTGAAGATCTGTTCGATCAATTAAAAGGAGCTAGTGTATTTTCAAAGATTGATTTGAGATCGGGGTATCATCAGGTGAAAATAAAGGAAAGCGATATTCCGAAGACAGCTTTTAGGACTCGATATGGTCATTATGAGTTCGTGGTACTACCATTTGGACTCAGTAATGCACCAGCTATTTTTATGGATTTGATAAATCGGGTATTTCATCAATATCTGGATCAATTTGTGATCGTTTTTATTGATGATATTCTGGTGTATTCGAGAAATCAGGAGTAGCATGCAGAACATCTTCGGATTACACTAGAGATCCTGAGAAAGGAAAAATTGTATGCTAAATTCAAGAAATGTGAATTTTGGCTGGATAAAGTGGTATTTCTTGGACATACAATTTCAGCTTTGGGAATAGAAGTGGACCCAGCAAAAGTAGAAGCTATAAACAAATGGAAAACACCAACTACGGTGAATGAAGTCAGGAGTTTTCTTGGGTTAGCTGGATATTATCGGAGATTTATTGAAGGGTTTGCTCGAATTGCAAAACCTTTGACTCAGTTGACTCGGAAAGAAACAAAGTTTGAATGGACAGAAGAGTGTGAAAGGAGTTTTCAAGAACTAAAGAAAAGATTAACAACAACTCCAGCTCTTACAATTCCGAAGGGTACAGAAGGATTTATAGTGTTCAGTGATGCTTCTAAACAAGGTTTGGGATGTGTACTTATGCAAAATGGGAAAGTAGTAGCGTATGCATCAAGACAGTTAAAACCACATGAGCAAAATTATCCTACACACGATTTGGACTTAGCGGCAGTGGTGTATGCGCTAAAAATTTGGAGGCATTACTTATACGGAAGTAAGTGTGAAATATACACAGATCATAAGAGTTTAAAGTATATCTTCGAACAAAAGGAGTTGAACATGAGGCAAAGGAGATGGTTAGAATTAGTGAAAGATTATGATTGCGAGATATTGTATCATCCGGGAAAAACAAATGTAGTGGCTGATGCCTTAAGTCGCAAAGCGAAGATAAAGATCAATGCCCTGGTTGTGAAACCAACATTGAAGGAAAAAATAGCAAAGGCTCAAATGGATGATACATTCTTAGAGAAGATAAAGCAAAAGATCAAGGAAGGTAAAGCAAAGGAGTTTTCAGTATGTGAGGATGGAACATTGGTATGTCAGGGAAGAATATGTGTTCCAGAAAAAGAAGAACTCAAGAAGGAAATATTGGAAGAAGCACATTCTACACCATATACAATTCATCCTGGAGGAACAAAGATGTATCAAGAATTAAAGAAGTTGTACTGGTGGAGAAAAATGAAGAGGGATATTGAAAATTTCGTACAGAAATGTTTGACATGTCAGCAGGTGAAAGCTGAGCATCAAAGACCATCAGGATTATTAAAGCCACTTGAGATTCCTGAATGGAAATGGGAACGTATTACAATGGATTTTGTGGTAGGATTGCCCAAGTCAATACAAGGAAATGAAGCTATTTGGGTAATTGTCGACAGATTGACCAAGACGGCACATTTCTTACCAATAAAAATGACGTTCAAATTGGCTCAGATTTATATTAAGGAAATTGTTCGATTACATGGAGTTCCAATTTCTATTGTGTCAGATAGAGATCCACGATTTACATCAAGATTCTGGTACAACATTCAAGAAGCTTTGGGTACTAAGTTGGAATTCAGTACAGCTTTTCATCCTCAAACGGATGGACAATCAGAAAGAACAATCCAGACTTTGGAAGATATGTTAAGAGCTTGTATCATTGACTTTGGAGGAAGTTGGGAGAGGTACATACCTTTAGTAGAATTTGCCTACAACAATAGTTATCAAGCTACGATTGAAATGGCACCGTACGAAGCATTGTACGGAAGGAAGTGCAGGTCTCCACTATGCTGGAATGAAATTGGAGAAAAGAAATTGTTAGGACCGGAATTGGTGGAAGAAACTAACAAGGTGGTAAAGAAAATTAAAGAAAAGATGCAAGCGGCTCAAGATCGACGAAAAATGCATGCGGATAGGCGAAGGAAAGAATTAAGTTTTGAAATTGGAGACAAGGTATTTTTGAAAGTATCACCAATAAAAGGAATTTTCCGCTTCGGAAAAAGAGGAAATTTGAAACCCAGGTATATTGGACCTTATGAAATATTGGAAAGAGTTGGAGATTTAGCCTATAGGCTAGCGCTACCACCATTCTTGGCAGGAATACACAATGTATTCCATATCTCGATGCTCCGAAAGTACATACCTGACCCTACCCACATAGTAAACTTACCTGAATTAGAACTGGAAACCGACTTAACCTATGAGGAGAATCCTACAGCCATACTTGATAGAAAGCTTCATAGGTTAAGAAATAGAGATATTCCCATGGTTAAGGTCCAGTGGAATAGACGTGGGGTAGAAGAAGCTACATGGGAACGAGAGGATGAAATCTTAGCAAAGTACCCTTACCTCAATATCCACGGTAACACTTGAAATTTCGAGGACGAAATTTATTTAAGGGGGTTAGACTGTAATACCCTAGGTTTTCATGATCTTATCTGCTTTACTAAGTGCTTTATAATTCTTCATGAATCTATGTGATGCATTTACATCCAAATTTATGCAAAGGCACGTTTATGTGTTTTATTTGCTCGATACTTACAATTAACGTATTATTTGCTCAATACATGCTTATTCTTGAGACTTTATAATTTTTATATGTTCTTTATTTTATGTCTTAAATTTTTTAATTTAGGAACTAATGTAGTTCTTAAGAATAGTAGTTTATTTCATAAGTTATAAGTTGTAAAATGAACATTTATTTAAGAAACGAATTACGTATCGATTACTCGATATATTTTTATGATTAGTATATAGACTTTATAATTATTTAGAGCCTTAGAAGAGTTTTAATTTTATTTCATAAGATAGTATAAGTAAATTTTATTAGAATTATCCTATAATTACAATTTCTACTTATTAAATTCATAGTATATATGTGTTATTTCTACAAAATACAAGACTACTCTTATACTTCTTGTAATTTTCGAAATTTTAGGATAAAGTTAGGAGAATTAGAGAAGCTTCAAGACTAAGATTAAGATAAGATAAGATAAGATAAAATAATTAGGAAGAAAAGTCAAAATTAGCGACTAACTTAAGAATTACAAGTGTACTTTTGCTTAACCCCTAAGATCATCCAAACTTCTCCACATACTTCTTAAAATGGCGGTTAAGGAGGGGAATTGAGTAGCCCCAGGCACATCTTTCCCCTATAAATACATAAGCTTGCATGCAAAAATAAACATAAGAAAAAGTTTAAAGAAAATTTCACAAATACTACTACTCTTATACTTAGAAGTTGAGAAAGGAGAAGAAGAGATTTCTTGTAGCTACCTATCTCTAAGTAAGCTTCTCTTCTTGATTGAGTAATTATTTAAGTGATAGTATGAAATTTATGCATGATATGTGAATTAATTGATAGGAAAATGAGTTTTGATGAGTAATTTGCATGTTCTACATGTTTTACTTCATGTTTGAATGTTTAATTCAATTTCTTCATAAGTTATGATCAAAATCATGTTTATTATTTAATTATATATTCTTTAGAAGTAGAAATTATGAAATTATATGGTTTAAAGTGAGTTTAAGATGATATGTTCTCCATGTATGCATAAAACCGAATTTCTGGACCAACTTTGGAGTAAATTTCGTTTTTAATAAACTTTTTCGGTGGAAAATTCTGAAATTTTTATATGTGAAAATAGACTTATGAAGGAACTTATGTTTCAAATTTCATAATTTTTGGACTGGTAATCAATTCGTGGTGATTTTTCGAAGTAGAGCTAAGGTTTTTGGACGTAATTACAGGAACAGTAGAAGTTTGCTATGATCTGAGAATAATCGGTTAGGTTGTTATAGAAACCCAAAGTATGTTAATAAATTACATTAAGTTGGGAGTTCATGGTTAAAATTTCATGAGTATTGGACATGTGGTTGATTTATGGTGAATTTTTGAAGTTAAGTGACCAGAATCTGTTACTATTTGTTCATTATAAAATATTTGATGTTTGGCAAAGAGTTTGAGAAATCTGAAAATATGGTGATAAACTTTATTGAGTTGGGAATTTACTGTTAAAATTCCATAATTTTTAGATGTATAGATAATTTAATATGAATTTTCAAAGTTAGGTGTATAATCTGCCAAAATCGAAATTTTGTATGAAAGGTTCGAAATGGTCCGGTTACATTTTTTACAGTCGATATTTATTTATAACTTGTTATTTGATGATTTTATACACTTAATTGATATTTGTTCTTTAATATACAATATTTGAGTATATATTGAAATTGAATTCAAGTCTTACAATTTACAAAAGTGAAGGGATAAGTAACAATGTTTTTATTTTAAAAATTTTACTTGTAGGTACAAACCTGCAAGGTGGGGAATCACTTCGCTCTTCACCGAGTGTTCTATTATTAATTAATTGTACTTATTAAACGTTGAATGTTAAATTTTGAGTCTGGCCCGCTATCGACTGGCCCCACATATAAGTCCAACTTTATGTTGGCAAGCATATAGTCCGGTCGTTCCGGCACCATGGGTTGGTCACGCCACCCAAGCATATACCCGGTGAAATTCCGGGGGCTCCATGTTATATGCATTTCATGTTTAGTTTGTGCAATTAACAAGAGATTTCCCACTAAGTGTTTACAAACGCTTATCCCTTCCACTTTTAATTTTTTTTACAGATGATGTGGATTCTGAAGTGGGCGAATGAGCTCGGCGGGCTGTGAAGATTTCTTAAAGACTTTATATTTTTAAGAATAATATTTTTAAATTTTGGCTTGTATCTTAAATTACGATCATACTTATTTACTACTTCCGTTGTGTAAATGTGTGGCGTGTGTATATTTTAATATAAAGTACTATTTTAGTAACGTTCCTATTGTGCCACATCATATTTTTCGTACTATTTTAAGTGGGGGCGTTACTGGTGCCACTTTCAGAAATACCTTCTCTCCAACTTCAAAGTGTAGGTCCTTTCGGCGGGTGTCGGCATATGACTTCTGACGATCTTGTGCAGCTTAAATTCTTTCTTTAATTTGAGAAACGATTTCCACTGATTGCTCCATTAACTCCGGTCCTAAAATTTTGCGGACTCCCACTTCATCCCAACAAATAGGTGATCGGCATCTCTTTCCATAAAGGGTCTCGAACGGTGCCATTTGTATTGTGGCCTGGTAGCTGTTGTTGTAAGCAAACTCTACCAAGGGAAGGTGAGCTTCCCAACTCCCTTCGAAGTCCAAAGCGCAGGCTCTGAGCATGTCTTCCAGGGTCTGGATGGTCCTCTCTGATTGTCCATCGGATTGAGGGTGGTAAGTAGTGCTGAAATTGAGTTGCGTCCCCAAAGTTTGTTGTAAACTTCTCCAGAATTTCGAAGTGAAACGAGGGTCCCTATAAAAAACTATCGAAACTAGTACGCCGTGCAATCTAACTACTTCTCATATGTACAACTGTGCTAACTAATCTAAGGAGTAAGTCATCCGAATAGGTATAAAGTGGGCCGACCTGGTAAGTCTATCGACAATGACCCAGATGGCATCGTGGTTCTTCACAGTCTTGGGGAAACCAGTCACGAAGTCCATGGTGATGTTTTCCTATTTCCATTCAGGTATCTCCAGCGGGTGCAGTAATCCTGATGGTCGTTGTGTTGGGAAAATAGGGGTGTCCGGAATCTATTCGGGATGAAATTTAAATACGAATTTAAATACAATTATTACTAGCATGAATTAATCCTAATTAATTCAAATAATAATTCCAACAACTAATTTAACATCATGCATATTGAATTAATTCACATATAATCTATGGCGGAATAAACAAGATAATATGTGATTAACGTACCTCTCGTAGAACTTGGCCTTTGAATAAAACGGGACTAACACGTGCGCGCTTTACCAACCCAAAAGCCTTCTCAAGTATTCCCTTTCGCCTTATTCGATCACCGGCGGGAGATGCTTTCGAATAATTTAAATAACTAAGGAAAAAGAAAAATATCTATGCTCTTGATTTTTCCAACACATGGAATTATGTACTTGGGGATGAAAAAATCATCCCCTATTTATAAGATTAAGTGGCCGAAAATATGAGGAAATATGGGCCTTGGAGAAAATCTTTTCTTAGACTCTAAGAAATCTTGAATATATCTCATATATTCTTTTCTCCATAATAAAATATTCCACAAAGATCTCACTCTCCTAAATAGGTTGATATTTTCAAAAATTATAAGAAGAAAATCCAAGATTTGGATCTTCTTGAATATATTAGATAATCTTGTATTCCAAAAATACTTATCTTCCATAATATCTTTCCAAGAAAATCAACAAAATCTTTTTTCTCCTAGATATGCTATTTTCGAAAATTACATGGAAAAATCAGCAATATATTTTCTTTTTATTTTAATCACCTTATCATTATTGGGCTAATTAATGGGCTACTTGAGGGGACTTTAAGGAGAATTAAGATTGGACCTCTTAATGGACTTCTGAATTTCAATATTGAGCCCCAATATAATTCAATCCATTAATATTAATTATTACCACTAATAAATTAATATTGCAATATCCATCTTAATCCATATTACGATAATATGGGCTCCCGGTTATTATTTCCCGCGTTTAAGATTATCAAGTCCATTAATTAATTAAGCTTCTGAATAGCTCTAAATTAATTAATATATTTCACCTTGGAGTAAAGACATCTCAACATTATTATCCGTACCGAAGAAACTGATTCTTCACTTGCAAGATTTGGTACGATAAAACTTCTGAGCCCACCAAGGGGACTAATCACACGAGCCGTACTCGCACGCGTTTCTCCGTATTAAATCTTAGCAACCGTCGTATGATTAATATTACTGCCCAATACACAAAGTTCGAAGTCACAATGATTCTCACCCAACATGAATCAAAGCAGTAACCATTAAGCACACACGGTCCTATTTAAGTGACGGAGATTAAGAAATCAACAACCACTGAGGTCTAATTCTTCACATTTCAGAACTTAAGAATTTATCATCGATCTAGGTCCTCTTCAACACATACTAAATGTGCTAGTGCAATCTCTTAGTCAAGACAGGCCAATCTGAGCCTTACACATCGACCTTTCACGGCGAATTGTTCAATTCCACCTAGGTCGTGAAAATGTACCTTTTAGTTACAAGGAAACTGTTAATGTTGTCTTCCGTGATAGGGTATCACCACATTAACTACAATGTAACTAATACCATATATTGAACGGTTTGCAATAGAAATTTAACATTCAATTATAACTAAAGCAAATGCGATAAAAGAATTATTCTCATAAACAAATGTTTGATACACGAGTTATACAAAGTAAAAGCATACTTTCACGTATAACTCCAACACGTTGGTGGTCGGCTTTGACTTGTTGGCAGGTCAAACATTTCTTCACAAAGTGAGCTATCGTCCTTTTCATGCCTCTCCACTCCACCAGAAATTCTCCTTAAGTCCTCTATACATCTTTGTCTCTCCGGGGTGCACTGCGTATGGTGAACTGTGCACTTCCTTTAGAATCTCTTCCCTTATTTCTCCATCCTTTGGCACACATATCCGTCGTCCAAACATTAGACTCCCATCGGTATCCACCGCAAATCCCTCGATGGTCCCCTTTTCGGCTCGAATCCTTATGCCATCAAGAAATTTGTCGGTCTTCTGAGCGTCCCTAATCCTTTCTCTTAAGGATGGCTGTAGGTTGAGTGCACTGATCACGACATCCGCACAACATTGGCTTGTGTATTCCAGGCTCATTCGAGCAAAGTCTTTGATCAACGTCGCTTGTTCTGTTGGCATGGAGCTGAATGCCGTCTTCCCTCTCCTACTCAAGGCATCGGCCACTACGTTCGCCTTTCCAGGGTGATAATGAATCGAACAGTCGTAGTCCTTCACCAATTCCAACCATCTCCTCTGTCGCATGTTAAGTTCCTTTTGTGTGAAGAAGTACTTCAGGCTCTTGTGGTCAGTGTAGATTTCACATTTGCCCCCATAAAGATAGTGTCTCCAGATTTTTAGTGCGTGAACTATTGCTGCTAACTCCAGGTCATGTGTTGGGTAGTTCTGCTCGTGAATCTTCAGTTGTCGGGATGCATATGCAACGACCTTTCCATGTTGCATAAGGACACATCCTAACCCAGACAAGGATGCATCGGTGTATATCACAAATCCCTCTGATCCTTCGGGGATAGTTAACACCGGTGAAGAAGTCAATCTCTTCTTGAGCTCTTGGAAACTATCTTCACAAGCGGGCGTCCAGATGAACTTCTGAGCCTTCTTTGTTAGTTGAGTTAGAGGCCTCGCGATTTGTAAGAAATCCTGAATGAATCTCCTATAGTATCCTGCTAACCCAAGAAAACTTCGTATTTCGTTGGCATTTATCGGGGTCTTCCAGTCCATTATAGCCTCCAACTTTGCGGGATCCATCTCAATCCCCTTTGATGAGATTATGTGTCCTAAGAACATAACTCGGTCAATCCAGAACTCACACTTGCTGAATTTGGCGTAGAGTTTCTCGCGCCTCATTGTCTCTAATACAATCCTGAGATACTCCTTGTGTTGTTCCTTGTCCTTGGAGTACATGTCGTTGATGAATACAATGACGAACTGGTCTAAGTACTGATGAAACACTCAATTCATCAGGTCCATGAAAACTGATGGTGCATTTGTCACTCCAAAAGGCATCACCGTAAACTCAAAATGTCCATAACGAGTCCTGAAGGCTGTCTTTGGAATGTCGCTCCCCTTGACTTTCAATTGGTGATAACCAGACCTTAAATCAATCTTTGAAAACACGCTGGCATTCTTCAATTGATCAAACATGTCCTCGATTCTTGGCAAAGGGTACATGTTCTTAATGGTCAGCTGATTCAGGGCTCGATAGTCAATGCACATTCTGTAAGTCCCATCTTTCTTTTTCACAAAGAGGACAGGTACTCCCCATGGTGATACACTAGGCCTGATTAATTTCTTATCCAAGAGTTCTTGAAGCTGCTCTTTTAATTCTTGTAATTCCTTGGGTGTCATTCTGTATGGTGCTTTTGAAACAGGCGTAGCTCCGGGTATCAGCTCAATGGAGAACTCCACTTGTCGGTCAGGAGGCGTTCCTAACAATTCTTCTGGAAATACATCTGGGTACTCCCTCACAATGGGCATGTCTGTTGGTGTCCCCTCTTCCTTCTTCTTTGTTGAGATATTGACCAGGTATCCTTGATATTCCTCCTTCTGCAATAGCTTCCTGGCTTTTATTGCAGATATCACTTGTATCCCAGCCCTGGTTCAGCTTCCGCGGAAAGTGTAGCATTGTCCGCTCTCATCTTCGAAGTCTATCTCTCTTTCCGCACACCGAATGGTTGCTTTGTGTTTGTTAGCCAATCTATTCCCAAGATTAGGTCAAAACCTTTCATCTTAAGGACGTGAAGGTTGGATTCTATATGGTGTCCTTCTAATTCTATCTTCACTCCTTTCACCTGAGTCTTAATTTCCACTACGTTCTCTGACGGAACACTCACCCTTAAGTTCTCTCCCACTACACACTCTAACTTTAGCTTTTTTCTAAAGTTTTCCGATACAAAGGAGTGAGATGCTCCCGTATCAAACAACACATAAGCAGGTCTTCCAAAAACTCGTAAATTACCTGCCATAGTCTCGTGCTACTCCGGGTTCTCCTTTTCCCCTTCATCAAGGATGGTGTTGACCTGCGCCCTTCCTCCTTGGCCTGGTGCTGGTCCATTTCTCCTTGGTGGTCCAGGTAGGTTAGGGTTTCCCCTGGGCGGTCCGGGCAGACGGTCGTTTGCTGGTGCTCCTGGCGGGCGGTTGTTTATTGGTGGCCCCAGCGGCCGGTAATTCCCCGCTGGAGGTGGCCTGATTTGGTTGTTGGCTACCGGGAAGTTCCCGTTCAGCATTTTCGGGCAGTCCACACGTCTGTGCCCCGACTGGTGACAGAAGTAACAGGTTCCACTTCCAATCAAATAGGTGCCCGTGTGCCACCTATTGCACCTCAAGCAGAAAGACAGTAGTCTTGACCCAGATGGTACAGAGTTACTTCCACGATTGACCAGATTCCGATTTCCCTTAAAACCTGGTTGCCCTCCCCTATTGACAGCCAATGCAGATGGAGTAGTCTTAAACTCCAACCCCAGACCGATCGAGAATATGAGTGCTCGATCGAAGACCTCATTGTATGTCTATAAATGCAGTCCAGCAACTATTCCTCCAATTTCTGGCCTCAAGCCCCTCTCAAACCTCCTTGCTTTCCTCTCATCGATACCCACCAGATGTGGGGCATACCTCGACAGGCAGTTGAACTGTCTCTCGTATTTAGTCACCGAGAGATTTCCCTGGCGGAGGTTCACAAACCCAACCTCTTTCTGATCCCGGAGGGCCTCCGGAAAATACCAGTTCATTATGGCCTCCTTGAATTCCTCCCAGTTCAGAGCCTGCCTCCCTTCGGCATTCATGGTGCATTAAAAAGATTCCCACCATTTGGCGGCATCTTCCGCCAGCTGAAACTGGGCACAAGAGACTTTCTGTGCATCTGAAAGGTTCATGTGCTTAAAAATCCTCTCCAACTCGGAGAGCCATTCTTCTGTAGCCATGGGTCCCTCCTTCCCATTAAGGCGGGGCGGATTCATGCGTCGAAAGGTCTCGACTATCCCAGTAGTCCTTTGTTCCTGCTGAGGAAATGATACTGGTGGCTGCTGTTGCTGCATGTAGTTCTGCAGTGGGTTAAAGAACTCTCGAGCCATATCGGCCCCCGAAGCGGCATTTGTGGGTTGTGGTTCGACTGGTGGTGGTGGAGGTTGTTGTCCTACAGATTCGGCTGACTGTCCCTCGTCCCTAGAACGGTTGCGAGGTCTACCCCGGGGTCTTCCTGGTGCCATCTGTTGGGGAAATAGGGGTGCCCGGAATCTATTCGGGATGAAATTTAAATACAAATTTAAATTCAATTATTACTAGCATGAATTAATCCTAATTAATTCAAATAATAATTCCAACAACTAATTTATCATCATTCATGTTGAATTAATTCACATATAATCTATGGCGGAATAAACAAGATAATATGTGATTTACGTACCTCTCGTAGAACTTGGCCTTTGAATAAAACGGGACAAAAACGAACGCGCTTTATCAACCCAAAAGCCTTCTCAAGTATTTCCCTTTTGCCTTATTCGATCACCGGTGGGAGATACTTTCGAATAATTTAAATAACTAAGGAAAAAGAAAAATATCTATATTCTTGATTTTTCCAACACATGTAATTATGTACTTGGGGATGAAATAATCACCCCCTATTTATAAGTGAGAGTGGCCGAAAATATCATGTGGATTTGGGCTTGGAGAAAATCTTTTCTTAGTCTCTAAGAAATCTTGAATATATCTCATATATTCTTTTCTCCATAATAAAATATTCCACAAAAACCTCACTCACCTTATTAATATGCAATTTTTGAAAATTTCAATTGAAGAAGCCAAGATTTGGATCTTTCTTGAATATATGAGATATTCTTGTATTCCAAGAATACACATCTTCCATAATATCTTTCCAAGAAAATCATCATAATATTATCTTTTTATTTTAATCACCTTATCATTATTGGGCTACTTGAGGGGCCTTTAAGGAGAATTAAGATTGGACCTCCTAATGGACTTCTGAATTTCAATATTGAGCCCCAATATAATTCAATTTATTAATATTAATTATTACCACTAATAAATTAATATTGCACTATCCATCTTAATCCGTATTACGATAATATGGGCTCCCGGTTATTATTTCCCGCGTTTAAGATTATCAAGTCCATTAATTAATTAAGCTTCTGAATAACTCTAAATTAATTAATATATTTCACCTTGGAGTAAAGACAGCTCAACATTATTATCCGTACCGAAGAAACTGATTCTTCACTTGCAAGATTTGGTACGATAAAACTTAACCCACCAAGGGGACTAATCACACGAGCCGTACTCGCACGCGTTTCTCCGTATTAAATCTTAGCAACCGTCGTATGACTAATATTACTGCCCAAAGCACAAGGTTCGAAGTCACAATGATTCTCACCCAACATGAATCAAAACAGTAACCATTAAGCACACACGGTCCTATTTAAGTGACGGGGATTAAGAAATCAACAACCACTGAGGTCTAATTCTTCACATTTCAGAATAGAAGAATTTATCCTCGCTGTAGGTCCTCTTCAACATATACTAAATGTGCTAGTGCAATCTCTTAGTCAAGACAGACCAATTTGAGACTTACACATCGACCTTTCACGGCGGATTGTTCAATTCCACCTAGGTCGTGAAAATGTACGTTTAGTTGCAAGGAAATTGTTAATGTTGTCTTCCGTGATCGGGTATCACCACATTAACTACAATGTAACTAGTACCATATATTGAACGGTTTACAATAGATATTCAACATTCAATCATAACTAAAGCAAATGCGATAAAAGAATTATTCTCATAAACAAGTGTTTGATACACGAGTTATACAAAGTAAAAGCATACTTTCACGTATAACTCCAACAATCTCCCACTTATACTTAAAGTCTGCTTTCTAGTATACATCATGCATGTCTTAGTGTAGTAGCTCTACGTGACATTTCATGTCAACCTACACTAACCTAATAATTCCTCCCACTTATACTTAAAGCAGATTGGCAATAGTCTTGACTCCCATTCCATCCACATGTCTCTCGAATGTACTCTGAGGCAGATCCTTTGTGAATGGATCCGCTAGGTTGTCACCCGACGCTATCTTTGCCACCTCTATATCTCCTCTCTTAACGATTTCTCGTATAAGATGGTATTTTCTTTCTATGTGTTTGGTGGCCTTGTGGGCTCTCGGTTCCTTTGAATTTGCAACTGCTCCGGCATTGTCACAAAAGACAGTTATCTTGTCTGGCAAATTCGGAACAACGTCCAAGTCCACTAAGAAGTTCTTGAGCCAAACTGCCTCTTTCGCTGCTTCACAAGCAACTACATACTCGGCTTCCATGGTCGAATCGGCGATGCATTACTGCTTAACGCTTCTCCATGAAATGGCTCCTCTTCCCATGCAAAACACATTACCCGAGGTTGACTTTCTTGAGTCTATGTCTGATTGGAAATCCGAGTCCGTGTATCCTACGGGAACAAGACTATCTAACTGGTAAATCAGCATCCGCTCACGAGTTCTTTTCAGATACCTCAAGATGCACTTTATGGCAGTCCAATGGTCTTTCCCGGGATTACTTTGATATCTTGCCACCATGCCCACGGCAAAGCAGATATCCGGTCTCGTACACAACATTGCATACATAAGGCTTCCTATGGCCGAAGCGTACGGAACACCTTTCATGTCATCTATCTCCGCTTGCGTCTTAGGGCTCATTTCTTTCGATAGATGGATTCAGTGCCTAAAAGGTACAAAACCTTTCTTGGAATCTTGCATGTTGAAACGCTTCAAAACAGTGTCAATGTATGAAGCTTGCGATAAGCCCAACATCATTTTCTTGCGATCGCGAGTGATCTTGATCCCAAGGATGTGACCGACTTCCCCTAAGTCCTTCATATCAAATTATTTTGACAGTCATACCTTTACGTCTGACAATACCTTTACATTATTTCCAATGAGCAGAATATCGTCTACGTATAATACTAAGAATACCACCGCAGTTCCGTCACACTTCTTATACACACAACTTTCGAACTCGCTTTGATCAAACCCATAAGACTTAATCACTTGATCAAAACACTGGTTCCAAGTACGCGATGCTTGCTTAAGTCCATAAATGGATCTCTTAAGCTTGCATACGAGATTCTCTTGGCCTTTTTTAATGAAACCTTTGGGCTGTTGCATATAGATATCTATCACGTCAAGACTTCCGTTAAGGAAAGCCGTCTTTACATCCATTTTCCAGATCTCGTAATCTAGGTGTACAGCGATCGACAAGAGAATACGGATAGACTTAAGCATAGCTACAGGCGAAAAGGTTTCCTCATAATCGATCCCTTCTTTCTGAGTATACCCTTTGGCCACAAGCCTCGCTTTGAAGGTCTCAACCCTTCCGTCCGGTCCGCTTTTCCTCTTGTACACCCACTTACATCCAATGGGTTCTACCCCATTGGGTGGTTTGACCAACTCCCACACTTGATTATGATCCATCGAACCCATCTCGGTTTCCATTGCCGTTTGCCACGACTCCGCGTCTTTGTCTTGGATTGCCTCGTCGTATGTCCATGGGTCTGATTTATCGCCGGGAACCAAATTCGAAGATTCTCCTATCCCCATGAATCTCTCGGGTTGCCTAGCAATCCTCCCACTACGACGGGGTTCCAGTTGTGAAGATGTGACGTGTGGTACATCATCTTGTATACTTGGTATCGAGGTTTGACCTCTCAATTCTTCTAAGGTAATTTCACTTTTAGGCTTCCGATTGTTCATATAGTCTTCCTCCAAGAATTTAAAGTGTGTACTAATTACGGTCTTTTGATCCTTGGGACTATAGAACATACACCCTTTCGTTCCCGTAGGTTATCCTATAAACAACCTTAATTCCGAATGTGGATCCAACTTACCGGATTTCTTGTCTAGCATGTATGCCGAACAACCCCAAATCTGCAAATGTCTTAGACTGGGCTTGTGCCCGGTCCACAATTCCATTGGGGTTTTAGGAACCGATTTGGATGACACCAAGTTTAGAATGTAAGCCGCCGTTTCCAAGGCATTACCCCTACCCATGAAAGATCTTAGAAACTTCAACCTTTGGATATGTATGAACTTAGGATGGAGAAAGTGGGTCTTCTTCCTCAAGAAAATGGGGAGAATATGGGTTTTCTCCCCAAGGGAGAGGGGTGGCCGAAAATTATGAGTTTGGTGGGGGAATGAGGGCTTCTCTCTTGTCTTGTGTTTTTATGCAAGACAAGGGAGGGGGTGATCTTCTATGTGAAGAAGATGTTATACTAAAATTGGAGGGTGTAAGAAATGAGAGATCAAGAAAGGGAGTTTTGGTCTTACTTGAATTTTTGTTCCCAAGTGATGGAGACATGTGCATGAGATGAGTGAGGAGGGAGTCTCCTCCCCTCATGGACGGTCAATGGCTGAAATTTGGCTTGGGGGCTGCCTTTTGGTGGCCCCCAGTGTTACGGGACGCGTTTTGGTCGAAACTGTATTTTTCGGTGTTGATTTTGTGGCCCGAAAATTAGAATTTTCGTTTGATAATTATACCCAATTTTTGGACGTGTATATTATTCATTTGGATTGCATTTTACTTACTTTTGAACTTATTTACATTTATTCGATTTGTATATTAAGTGCTAGGAGTGCCTCCGGTTCGGTCCGTTCGCCCATCGTTTAAAAATTTTAAAACTAGAGCACAAAGCCTTTTATTTCGAAAGATTAAAAAAATTGTAAAACATAACAATAAACACATTTATCCTACTATTTTGGGTCGGGGTATTACAAAATCGATAGTAACAGAAAGGGATGTTGGCAGAGAGGCGCCAATATTAGTTGAGACATTCTGAGAATCAGCTCCTGTCGCCATTGATGCTAGTATGTTCAGAGGGTTTTCGGATGCAGAGGAAGAAGTTGGATGTTTGGGGGAATTCAAATGTGGATAAGATGGACATCTCCCTGAGTAGTTATTATAGCATGCAATAAAGCCTGAAATGAATAAAAATATTCAAAGCTTGATAATCTAAACGCCTTATAGGTCGAAGAAGATAATACTAAATAATGTTATGAATAATACATAAGTACTTATATCAATGATACCTTCTGGAATTCGTATAACAATACTCGAACCAAGCTTATAACAAATTAAGAAAAACACTATATCAAGAGATCTTATATAGAATGAAATATGGAAGTTATCACATATGCTCCACTTTGTGTCGTGCATTATGTGGTGGTTTTTTAGAACCTCCACAAAATTATTTTCGAACGTGGTGTGTGAGTCTGTGATAATGAAAAAGAAATTAAATAAATAATTACTCACAATTTTATGCTAAGAACTAAATTTAAATAAATATTGCAGAATATTCTCAATATATTCTCTTAATATTTATCCTATTCAAAAATTAATTAATCCATACAAATTAATAAGTAATTCGAATTCTCAGAATGTTGCTATTCTTTTTGGAACACATATCTCAATATTTCAATATCACAATCGACATTGGATTGTTTTATCGATTTAAACACTTTTATCACAAGATTTCACATTTATCCACCTTTTGAAAAGAGAACATCGTAGTAGCGAACTCCGTGCCCCATAGTTACTCAGCGGATTTGTGAACAAATTGATACATTTTTAATCACCTTTTGAAAAGAATACATCGTAGTAGCGAGCTCCGTGTCTCATAGTTATTCAGTGATTAAAGTATCTTATTTGTGATATTTCATATATTTTAATATACAATGATATGTGACCACAAAAATAAACACATATTCAAATTCAAATAACCATTATTAAGTACAGATAATCAAAGGCCAAATAGAGCCCATACTTAGAAAACTTACTGAATATTTTCTGATGTTGTGATAAATGTCTAAACATTTTTCACAATACAATACTAAATTATTCAGTGAGAGCATAAACCAAGAGATTTCCTAAGTTGTTTTTCAGTGGAGATATATTCTAATTTCACAATTTCTTTTTCAACAAGATCCCTGATAAAATGGTGTCTAATACTTATATGCTTAGTTAAAGAACGTTGTACTGGATTCTTTGATATATTGATAGCACTCGTATTATCACAATATATAGTTAGTATATCACTATTCAAACCATAGTCATCAGATATTTTTTTAAGCCACATTAATTGAGTATAGCAACTCCCTACTGGAATGTATTCAGACTCAACAATGGATTGAGAAACACAGTTTTGTTTCTTATTGTGCCATGAGATGAGATTGTTTAACATCCCCCACTTGTACTCTTCCTATCATCACTGTCTCCGGCCCAATCGGCATCACTATAGCCAATCAATGTACAGTTAGTGTCCTTACCATACCAAATTCCTAGATCACATGTTCCTGCAACATATTTGATAATCCTTTTTACTGCATTCATGTGAGATTCCTTAGGATTGGCTTGATATCTAGCACACAAAAATACACTGAACATTATATCTGGTCTACTGGAGGTTAGATATAGTAAACTGCTTATCATAGATCTATATAATGTTGGATCAACAATTTGTCCAGCATCATCCTTACACAACTTCTGTATTGAACCCATAGATGTTCTTATTTTTTTAACAGTTTCCAGTCCAAACCTCTTAACAAGATTTTTTGCATATTTGTGAGAAGAAAACACCATTTTTATCTTGTCTAATCTGAAGACCCAAGAATAAATTTAAGTCCCCAACCATTGACATTTCAAAAGTAGCTGTCATTTTTTCACAAATAGTTCAATTATTTTATCACACGTAGAACCAAATATAATATCATCAACATAGATTTGAGCAATCATAATGTGATTATCAGTTTGTTTAATGAATAAGGTCATATCAGCTTCTCCTCTAATGAAACCAAAATCAACCAAAAAATCAGTTAACCTTCCATACCAAGCTCTAGGAGCTTGTTTAAGACCATATGAGGCCTTATTCAATTTATAAACAAAGTTTGGAAAGTCAGAAATTTCAAATCTTTTTGGTTGCTCAACATAGGCTTCTTCAATTAAAATACCATTTAAAAAGGTAACTTTTACATCCATCTGATGCAATTTAATATCCAGAAAACATGCAATAGCAAGTAACAATCTAATTTATTCAATTCTTGCAACTGGAGCAAAAGTTTCATCATAATCAATTCCTTCTACCTGAGTGTATCCTTGAGCAACTAATCTAGCTTTATTTCTCATAATGTTGTCTGATTCATCAGTTTTGTTCTTGAAAAACCATTTAGTTCCTATAACGTTTGTATGTTCAGGCCTAGGAACTAAAGTCCAGACATTATTTCTTTCAAACTGATTTAACTCTCATGCATAACATTAATCCAGTTCTCATCTTTTAAAGCCTCAATTATATTCTTAGGCTCAATCAAGGAATGATACACTCATGACTTACCTTGTTGCAGATAGAAGACATACATATTGTTCTTACCATATTGTTTACTATACTCATCCTTCTTCTTGTTTGTACTCCAGAGTATTTTTCTCCAATGATCTGATCTGCAGGATGATCCTTAATAATCCTGGAAGATGGAACTTTGTTATACTCAAGTGAATTTCCAGAAGATTCTGATTTTGCAGGTAATGTTGTTCTAGATGTTGGAACATTTTGAAAAACATCCTTATTCTGACAAGAATCTGACGAACTCACTAGTATATCAACAAGTCCAGAAACATCATCTTCAATAGTTGGACCAAGTATCAAGGGATCGTCCAGTATTCAGTATTTTTTGCAAACTTTTTGAAGTTCAAAGTTGAACCTTTCAGCTCTTCTTTCAGCTTCTCAAGCTCCATATCCTTCCTTGTAAGGATTACTTCAAGTTTGATTAAAAAATCTCTCAGTTCAGAATTCTCTAAAGTCATTGACTTAAGAATCTGTGATTGTGACTCAATCTCAGTGATGTTCTCTTGACATGAGATACAACCTGTTTCCTTTTTAATGAGAATGTGCCTGTCTCCACAAATGAACTCATAAAACAGCTCACATCTGGACTGTTATTACCAGATGTTGTATCAAATGATGGAACATTTGTATCAACATTAGAATAATAGTCATCCAGATGATCATCAAAAGTATCATCATACTTAAATCTTGCAGAGAAAGCACATTCTTCATTTTTCTCAGATTCATTTTCATCTTCTGATTCATCACTTAGAGTAGCATTAAAGTTCAATTTCTTTCTTAGCAAGGTGTTGGCACAATCATTCGCAGAATGACCAAAACCAGTACAAGCATCTCATCTTACTGACTTCCTATACTCATGATCATACCTGGTTTTGCTACTACTACTATCTGTTCTTCTATTTTGATTAAATATATTTCTTCTTTCAGGCATTTGTTGATTATTATTAATTTCCAATTTTGGTTGGATATTACCCTTTAACCTATTAGTCATATTCTTTAAAAAAGACTTAAACTGTTTGGTTAATAAAGCAATGTCCTCAGAATTGTCATCACATAAATCAACACAATCAGAATCAGAATCAACTTCAGTTACAAACGAAGACTTTTCATTGCTAGAAGAAGTTTCACCTTTGAAAACTGACACCTTTTTATCAGATGAATCATTCTTTTGATCAAGGTTCATTTCATAAGTTTTTAGAATACTTATCAATTCATTTTGACTCATAATATCAGTATCCTTAGCCTATTCCATAACACATATTTTAGCATCAAAACATTTTGGAACTGTCCTAAGAATTTTATGAACTAACATGGTATTCGAAATTAGATCACCTAGAGAGTGAGATTCATTGGTAATCTCAAAAAGTCTCTCGTTGTAGGCAGAGATGGTTTCATCCTATTTCATCTTGAGGTTTTCGAATTTGGTTCCCAACATTCGTAGCTTTGTTCTACGAACACTCTCAGATCCTTCACAATGCTCTTGCAAACGATCCCAAATATTCTTTGCAGATATATAATTCGAAATCAGTTTGAACATAGATACATCAATTGATGTAAAAATTGTGTTTACAGCTTTCGAATTGTAACTGGCCACGGTTACTTCATCATTCGTCCAATCTAGTTCACGTTTGACTCGTGCTTTGTTATCTTCATCAACTGGAGTTCTAGGTTGAGTCCATCCAGACAGTACACTCCTCCATGCTCGTTCATCAAGGGATTTGATGTACATCCGCATCTTTGGTTTTCAATATGCGTAATTTGATCCATCTAGAATCGGAGGTTTTAAAGCGGGGGTAAGTGGATATTCCATTGCAAACAAAATCTACACACTTAAAGACACATGATCTAACTAAGTATATCTAGTTATGGCTCTGGTGCCAACTGAAGTGTGGCTGTGGGTGTTTTTCCAGAATGTTGTTGAAAGTGTTGAAACATAAAAGACAACATACACAGCGGAAGACTTTGAAAAATAGAAAATAAATTTGCAAACCGGATATCAAAACTTCGTCATAGATTATAAAATAGTCTATAATGTCTCATGGCGAAACTTCACTACAACGAAGTAGTGATACAAAGATAAAGTAAAATCCTACTGTAAGATTTTACATCAAGATCATATACCCTAGGTATACAATTAAAAACCTAGAATTCTAATTGTGCATAAATAACCTATTCGAAGGTCTAACAAAAACACTCATAGAATTACAATGGAGAGAACCGAAACAACTACACTTGCTATAGGTAAATAGATATCTCGATTTCTTCACTTGATAGCGTCCAATGCATACGGTATTTATAGAGTTCGTATATTGCATGTGAACACATAAAATCATGGTTTCTCATGATGTAAAACCATCCAACACTAAGCCTCCATGATCTTGATAACCTCCCATGTTGTATCTTTAAATAACTCACTCTAAACTGCAACCGCCTGACCTGGTAACTGTCATGTCGTCATCCTTCATGTTTAGACATTAAACACAACATTGAAACAAATGGAGTTAGTGTTTAGGAGAAATGACAAATTCTGATGTTGCGAAAAATGTTGTAACATTCTGAACAATATTGACATAACATTAACAGTTTGTTGAGCATATCAACTAATTTGGTAAGTAAAGTGACTTCTCTATCAAACAAGTTTCTTCTCCACCTCCACTCCACACCTGCTCCCCCTCCCCTCTTCAGACCCTCATTTTACTCACTTTACTTTCCTTGTCACAACTTAAGTTTAACAACCTTTTAAATCTAACCTTTAACAAACTCTCCCACGCCCAACAATCTCCCCAAAACCTTATTTCTCTCCCATCTTCCTCACTAGCTCCTCAAACAACCAGTCTCTTTGTCCACCCCAACTGCCTTTAAAATCTCCCCCTCCAACCTCTAGGATTAATTGCTCTATTCGGACCCACACCCCCTCTTCCCAACCTCTAGGATTAATCGGTCTATCCGAAACCTCAAAAGTTATTTTGAAACAGATGAAAAAGAAAAGTGCAAAAGTAATTGCAGGATGGAGGAAATATTTTTTAATTTTGAATAAATATAATTTTAATTTGGGTTGACTACTTTTAAAGTAAAAAATTAAAATTAAAACTATGGCGAGTATACGGGAACTCAAATCCCTTACATAAGAGTCATACTAAGTTTAGAAGTGATACACATAATCGCGTAGGAACAACAATAGTAGACGAAACAAATGTATTTCCATAATCTAAGTTTAATATCTTTCATATTTTCTAGACCTCCAATTTAGCTCCTCAAATAGTTATTTTATCCATAAATAAACCCTACAATATCACTGTAAGGAATTTTGCACTCAATTAAATGGTGACATGTGTACAAGATAAATATTAATATTAAATTAATTTGTTATTTCTATTTTGGTATATTAATTATCAAATTAAATAGTTAAATTATTAATATTTAATATACACGGTACATGTCAACTAAAATTCATGAGTCTTCGGTAAGAAATACAATTGATTTATTATATAATTGAGATCAAATAGATCTCATTGAAAAATAAAATGAATTAAAAAAAAAAAATCAACTAAATTAATTGGTTGATCAATCAAGCCCATCAAATTGACATTGACCAACTAGAATGCGCCACATGGCATCGTGAAAGAGGAAGATTATTTCCCCAGCCTATAAAGAGGGATCTCCATTCATTCATTTTACACACATTCAGAAGTTCAAGTATTTAAAAGAACTCAAGCAACTTCAGAATCCAATACTTGAAGATTTGAAGTGTTCTTCATCAAATCCTTCTAGACTTCAAAACATTCTTCATGCAAGTTCACCACAAATAACATTCGATTCGAGATCAAGACCCAGAACCCCTCTGATCAAGCGCTTCTCCTCAAAGAAGTACTTGCAGATTTGAAGGAGCTTAAAAAACGTTCTTCGCAGTCTTCGAAAATTCAAAAGACGTTTCATCCACCACGACTCCAAAAATATCGTTTAATGCAAATTAAAACATTTTTGCTCTTGGATTAATGTTATAAATCCATAAATTCAACTGCAGTCTGCGGATGAGATCGAGACGAAGAATTTCCCCACAAATCATTCAAGAAGTCAACTTTGAAAAGAAGAATCAGAGGATCAAACTTAGAGTTTGCAACCCGCACAAAATTTATCGGTTTAATCCAAAAGAAATTTAATTATAAATATTTTCATGTTTTTACGAAAATTATCGTTACAACCACGTAATATCTTTACTTTATCTACTTTTTCAATACAATACTAATTTTTATCAAAACTTATGCCCACCAAATTTCGGGAACCAACAATTAGTGGACGAGAAAATAGTTATTTTCATAGAAAAATATTAATTGTTTTACTATAAAATACTACTCCCTCGTACCAGGATGATTTGCACACTTGCATTATTTGTCATTCGCAAATAGAATTGTATTTATATATTGTATTTTTTTTTTTTATAAAATGTACTTGCTACGTTGATCTTTAATGTCGTAAGTAGTATATTTTATACAAGAAAATGGTAATCACAATGTATAAATATAACTTTGCAACAGACGAATGAAAGTGTGCAAAAAAAAAAAATCCTGGATAAAGGGAGTATTAACTATAAACTAATTTTATACGAAACCTCATGACCATGAACTTATGAAAATGGTTCATACATAAGATTATTCGTTTTCACCGAAGAATATTGTTTGTTTACTAAAAACAAATTAATTTTTTTAGGGAAAATAAATAATACCCTTCAATAATTCATGCATGAACCAATTTCACTCTATAAACACTCTATCAAAATAGATACTCACTAGTACTTTTAAATATCTATTTTATTTGATTTGAAAAAATAATTTAATTTTAGAAAATAAATTAATATCATACAATCTGATTAAAATTTACCTAAAATAAAACGAAATATACAAAATAAAAAACAATAGAATTTCTTAATAGAGAGTATTGATTTTGTTTTCTTCTTTTTCTCTGAAAAACGTCACCTTATTTCATAGTAATATGAAAGATTAGCATGTTGGACCTCTTAAATAAAATCTATGTTGAAAAAAATTAAAAAGTTACACCACACATCTGAGCATCAAGTTCCATCCCTGTACTTTGTGAAAAAAATAGAGAAAAATCATTAGCATATATTTTCATCTTATCCTTAGAGATATTACGGTAAATACAAAATTTTCACACTCATCATTCATCATCATCAGTCAACGTGTTTAAAACTGACCTTACTTGCACTGTCGTGGGATGTGAAAGAGGGGAACAAGTAATAGCTACCATGGAATTAGCCAATAGAGAAGGAGTTGATATTGTGGAACTTTGCTTTGCTTCTTTTTAGGCTAAAAAATTTGCTCTCATTATCTCCTTTGCGTAGTACTTCCTTCGTCCCCAAATAAATTTCCTATTTTTTTTTTTTTGAATGATTTAAAAAAGTGTATTTGTTTATTAATATATGGTGGGTCACATGTTGACTTTTGGGATAAAGTAAAAGTAAATTGAATAAGTGGCACTTTGGTAATATTGTATGAATTTGAAGGTTAAAGTTTATATATAGTAAATTGTTGTTTTTGTCATTTATGGAATGAGAAGTTTATTGGGGGACAACTCAAAAAGGAAATTTGAAAGTTTACTCAAAGACAAAGGGAGTAATATATAATACAACTTCAACCCATGAATTGCTCTTGAGATTTCCTTAGGCGTCTTCTATAGAATACTCCAAGCTAACTCAAATGCATAAATTATATAACACCACCATACCTTCCTTAAGATATTTAGAGTGAACGACCAAAATTGATAATTTCTTATAATATGATATAGAGACACAATCATTTAATAGATGATTCCATTGTAATTTATCTAAAATAAGATACAATTCATTAATCAATTGTAATTTAAAAAAAAACTAAAAAAATCATTTCGTAATAGAAAGAAGAAGTTATAAATCGAACTAATACAAAAAAAGAGACTTTAGAAAAGTAGAGAGTGATTTATAAATAGATTAAAATTAGTGAACATAAATAGTTGAGATTATAAATTAAATTAAATAGAATCCATACTCTTATATAGATGAAGAATCTCATGCCTATGTGGCATTGCTCTTTGTCTTCTAATTCAAAATTCTTTGTTTTTCATTCAGTCAAATGTAAACTTTTGATCTCAACCCTTTATCATCTTCTTTTAATCTTGATCGTTCATTTCAATATACATTTTCTATAAATTTATATTCTAATCTTTATCTCTAACATCATATTCTTCACTAAAGTTCTCTAATGAAGCTCTGCTGATTTTTTTCTTCCTCTTTTGCAGTGATTAAAGAAAATTCATGGTAATTCTATTATCGTATTTTTCTTATCCAATGACCAAGCGATTATTTTTTTATGAATACAATGATCTGTCGATTATCATATGATTTCTATCTAACATTTTTCTATTTCTTTTTAGATTCCGTAGGCCGCATTATTTTTCTACTTTTGTATTGTATCCAACTTGATCTCAATAGATATATCTAATAATGCATTTGGGGTTTTTTTTCCAGAAGATATTTTCTCTTTTATAAGGTTTCTTTGATCGGTAAGTATTTTATACTTTATGATGCTATATGTCTTATAATCATCTGTTTATTTGAATATTTTTTGTCTAATCCAGTTAAATTTACTTTTTTTTGGCAGATTGTAACATATGTGCTAACTACATCGTCGGAACATGAGATTGAAGATTTCTTATGAATCTGGTCGTTTTCATTATCTTTTAAGATCATGCTCAAATTGTTAAAATTGTATTTTATTATAAGAAATGTGTACATCTTCTTCATATTACATGAAGATCAGAAGATCAAAATATTGTAAGATCATGCAATGTTTTCCATGATGAATGTGTTGGAATTATACGTGAAAGTATGCTTTTACTTTGTATAACTCGTGTATCAAACACTTGTTTATGAGAATAATTCTTTTATCACATTTGCTTTAGATATGATTGAATGTTGAATATTTATTGCAAATAGTTCATAATAGTACTAGTTACATTGTAGTTAATGTGGTGATACCCGATCACGGAAGACAACATTAACAGTTCCCTTGTAACTAAACGTACATTTTCACGACCTAGGTGGAATTGAACAATCCGCCGTGAAAGGTCGATGTGTAAGGCTCAGATTGGTCTGTCTTGACTAAGGGATCGCAATAGCACATTTAGTATGTGTTGAAGAGGACCTACAGCGAGGATAAATTCTTCTGTTCTGAAATGTAAAGAATTAGACCTCAGTGGTTATTGATTTCTTAATCTCCGTCACTTAAATAGGACTGTGTGTGCTTAATGGTTACTGCTTTGATTCATGTTGGGTGAGAATCATTGTGACTTCGAACCTTGTGCTTTGGGCAGTAATATTAATCATATGACGGTTGCTAAGATTTAATACGAAGAAACGCGTGCGAGTACGGCTCGTGTGATTAGTCCCATTGGTGGGCTCAGAAGTTTTATCGTACCAAATCTTGCAAGTGAAGAATTAGTTTCTTCGGTACGGATAATAATGTTGAACTGTCTTTACTCCAAGGTGAAATATATTAATTAATTTAGAGCTATTCAGAAGCTTAATTAATTAATGGACTTGATAATCTTAAACGCGGAAAATAATAACCGGGAGCCCATATTATCGTAATATGGATTAAGATGGATAGTGCAATATTAATTTATTAGTGGTAATAATTAATATTAATGGATTGAATTATATTGGGGCTCAATATTGAAATTCAGAAGTCCATTAGGAGGTCCAATCTTAATTCTCCTTAAAGGCCCCTCAAGTAGCCCAATAATGATAAGGTAATTAAAATAAAAAGATAATATTGTGCTGATTTTTACACTTAATTTTCGAAAAAAACAATATTAGAAGAGAAAAGATTTTGTTGATTTTCTTGGAAAGATATTATGGAAGATATGTATTCTTGGAATACAAGAATATCTCATATATTCAAGAAGATCCAAATCTTGGGATCTCTACTAGTAATTTTCGAAAATTACCCCATAACAAGGTGAGTGAGATTTTTGTGGAATATTTTATTTTGGAGAAAAGAATATATGAGATATATTCAAGATTTCTTAGAGTCTAAGAAAAGATTTTCTCCAAAGCCCATATTCCCTCAAAAATTCGGCCACTCTATGTTATAAATAGGGGATGATTATTTCATCCCCAAGTAAATAATTCCATGTGTTGGAAAAATCAAGAGCATAGATATTTTTCTTTTTTCTTAGTTATTTAAATTGTTCGAAAGCATCTCCCACCGGTGATCGAATAAGGCGAAAGGGAAATACTTGAGAAGACTTTTGGGTTGATAAAATGCGTACGTGTTAGTCCCGTTTTATTCAAAGGCCAAGTTCTACGAGAGGTACGTTAATCACATATTATCTTGTTTATTCCGCCATATATTATATGTGAATTAATTCAACATGCATGACGTTAAAATTGGTTGTTAGAATTATTATTTGAATTAATTAGGATTAATTCATGCTAGTAATAATTGTATTTAAATTCGTATTTAAATTTCATCCCGAATAGATTCCGGGCACCCCTATTTTCCCAACAACTGGTATCAGAGCCACGGTTTCGGGCTCTGATCTTTAAATTGGAATTTAAATTTTTAAACATTAAATTGAAATTGGATAGTAGAATTGCTAGATCTTTTTTGCAGGTATCCAATTGTCATGGTTTTAATATTGTTATTTTTTTCATGCGTGTGAATTAATTGTTTTTAATTCGATTCGTTCGAATTCGTTTTTCTCGTGAGAAAATCCTTGAGTAGATTAGTTGTTTTTATTTTGATTCGATCATTGTAATAGACTAGTCTAGATCTAGTATTTATTTTTTTGAAAAATAAATTGTAACCGGATCGTGACGAAGAACGAAGAATTAAAGACGGTGTACCCGGACGACGCATGCATGCGCGGCGCATGCATGGACGTAAAATCGTGCATGGGGTGAAAAAACGAGAACGAACGGCGAAACCCGGTGCACGGGGTGCGCGAGGCGCACGACCCGCGCACGACGGCTGGGCGATGCCGCACGGGCGCGCGCGTGAGCCTTGCGCTCGGCGCTGGGCTTCTCGGCAGCCTCGGCCGCTATGGGCGAGAGGCACGCGGCCCACCTCCGTGGGCCGACGCACGCCGTATCTCGGGCCTTGGAATTTTTTTTAAAAAATTCCAGTTCTGCATTTTTTTTGTGTGATTTTAAACGTCGTCCCGAACCCCAAATGATGCTGTTTTTTATGAAGTGTTGTTGTTCGAGTGGGAGCGTGTCGAGATGAACGACAGAAAGTAACAAGGACGATTTTTTGCATCAAGACGTGAAGAAATTAAACCGTGACAATTGGATTTGAGTGCTCCAAAGTGTTTAATTTTATTTTGATGGATGTTTTATTTCGTGCACTTATTAATATTTGTTAATATGTGTTTGCATGAATTTAATTGTCCAAGAAAAACCTTACTTTCGAAAATTACTAAGTATGTTTATTTAATCGCAATTTTATTCCGGATATTAAAATTGGATTAATTTGGCCTCCTAATTTATTTATTTGTGAAGTTCTTTTGGAATACATTTCCCCCTCGGATCGGCCAAAAGAACGGATTTCACATGAATAAATTCTGAAAGGATGATTGTGGATTATTACTAGTGGCGGTATTGACCCTCACCACGAGTGGCTTGCTCAAAGCGAAATAATAATCCTGTATTTAATTATGGTTATTACTTAGGCATATGAAATTGATATTAACTTACTCCCCTCGGAGTCCCTGTCAATTTCTATGTGGTCAAAGTGGGAGCCAACTATTAATTTTGAATTAAGGATCTGTAACTTTTAAGTTTGTGATCCGCTTGAATGTATTTAAATGTATAGACCACCCCTCGTGGCACATTTAAATTGTTTCGAGATGTTGGCTGATGCATGATTATATTGTTTTAAGGTTTCAATATAATTGATGTGATCGAATTATGTGATAATTTCGTATTTTTCTAGATATTGATATGAATGTATGTTTTATTCTCATTTCATCATGTCGCAACCTTTTAATCCACTGTTTAATATACTTAAAGTTAATAAATTTTTTGGAGAGAATTATATCGATTGGAAATATATTTTAAATTTGTCCTTACTGCACGTAAACACAATTGGGTTATTCACGTTAATAAACCCGGCAAGCCTAATGATAAGTCAAGCAATGGGAAAAGACAGTTTATGATTGACAGCGTGACAATGAACACATGAAGTGCATCATCTTGACATCTCTGTCTGAGGATGTGAGACGCGTTCATGAAGACATTGTATCCACTGTTGAAATCATGGAAAGTCTTGAAGAGATATTTTCACATCAGAATCCCATGACTAATCAGTTCACCAAACATGACTCGGTCAAGTTGGAAATGGTGGAAGGAACGCCCATGAGGGAGCACGTTCTCGAAATAATGGCATACCTTAACAAGTTGGAAGTACTTGGTGCGGATTTTGATTGATTTCATATACCATTCTCTACCGAGAAGCTTTGAGTAGTTTCATCTGAACTGTCAGATGAATGAACGGACAAGTCGTTTGCCCGAGCTCTTGCAAGCTTTAGTTTCGGTGGAGGTGATAATGGAGCACCAGTCTAGTGCTATGGTGGCTAATGGTCCGTCTACCTCTTTTGGTCCCAAGGGAGGGAAAATGAGGAAGAGAACCAAAGGCCGGATCCAAGCAAGTCCAATTGTTGCGAAAGGCAAATGCAAAGGCTAGCATCGAAGGGGAAGTGTTTTAGTTGCGGTGAGAGAGGACAATGGAGGTCTGCCTGTTCCAAGTCTAAGAGGCTAGGAAAGTTAGGTAATTCACACACCCTAGTCGTCGAAACTTGTGAAGTGGCGTATGCTGTCTATTCGTGGATAGTGGATACGAGAGCTACTGGTCACATTTGTTTCATGGGTTCAAGCTAACCCGACGACTTAACGGAAGTGAGATCCTCATCACATCGGGCATTGCTACGAGAGTGGCAGCTGAAGCAGTGGGAGAAGTGCGCCTATCTTTTGAAGATAGAGTTATGGTCTTGAGAGACATTCTTCATGTTCCTAGTTTAGAAAGAGCTCAACCTTCAGTTTCTAAACTGTTTTTGAATAGATACTCAGTTTCTTTTAATAAGGATGTTATTATTCTTGAAACGATGAGTTTATCTATTCCGGAACTTCAATGGATGATCTTTATACCATTATTTGGGCACACCACTCATAAAATTGAATCTAATAACACATCGATTATTCCGAGTAATAAAAGGAAGCATTCTTCGGACATGAACGAAACACTTCTATGGCATCTTAGATTAGGTCATATTAATCTAATGCGGATACAAAGGTTGGTGAAAAATGAATCTTTGGAGTCACTTCAAGTTGAGTCATTTCCAACTTGTGAATCCTGTTTAGAGGGTAAAATGACCTAAAGGGCATTTGGAGCCAAGGGGAATAGAGCCACCAAAGTGTTAGAACTCGTTCATACCGATGTGTGTGGTTCAATGACGATCATAGCAAGAAGGGGTATGAGTAATTTGATAATTACTCGAGATATGGATACATCTACCTTATGATGCATAGGGAAAGAAGTATCAAGTTTCTACGATTTGATCGTGGAGGCGAGTACCTTAGCAATGAATTCTTGAACTACCTATTGGACGAAGGGATTGTATCCCTGTTGACCGCACCGGGAACCCCTCAATAGAACGGTATGGCGGAACGAAGGAAACAGACTCTTTTAGAAATAGTCAGATCCATGATGAGTTATTCAGATTTACCCAAATCGTTTTGGGTAACGCCTTGGAAACGGCGGCTTACATTCTAAACTTGGTGCCATCCAAATTGGTTCCTAAAACCCTAATGGAATTATGGACTGGGCGCGAGCCCAGTCTAAGACACTTGCGGCTTTGGGGTTGTCCGGCATACGTGCTAGACAAGGAAGCCGGTAAGTTGGATCCACGTTCGGAATTAAGGCTGTTTATAGGATACCCCGCGGGAATGAAAGGGTGTATGTTCTATAGTCCCAAGGATCAAAAGACCATGATTAGTTCGCACTTTAAATTCTTGGAGGAAGACTATATGAACAAAAGAAAGCCCAGAAGTGAGATTACCTTAGACGAGTTAAGAGGGTAAACCCCTATACCAAGTATACAAGATGATGTACCACACGTCACACCTTCACAACCGGAACCCCGTTGCAGTGGGAGGATTGCTAGGCAACCCGAGAGATTCATGGGGATAGGAGAATCTTCGGATTTAGTTCCCGGCAATGAATCAGACCCATACGACGAGGCAATCCAAGATAAAGACGCGAAGTCGTGGCAAACGGCAATGGAAACCGAGATGGGTTCGATGGATCATAATCAAGTGTGGGAGTTGGTCGAACCACCCAGTGGGGTAGAGCCCATTGGATGCAAGTGGGTGTACAAGAGAAAAAGAGGACCGGACGGAAGGGTAGAGACCTTCAAAGGAAGGCTTGTGGCCAAAGGGTATACTCAGAAAGAAGGGTTCGATTATGAGGAGACCTTTTAGCCTGTAGCTATGCTTAAGTCCATCCGTATTCTCTTGTCGATCGTTGCGCACCGAGATTACGAGATCTGGCAAATGGATGCCAAGACAGCTTTTCTTAACGGAAGTCTTGACGGGATAGATATCTATATGCAACAGCCCAAAGGTTTCATTGAAAAAGGCCAAGAGAATCTCGTATGCAAGCTTAAGAGATTCATTTATGGACTTAAACAAGCATCGCGTACTTGGAACCAGTGTTTTGATCAAGTGATTAAGTCTTATGGGTTTGATCAAAATGAGTTCGAAAGTTGTGTGTATAAGAAGCGTGACGGAACTGCGGTGGTATTCTTAGTATTATATGTAGACGATATTCGGCTCATTGGAAACAATGTAAAGGTATTGGGATCAAGTTCACTCGAGATCGCAAGAGGAGGATGTTGGGCTTATTGCAAGTTTCATACAAAGCCACTGTTTTGAAGCATTTTAGCATGCAAGATTCCAAGAAAGGTTTTGTACCTTTTAGGCACGGAATCCATCTATCTTAAGAAATATGCCCTAAGACGCAAGTGGAGATAGATGACATGAAAGACGTTCCGTACGTTTCGGACGTAGGAAATCTTATGTATGCAATGTTGTGTACGAGACCGGATATCTGCTTTGCCGTGGGCATGATGGCAAGATATCAAAGTAACCCCGGGAAAGCACATTAGATTGCAATTAAATGTGTTCTTTAGTTTCTGAAAAGAACTTGGTATGGAATGTTGATTTAACAGTCAGACAGTCTAATTCCCGTGGGATACACGGACTCAAATTTCCAATCAGATATAGAATCCAGAATATCTACCTCGGGTAGTGTGTTTTGCATGGGAGAAGGAGCCATGACATGGAGAAGCGATTTGCAGAAATGCATCGCCGATTCGACCATGAAAGCCGAATAAGTAACTGCTTGTGAAGTAGCGAAAGAAGCGGTTTGGCTCAAGTACTTCTTAGTGGACTTGGACGTTGTTCCGAATTTGCCCATCATAATCACTGTCCATTGTGATAATGTCGGAGCAGTTGCAAATTTAAGGGAACCGAGAGCCCACAAGGCCAGCAAACACATTGAAAGAAAACACCATCTTATACGAGAAATCGTTAAGAGAGGAGATAAAGAGGTGACAAAGATAAATGTCGGAGGACAACCTAGTACATCCATTCACAAAGGGTCTGCCTCATAGTACATTCGAGAGACATGTGGATGGAATGGGAGTCAAGACTATTGCCAATCTGCTTTAAGTATAAGTGGGGGGAATTATTAGGTTAGTGTAGGTTGACATGAGATGTCACGTAGAGCTACTACACTAAGACATGCATGATGTATACTAAAAAGCAGACTTTAAGTTTAAGTGGGAGATTGTTGGAGTTATACGTGAAAGTATGCTTTTACTTTGTATAACTCGTGTATCAAACACTTATTTATGAGAATAATTCTTTTATCACATTTGCTTTAGATATGATTGAATGTTGAATATTTATTGCAAACAGTTCATAATAGTACTAGTTACATTGTAGTTAATGTGGTGATACCCGATCACGGAAGACAACATTAACAGTTCCCTTGTAACTAAACGTACATTTTCACGACCTAGGTGGAATTGAACAATCCGCCGTGAAAGGTCGATGTGTAAGGCTCAGATTGGTCTGTCTTGACTAAGAGATTGCACTAGCACATTTAGTATGTGTTGAAGAGGACCTACAACGAGGATAAATTCTTCTGTTCTGAAATGTGAAGAATTAGACCTCAGTGGTTGTTGATTTCTTAATCTCCGTCACTTAAATAGGACTGTGTGTGCTTAATGGTTACTGCTTTGATTCATGTTGGGTGAGAATCATTGTGACTTCGAACCTTGTGCTTTGGGTAGTAATATTAATCATACGACGGTTGCTAAGATTTAATACGAAGAAACGCGTGCGAGTACGGCTCGTGTGATTAGTCCCCTTGGTGGGCTCAGAAGTTTTATCGTACCAAATCTTGCAAGTGAAGAATTAGTTTCTTCGGTACGAATAATAATGTTGAGCCGTCTTTACTCCAAGGTGAAATATATTAATTAATTTAGAGCTATTCAGAAGCTTAATTAATTAATGGACTTGATAATCTTAACGCGAGAAATAATAACCAGGAGCCCATATTATCGTAATATGGATTAAGATGGATAGTGCAATATTAATTTATTAGTGATAATAATTAATATTAATGGATTGAATTATATTGGGGCTCAATATTGAAATTCAGAAGTCCATTAGGAGGTCCAATCTTAATTCTCCTTAAAGGCCCCTCAAGTAGCCCAATAATGATAAGATAATTAAAATAAAAAGATAATATTGTGCTAATTTTTACACTTAATTTTCGAAAAAAGCAATATTAGAAGAGAAAAGATTTTGTTGATTTTCTTGGAAAGATATTATGGAAGATATGTATTCTTGGAATACAAGAATATCTCATATATTCAAGAAGATCCAAATCTTGGGATCTCTACTAGTAATTTTCGAAAATTACCCCATAACAAGGTGAGTGAGATTTTTGTGGAATATTTTATTTTGGAGAAAAGAATATATGAGATATATTCAAGATTTCTTAGAGTCTAAGAAAAGATTTTCTCCAAAAGCCCATATTCCCTAAAAAAATTCGGCCACTCTATGTTATAAATAGGGGATGATTATTTCATCCCCAAGTAAATAATTCCATGTGTTGGAAAAATCAAGAGCATAGATATTTTTTTCCTTAGTTATTTAAATTGTTCGAAAGCATCTCCCACCGGTGATCGAATAAGGCGAAAAGAAAATACTTGAGAAGACTTTTGAGTTGATAAAGCGCGTACGTGTTAGTCCCGTTTTATTCAAAGGCCAAGTTCTACGATAGGTACGTTAATCACATATTATCTTGTTTATTCCGCCATAGATTATATGTGAATTAATTCAACATGCATGATGTTAAAATTGGTTGTTGGAATTATTATTTGAATTAATTAGGATTAATTCATGCTAGTAATAATTGTATTTAAATTCGTATTTAAATTTCACCCCGAATAGATTCCGGGCACCCCTATTTTCCCAACATAATGACTATGTAAATTTGACTCTAATATTTGATGTAATTTAACTTACTCTTGACTATTAACTCTTATTTTGTAATTGGAACATTTGACTCAAATATTTAATGTATTTTAATTCTTTCTTAATAATGACCATAGATTTTTATTTTGTATATGGAATATTTGACTCTAATATTTAATGTCCTTCGATTCCTACCTAAAAACATATTTAATTATTGGTAGAAATTTATTTATAGAATGTTCAACGTTTAATTCAATATAAATAATACAAATGAATATTACTTTTCGTATATATTATTATATAAATAATATCCATTTAAGATAAATGAATTAAAATACTTATTGTTGTTGTAAAGTAATTAATCATTGAAAAATTAAAAAAAAAAATCTACATGTAATAAATAATGAAAAAAATAGTTCAATTCTTACGTTAGCTTAAATTTCATCATGTGTTCTTGGATTAATTGTTGAGTATATAATCACATGATATAAGCTAAGTTAACTCTTAATAATAGGTGAAGTCAAATTGTTTGTCAATTAATTTTCAATGCATTAATACTAAATTTTAATGTAATGGCCGAAATCAAGCATTGTTGACTAATACCATTTAAAGAATAATTAACCATAACATTTTCATGGTTTAATTATTTTAATACAAATTTAAAAAATAGATTTTATTATTGATTGATATATATTTTAAATTTGTTCGATGTTTTACTAAATTAGGACTCTATATTATCGGTTAAATTTCAGTTTAATATGTTGAGTATGTATAGAATGAAAAAATAGATTTTTCACCAAATATCTTTTTAATAGTCCATTACATAAAAATCTAACAAATAACGTTTATTATGTAATTCAAATGATGATATTTTTATTGATTATTTTGATAAAAAAAAAAATCAATGATGTACAATGTAATTTTATCATTTAAATGATTTTATTATTTAATGTAAATAATCGACCACATTTATTCCATGTATGATATAGATGAATTATAATATATAATTAGTAAAAATTAATTATAAGAAATTTATATACGAAATTTAGGATCAATCTTGCAAAGTAATGTTGACATATTAAATGTGGTGCTTAAATATAATTTATTATACACTAATTTTTAGGTGACTGAATTGACTTCATCAAAAATAAAGAAGTATTCTTTGGTGATTGCAAAATTGTGGTCTTTTTTTTTTTCTTTTTATCTATTTCAACTTTAATTCTGAATATAACACATTTAATACATGTCACAATTTTAAATTAATATGTTTAATAATTCGTTAGTAATATTACATATTACCATAATAGATAATACACACCCTTTAAAAGCGTGATTATCGGTTTTAAAATCGTGATTATGGAACGCATAATGAGATTGTTTAGGAATTAAGTTTAATTAATTACTTTTAAAAGAAGATTATCACTTTTCAATCTGTGGACTTGATTTACGTAACTAACGTTATAATTTTAAATAAATTGTAATAAGAACTTAATAAAGCATGGTACATGGTGAATTAATGGTGGTACAGACTTAATTAAAGCGTGGTACGGGATGAACTAGTTTTGGTACAAACTAAATATTTGATTGTAAATGTTTAAATAAAATTGTGTACGGATTGAATTAATTGTGGTACGTCCTAAATATATAGTGGTATGAGCTTGAATAAAGTAGATACGAGATAATAAAATTTCACAAATGGTATCTGACATTACCTCTTTAGATTTGATGTACTTTGAGATTTTTATATATTTTTACAAATTAATTTATATATTTTCTAATATATTGCTTTCATTTTAAAGTAGTATTGTTTTAGGTTTTATATTTTCATTTTAAATGTAATAATTTTGTTTATATTTTTTTCTGGACAAACCAACCTCATCTTTTGGAGAATTGCACTTTGAAATGTTATACAACCAAATAATGAAATGATTCAGAATATAATTAATACTAGCTCATTAAGTTGCAATTCACACATCATTATACAATTAATATGATTCACCATATTTACGTGAATTATTTTAAATCAACACATTTACAATTAATTTTTTAGTCATAGAGTCTACTTATACCTACTGTTTATTTAATTTTGTATAATTTTTTAGGGAAAATTGTTTTTTTATCCTGTAACTTTACCACTTTTTGATTTTCGTCCTGCTGACTTTCAAATTTTGATTTTAGTCCCGTAACTTTGCCTAATTTTGATTTTCGTCCTGTTGATTTTCAAATTTTAATTTTGGTCTTGTAACTTACATATTTTTTTATTTTTGTCCTACAATCTACCATCCCTTACAGGACAAAAATAAAAAAGAGGTAAAATTACAGGACTAAAATCAAAATTTGAAAGTCAACAGGACGAAAATAAAAAAGAGATATAGTTATCGGAATAAAATCAAAATTTGAAAGTCAGCAGGACGAAAATAAAAAAGTGGTAAAGTTATAGGACGAAAAAAAATTATTTTCCCTAATTTTTATTAGAAAAAAATGTATACAATTTTATTAATTTATAATTTTTAATCATTGAAGAGTAATTAGAGGAACTGAATCGGATGCAATAGACGCGGAGGTCATTTCTGTCATGAGGTCTGTAAGAGAAGAGAGAGAGAGAGACCTAAGGTTTAATGGTGTTTTATTTATCTGATATCATATAAGATTCTTTTTAATTGTTACATAAGATGAATGAATATCTTATTCACCGTGAAGAATGCGTATGATTTTACACTCACTCAAATCATATACAAGGGACCAATGTCAAACATATTCAATATGGACTTCCAGTTATATGCTCATGGTGTGATGTAATTTAACGGTATTCAATGAAAATATTATGCATGTTATAGTTTTGTCCAGTAACTTTTCGAATTGCTGTAAAAAAATATCGAGGGACCAATACCAAACTTTGAGGACATATTAGTTAGTTGGGTTTTTCTACGGTCAGTAAGGCTTTCGCCCTTTCTGACGTCAGTAATTTTTTTGATTACCGTTGGATCTTCGATCTAACGTATTATTTTTTTTTTAATAGATTGCACTTTGCATTAAAGCGTTTGCACTCTGCACATTGCAATCGCACTATATCACCCTATTAATAAATTAAATTAATAAATATAAAATTACAAAAATACCTTTTTTACTTTAAAATAATTTATAATATTAAGGGATTATAGTTCATCTTTCCCAAGCAATGTTCAAACACGCATAGGTAGCGCAGTGAAATTCATCCATAACCAAGCAATTTCAAGCTATCTCGTTGATAATTATCGGAATGCCAAATTCAAATTCTCTAATTGAAGAATTATCAAAAGCCCCAAATTTAAAACTCAAAACAATTCAAATCACCCAAGTTTAAAAATCTCAGAATCCTACAAATTGACGGAAGACGGAAGACGGAAGGGAGATGTGCAGAAGACGATGGGAACCTGAGAATTAGATTGGTGGAATTTGATTTTACCAAGTTGTGGTGGGGAAGATTAAGGGAGTTGGGAAGATTCTGAATTTACAGGTTGGGAAGAAGAATTGATAAAAGAAAAAGAAAAAAAAGAACGATCTAGCAAAAAAAAGAAAAAAAAAGAAGAGGGTCTCGAAACAAAGGAATTGCAATGAAAATTGTGTTTATTTAAAAAAAAAGAATGAAAATTGTGTTTTGATTTAGTATCAAAATTTAAATAATTTTTAAAACCCTAATCTAATTTTTTTAATTATTATAAAAAAAAGACATAAGGTTAAAATAAAAAAAACAAATAAAAAAACTATAAGGATATTTTTGTAATTTTATAATATTTTCTATTAAAAAATAATAATTTTCCTTCGGGCGAAGTTAGATCGCAAATGACAAAATTAAATGATGTGTTAAGTTTTTATTGGTTTACTGACGTCAGAAAGGGCGAAAGCCTTCCTGACCGTAGAAAAACCCTAGTTAGTTTTACACTTTTACTTTATTAAAGGGAGTTTAGTTAAAAAAATTACTAAATGATATATTGAAAAAATTAGTGCAGTGAGGGATAAATAAGAGATGTTTGAAAATAATTAGTTTAAGAGGGTAAAACTATTTGGCAAAAACTTGTGTGAGACCGTCTCATAATATGAGACCGATCAAATTAAAAAAAGTGATAGGATTATCATAAAATGTGATAATATTTTTAAAGAAAAGTGATAAGTCACATTTAATAAAAAATATTATCACTTTTTGTTTAAACCTTATCACTTTTTAAAAGTGACAACTTTTTAATTAACAAGTGACACATTTTAAATTAAAAGTGGATCAAATATTATTGGTCTCATACTATGAGACGGTCTCATACAAGAATTACTCAAACTATTTTTTCATAGTTTGGAATAATCTAAATTGTAACGGAAGGAGTATCAAATAAGATTTTAATTTTATCATGTATTATGTATATTTTACGATTATTTAGAAAAAATAAATAAATTAAATCATCATTTTTTATACATAATTTTTTTTTTCAGCTCGCGAAATTTGCGAGGTCTTATCTAGTACCATATATAGCACAAATGCATGAAATCATAGTATTTTAAAATAGAGGCTTTAACACAAAAACATGAAATCAAAGTATTTTAAAATAGAGGCTTTTGAAAGATGGGGAGTGATTCACCCATAGATATAAAATTCAAACATAGAATATTAATTTCTATATAAACAATTAACAATATTCGTAATGTTATGATAGGATTACATATATAATAAGTTAATAACCGACTCCATTGTGAGTCTAATCTCGCTTCTCTCTCTCTCTCCATCCTCCCCAAATCTTCTCTCCTCTCTCTCTCTCAAAAGATTCGAGCCCACACAGACATGCACAGCTCTGAATGCCTACACAACTAATCCAATTTCGTACAGATTCACCCTAAAACCTCACCCACACACCCCAATTTGAATGGTTATGAGAATTTTTCCGCTTTCGCCGATTCAGAACCATCGTTTTTCCGGAGGAATATTTTCATGGAGGAAGAGCCAATGGGGCGAAGATTCGCAGTAGGTTACGCCCTTGCTTCAAAGAAACAAGCGAGTTTCATTCAGATTTCGCTCATAAATGTCGCCAAGGAGAAGAACATCGATCTAATCAGGATCGATTTAGAGAAGCCCTTAATCGAACAAGGCCCCTTCGATTTGGTTATCCACAAAATCTGCGGCGCAGAGTGGAGGAAACAGCTCGCCGACTACTCCGCCGACAACCCTAACGTCTTGATTATTGATCCCCCCGATGCAATTGAACGCCTCCACAATCGCATTTCCATGCTCCAGGTGGTTTCGGAGCTGAATGTGGCGGAATGTGATTCGGTTTCGTTTGGGATTCCGAAGCAGATCCCGGTTTACGACGCGGATGAAGTGGAGGAGGTGGATTTGGAGGCCGAAGGGTTGAAGTTTCCGGTGATTGCTAAGCCTCTGGTGGCGGACGGCAGCGCCAAATCGCACAAAATGTCGCTGGTCTACAACAGGGATGGGCTGAGTAAGCTGAAGCCGCCTGTTGTTCTGCAGGAGTTTGTGAACCACGGCGGCGTTATCTTCAAGGTGTATGTTGTGGGGGAGTACGTGAAATGTGTGAAGAGGAAATCGTTGCCGGATGTGAGCGAGGAGAACCTGGAGAATTTGCAGGGTTTGCTGTTGTTTTCTCAGGTCTCCAATCTCAACAGCGTGGACAAGTGTGGGGATACGTATTACAAGATGATGGACTTGCAGGACGGGAAGACGGAGATTCCCCCCATGAATTTGTTGGTGGATATCGCCAGGGGATTGAGGCTTGCAATGGGGTTGCATTTGTTCAATTTTGATGTGATTAGGGACACTAGGATTGGTAATAGGTACCTTGTGATTGACATTAACTATTTCCCAGGTTATGCAAAGATGCCTAGCTACGAACGTGTTTTGACAGACTTTTTCTGGGATGTTTTGACTAAGGAGAAGGGCCAGGAGGAGGATGTGAATTTGGGTGGTTTGATGAAGAAGGAAGTTAGGAGGTTGGTGAGTAATAGTGGGTGTGATGAGGATAACACGGGAGCAACGAATTCGAGATGAAAGATGGGATATAAAGAGGTAGCTGTTAGAAGCGATTCGAAACAGAAGCAAACCGATTTGGGTGTTAGAAGAATGCTTAACTTGGAGGGGGGTTGAATGGAAATGGTGAAGATGGAATCTACAACACTAGTTAATAAGTAAATTTCATTGCTTTGGATCAGCTAAATGTCAGCATGAAGTGTTGCTCATTGTAAATTTCAGTTGCTGAGACAGGTACTTTTCTTTGGAGACAATTCATTCTCAACTACTGTTCAAGTGTTTTAGGATGTTGTATTACCCTTCTGAAGAAATTGTTTTGATAACCTGTATAGTTGGGAATGTTGCCATTCAGTTGCGACAGTCGTTAATCTTTACTCATTTTCTTCATTTATAGACTATTAAGTAACTGTTTAGAGATGAACTTGTAAAGAATATAGATGAAGGCATTTGAAAATACTTGTGCATAACTTGTTGTCACAACTTACCCTGAATGAGATAATTCAGATGATTGCTGGTTATATATAATGCTGGAAAAGGATGAGTTTGCTTTAAAATGCAGTAATAAAGATAGTGTTGTACAAAATTTAGGCTTCATATAATCAAGATGTTAGTAAATGCTTGTAAAGCTACACATGTAACTCGCTTTCTTGAGGAAACAGCCATTCTTCATTAGGTTCCTGGACTAGCAATGTGTCCCTTCTAATTGGTTTTCAAACATAATATGCTTATGTTACTAATTCGCTGTACGAAATTTCTGTGGGAGAGTGACTTCTTATGTTAGTTCATGTTCTTATATCTATGTCACCTATGTGCGTAAATGAAGCAATTGTTTAGGGAGGCAGATTAAACGGTCCCTGTTTCTGTAGAATATGCTATTACTGAATGAAAAGTAACCCATCCTCTAAGGCTATGCTTGTTTTAGGATTATGGTGGAGGGTGGAAATCCGGATGATGAAATTTAGAATTTCAAAATATTGATAAATATTGACACTGTTTGTTTGTTTTGAGATTTTGAGTAGGATTGAATGTAACTTTGCCAAATCAATTGTGTGAATATATGATGTGGTATTATCATACGTAACATCCCACATTCTGTTGGGGAAATCACAAAACAAACATACCCTCGACTCGGAAAAGGCATAATCTGTACCTGAACTATCACCTGGTGTAGTAAATGCTGTGACTTTTTCTTTATAAGTTATAAGTTCTATAGCCATCAATTATATGGATGTCAAGATTATGGATATTGAATTGTGTAGTTCTTTTTGTTGTTTTTAACATCTCATTGGAAATCAGCAGTGCTCCTTTGAAGGTTAATTAGTGCCAAGTGTTTGAATATGTTATTCTGTACGAGTGATTTGTTAGTTGATGCTTTTGTGCTTTAATGAAGCTATTTTTGGCAGTTGATCTTTTATCACTCTGTCTTGAATTGCATAATGAAAATCTTACTACCATATTTTTAGTTAAAACATCCTCTTATTTTTTAATGTACTATTTAATACTGTTCACTTAGTTTTTTATAATGTTCACTTTCAATTCTCAAAATTATTATAATATATGTATGTGTGTATATATATATATTACTTTATCTTAATATGGCAATGGCCATTTTTTAAAGTTGGGTGCATCCTATGATGCACGGATTCTTCTAAAAATATCACAATGCAGTATCGGATTCGCACCCGCCCCCTAAAAGGGGTAAGATTCTTGAATCCGTGAATCGGATTCTCCACGTGGCGAATCCGGCTGCTACGTGGCGAATTCACTAACGGATACTCGAATTCTCCTTGCGTATCCTACTTATTAAGCATTAAATGTGTTATTTCAATTGAATTTTATTATATAATATAATTCAAATTGACAATGTAACACTTGTTTTATATTGTAATCACTGTTATGACGTATATATTAGACTAATTGAATTTAAATTGATTTTTGGTTACTTAATTATATTAAATTATTGAATATGTTTAAGTTTTGGGTCAGAGAAAATGTGAATTATATACATTCGATTTACAAAATTTTAAAATATATTTAATTTTTTAGGTTTTATATATAATAAAATATAAATAAATAGACGTATCCTTGACGAATCGCACCTTAAGGTTTTTAAAAATTCGTATCCCCGAATCTGTATCGTATCGCTCCCGCACTCCCGCACCCGCACCTGTGCAACATAGGGTGCATCATGTGCCAGTGACGATTATAAATTGAGTGACCATTTTTAAATTGGGCAAGTTCCGGTGACAATTTTTATTATTATTAATTCAGTTTCAGTCTCATAATAAACCATCTAATTACATATATAAGAAGACAAAAAAAATCACTAAGGACATTAGTTGTTTTTATTGAAAAGTATTAGTTGTATTTATTGAAGAGTATTACTGATTTATACTAAAGGGTCTTAGTTGTTCAGTGAAAAAACACCAAGACTCAGTGTAAACCAGTAATACTATTCAGTAAAAACAACTAATACTTTTCAATGAAAACAACTAATACCCTTCAGTGATTTATATGTAAAGCAATTTCACTCTATACACACTCATATAAGTATTATGTGTATCTTTAAGTAATAGGATTATACATAATCAAATATTATATGTTACAGTAAAATATTACCACAAATATGGGTATAGAATATTCCACCGTAAAATAACACCCATATTAAAAAATTCGGGGATTATGATCGGGTTGGACGTATTTTTCCCAAAATCTCGTGTAGATTTAAATTCAAGATTTTCGCTCTCATTTTGTGTTATTATATGGACAAACATGTATTACTATGAGGACAAAAAATGTGTTACTATCAAACTAAATATTATTTTTTCACAAATAATTATTTATTTAATTTTTTTTTTTACTATAATATAAGGCAAAATATGTGATACTATCAGAACTATTATTAGGTTTTCACAAATATATAGTTGTTTTTGCATAAATAATTATTTTTTCATACAATAATACATATAAGGTAATGAAAAGTATGTTACTCTAATAACATAAGTGTGTTACTATATGGAGAAAGACGTGTTCACGCAAAATATAAAAGTATTCTCACAGGTTGTGTTATCATAATGGGAAACATGTGTTATTGTATAAATAAATGTGTGTTACTGTAAGGATAAATAAATATTTATCATATATAATAACACATAAATTATTGAAATATGTGTTACTAGATGAATACAAATGAGTTACTATATTGAGAAAATTTTGTTATTATAAAGACAAGCATGTGTTACTATAAGAGCATATTAGTCTTATTGTACGTACAAATATTTATTTGTCCTTACAGAAATATATTTTTGTTCTTATAATAACACATGTAGGGTATTGAAAGATGTGCTTCTACATGAACAAAATAGTACCAGCATAAACAATAAACTTAAATTTAAAGGGATTAAAATAAATAAAAAAAATACATATTTATCTTTATAGTTACTATAAAATACAAATATTTGTTGTTTAAAGGAATAGTAACACATATTTTGCTCTTACAGTAACACACGTTTGTCATATAGTAATACAAATTGAGAGCGAAATTCTAAAATTAGCTTTTGTGCGATTTTTTTTGGAAAGTTCGTCCGATCTTGCCTGACCAGCTTAGAATTCACAAATTTTGACATGAATTGACCTGCAAATTTATTATACTTGTCTTTTTTATACTTCATCGTCTCAAGACTTTCTCCACTCTTCCTTTTTTCTTGTATTTTAGCAAGCGAGTTGTTTATTAGTATTTGAAATTATAAAGTGACTTTTAAAAAGTGGTATAATAGATCTATGTCCCATTTATGGCAAAGTCTCATATGCATCAAGTGCACGGTGCACTCACTCAACAGTTGAAATACTGTATACACTGAAAAGTTAGTCTCAGTTACACTGAAAAGTTTACACTGAAACTTGATTTTCAATGTAAACTTTTCAGTGTAATTGAGCCTAACTTTTCAGTGTGATTGAGACTAACTTTTCAGTGTATACATTATCAACTGTTGAGTGAGTGCATCATACACCAAATGCACAAGAGACTTACTCCTCATTTATTATAAAGTGACTTAAAAATTACTTAATCATTTCAATACTAATGAAAAACTCATTTGCTAAAACACGTGAAAACAGTAACTGTGAAGAAAGATGTGAGACAGAGGTAGTAGTATATATTTTGCAAATTTATTATACTTGTCTATTTTTTATTCCTTATGTCTCAATTTTGTTTCTCATTCCACTATTCACCCTCCTTCAACACTTCTAAGTTTTAAATTACATTTCATTCCACTAATAATTACAGAAAAGAAACATCAACATTTTGTTTCATTCATTTAAATTGAATAATATGTCATCATAAAAAAATATTTTATTCATCTAAATACTACAAATAAAATCTCACTTTACAAGTCAAATGAAAAAATAAAATTGAAACAGGTGGAGTATATTTTTTTTATAGGAGTGTCCCTCAAATGTTAAATGTAACTAGTGTATCTCCCGTGATGAATATTTTAAATTTTAAACGTGATATTCTATAATGAATGAATTATAAAAGAATAGTTTAAATTAAACCATAAACCAATTAATATATAAAATTATTTTATCCATACAATATTTAACTATTTATTAAATTCATAATAAATACTAAAATTTATAGAATAATTTTAATATTTAACAAAACTTATGTAATCTAAATAAAAATTCTTTAAATTCGATCAATCATATAATTATTAAAGTCAATAAAAAATACTTTAAATATGAATTTTCTTTTTATATGTGCAATATATATGTTAAATCAAAAGTGTTTAAAAGACAATCAATTTGACATATAGTGTGTTGATAGATTTAAAATTGAAAACTTAAAGAATTTTGAAGTCATTGGTACAAAATAAAAAAGAAAATAAATTGGTAAAATTAATTCACTATCTTTATTAGAGTGTAGAACTCACTATTGCACCACAAAACAAGTAGATTTCACATGCTCCAATAGTAACAATTTTTTCTCTCCCCTAACTTCTATTTATATATATATATATATATATATATATATATATATATATATACTGATAGCTATATTAGAACTATGAAATACAAATATTGGCTCCACTTGGTAGCCATTCATAATTTAAGAAGGGGAGTATAAATTTAGTATTGATTATATGTAATACATTGCTTGATACATCAAATTAGGAAATACAACATTAATTTGTAAAAATTCTCACAGTTACTTGGTAGGGAGTAATAAAAATGGTACAAAACATTAAAAAAAAAATACTAATTACTATTTTGTCCTTCTTCTTCCTTTGTATCAACCAAGAATTCAGTTATGCAGGCCACCATGAAAGAACCAATTTCCAGCAACTGAATTCAAAAACAAAAATCCATGGAACACATAAACTCAAAATCCATGGACGTAATTAGAAAATCCATATTCTATGAGAGTAATTTGCAAAAATCCAAAAACCCCTAATCAATAATAGATAACTCAAAATCCAAAAATCCCTCAATCATTACAGAAATTGAAACCCATATTCAAAAATTCAACCATAACAATGAAGGAAACCCAGTGAAGAGGGCAACCATATATATACAACAAGGTACACCATTTTGCAGATCTTTAAAGAGAAGAAGAGAGGATGTTGATCTGCAGAGCCTCGACAACTCCATTGCCATGTTGTCAAAAGGATGGCCGAGTTCGAACTCATGAGAGAGAAAAGGGTGATAACGACGACGTCGATGTTTGGGTGGGGGCGGAGCCGACGACAACGATGAGGTGCAGATGGCGGAGGTTGGAACTTGGAGGTATGGATTCTGGAGGCAACCTAAGGATGGGGATAGAGGAAGAGGGGTATTTATGGTAGAAGCGACATGAAAATCTACTATAGAAGTCATCTTTGCCGTGAACCACCGAGATGGACGAACAATTAATGATGGTGGGAACAGTGAAATGAACGTAATAGGGTTTTCTATTTTACCGGTTCATAGGATTAAAATCGAATCCTGCATAAAATAATAAGCTCAACCAAGCAATATTTTGGTTGGATAAAATTTGCTAACATGGGTCTTTTATGGGCTTATATGCCCAACCAAGTGAAGCCTACAATTATATTATGTAGTTAATAAAAATATAATTGTTATGTATGACAATTAGGCTATAATATGCTGCACCTGAATCCCCAGAGCAGGAAATCGGCCTAACAACATGTACCTTGGGGGAGTAACTTATGGCATAACATTTATAAAGGGAGGAAATTGGCCTAACATAACATCTTGGGGTCCCAGTCCCATATTATTAAACATTGATATAGACTTGACAACGGAACGGTGAATCTTGGATTTTTTTTTTCATGGAATGAGGATAAATGTGAATTATATTCTATTGGCGTTAACGAGGCAAGGATCATATTTTCCGCCCTAGTGGGCCCCGTTCCTCGTGAGTATTTATATATACATATATAAATTTAATATTTTATATAAATAAAATTATCATAAGCAACATTGTTGTATCAGTTAATATACATTATTAATAATCAAAATATTATAAATACATAATTAAGAATATGAAAGAATTTTCAACAATATTGACACCAAGTTATAGAATTTCACTTTTATTTTTTTCTATAATTTTAAAGCATTGTGACGCAAAATATGTATATCCAATGTTAATTTATTTTTAATAATTAAACTGTTGTAAATTATTGTAACTTAAACTATATATATTATCAAATAATTTACATAAAGATAAGATACACACACACACACACACACACACACACATATATATATATATATATATATATATATATATATATATATATATATATATATATATATATATTAAGAGTAAGTTTTATATGAAAATGATTTATGATAAACTTATCATGAAACTATTTTAAAGTATCGAATATTATACCAGGGGTATCGATAATCTCACCAAAAGTACTATTAATTTGAGTTCAAGAAAATTTACAACACTTGCAGTATAATATCACCAACCCAAATTAATGATACTTCTAATGAGATTATCAATACTCCTGATCAAATATTCGATACTTTAATATAGTTTCATGATAAATTTATCATGAACTATTTTCATATAATACTTTGCCATAGAACAAACGAGGAATAGAGAATCCCGGTGGGGGTTAGGGAAACCCCGGAGATGGAAATGGAGAGAAATAATTTTCTCCATTCATTTCGCGGGGACGGGAATGAGAATTCCTCAACTTAGTGGGGATGGATCAGGCTTGCCCCGGCCCCGCCCCATTGACAACCCTACTTGATTGGCTATCACAGGTTGGTTCCTACGATTTCGACTAGCCTAATAATTTTTTGTATATACAGTAAAACCTCTCTATAGTCATATCCTTGGGACCACAAAAAAATATTCCTAAATGAGGGTTATTCCTAAATAGAGTTATAAGGTTTTTTTTTTAAATGCATGTATATTATATAATGGTATAATTAGTAGATACATGTACATGTAATGTGTTGAACTTAATTGAACTAATTTACTCACGTAATATGAAAAGACAATACTCAAGAGTCACCCACCATAGATGCATATACTTGCTTTTGATTGCTTTAATTTTTTCATCTATAAATACTATGTATAATTTTTTTTTTTTATCAATTACATCAAATCAACATTTTCTTCACGCATATAATGGCACCAAAAATAGAAAAGAGAACTCAAATTAGTGAAAAAATTCGTGTGGAGATGTGCAAAATGAAAGAACTACATCCAGGTTGGAAGCAAAAAGATTTTGCCAAGTGGTTGGAGGATACTCATAATCTTAAGCTATCGCAATCAGCGATATCGAAGGCGTTCAAGAGGTCAATCAACAATGACGACCAGCAGTCTCTTTCTAATCCAAATGCAAAACGTTTGAGACCGTTGAAGTACCCATTGATGGAGTCGGCTCTTTATGAATGGTTTGTATGCAACCAAGAGCATGTCAATATTAGTGGTGAATTACTCAAGGAGAAGGGCCGCATATTCTTAAAGAGTCTCTATCCAGAAGCAATTTCATTTGAATTTTCTAATGGGTGGTTAGAGAAGTTCAAGCATCGACATGCAATTCAGTCATTTCGGCGTTTCGGGGAGAGTAGCTCAGTTGATATGGAGAAAATTGAAGCAAGTTTGCCATCAATAAGAGAAAAATTGGATAAATGGGATTGGAAGGATATTTACAACATGGATGAAACAGGTTTATTTTATCGAATGCAAGCTGATAATTCTCTTGCAACGAAGCAACTCGAGGGACGAAAGCAAAACAAAGAGAGAATTACAATTGTCATTTGCACCAATGGTGATGGATCTGACAAAGTTCCTCTTTGGATCATTGGTAAGTTTCTTAATCCTAGATGCTTGAAGAATGTTAACCGTTCTACTCTCAATTGCACTTATCGAGCAAATTCAAATGCATGGATGACATCTTTATTCTTTGTTGAATGGCTAAAGTGGTTTGATAGCCGTTTAGACAGAAATGTCTTGTTTCTTTTGGATAATTGTACAGCTCATGGGAAGAAAGAACATCTCCCGCCACTTCACCACACAAATGTTATGTTCTTACCACCAAATAACACTTCCAAGATTCAACCATGTGATGCAGGTATCATTAGAAATTTTAAAGGTTATTATCGTCAGCGATTTAATCATCTACTTTTGAAATGAATCGAGGATCGTGTTTTGGAACCGTCAAAGATCTCTCTCCTCGATGGAATGATAAATGCAGTTGCTGCATGGTCGATAGATGTGAAACTAAGGACGATCGAGAATTGCTTTAAGCACTGCAAAATTCGGACCGTTGAAGTTGACGAGTTGTAAGTTGCAAAAGAAATGGATGAGGAGAATAAAAAACTACTTAAAGAGTTGAAAAGTCAGGTAAAAGATCTTCACTACACCAACGAGATGGAGATGGATATTTTCCTTAATCATCCAAATGAGCAACAAATTTTTTATGCTTTAACGGATGAAGAAATTATTGAAGGAATTAGGCAAGAAAATGAGGAAAATAATCCAGAGGATGATAGCATAGAAGTACAAAAAGTTTCATGTGAAGAAGCTTTAAGCTTACTCGACAAGTTGGAAATGTTTTGGGTTCAACAAGAAGGTGGTCATGTGGACGAGCTAATGCGCACACGCAAGTTGAAGGATAAGGTTACAACACAAAAGATTAAATCATTGTCACAATCAACCTTGAACAAGTATTTTAAATCAACTTAAATCTATTGTAAAATTATATATATTATTATGATTTATTCCTAAATGGAGGTGTATTTCTTTATGTTGGGACTTGAAAAAATATGAATTATGACAATATGGAGTTTATTCCAAATTATAACTGGTCTCAAGTTGGGACCATGAATTTTTATTCCTAAAGAGAGTTTATTCCTTAATAGAGTATTCTTTTTTAGAGGTTTTACTGTATATGCTTTGGGGGGATTAAAATCATTTTCGTCCCGTAACTTTTTACCTTTTTCTTTTTACTCCCATACTTATTTATTTTTTCGATTTAGTCCACAACAATTCAGATTTACCCAAATTAGTCACAAATGACCGGAAAACTCGTGAAACGACGTCGTTTTGATCACGTGCCGGTTACGTGCTAATATTTTCCAGCAGGATAGGAGGGATTAAAACCGTTTTTGGGTAAATTTGATTTGTTGTGAGACTAAATCGCAAAAGTAAATAAGTATGGGACCAAAAAAGAAAAGGTAAAAAGTTACGGGATGAAAAATGTTTTAATCCCTCCTATTCCGTCTGAAAATATTAGCACGTGACTAAAACGACGTCGTTTCACGAGTTCTCCGGCCATTTGGGACTAATTTGGGTAAATTTGAATTGTTGTGGGACTAAATCGAAAAAGTAAATAAGTATGGGACAAAAAAAAAAGGTAAAAAATTACGGGGCGAAAACGGTTTTAATCCCTGCTTTGGGGAGATGGATAAGTAGCCAATGCAGCTGGAATTGGCGACCAAATGGGTCACTCAGGACGCGAGGCGCAACAGGTCGGGCGAGACGATGGATTGAGACACGAGCGCAAATAGTCGCGCTCAATTAAAATTGAAATGTGATCGCTGAAGCACGAGCCACTTCACTACAAACGGGTACAATCACGACCGTCAAATCATAGCCTTGTTTCAAAGCATTATGATTCGTCTGGATCCGAATATTCCAATATTTATAAGAACCCTAGAATTCATTTCAAAGGTATCCGAACTACTCCCTCCGTCCCCTAATAATATTCACATTTACTGTTTTCTCGTGTTTTAGTGAGCGAGTTTTTTATTAGTATTTGAAATGATAAAATAATTTTTAAAGTGTTTTATAATAGAGTAGAGATAGATCTATCGTACCCCTTTCTTGAAATCACTTTATCATTTCAAATATTAATAAACAATTCGCTCGCTAAAACACGAGAATAAAGGTAGTGTGAATATTATTAGGGGACGGAGGGAGTACAATTTTCTTACTTAACATTATAGAATTGCAACTTTTACATTTAGAGCCTAAATGAAAGTTCCATTCACCAAGAATATCCAACTCTTAGTGCAATGATCGTTATAATTTCTTAGTGGCAATTGCTTAAATACCAGTTTGCATAGGCATTTTCGTCTACACACTTTTTATACACCAATAATTTGGATCTGTCTACAGCATCTCACAAAAGACTTCATCTTCATGCATATTTAATTCGGATTAGTTTCACAAGTCTATACTATACCGTCTCACACGAGTACTTATCTTTCATGCATGCATGAATGATTCTTATTGCCTTCCCCATTTCGTCACGAGCAAGCAAGTGATAATAAGCGTCTTACAAATAAAAAATCATTTTCAGAATCAATAATCATATTCCAACAATGACAAATCTCTTAGATACATGTATGGGCAGAAACATTTGTTGGAAAAAAGGGAAAAAAAAAAACAAGAAAAAAAGAAAAGAAAAAGATCCTGAGTAGTAAGAATAAGAAGTACCTCTATCAATGTTAGTTCTGCAGTTGTCTTTGCAGGTTGATCAACTTATAATAAGCCCCATCTTTGTTTTCAACAAGGCTAGAATGAGTCCCCTGCTCTATGATCTTCCCATCTTGCAGTACCGATATTTGATCCGCATTCTTAATGGTCGATAGCCTGTGTGCCACCATCACAGTCGTCCTATTCCTCATCAATCTGTCTAGTGCTTGTTGAACAACTCGTTCCGATTCCACATCCAGAGCACTAGTAGCTTCGTCCAACAATAAGATTGAAGGGTTCTTCAGAATAGCTCTTGCAATGGCTACTCTCTGCTTTTGTCCACCCGAGAGTTGAACCCCTCGTTCCCCCACTCGTGTTGAGTAGCCCTCAGGAAGGGCACTGATGTAACTGTGCGCATTTGCAAGCTTTGCTGCTTCGATGATTTCACCCTCTGTGGCTCCCTCTTTTCCGTAAAGGATGTTTTCATAAATTGATGTGGCGAACAGAGCTGGTTCCTGCTGCACCAACCCTATGTACTTCCTCACGGACTTGAGCTTAAGTTTCTTGATGTCTTTCCCTGCATAATTAGATAATAAACAACATTAGATCTTTCTTCGTTTCAAGTAGGATTAATATCATTTTTTGTCGCTAAAGTTTACCTTTTTTTCAGCTTTGGTCATTCATTTTCACTCGCTATCAAATTTGGTCCTAAAATTACACTTTTACTTTCATATTTGATCCCACCAATAATTGACAGTCTGTTGACTGACAGAATCAACTATCTGGGATGTGCTAAATGTAACTATTATAAGTTCTGTGCTTAAATGTAATCATAATTTTTTTTTAAATATTACATTTAACAACCTCGTATAGTTGATTCCATCAGTCAACAGACGGCCAACTAATAGTGGGGCCAAATGGGGGAGTAAAAGTATATTTTTAGGACCAAACTTGATAGTGAGTGAAACGGAGGGACTAAAACTGGAAAAGATAAAACTTAAGGGACCAAAAATGATATTATCCCATTCGAGTATATAAAATGTAGTGCGCATGAGAGACTCACCATCAATAATTATTTTCCCGGAAGTAGGATCGTAAAATCTGAGTATAAGTGAAATAACAGAGCTCTTCCCCGAACCACTTTGGCCTACTAATGCCATACTTCTTCCTGCATGGACTTTTAGATTGAAGTCCTTGAAAATTAAGACGTTAGGTCTTGAGGGGTAGCTGAACTCGACGTCCTTGAGCTCAATTGTGCCTTCTACTTTGGCGACCTCCTCCCCAACATCGTTTAAAATCTCAGTTCTTCGGTCAAGCATTTCAAATACAGATGCCACCATTTTGTTTCCCTTTAGGAGATCAGGTGCCATTGCTAGTGTCTCGCCCATAGCTAAGGCAGTTACGATCAATACCATAAATGTCTTCATCACTGATTTAAAGCCGGCAAGTCCCTTCTCCATGAGAGTAGAACCGTACCTTATGATAAGAGGTTAGGAAAATGAGAATTACTTTTAGATAGCTGATTGTTTTACTTGGAACATTCCAAGTAACAGATTCATATATTGTAGCAGAAAATCTAAAGACTGAATTGAAGTATCATACCATAAGGCAAGACCATAAGATGAAAATATGAAAAATTGAGAGACTCCGTAAAATATCCCTGCAGCCTGCCCACGCCTGAATGAACTCTTAGCTGGTTCTTTAAGTTCTCGGGCATAAAGGTCGAGAACTTTTCCCTCAGCGCAGAATGCTGCAACAGTACGGATGTTGCTGACAGCCTCTCCAGCAAGCATGTTAGCCTTAAGATATGCTTTGTTCAAGTCAAGGCCATAGCCTTGCATGAAAATTTTCTGAAGCAATACAGAAACCATTCACCAGTAAGATGCATAGGCTATACATACACAACCATATGTAAGTGGAGATGAAGGTACCTCACTAATATGACCGCTGATAAGCAATGGATAGGTCGCAATGACTACAAGAGTGAGTCTCCAGTTCAAGATGAAGGCAATAATAAATGAGGTGACAATTAGACCTACATTCTGTAACAGAATTGTCGAGCGATCAACCACTACAGTTCGCAACAAAGTCGCATCACTTTCAAGTTGTGATGCAAGCATAGAGCTTGTATTGTTCATATCATCAAACCATGCTATCTCGTTTCTCAACATAGCTGCAATGTTATAAAAATTAATTGGGTTAACTTTCCTGAGGTCAATAAACATGATATATGATATTTATTCATATTCAAGGCATAAGGCATCTAAAGGTCCTTAAAGTATCATCTTGTATGTCAAAAGATCCCTAATGTATTTTATTTTGTTTTAAAAAGGCCCTCATGTATCAATTTTTATTCCGAAAGATCCCTAAAGTGTTTAAATATGATTTCACGAGATCCTTATTTAACATTCTGTGAAAGCTGTTTTCATTAAGCTAGTGCCCTTGTTAAATGGATGCTTTAATTAAAATTGAACAGAATGATAAATTAATAAAAAAGAACTTTGGTGAAATGTTATAAAAGGACATCGTGAAAATCATTGAATACTTTTAACGGCATTTTAAAATAAGATTACTTTTTAAGGACCTTCTAAAATAAATGTAGATACTTTTAAGGACGTTTAAATGCATTATACCTATATTCAATTTAGTAGCATATATTTCTCCTAACATTTATGTACAAATCGAATTTGCTATTGTTTGTGTAACTGGCAGTTTTTAAAGTACAAGGAACAAATAAGGATATGGACTTGAAATTACCAGTGAACATCTTTTCTCGGACACGAAGTGTAAGCCGTTCTCCCATTATCCCAAAACTCAGATGTGTAATGGCATGGACAATGACAGTTATAACAGCACCCCCAGTGAATAGGAATGCAATTTTCTTTACTTCTCTACATGTTGTATCCCAATCCATGTAGTAAGATACAAGAGCCTGAGTGACCCCTAGAGCAAAAAGAGGCATCTGGGCCCCAGCAATAAACGCACAAATTGTGCCAGAAATCCCATAAAACCAATCAGGCTTCACCATGGAATACAATCTTTTTGAAGAGACATGCACTGGCTTAACCATTTCAGGCCCATCACCACCAAATCTGCTTACAGATCTCTCGGAACGAAAACTTGCACCAAGACTTCTTGAAGTCATGCGTGATAATTCTCGTGAATACCTAATGCTACCTTCACGAGAGTATCTAGTGCTGCAAATAAAATGAAAAAAATATATATATTATACAAGAAATTGTATAATGGAAGGACCACACAAAATTCCAAAGAAATGAAATCAAAAAAAGGGAGCTCGTTTCAGTATTGAATATGAATTCAACATTAAGCTTTAAATGGATGTTATGCATAGTTCAAGTACAGAAACCTGCATTCTCTTCAGAAAATGTGAAGTACGAATAGTAAATTAATCAAATGAGCAGTCATGTCCTGTTCTTCAACATCAATATGCAGACTAAAACTTATTCCATATCTTTATTGGTTCTCAAAAACACATAAATTAAATTCTGCAATTAATCACATAAATTTCTAACTTCATAATGATCAAATCCAAATCCAGTAAACAATTAGGTTTAATTGAAGTTCCAAAATGATTTCCTCTGGGCAGTACTGGCATAAAGTGATGAAGTTATACGATTGCATGAATAATAGGTTCCTTCAGTACAATCAGTAGTATTTCTTTTCTGTTCTACTGCCACTTTTCTTCTGACCATTAAAATTAAGTTCAAAACTAATATATAACTATCACATAATTGCAGTTCCTCCAATTAGTTCTTTGATGCAAATGGTTCATATACAGAATTTATAACAATTATTAATGTTCCATAACCAAAGAATTAATTAAGCCTGATACCATAGAATTGGTGGTTGTATTGTTGAATCCAACCTCCTCTTTTTTTTGGGTATTTGCTAGGAGTAATATATACCCAATATTAGTAAGTTGCATATATTTCCCTAGGAAAGTTGTGCATATTAAAGGATCTGATACCAATAGATTTAAATCTTAATCAGACGTGAAACAATATTAACTTATGGAAAGTGCAAATAAGTAATCAACTAAATTATTCAACAGAATTTAATATATTTTGGTACTTAAGAAGGACACCAATATTGTACCTCAGAGGTCGCCCCGTTCCAGGTCCATGAGATGGCAACCGATGCAGGGAAGCTGTCTCTTGCAGTTGGACAAGTGAAGCATAAGCACTATTTGGCCTTGAGATGAGATCTTCATGACTTCCAGTTTCAACTATGGCACCATTTTGTACAACAGCTATCACATCAGCATTTCTAATTGTAGACAGACGATGAGCAACAATTACAGTTGTTCTTCCCACCATTACACGGTCAAGAGCCTCTTGCACGCTCTTTTCGGACTCTGCATCAAGTGCACTAGTAGCTTCATCCAACAGCAAGATTGACGGGTTTTTAACTATTGCACGTGATATTGCGATTCTTTGCTTCTGTCCACCAGATAGCTGAATTCCTCTCTCCCCCACCTGTACAATGAATTCACATTTCGATAGTTAGTCCTAAAATTCAAAGCGAATAAAAGGCAATGAATCTGCCGGAGCCTCTAGAGTTTTTCTGAAAACTGTGATTTCAATTCTTCAATCTTTTCTTAATTTCATCTTTGTTTTCATCCAATTCGGAGCCACCACGATATGAAAGGGCTTCTATTGGAATTCACACACAGTCGTAGGGCATGAAACATATATGTAGTTCATATATACAACATAAACCATTAGACTCAATCCACTATTTAAATAATCCCATTCTTGTAAAGTTTGTTCTTCCTTCCGTTTTGTTTATCGGGGAATACAATGACATGGGCAAGTTAAATTGATTATTGCATATAAATATTACTCCCTCATGGGAATTTGCACCCCTAGAATTGCACGTGGATTAAGAAAATGGGTAAAGTAGTGGTATATGTGTATATTTGTGTGAGTGTGCACACAAATCAATGTTTCCTTTTTAAGTAGTGTGCAAATTGGTGTGAGACGTCCAAATAAAGAAAGTGTGCAAATCCCTTTGGGACGGAGGGAGTATTATTTTGAATTTGACTGATAATAGGTCATGGTTTGAAAATTAATATAACTACATGATCAAGTTACCTCAGGACATGTGCAAACGTTTTTCAGGAGGTCATACAAGATAATCTTGAGTGCATGTTAAAGTTTCCAAGGAAAAAAGGAAAGAACCTGAGTTTCAAATCTATCCGGAAGGTTGCTAATAAAGTTGATCGCCTCCGAAAGTTTGGCAGCACGTGTAATCTCTTCATTAGTGGCATCATTTTTTCCATACAAGATGTTGTCCCTGATAGTAGTGGCAAATAGGGCGGGCTCTTGATTTACCAAACCTATCTGCTGCCTGAGCCACTTGAGGTCAAGCTCCCTAACATCAGCTCCATCTAGTAATATATGCCCAGATAATGGCTCATAGAACCGTTCTATTAAAGATATAACTGTGCTCTTCCCTGATCCACTTCCTCCAACAAGTGCAACGATTTTCCCAGGAGGAATATCCAGGCAGATCTTGTTGAAGATCAACACATCGGGACGGGACGGGTAGCTGAATGATACATTCTTGAACTGGATGTGGCCATCAACTTTACTTAGTTTCCTACCATTCTTCGAACTGGTTTCACTGACTGTATTCCTTTCGATCATCTCAAAAATAGGATATGCGGCTGCCTTTGCTCGAATAAATGCAGTGATGTCTGGTGCTGCTTGCCCAAGTGACCTGGAGTGGAAGGAACAACAGAAAAACTACTATGACCATCAGAGAAAAATATCCATGACAATATGTGTGTGAGTACTAAATTTGAGATGAAAATCAGAGCAAGGATGCTCCAATTCAACTTGGCTCTTAAAATCCTACTAAAAACAACAAATCATTTGCAATGTTACTAGAGCTTTTCCTCACTGCCACTCCATTTACAGGATCCAAACCCCAAACCAACTTATAGATAATGGACAAAAAGGATAACTTTTCATGAATATTCAGCCAATATAGAGCATTTTCTACAAGGTTTTAAAGGAAGGTCAATGTGTTCTTTAACTATAAGAGAAGCACACTAATCAAGGTGGGGCGAGAAAAAACTTACAGGCCAGCAATAACAACATTGAGCATAGTGGTAAAAGACTCTCCACCATTGGCAATTTTCTTATGAACAACAATGCTAGTGTACCAAACGAGCAACGACCATGACAGGAAAAGAACGCAATGCAAGGTCCCGAGGCCAAGACCCTTAGCGAGCCCCGCTTTCCTCCCATATTTGTAAGTGTCCAACAGAGAGTCTGTATATAATTTAACTGCCTTCTCTTCTCCTACAAATGCTTGTACTGTTCTCACGTTACCTATCACCTGAAAGTCTCAACAAATTAATCGATTGCTTCAGGAATAAAAAAATGGTTTCAACCTACAAATTGCTAATTATACCTATCTATAAACAATTACTATTTCAATTTTCCTTTGAAAACAGATCTGGATATTGAGCTTATCTATATACTGCAACAATTGAAGATTCAACAATGGAATGACGACCGAAAACTCAAATTAAACCATAGGAAACATCATTTCCAATCGATCATCAAGATAGAATAATATAAAAAAAAATCAAACTACAAATTGCTAATTATACCTATCTATAAGCAATTACTATTTCAATTTTCCTTCGAAAACAAAGCTAGAGATCGAGCTTATCTATATACTGCAACAATTGAAGATTCAATAATGGAATGACAACCGGAAACACAAATTAAACCATCGGAAACATCATTTCCAATCAATCATCAAGATAGAATAATATAAAAAAAATATATCAACCTACAAATTGCTAATTATACCTATCTATAAACAATTACTATTTCAATTTTCCTTCGACAACAGAGCAAGAGATCGAGCTTATCTATATACTACAACAATTGGAGATTCAACAATGGAATGACGACCGGAAACTCAAATTAAAACCACAGCGAACATAATATCGAATATCGCGATCAATCGGATCACAAAGATAGAATCATTGAAACTTGGCTAACCTCTTCGGCGATTTCTCCAGCTTTAACATAAGATTTGCGGACCCGAGCAATGAGGCCAGTGGCAACATAGGCATAAATACCTCCAGCAACGGCGATCAATGGAACAATGGAAAGTGTTACCAAACTGATTTGCCATACTCTGATGAAACCAATCGCAAACCCCGCTATGAATCGGCTTATGTAATGCAGAAAGTTCCCCACCTGCCAATTTCAGATTAATCGCTACTTTAAACCATCTCACACTTGCATACTTACTATGTGAATTTCATGTACATGGTATATTATTGTGATTAACATACGAAGTAAACTTTTTTAGTAATTTTGAAAAGAATATTACATAAAATTAAATATTTTTAAAAAGTATAATATGTATGCTAATTCATGGTACTTCAAAAAAAAAAAAAAAAGGAAATTGTATACGAACTGGTTACAATCCACAATATTAATTGTTTTATTAAAAACTAATTAAATAGTAAAATTATTCAATAAAAACACTTAATACACTTTTACTCCCCCGTCCCCAAATAAACTTTCCACTTTTTTTGTTGAATGTTTTAAAAAAATATATTTATTTATTAATATATGGTGAGTCACATATTGACTTTTGGGATAAAATAATGAAAAGTGTTGAAAAGTGAATTGAATGAGTGACACTTTGTTAATATTGTATGAATTTGAAAGTTAAAGTTTATATGTAGTAGAGTGTTTATTTTGCCATTTATGGAATGAAAAATTTAGTGGGAGACGGCCCAAAAAGGAAAGTGAGAGGTTTAATCAGAGACGGAGGGAGTAATATACACTTAAATATTATTGTAAAAGTGATGGAAAAAAATTACTCCTCCTGTTCCAGATCAGTTTTTACAGTGTACTATTCATCCATTGCGAAGACCTCTAAATTACATCTCATTTCACTAATATTTTTGCACAAAAATATGTTTGCTTTGTTTCATCCATTTATATGGAACAATATTTCATCATCATAAAATTATTTTATCCATTTAAATATTATAGATCAATTCTCATACTAAAGTCTTAAAAAACCAACTGTGAAAATAGATTTAAAACGGGGGTAGTATTAAATAAATTTCTCTAAAAAAGAAAAATCACGCTAGCCTTATGAAAAAAGAAAAATCCACCCATATATTATGGTGCATGCACCACGTTTCGAGTTAAGTATTAGCTGCATGACAACTATTACTACTATTTAAAAGGAAGTGTAAAAGGGTAAAAATGCCCACTCTAATAAAATAAAAAGTTTTTTGCCCATTCCAAGAAAGATGTAAATTCTTTTCTTTTTAAGTGTGGTAAAATTTAGTTGTTTTGGTTTCACTCTTTTTTTTTCTTATTAAAAAAATATCATTTAATAAAAAAATTACAAAATTTTAAAAATAACTAAAATTATTACATTAATATATATTAAAAATTATAAGAACTAATTGGGGGTAGGGGTGTAATTTTTGTTATTAAGGATGTGTATGTATATATATATATTTTTTTATCAAAATGGGTATAAAACTTTTTTTAAAAAGATTGTGGGCAAAAAACTTTTAATATTATAAGAATGGACATTTTTCTTTATATCCCTAAAAGGAAACCTACCCACGCATGCACCACATTTTTAGTAAAGATGTAAAATGAGCTTGAGCTGCATCACCACACTAACAGGCTATTTTGAGCATGTTTTTCGTGACACTGTTTTACGTGAAATAAAGTTTCATGACACCGTGTTTTACGTGAAATAACATATAAATTGGGCATGATATATTAACAATTTGAAAAAATGAGCATAAATTTGTGCTAGTTTGTGAACTGTTTCATACAAATCTTTGCCTACTATTTTAAACTTTATTTTGTGGTTTTAACGAGACATAGTGCAATCTACGTTTAAGTATAAGTAAATATTTCGAGATAAACTTATCATGAAATTGTTTTAAAAATCTTAATTATCTAATTCAAAAGTATAAAAAAAAATTTAGGAGTATAAAAATTTGGTATCAGTGATATCGTATTAATGTTCAAGGATATTAACAACAATTAACTTTTTTTAACCTTCATAGTGCATATACATACATGACAACGATAGTGAATATACATAATAATGATATTTGAAGAAATCGAATTCACATGAACTCGGGCTCATACAAATCTTTTGTCTTACATTATTTATATTTAATATAAAAAATAATATTATAATATTTAAATTTAAAATAACAAGATTTAAAAAAAAAGTAAGTCTCAAATATTTGTCAAAAAGTATAATGTAATAGTGTTTTATATTATAACCATTTTCATATAAAATATACTTAAATTCAATATAAAATATTCTGAATCACATAGAACCATTATGTTATGTTGTTTGTTGATTAAATGGGGTACTAAACCAATCCCCCCAAAAAGGGGAAAACGAAGTAGATGAAGAGTACAAAGTAAAATGGGATGTTAATTAATTAAATTAAGCGTGGGTGCCCCAACCATCTAACTGAACGAAATAAATGCAAAACATATATGCAATTATTATACACCACCAGTATCAGTTCCACAAGAATTAAAGCTGCCCGACACAAACTACGGGGAGTTTTCACAGCTTTTCAAACCAAATTTAATCAACCACCTCATAAATATTGGTATTTTAATAGAAAAACAACTGTAATTTTGTTTTTTCAGTATGCCAAGTAAATAAATTAAGCATGTATATGATTGAGAAAATTGAGCATTTTGTTTTGAAATTCATCCAAAGAACATGTTATGCAAATTTATTTACACACAATTTATATGAAGCAGTATCACAATATAATATATAACACACAATATAATTCTTATTGGACAAAATTTGATATGAAAATAGTTATAATAAATTTATCATAAAATTATTTCAAGATATAAAAAATTTCATCAGAAATATCAAGAATCGGAGTTAGTAATATTATATTGTAATTGTTATTAACTTTTTTAATCCTAACTTTTGATATTTTTTTTTTCTAAAATATTTGATACTCTAAAACAATTTCATGATAAAATTATCACGAACTATATTTCCATATAAAACCTACCCTTATGATTAAACTTAAAAGACTCCTATTAACCTATTTTCTTTCATTTTATACAACGTCTGCATTTATATTAATTATACCTAAAACTTAGATTTTAAAATAAAAAAATCAAATTTCTATACAGGAGCTCCTAAAAGTCGACGCATTACATAAGATTTTCCACAAAGTCACATTCTTGTTATTTTTTTTCACGTGATCCCTACCCCCAGCTATCTTTACTTTCTTGGTAATACAATTAATTAAAAGTTGAAAAACCAAAGTCATTGTCCTGTCCACCACCCCTAAAATATTAACTAGCTTTAAATGAAATTTACTACTCCAAGTTAGGTGTAACAAAAAAAAAAAAAAAGTAGAGTACCTTTTCAGAAATAGCGTCCTGGACAATAATAATGTCGCTGGTAATAGCAGAGATGACTTCACCAGTAGAGGCTTCAGTGTCAAAAATGCAAATATCTTGATTTAGCATTGACTTCAAATACGCCATTCTCATCTTTGCTGCTTGTCTTTCTCCAGAATACATCCAACATGCCACCTCTATACATATACCAATATTTTATTATCATCAAAAATATTAAAAAGTTGGGATTAGAAAAATATAGATAAAGTTGGGATTAGAATAATCGATAACAATTACAATATACTATTATTGACACCGGTTTTTTTATTATTAATTATTTGATACTTTAAAACAATTTCATGATAAAATTATTATGAACTAGTTTCGTATGAAACTTTGCCTTTTGTTACAATATACAGGTATTTTTGATTGATGTTTTGGGTTTATAAATTCACACTATTTAGATTTAGTACAATTTAATCACAAATTTCGGAATATAATGAAAAATCTAATCTTCGATGTTGTTGCAACTCTAATTATAAAAACATTATGAAATGCTAGTGTATTGAGTTGCAACGATATTAAAAGTTGATGTAATTATAATTCTGAAAGCCAGTGATTAAATTTATAGCAATCTTGAATTAATATAGAATTAAATACCCATAACTCGTGTCATTACCTGTCCATGACGAAAACATAATTACAATGCTGAGATACACAAAGTCCAGAGAATACTGCAAAAAACAGAAGAAAATAATTCAAGAAATGTGATTTAATCAAAGGAATTAGGGTGTGTTCTAAATTCAATTGAAGGTCTGTAATTTTTTTTCCCTGAATCTATCAACTTTGAAAAACAAAGTGATTTTAGGACTATTCAATATGTGTATGGGTTTAATCAAAGTGATATTTTTTAATGGTGGAATGAATCTATACACATCTAAAAAAACAAGGGTCAACTTGAAAAAAAAAAAACAATTTTTTTACATTGCAATATAATCTGAACTCTTAAATTGTTGCAAACAAAACCTCAATTCAAAATTTGTAAGCAATTCTAACAAAATAATAATAATAATAATTACAATAAGCTCCAAACACAATGATTTATTATCCGTTATCATTCCAACTCATCTAAACATATTAATACGATTAATTATTCATTATTAAGTAAGTGAAACATCATTTTCAACCGTAAAAAAATAAAAAATTTGTTGTTCATATTAAATTGGAGTTTTGTTTGAAAAGTTAAAAAATTTGCCATTTGCAAGAATGATGTGATTTTCTTAGCAATTAATAAAAAATCAAGACTATTGCAAAAACACATTTGTCACTAGAAATTGAAAGCATATCCTAAAGAAAATAAACAAATTGAGAGTGAGAGATTTAGACACACCAATGCAACTTTATGAGAAGCTTCTTTAGGGAAAAGATAAGCAAGGCCAATAATATTAATCATTTTCCCAAAGAAAATGAAGAAAACTGGAACAGAAGCCCCGTGAATGCACGCTCCAATCGATCCCACAAACATGAGCAAATAATCAAACCCATCTGCAAATGCAAAAAGCTTCCCAATTCCCACTTTTCTCCCTGAGTTTGATTTCTTCTTTTTCTTGTCATCTTCTTCATCACAATTGCCAGACTGCCTCATTTCCAATAATTAATTTTTTCTTTTTTTTTTCTTTCTAAAATAAATAAATTATGGTTCTTCTTGGTGCTTGCTTCCAAGAAATGAGAAAAATTAAGAATTAGTAGATGGAAGAGAATAATATTTGGAGTTTGGTATTTAATTTAAGGGGAGGGGTTGGGGGGTGAGGGCATTTATTAATTTGATATTATTAGTGACATTAAAGAGGAGCAACAAACCGGTTTGGCGGTGTTGTATTGAATTGAATCAAGGGACGAGATTTTTATGTTGTGTCATGTGTTTGTAACAAATTTTGTATGTGTATGTATATAGTCACGCAAATAGTAGGTTTGATGTGAGACCATCCGATGGAATATAAATTAGATATGATACATTAACACTTTAATAGAAGTAAATGTTAATTTTTATTGTCTTATATACCATAAGACGGTCTTACGCAAGTATTTGCCTTAGGCAAAATGCATTTTTAGGTCGTAAAACTATTAATTTTTGTTCGAAAGGTCCTTAAGTTGTTTGTTTGTTTAAAAAAGTTTTTGAATTATTGATTCTTGTTTCATGATATCCCTAAACTATTACTGTTTGCACATGTTTTAAGAAAAGCGTTGTTTATTATTGTTTAAAGTGATAAGTGATAAAACAAATGCTTTTGGTTAGGAGTGTATGGAGAATATAATATTAAAAAGTATTATTATTTTTTGCCAAAAATGGATGTAACAATTGAGCATGAGACGAATCTTTTTGACAATATAACAAACAACTTTGAGACGAAGGGAGTAACTTTTATTTCAAAAGGTTCTTAAACTATTTATTTGTTTTAAAATGTCATTGATCTATTGAATCTTGTTTCACAGGTACCTCCAGATGGATACTTGACATTTTAAAAGGCTAAAAAATATCATGTGTAAATACTAATAAAATTAATAAACAATAAAGTGTATATTACTTAACAGTTCTGTTAAAATGAGTCAACGAATTCTATTAATTTTTAATTTCAAAAGACCTTGCAAAATAAAAATTTAATAATTCAAGGATTTTCTAAAATAAATAAATAATTCAAGTACCATTCAAAACAAAAACTAAACAGTGTAGGCAATAAAAATTAATAGATAAAAAACTTTTTAAAAGAAACAAATAGCATAAATTCCAGGCCAGCTTGTTTGAGCAAAGAGTTGGGAGTGTGGGAATTTATGATACAACTACTTCCCACCACCATTAGGACTTGACTTCGTGGAGAGTCCTTTTCACAAAATTAACATTTGCATACAACTACCCAGAGAATAAGAATTTAATGACTAGCTCAATAAAACGTAATATAGTATACTAGTAATATTAATTTTATGAATTACAAATTACTCTAGCTGGGTTATTTTTCTAATCCAAATTTATATAATTGACACATCATTAACGTTCATCTACTTTTCAAATACCACATAAATTATACATTACACAAACTTGTTTATTTGCCGCAATAACTTCGATGACTAACTTAATTAGTTAATGCTTAATTATAGCTTTCATTTACTTTTGTACTTAAAAGTCTATCATTATTTAAGAATTTGATTGAAAAATGACCATGTACGCGAGTACTAGCTGATACCACACATGTCTAGAGTAGTGTCTGCAAGTTTAATAGTTTTACAAAAATATAACAATTAGATATATATAGAGATTATTGGAAAGTGATATTTATTTCCACTTGAGTTGATTAAATCTAGTTGGTTGATATATATATATATATAGACTTCATCTTTGAGAATGCATGTTGTCATGGATAAGGACGTTGTTAACATCAAACTATCCAAGTGGCCAACCACGAGATATGGCAAAGACCGAGAATAATACGAATGATAGCAGTTTTAACGATAAGGATAGAAGGTTTAAGGAAATCAATTAGCAATTAGGTGGGGGGTTTGAGGCCCGTTTGGTTGGGGTGATGATTATAGAGTAATGAGAATTAAAGTGATTGATGAGTCATTCAAGTAAAGGGGACACTTAATTTAAGGGGACACTTAATTTTTGCCCTTTTTTTTACAAAAGATGTATATTGCCCAAAAAATGTTGACAAAAGGTTGGCGAATGGTTGACACTCATGCCAACCGTTTTGCCAACATTTTTTTGGGCAAAAAACATTTTTTTTAAAAAGTAGGACAAAAATCAAGTGCCCCCTTAAATTTTGGGCAATTTTGCTTTTCTCCCTAAATTATACTCCCTCCGTCCATGAGTAAACTTCCCACTTTCCTTTTCGGGCTGTCCACGAGTAAGTTTCTCATTCCATAAATGGAAATAACAACACTCTATTATATATAAACTTTAATCTTCAAACTCACACAATATTACAAAAATGCCACTCATTCACTTTACTTTTCAACATTATGCATTACTTTATCCCAAAAGTCAACATGTGGCCCACCATATATTAATAAACAAATACACTTTCTTAAATCATTCAACAAAAAGAAGTGGAAAACTTACTCGTGGACGGAGGGAGTAACTCATTTTCAATTTTATTACAATGTATTGATAATACCAAGCATTACTAATGGAATCATTCCCATTACCCCTAACCAAGCGTTGTCCGCCCACTTACACGTAGCGACAACTAAATCCCAAGTAGCATTGTAGAGAAGATCAGAGAACTCAGATAATATGGCCTTCCCTCTGAAAGAGGTTTTGTAGATTCAAAATTAGAGATAACACTAGTATTTGGATTGGGTTGAAAATGAAGTATTTGGAGGGAGAATGAAGATTATATATGTATGGGGAGCAAAATGAATCTGCCAAAAAGAATGGGGGTGTAGAGTTGGTCATAGGAAGAGGTGTGGGTGAGAGAGTGATTGAGCAACATGACGAGGGAGACGATAGACGACACGTGTAGCTAACAAAGAGATCTAGTGTCAAAGACATGGATTTGGTGGATGGTGGAATAGTTTCTCAAACCAAGAGATCAATTTTTTATATAAGAAGCTTGGCAAGCCCCATGTCGTTAAGTAGAACCATTATGCCAAATGAATATACCATTGGAGTTGGAGCCAATAATAAATTCTCCTCCATTTTTAGTTTTGAGAAAATTTTCAATTATAAGCAATGAGTGTAGGTAGCAATGCATCTATACATACTTAGAAAAATGATCAACATATAAAACTAGAGATGTATAAACATTCAAAAATATTAATTCAAGTGGCTTAGTTGAGGTAAAGGATGAATCATAAAACAACAATTTTTTACTCTTATTAATGCATTTGCATGAAAAACTCAAGTCTCTAATAAAAGGTAAACTATGACTAGAAAAATGAATTGTTTTGATCAGAAAATAATTAAGCCACAAATATTATTGATAGACAGTGACAGTCCGAACCATATATAAATACATTAATCAGTAATCCAAGTGCTTTATAAAATTCATCAACGCATGGTCTGTGAAGATAAACAGACCTGAAAATCACAATCACCAAAGAGCGCGCATAATTATGACACAAACATAAAGTTTTGAGCTCAAGCATTGAAAAAATTATTAAAAATATTCAAATTTTTACTCAGGAGCCTAAAATGCATGTGTATATTTGTTTTACACATCATCCAAACCACTAAATACTTTCAACATTTAGAGATAACTCATCCACAATAATCTTAATCTCGTGGAGAGATTATCTTTGATGGGGCAATGCCAACTGGCGCCCCTAGAAGCTTTTTTGTAAGTTTTAAGAGGGCTTGGTGAGATGATAAGCCGAGGCAATTAAATTGATGATTTTAAAATTAGATGGCATAATGATCTGGATTAATTTGGTTTCTCTATATAGTCGATGGTAATCATTGCAGCCACACTTCCGTCAACAAACCTGAATAGATTGTAACCAAGCATGCGCGTTTGCAGTTGAGTGCGACCAAGATGTAGTATTCGGTTAAAACCAAAACAACCAACCAAAATTTGGGAATTATGAATTTTATTAAACCAATTAACTTATTAAAAATACATACAATATAACAGTATGTTAGCAAATAAAGTATTCGATGTTGATGAACCAAAATAGGCAACTAAGTTTGGATACCTCAATTTTGGTGTTGAAGGGTGAAATAAAACACAAGAAATCATGTGTAATACATAATTTTTCTAAGTATTGCAGTTGTAGAGTATGAGAAAGTCGTCAACAGCTGATAAAAGGTGACACTTAAGGATTATGGTTAATTTTCTTACTAGCCGTAGATAACTGATAACTTGTTGTGGTAAGTGGTATGTAAAGAGAGTTGCTAATTTCTATAAAGAAGCTTAGAGGCACATTTTTGAAAGTTGGTAAGTACGTGGTAATATACAATAAGACAAGTGGCACTTTAGACTACCTACTTCTTGAAAAGAGGACTTTAGAAGTTGCTTAGGTACAATACATTGAATGCATACATTATTTCCTCCCCATCATAGGCGTATCCAGGATCTAATAGAGGGGTGGGCTGAAAAGTAAATATTTTGATATATTAAAATATATGAGAAAGACTTGTATAAGGCCGTATCAACAAGAAATTGTTATCACTTTTTAATAGAAATGTTATTATTTTTAAGGTATCTTTTTTTTTCATAGTATGTATTTTAAGTGTATCATTTAGAAAAAAATAATGTAAAAAAGTATTCGCTGTCCATGAAAAATATGCACCATTTTTTAGTGCAATATATTGGGGGTATTATGGGTATTGTGGGGTCCGTTTATGAATTAAGTGATTGTTTATGGAAAGTATATCGCAATACCCTATAGTACCCCCCGACATATCGCACTAAAAAAATTTGTGCATACTTTTTATGGGGGAGTATTATTTTAAGTGAAAAATTAAAAAGTCATATACTTTACATTAAAAATATTTATGTTGAAAAATGATACTAATAATCACTTGGTGAGAGGCTCTCACACAAGCTTTTGCATTAAAATGTATACATAATATAATGTTCACCTAAGTTATGTCCTATTAAATTAGAAAACAATTAGAAAATAATAATAATTACGAATCCATATAAATTCAAGATATATATGCAAACAACCAGAAAAGAATATTGATAATTAGATTATATGTTAGAAAATTATACTAACCTTGTTGGGAAGAGATATTTTTTTAAGTAAAATATATTCAAAAGTGCATGAAAGTTACTCATATACATCTAAATCTTATGTTTTTGTTAATATTTTAATCTTAAACAACATGAGGGAGTGGAGATATTGAATAATTCTAATTGTTCGTAATTCTCAATTTAATTAGATAAGGACTTTTAATTTGTTTATTAGAAGAAAAACAAAATGAAAATGACAATTAATTTGTGGTTGGGCTATATTTTGGTACCTAACTGAATTTAAAGTTGTTGGGCTTATAAAGAATTTGGTGCTAGATTGACAGCACTGGGCTGAAATATATCATTTGAATCGATCTTGGGCTAAATAATAAGTTGAGCATAGCAATATATATAATGTAATTTTGGGCTTGCACTGGGCTGAAGCCCAGTGCAGCCCTAATGTAAATCCAGCCCTGCTCCCCATGCATGCGGTAGTTGCACGAAGAAAGAGAATGAGAAGAAGGAAGCCAACTAAGGTTTTTCTATTATTCAGCTAGGAGTTAGGTTTCAGTGTAACTGGTGAAACTCTAGGAGTTAAGTTTCCTCCCCATGCACGCGACAGTTGCACCAAAATTTCCTCCCCATGTCTGCATAATTATAGGGGTAGTTCTCACTCATATGAGGGATCGTTGGAAATTTTGGTTATGAGATGTTTTAAAAACTAATATTTGACCTAATATTTATAGGATCAACCTTTAATTATAGGAAAATTAATTGTGACAGGATCATTCTAGTCATGGAGTAGACGACTGTGATGTATTTTAAATCTCAAAATCAAAGTTCGATGAGTGAGAAATTAATATGCGAATATGAGACGTCACAACCTCTAGTGAGATTAATTCTAGTAGGTTGAAGGTGAACCAAGCTAAGGTCTCCTCACTTGTCCTACATTGGAAAGTTGGAAGAGAAATTCTTTGTATATATATAGGAGTATGTTCAAGTCATTCAAATTAGATGCATGGAGACTCTGACCTATGGACCACACACGTGTGCGTGCGTGCGTACGCCCGGGCCCGTGTCTGGACTTTGGTCTTGGTTCTTGACAATTGGACTTTGGTACTTGGGTCTGAGGCCTATCTAATTTTTTTTTTTAAATCAAAAACTCAACCTGCCCATTTTTTAATTGGATTTGATGGGTCGGCCCATTCGAATATGGACCGACCCAGAACACTTGAACTTATCCAAGGAATTTCGTAACTTGCAAGTCGGAGAGAACTGGTCAATGCTTATCCGGGATTTGAATTTCTAATTGACCAGAGCTTATCCGTAAAGTTCTTTGACTTGGACGTTTTGTAACCCCAAATTTAGGGAGTTACCCGATATCATGTGATACGTGATCTCTCCATAAGTTCCCCTGCAGATCAGTGTGGGTTTGCCGGGATTTAAACCAAATTCGTCCTCCATCTTTTCCCCTGTATCAAAATGGTCCTCTATTTATTTGCTTTATCAATTTAGTCTCGTATCTATTCAAGTTTTGCCAAAATGATCCTAATTGGCCTAAAAATATACAAAACCTCAATGTTTTGGTCCTATATTTATTTTCTTTGTCAATTTAGTCCCGTATCAATTCACATTTCTCCAATTAGGTCCTAATTGAACGCATAAAACATAAAATGCCACCTTTTTAGTAATGCACACTAATGTTTTCGGTGGAAGCCTATGACATGGTTTTTTTTTTTTTCAATGTGGCACTCAAGGTGGCCATCTTTGCCAAATAAAAAAAAACTTGAAATAAAATACAAAAAATCAATTAGGACCATTTTTCACCAAATTAGGACCATTTTGGTGAAATTTGAAAAAATACAGGACTAAATTGATAAAGTAAATAAATAGAGGACCATTTAGATAAAGGTGAAAAGATAGAGGACGGATTTGGTTTAAATCCCTGGGTTTGCCTATAAATAGGACCATATATTGATTTTGAAAATCACTTTTACGCATACACAGAGAAACCACTGCGTACAATTTTCAAAACCTTTCTGCATTCATTCTTAGAGTAAGTTTCGCTTCAACTCTCTTTCGTTCGCCAGAGCTTTATGATCAGTGGTGCTACTGATAATAAAGACAAAAATATTTTACCTTTGAAGATATTACGTATACTCTGTGAGCACTAACCAGGACGTATTTGTCTTACGAGAAAAGATTTTTTCCTTAGACTTAATTTTTGTTTTCTTTTTGTTTTTAATTTACATTGTAGTGTATGTCAATTAACCCCAATAATGTATACTAATGGTTGGCCCAGTGGAGAACATGTTGGTCTTTTATTCCAAGGTCAAAAGTTCAAATCCCACATCTTCTTCTTATTTTTACTGATCAAAAAATTAATTAATATGTACAGTGTGAAATTTGTTTACAACTAATACTTTTTAATAGAACAAATAATATCCTTTAATGAAAATATATAATACTCTTTAATGAAACAATTAATACCTTTCAATTAAGTTTCACGGTGAAACTTGTTCACTGCCTATGCTAATATACTTTAACCAACTAATATTTTATCAAACATTTAGTTTAATTTAATTTTCATCAATGGTGAAACTTGTTCACACAATACTTTACTTATACTAATATATTTTAACCTACTAATATTCATCAACATTTAATTTAATTAACTAATCTCTCCAAAGATTAACTTATTTAAATTAATTAATTGATTATATATTCTATAATTATATTATAGTTAATTAATATTCAACTACTATAAACTTAATTAATACTATGGAATTGGATTTTAAATTTATTAAAATTCAAATATTTTTAGTAGGTTATCTTGAGAGAGACCACATAAATAATGTTCATTACGTGAGTTATACTCCGTCAACTAAATGTATGTTTATTTGTCTTATTTGTCCATCCACCAAAAGTATATATATTCTTTTTATGGAAACACTCACTTTATTTCCAAACTCACAAATAATTATTTTATTCATATATCGACCCCACAATATCTCCACAATTTTTAAAACTCTGCCTAGCTCAACAAGCAATTTTTTTTAATGGACAGATGGAGTATCTTTTGAAGAGAAACTGTAGCTGAAAATGCAACAGCTGTATATTAGAAACTCAAACACATGGAAAGATCATTAAGACAGATATCAAGAATATGTATACATATGTGTGGAAAGGAAATGCATTGTATTTTCAACCAGAATGTTTTTCTTCTTTAGAGTAAACACCACAACAGCTGATTCTAAGACCCTTGTTCGCCCGGTTCTTGCATACTTTCTGAAGCATTGGAGCTCGATTCGTCTGTACTTTCCAAAGCACCAGAGCCTGATTCTTGTTTACTTTCAGAAGCATCAGGGCTCGATTCTTGTTCACTTTCAATAGCACCATCAGGGCTCGATTCTTGTCTACTTTGAGAAGCAGCGGGCTTATCTTCGCTGAATTTCAACTGAACTGGTCTTCCCAACAATTCCTACATACATGAAGCCATTCTTTATTAACTTCTCATCCATGTTCATGTTTAAGGGAAGCAAGCATACAACAAAAGCTTTAAAAGAAATCTCAAATGGGAATATGAGTATAAGTTCCATCATAACTTCGCACGAGGTGATGAGACTCAAAATTACCCCAATTTGATTAACTACCTCCCCTCCTATAATCATTCTATCATTCCTTAAGCAACAATCATGTTTTATTCTCACTCATTCTAACATTAGAGCATTCTCATTGCAATACATGATTTAATGATTCTCTCTTTTTTTTACTTTTTTTTTTTTTTCGATCAGGCAAATGATGACTCGAACCCATGACCTCCTGGATATATGTAGTGAAGTTCTAATTCTCTTAATCGTTCCTATTGAATAATTTGAATCAAGCGCCCCCTGAGTTTCAACTGATACTTCTCAAATTCAGTTTTGTGAATAATAACAAAAGTTGCATATAAGAAGCTCTTTTGTCAAGAGTAACACTTGGGTGCACCAGTTGGTGCTCAACTAATACTGCTAAATGAAAACAACTAATACTGACCAAACAACACAACTTAGTAAAACAACTAACATATTTTTAAAATGCACTTGAGTATTTGCCTTTTGTCTACAAAATATTTGCTCAATTCGCTACGTCAATATCTTCGTCATTGCTGTAGGAATTGCTTCAAAATTATGTGTAAAGACAATGTTGATTCAAACAAGTGTAACTTTATTAACTCACAATTCATAAATTGCACTTAAGAGAATGCAAACTCAAATAGAACCACAGAATTTAAAACTTCATGCATGTTGTTTTCAGCACACTAGGAAGAAAATTCTATATTTGAGTTGAAATAAAACCACAGAATATATTCTGTTAAAGCAGATATGATCAATTTGTAATCTTAAAGAATCAGTATAAGTTATGGAGCAACATTATGCTGATAAACCATTAAATAGTTGAGATGCTGCAAGTATTATTAAGAAAATTGAACTAAAGCATTAAAAATGGGGAAATTGCAAATTTGGTCCCATGAGAATTTTTCAATAATAAATATGGTCCCATGTTCTTTTTTGGTCCCCGTTTTTGCAAATTTGGTCCTTTCCGTTAATTTTTCGGACCAAAGCTGCAATTTTTTGGGACCAAAACTGCATTTTTCTTGGGACAAAAAAATATCGAATAAAACTACGGAACAAAAAATGTCGAGAAAATGACCATTTTTGCACCTATTCTCATGGGACAAAAACTGCAATTTACCCCATTAAAAATAAATAAATAAACGAACTAATCACGAGAACAATGGTGGATTACCTTCCCATCTAATGCAGAAATTGCGGATTCTGCTTCCTCTTTCGTCGCAAAAGATACAAATCCGTATCCAGCTGACTTCCTTGAATTTGAAGTACCAGCAAATACAACTTTAGCTGAAACAGGATTGAAATCGGAGGAGAAGAATTCGCGGAGATTATTCGATCTCACTTTCCATCCAAGATTGGACACGAATAGCTTATAGCGGGCCTCTCCCGCCGCTAGGAGAGGAGCTTCCGGAAGAGTACGAGCAGGCCTCTTGAATTTCTTCGCAAACTGTACTCTGATAATCCGGCCAACTAATTCCTAATGCAAAATAAGTTCATCAAGAAATAGAAGCTTCAAGCAACTAGAAAAACGCGAAAGAAATTTGTGAAACTGACAGCTATAGTGCATTAATAGTTTTTGAGATAATGAAAAAGTCGAATCCTTTCATAGTAAAACGAAGTGTTTTTCATGAGCTCTAGAAGCTTTGTGATTCGACTATTTCAATACGCATCACTACGATCTATAGTTTTAACAACGAATAAAGTTCGGTAAATGCTTCTTGACAATAAACTACCAAAGCAACAAGGTCTATCTATCATATCTTAAGATTCTAATCTAATCTTCTGAGGTATATCATCAAATTCATTAGGCCTTATTGCAAATCAAATCACATTATTTTCGTAAATTGCAATCTAATCTAAACTTTTGAATCTTTGCAAATAAAACCTTAATTTAATCAGTTGTTGCAATTCGAGCCAATGAACAAATTTGATACTGTCTGAAAAAATGATGTGTCACCTACCTAACAATGGATAATTAATTGTATTAACATGATTAGATTGGTTCAGATGACAACACATAATTAATCATCATTTTCGGGTTAGACGAGAATTTGTCCATTGGTTATAATTGCAACAAAATATTAAATTGGGGTTTTGTTTGCAAAGATTAAAATTGCAATTTGCGAAAAAAGTTTGTGATTTTATTTACGATTAACACAATTCTTTACCACATGTCACTTTGTCCAAGCATTTTCAATCAGACAAAAATCAACCCTTCCTTATAAATTGGAAGCCAACTCAACTACTCTATTCAAGATATGGGAACATCAACCATGATTCACAGTCAAGCAAAGAAACTAAGGAAGTCATTTGAAATACACGGGATTTGAAAATCCATGAATTTCAAATGAAATGGTTTTGCTAGATATTTCTAGGATCAAAGCTGGGAATTTGAAATCCATTAATTTAAATATCTTACACAAACAAGTGGAGTGAATTTAAAATCCATAGCCCAAATCCCTCCATCCAAACACAGCCTAATTGAAGATTTCAAGAATCACAAAAGAACTTACATAAGAGTCAAATTTCTCAATTGCAAGCTGCGCTTCTTCCCCAGAAGCCATAGTCACAAATGCAAACCCTCTGCTCTTCCCATTTTTCTGCTTTATAATCTAAAACGATGGACACAAAAAGAGCAAGAGCCCACAACCCAAATGTCGAAATCAATCCAAAATACAGAAATTAAACAAGAACTCACTCGAAAAGTCACAATCTTTTTTACCTCAACGTCTGCAACAGAGCCACATTCACCAAACACTTTCTTGATATCAGCAACAGAGAAGGACCAAGGCAAATTGAGCACAAAAAGCTTTCTTTTGCTCTCGGGATTTCCAGGGTTTCCGACTTCTTCTTCTGTTTGTTCTACGGTGACGCTCCCTGCGGATGAGTGCAATTGAAAGAGAGGTTTTTTGGTGGGAGGGGAAGAGGAGGAAAGAAGGGGGAGGTTGGAAAGAGGATTGTAATGCAGAGCAGGGAAGGAACCGGAGATGCCAAATCTAAGTGGAGATGAGGATTTGTTGAAGGAATAGGAGAAGAAGATGGAGGATGCCGCCTCCAAAGCCATGGTTAAACTTGGATGGAAGAGCATTAAACTAGAGCCTATATATGATGATGATAATACTTTAAAAAGGCTCAATTTGCACTTTTGCTCCTCCAAAACCCCTTCCTTTTAAGTTGCATCCGTAAAATATAGGAAAAACACATGTTTTGCCTTGTGAACTTTCATTTTTCATGTTCTCGTCCCTTGTATTTTGCCAAAAAGGAAACATGGCATATATATGTGTCATCTATGTCCTACATGACATGCTTGTGAAAATCATGGATTCGAACACAGGACCACTTGAGTACAACTAATAATTTTAACCAACTAAGCTAAACTATGAATATATAAAAATTTGGAATATCTATTGTATATAACTTGAGGCTATAAGATATACTAAATTGAATTGATCAATTATATTTAAAACTCTAATTATATGAAACTTTAATGTTTAATTATTTTATTTTTAATGTCTCACTATATTTAAGGATCTCCAATTTAGAAATTCCTAATTTGTTAAAATAAATTAAAAATGGAATTGAATATATTAATTAATTTTGAATTTTTAAATCGATTAAATAATTGATTGAATTTTTTAAAATTAAAAAATTAAAAAAATTAACATTTAACTGGTAAATTTTTATTGTCTTGAAAACACAGTGCACCAAAATTTATTTATTTGATTTTTTTAATCTCAAAACAAATTTAATATATCATTATATTGACATAAATGTGTTTAACATGTGACATTATTTTGAATATATTTATTATATAATATAACTACATTAATTTTATGGTGAACAAATTTATAATGTTATTATATATGTAATGCATAATGTATAATTATTTTTTTACGAATATCACGCGTAATACGCGGGACACTCATCTAGTTTATTATAAGGATGAAGAAGTCCTTCATGTTATAATTACTCCCTCTGTTCTGGAGGAATTTGTACATTTTTTATTTTATTTAAACGTCTCACACCAATTTATACATATTTATTCATATGTCACTAATTTACTTCTTTTCTTATTTCACGTGCAATCACATGGGTGCAAATACCCTTGGAACGGAGAATCGGGTTTAATTTGACCCCTCATGAAACGATCAATTCCATTTTTACCATAAAACGGGTTTACTTTGACCCCCATGAAACGGTCAAAATCCGGATTAAACAGGAGAACTGGTGGTAAAAAAAACTCAATCTTTAATTTCTAAAAGTTTAAGGAAAAAAAAAAGAGGTCTCATTCTTACCATAAAACGGATTTACTTTAACTCTTCATGAAACAGTCAAAACATGTGTTAAACAGGAGAACCAGTGGTCCAAAAAATCCATTTTTTATTTTCTAAAATTTAAAAAAAAAAAAAAAAAAACGGGTGGTTGCAGCGTCCAGCCATCCAATAGATCAAGAAAGAAAAGAGAAGATTGAGGTCGAAAATAAATCAAGAAAGATAAATTGAGTTGAGTAGGTTTTGTATGAGACCGTCTCATGGCATAAGACAATGAGAATAGATATAACTTGGGCATTGACTCATGAACACTTTAGTAGGGGTGAATGTTAATTTATGTTGTCTCATGCTATGAGACGCTCTCATACAAATTTTTGTCAATTGTGTTTGAGAAACTAACCCAGTAAAGAAACACAATAATCAAGGTTAAGGTAAGGAATCACTACACCTACCGTGATGAAGCCATCTATAAATTTAGAGGGGTGTATTCAATTGGAATTTTATTGAATTTTTTTGGACTTTAAAAAGTCTCTGGATTTAGAAAATCTATAGATTCCATGCAGAGTTTGACTAATTTTTTTTATTGATTTACTTGGATTTTCATAGACTTTACAGGATTGTGGAATACATATTTTTTATTGATTTACATGGATTTTCATAAACTCCGGCACTGAAACCATTGATGCAAATATATATGAGACGCACTTGTATATAAAAAAAAATTATCCAAATTATTTAGAAAAAAAATACATTAGTTAAAAAAATAACATTATTATTTCATCTTCATTTCCATCACCGTTATATCTCGCCCTCATTAGAAGTCTCAGGTTGTTAGAAGAGATTTTGGAGAGTAAAATTTATTTATATTTTTTGAAGAGTAGACTTGATAACGGAGCGTGTAATACCCAAAGCAAACAAGGACGAAATTTTTTTTTGCCCCGTAGGCGGGACCGGGATAGTATTCTCAGCCCGGGGGATCCCCGTCCCCGTGGGGAGCCGCATTATTTTTTATATGGAAGAATTTCATATCAAGACCCAAATTTTAGTTTATGTCTCAATTTAAGTACTCATTTTGAAAGTGTCTCAAATCAAGTCTCAATTTTTACTTTTTTTCTCAATTTAAGGCTTGTTTTGAATTCTTGTGTCTCAATTCAAGACCCAACAACAATTAAATTCATTCAAAATGCTAGTTATCAATTTTTTTAACAATAAATTAAAATTTTAAATTAAATTAACATGATGATATAAAAAAATAGAAATATTCATTATATTAATAAAAGGTTAATATTTTTTAAAATTAATTAAGTTTTTTTTTATTTTTTTTATAACGGATGTCTCTAATTTTTTTTTTCATATGGAATGAATTTATTTTAAAAAATAGTTGTTTGTTGGGTCTTAAATTGAGACAAAAAAATTCAAAATAAGCCTTAAATTGAGAAAAAAGTAAAAATTGAGACTTGATTTGAGACACTTTTAAAATGAGTACTTAAATTGAGACATAACCTAAAATTTGAGCCTTGATATGAAATTTTTCCTTTTTTTATATAATTAATATATTTATATATTATTTTAATGTTAACGTAAACTATAAATAAATATTCATAGTTTCCTACTCAATTAACTATTTATTAAAAATTACTATATTTTTTTATTTAATATTATGTTATTAATTCCAAATTATATTATTTTCACTTTAGTATATGTTAATTAAAAATATTAAAATTAGAGGTTCTTCAATTTGTTTAAATTAAATTTTTTTTAATACCAACTTAAAGTAATTGTTGTGTATGATTAATTTTTTTTTATTTAAATATTTTTTTATATTTTAAAAATGAGATAAAAAAAATAATTAGGCGGGGAACGGGGAATCCCTGCGAGACGGGGATCCCCAGCGAGGCGGGGATTGGGGGAAAATTTTCCCCATTTATTTTGCAGGGACGGAGATGGGGAATGATCCCCCGTCCCCGCCCCGTTGACATCCCAATGGAAGAGAATCAAAGAAAGTTCATATACTGTTGAATACCTAAAGATTTTTTAAGACTTTTTAAAATCCGTAGAAATCTCTGGTTATTAGAAGAGATTTTGGAGAGTGAAATCTATTCATATTTTGGAAGAGAAAAATCTAAGAAAATCCGTGGAGTATTAAAATCCATAGATTGTTGAATACCTAAAGATTTTTTAAAACTTTCTAAAATCCGTATTGAATACCTCAGGATTTTTAAAGACTTTTGAAAATCTAGATTCAATACCCCCAAACTTTAAAAATCTAAAAAAAGTCCTACAGACTCTATAACCAATACACCCCTCTTAGTATTTGTAAATTGGTGGGGCAGATAATATATAGATTTATAATACTAATATTAGACAATAGTGTGCTCTATTTATTAATTTTTTTAATAAATTTATTTTTATAATTTTATAAAAAAAGTTATGATGAGTATATATTTATATATGTGTAATTAGCTATCCGGGTCATTCAATTTTTTCTCAACGGTTCAACGGGTCGAAGTGTGACCCAATTCATTGTCCGATTTAATGACAACCAAGGTATAAAAAATATTGGTTATTATAAAAGTAATAGACCTCTTTTACTTAACAGAATTTAATATTTTTTAAATAAATTGAATTACCTTCTTCCTAATTAAAAAAATATTACCTCTTATATTAAAAAGATTCAAATCAAACATTGCTTCCCAAAATCTCTTTCTTGCCTCACCCTACCATAAGAAATTGTTGTATAAACCACATTGTTCGAATCAATTTTGCAATTGGATAAAACTAGTTCTTCACTCTCTCCATATATTGGGTTTGCATGATTTTTTGTTCTTTCATCTTCACTCTTTTATTGTAAGTACTTTAGAATTCTTATTCTTCCATCTTCACTCGCTTTCAAGAATCTACAATTGTAGCTCGCAGTAATAATATTGATATTTTACAATTGAAGAGTTTCATAGGTTCTATCTCATCAGGAATAAGAAATTGTCGATAAGTTATTCTTGACCTATTGTGGATTTAATGTACGGACAAAAATCAAGGGAAGAGACCTTGATTTTCGTTGTTACGTTGATGGTTGTTATCTATTTATAATGTTTAGTAATCATATTATCACTACAAAAAACACGCGGATTAGCGACCAATTTTTTGTCGCAAAATGAGATTAGCGACGATTTCTGACCGATAAAAGTCCGGTGCTAAAACGACGGTAGCTAATATTAGTGACCGCCTTTGAAAATCGGTCGCCGATCAGAGACCGCCTCACCTGTCGCTAATGTTTAGAGACCGCCGTCGGTCAGTCGCTGACCTGACCGGGTCTGACCCGGTTGGATCAGGTTTAGCGACCGCTATTCAGGCGGTCGCTAATTTATTTTTTAATAAAAATAATTGTTTAATTTGAAATTTGCGATTAGCGACTGACTGATTAGGCGTGAAATTGTTATGATTTTTAGCTCGTTTTGCCCGTGTTTTGAGTGAATTCGATGAGTATTTAGAGTCAGTTGAATATTATTTTCATAAACTAATGAATTTGCCTCTTTGATGCTCATAGATGGATAGAGGGCGAAAAATGGAGTTCGTAGGACTTTGAATCGACTCAAACGGATGCCCGGATGAGAAGATATTGACGAAATGTGAAAAGTATTAGTTCGTGCAAAGAAAAGTATCACTTGGCTCAAAATTGGAGATGCTCGAGCACCACCGCTCGAGCAAGAAGGGGTGAGTGTTAGTAGGAAGGATTGTGTTTTGAAGCTTGATGATGCATTATGGGCGTATAGGACATCTTTTGAGACCCCTCTTGGTATGTCTCCGTACCAACTCATTTTTGGGAAGGCGTGTCACAGGCCGGTTGAGCTTGAGCACAAGGCATATTAGGCAATCAAAAAGCTGAATTTTGATAGTGCTATGGTGGGTGAGAAGAGACTACTTCAATTACATGAGTTGGAGGAGTTTCGAGATAGTGCATATGAGAGTGCCCAAATTTTCAAGGAGAAGACTAAAAGATGGCACGATGCACATTTGAGAAAGGAGTTCCAAGTTAGGGATATAGTCCTAGTGTTCAACTCTAGGATAAAGTTATTTGGTGGAAAACTCAAATCCAAGTGGAATGATCCTTATGTGGTGAGAAAGGTCTACAAGAGTGGATTCCTTGAAGTAGAGAAAGAGGATGGGAACGTGTTCATGGTGAACGGGCATAGAGTGAAGAAATTCTACGACTTCTCTTATGAGAATAAGGGAGGTAACTTAGAGTCTCATGACCCGTGAGGTCCTTCGAGCTCGGTCCGACATTATGACCTTAAAAATAGCGCTGAGGGGGAGGCAACCCATTTTTACTTGCTTTTGAGTTTTTTATTTTTCTTTTTGATTTTTTGTGTGAATCGTAAGCTTTAACCTCATTATTGAGTATTTTTGTGTAGGATTGTCTTGTGGTGCTAGAGTTTCCATGGTAGAGCTTAACGTGAAGCAACTCGTGAAGAGGAAGTATGCATAGTGAAAGATAGAGTATGAGGTAACCCCGAACCCCAAACATAGACCGCTTGATAAAGTTGAAGTTTGGGGAGGGGGGTGGAGTTTTTATATGCTTTTCATCTTGTGCATTGGTAGTGATTTAAGTTCATAGTGAATTGAGTGCACGTGCTCATTCGTACTCATCTTTTCAAACTTTTTATTGCGTAGTTTGGGGGGGGGGTATGTATTCGTACTTCACATGTTGTGCACGAAATTCGTATGAAAAATTGGTCAAATCTTTCGAAAATATTGATGCATGAAGTGGGTTTATATGGAATTGAGTGTGACTATATCATTGTGTGTTGACTTGGCTTGGTGAATTGCACATTGGGAAGAGACCACAAGCACTAAAGGAGCGATTTGGGCTGCGATTCGAAAACTCTCAATCCCTTGCACTAATTTCTTCCATTTTTCACACGAAATCATCCCAAGAGTTTGATTTCTCCACCCTAAGGTATGTAATTCTTCACTCTATTCTACCTTTTCTTAGTTTTGACTTCGATTAGGCATGATTTGAGATATATGAAGTAGGGTTCGTATGTGTTCTTGATAGGAATTGAGGATTTTTATATTGCCCATTGATTCTTGATTCTTTGTTGATAATTGATGCCTATATGCAATGGGTTTACTAGTTTTGCTTTCAATGTTGAGATTGCACGAGTAGAATTGGTGAATTTCTAGAGTGGGAAAGAATGAATGTTAGGAAATGATATGGGTGTTGCATGTTGAGTTAATGAGTGTGTGAATTGGAATGAATTGAGTAAGTAGAAGCTTATGAATTTAGTCTTGAGCATGTAAATTGCAAATTCTTGTGACGATAGACTTAGTTTTGGGATTTATTGATGAATGTGGGGATTGTTGAGTGATTGAACTTGTGTTGAGATAGGCATATTATTCTTGGATTGTTATTGCCCATTTGGAATGTTGGTGCCCGTTTAGATGTTATGAGTTAAATAAGTATGCTTTGAGATAGGAATTATACTTCTATGTGAGCTTTTGTGCACAAGAGATATGAATGTGAGATTGATTGACTATTTGAGATGATTTGTAGTGTTTATGATGTTATTGAGTAGCAAATTATCTCTAATTGTGTGAGCATTTGTGTGAGACAAATTCAATGGCTCCTCTGAAGAAGTTTGATGATAGGATGGTAAAGGGTGACAAGCTTGAGAAATTGACAGTTGAGTTAACACGAAAGGGTTTGATGCCCTCAAGGTGGGACAACCTCGATTACAAGGAGGATTGGTGTCAGTTTGCATATCGGTGGAACCTAGTTGTTGGTAGGCATCGAGTTTATGAAGGATATAGGGATCGAGGAGGAGATCAAGAGAATTTTTGTGAAGAATAAGATGGAGGACTTCTACAAGTTGCTCCTCACTATGGAAACACACACGGATCTAGTCGAGCAATTTTTGGTGTCGGTTGAGAAGAGAAATAATGACTCGTTCAACTTCAACATAAGGAACGAGTGGTACACATGCTCTGTAGGGTCTACCAACACAGCCCTAATGCTCCCAGCCTTGAAGAGGCCTAACCGATAGTCGAAGTCCTTCGTGGCTAATGATTTATGGAAGGAGATTACCGGTGGAATGGCGGGAGACTATAGGGGGCAGCACGCACGAGCCTCCGCGATCAGAAACCCGGTGTTGTGGTACTTAGAGAGGATCTTAGGAAACATGATATATGCCCGTTCTGAGACGGGCACGGTGACCGCAAAACAGCTCTACGGGCTATGGTGCTTGCTCCACGGGAAGGACCACGATTTTGGAAGAGATTTCTTGGAGCACCACTTGGAGGCCTCTTTCCGCCTCGGAGAGAAGAAGTCGAAAGTACGATGAGGGGGCCTGATTTCTATTTTTGTGAAGAGTATGGGATGTGAGCCAGTCTCACCGGCGATGACTGGGAAAGACATCGACTTCGAGCAGATGTATAACACAATGATGTTCGAGAGGTGGATGGATTCATATTGCATAGGGTTCAAGGAAGATAACATGTTCCTTCTTCCCAATGAGCATTTAGTGACTTTGAGGGGCAAGAAGAAAGAGAATATTGGGATGAACGGGGATAAGCATTTGGCATTGAGCAAGAAGTTCACCAAGGAGTTGGACGACAAGGGTATGCGTGATTCGAGGCCGATGAAGAGGCCAAGAGGAGAGGACACGAGTAGAGCTAGTTCGAGTATGGCCGCTGGGACAGCTGAAGAGGAAGAAGCATACGAGATAGGAGCTGATGAAGAACAAGGGGGAGAAGAAGGAGCGGGATAAGAGCCGCAAGCCATGGAGTTTGATTCGCCAGAAGCGTCATCTCCCGAGCCATGGTACCCATCGCACATGCAGTGGATGGGGATGGAGTGCGAGATTCAGATGCTCCGAACGGATGTCACGTATCTTCGAGCAGCCCAAGACCGGATGGGCGCACGATCGGCGAGGAGGAGGATCAGTTTTCAGACATGCACCGTTGGATGAAGACACTCTTTGTGTCCCATATTGGAGCCAATCACCCGAACTACTGCCCTCCACCACCGCCCGATGCTTGATCTAGGGGACTCCCCCATTTTTTTTCTTTATTCCCTCTCTATTGATGTTGAGACTATTTCTATTTTTCATTTTTCTTTTATCTCGTTTTGGTAATTATGGTCTATACTTAACTCTAATTCTTGAGTTGTGATTCTGTGAACTGTTTTGGTGGGGCTATTTCATACATTTCATGTTATTGACTAACCCAACTTATTGATTGTTTACTTTGAGTGTGTTTTGATGAGTTGGTGTGTTGTGAAGTTGAGTTAGAGTCTGAATTGTGTGAGTGTAGGAGTTAGAGTTGATTTGAGAGTGAACTCGTATGCTTGCGAACTTCTCTTTTGAATACTTGTGTATTGAGAGTAAGAATTCACTTGGACTAGCATGGATGTGAAAACCGAGAGATTTGAGTCTTTCAAAGATTGAAATTCAGTATGATTATCTCTTCGTTTGAGAGTGGATCACTACCTTAGAGGATGCTAGAACTTGTGTGTGCTCTCACTTCTTGATTGTGTCTAGGTTGAGTGGAGAATAGGAAAAGTTGTGAATGAGAAAGGGATCGAGTTGAGTTGAGAAAGGAGAATTATTAATGCTTGAGTGTATCTGAGAAGAAGGTGATGAGATTGTGAATTGTAGGAAAGAACAATGAATTTGAGAATGAGTAAAATAAATATGAGCTCATCGAGTGGTTAGTCAAACTAACAGTCTTAATTGAACCCTAGACAATAAATCAGACATTCTCAATATACGAGGCACGTTGAGAGGAAATCTGCAACTACATGTAATATTGTAGGCTATTGTGATATCTTCCTTTCATTCATGAATACCCGATTAAGTCTTGAACATGATGAAGTATCCACTCAAATAACTTAATCATATTATCTCCAATCACTAATTGATCAAGTATATCACACTTAGCCACAAAGTCTAAGTTGATGCGCGTCGGCCGACGACTTAGATCCAATTATGATGAGAACACGAGTATTCTCTCTAAATCCACATTGAGGATTGAATCCTATTCTTGGCTCAACTACCACACACATGTACTTCGTGATGAACCCAATCCATGCCATATCTACCCGTGGAAGGGTACAAGCGTCGGTCATGGTTAAAGTTCACCACTCCATACATGTCGTGCGTATTGACCTCAAGTCAGAGGAGTATCATATTGCTCCCACTAACCGAGATACCCGTAGACACATTATGTGGAATTACATCAAACTGTTTCTCGGATGGGTATACCAATACCCTCTAAGGTATTTGTGCATCCATCATAAGATACCCGATATCTCGTAATAAGTGAGATCTTACTACACTCTCTAAGAGTATGATGCAGATCGCACACCAATCTCAATTGCATCATCAATATCCCATTCTTGATGATCCTTGATCGGGGCTATTTGAGAATCATACTTAAGTCATCTGAGTTCTCACTCACTCAATGACAGTAGTGATTCATGGGAACACAAATAAGAATATATGCAAACAATCAAACATCATATTAAGATAAGTGTAACGCCATACATTTAATATTAAACCAATAATAATATTAAATCAAATTCGAATATTATCTTAGTATTATGTCCTTTCGATGGATTGTCTCTAGGACACTAACACTTACATTCTCCCCGCTGTCGTCGGTGGGAGCCACCTGCTGCGAGGCCTGGGCGAGACGATTCTTAAACCGGTTCTAAAATTATATAAATAAAATACAATTATAATTAAATTAAAATTATAAGAAAATTAAAATTATAATTAAAATTTAAAATATACCTACGTGGATCTCGGTGGTGCAGGCGTAGGTAGACGTTCCAGTCTTCGGGTTCATTGGGTGGGAGATCACCATCTGCTCATAGAGGGAGGGCTTTCGTCTGCGCTCCTTCTCCTGTTACAAACCAAATTCAATAGAATTTAAATATTAAACATTTAAAAATTTATTAATATTTAAATGTAAATAAAAATTATAATACTTACAAAGGCGGGGGAGTGCTCATAGATGGACCGGGATCCAGCCCGATGTCTGGCGATGCCTTGCCCGGTGGGGTCCTTCAACCGGTTCTCCCTGGCCTTCGTGGACTTGGCTTTGAATGCATCACTATTCCAGTTATCCAACAAAGCGTCCCAGACGGAACGTCCGTCTGGCCATCACCCAGCTCCAGCTGCTTCTCCTCGTCCCACTGCTTCTTCAGATTGTAGATAATATTTTTGTAACGCTCATGCGCTTTCATGCAGGACAAGTCGTACATAACACTATCATGGACAAGGTCCCACACTCACAACTTCTGCAATTAAATTAAAAATCAAATATTAACAAATAAATTCAAAATAAAATATTAAAAATTAAAATCATAATAAATAAATATTTTTATACCTTGAACTCCTCGAAGTAGTCCCTCCTCTTTCGCTCGGACACCATGGACCACGAGGAGGCACCAACCTCGAACGGGATCTTTTTAATGGCCTCTAAGACGCGAGAATCAGTCTCATGACCTGGAAGAATACTATGACATCAAAATAAAAATTCAAGTTAATATCAATAATTAATATTAATGAATATAATTAAAATTATTTAATTCATTAAAAAAAATACTTACATGTTGTCACGGGGGACAATAGTGAGATGGCTATCCACCACAGGATGCTGCCGTGAAGCCGAAAATCCGGCTACTGAAGAAGAGCCGACAACAGCACTAGACTGTTGCTAAGAGAATGATATCATCTCCAGAGCCCGTCTAACCTCCGGGATCTCCGATCTCAACGATCCCGACCTTCTCTTACCCCTCCCCAACCCCGACCTTGACCCCCACTCTAATTAATGTGATCTTGAGAGCTCATTTGTAATAATTATAAATTCAACATATCAGCATACCATATTATATTTATACACATTCAACTAAAGTCATACATACGTATATCAATCAACTAAATTCATACCTACGTATATCAATCAACTAAATTCATACCTACGTAAATCAATCAACTAAATTCATACCTACGTATACCAATCAACTAAATTCATACCTAAGAATATCAATCAACTAAATTCATACCTACGAATATCAATGAACTAAATTCATAACTAAGAATATCAATCAACTTAATTCATACCTATGTATACCAATTAACTAAATTCATACCTTCGTATACCAATCAACAAAATATATATATACCAATCAACATGTAAAGATGTATATTCCTAACAACATATATAATTTCATATATAAAACATGTATATCAATTCCAACAAACACATAAAAAATGCATTTAACTATATTCCATAAACAAACACATAAAAAAATGCATATAACACATAAAAAATGCCTATAACTATCAATTCCTAACATCATATATAATTTCATATATATAACTATCCTACAAACATATATATATATATATATATATATATATATGCATATACCTATTCTATAATTCATAAAACATGATTTAAAAATAATTTAAACGGTTAAAATTTAAAAAAATTATGGTTATTGTGTAGACGGGGATGCAACGAGTGGTTTGACCGGAACGAATTGTTCGACGGAGGCAGTGGTGGTGGAAATAGAGGTGTGTAGGAGCAAAAGTGGCGTATGGACTCTCCCTAAAAAGGATAAAAAAATTAGCGACCAACATAGGATTTTAGTGGTGAAATTGACCAATTTAAAAATTAGCAACTGTCTTTGGCGGTCGCTAATTACAGGCATTAATGACCATCAACATTACCATGTCGCTGATTTGACGGTTAAAATTATCGGTCAATTTTGACCGGCCTTTGAGTTTAGCGACCGCCTTAGCGGTCGTTAATTCTGTTGAATTAGTGACTGGTAGTCCTCTGCGGTTGCTAATCGTTCGATTTAGAGACCGATTTTAGAGGCGGTCGTAATTTTTTTAACTTTGAGACCACTGGTCTATTGTGGTCGCTGATCGGTCACTAATACATGATTTAGAGACCGATTTTTTGGCGGTCGCAAAAATCGATCGCAAAAATGCGAGTTTTTTGTAGTGTATTCATCTTAATGTTTGTAACACGCATGTTATAGACCAACATAAAGGAATTTGTATATGCATTAAACCAACATGCTTGTAATTTCATCAATTGGTAACTCTAAATCTACCTCCATCCCAAAGTCTATGGTACTTTTGTGGGCACAAAAATTAAGATAAAATGTAATAAATAAAAAGTATGGGGTGGATATTGTGAGATTAAGATTTTGAGAGATAATATTATGAGGAATATTTTCATTTTAGGAATTACAAACTTTTATGGGAAAAAATAAAACAAAAGGTACACAAACTTTTCTAGGACGAAGATAATATGTTTTGAAAATTGTGTTCAAATTTTTGAAATAATTCTTTGAAAACAACATCAATTGTTGATAAGGATTAATATAATTTAAAAAAAAAGTATCGTTGACTCTAAAAGTTTAATTAATCAATTCATAAATAAAGTAAATTAAACTTATTTATTATATTTAATCAAATTGTTCTATTATATAAACAAATTAGGATGTCATAAATAAAATAATTTCCTCGAATATAGTGAGATATAATATAAGTTGGTACAATTACGATTAAATGGCATTATATACCATATGAAGTTATGTATAATATTAAGTTTAAAATTGATGTATAATCAAATGTTAGACCACAAACTCTCCTACTAAACTTGTTTATAATGTGAAATTTATATCACTACATTCTTTCACTGATACTGTAATATTCATTTTATAATATCATTACATTTATAAACTAATATCACAATGTAAAATGTTATTGTTATTATTTATAGAGTAATGATAATGAATGTTTTTATACCAAAATTTTATATTATGAATAAGTTTCAAAGGAGAATGCCTCTTGTTAGATATAAAATCAATAAGAGTTAAATAATTACATCGTAGATACATTTTTTTGTTGAACTAATTAATATTATGATGTCACGCGTGACACATATGATTTTATAAATCAATATATATATATTTTAATCAGTAAGAGAGATATATTATAAAACTGTAGGGTACAAGGAGTACTCAACTCTTTTACAATGAGTTCATCCACACAAAATTAGATTACAATACTTAAATTCTTCAATCTCTCTAGTGAGTTTCTAAGCTAATTTGTAACCGGTACCTGTTTCAAGTTCTCCTCTCTTGTAGAAATTCATGACCATACTCTGTTTTTATCTTATCTACTATTTTTTTAGCATCCAGGATTTTATTTTCAAAGTGAAGTTCATTTCTTGCTTTCCAAATCGCCAAAACCACACCCGCCTATAAATCAACATACATACATGAATACCAATAGATGCATTATGCATGCTAACAAATGCAATGTTAATTTTATATGCATCAGATACTTCGTGCAATTCAAGTATATTTTTTAAAAGTTATTTCTATTGTTACTGAAAAGTTACTTCTGCTATTACTGAACAATGTATTTAATAAGGGATAACTTTTCAGTAATAACAAAAGTATTTTTTTTAATAATAGAAAGAGTAATTTTTAAAAATACATTTGAGTTACATGGTGCATCTAGTGCACTTGAGACATTACCTTATATAGGCAAGGTTTTATATGCACTTGGTGCACGGTGCACTCACCCTGCCCCTATCCAGTTTATAGTTTTCTGATTCTAATAAATAGGAACCAAATCTCTCTACTTTCTGAACGCGGCACACTGCCTTTCGCCTAAAGAAGCTTGATGTCTTGATGCCGACAATGCCGCCAAATCTCATCTAAAGCCATCAATTCCATCTTCCTCGTATGTCCCTTTTCTTCCTTTTTCTTGCAACCAAATCTTGCTATCTCTCATTTACTAATTAGTTCGACACTTGATTTTGACATTATAAAGCAAAGTATAATATCTTAAAAGAGAAAATTCACATTTGCATATGAGACATCAATTTAAGTTTTGGTAATGTAAAATTTCATTGAGTTTTGATGAAATTTTGTTGAGATTTGGTTCCATTTGCACACCACAAGGTCAGTGTTCATCAATTTCTATCACTAGCCGTAGACACGTGCATTGCACGTTACCTAGAAGAAGTTAGTAAAAAATAGTATTATAAAACATCGCATAAGAAAGCGTATTTTTCAACTCAACAACAAAAGTTAAAAGTACCGGTGTTAGGGGACCAAGAGTTGCATTAATAAATTATACTATTCCATAGTTATGTGATTCAAAACCTCCAAATTAGAAATAAATGTCTAATGTAAATAAAAAATCAAATGATGTGAAGGGAAAAATATAGCAAAACCCAAAGTCATGAAGTGCTCATTTTCAATGCCAAGCCCTCTCTCCCACCCCCTAATCAAGCATAAAAAAAAAAGAATAAGTATGTTGATAGGCGAACTACAATAAACACAAGGCGAACAGGTTTAAACAAAGCAACCTCACAAGAAACAAGATTAAGCTAGCTAAGCCAAACCAGGACGAGCTGGAATAGTCAGACGAGCTACTCCAGCTAGGTGAGCTATTTTGTTCAGCTGAGCTACATCATAGCAAAGACCATCCGAACCCAAATAAGACCATGGCGAGCTACTTCAGCCAAAGAGCCACGACAGAAGATAAATCGACCAACAAAATCAAGCTAGTGACTCCTCAAGGACAAGTCCAAAGAGGCAAACTGCAATCTAATACGAGCAAATCCAGCTCAGAGGATAAAAATTAGCTTAGATAAGGTCAAATAGTCAACTCCCCATGTGTCAAGCATGCACACATGGGAGAGCAAATGTCAAGCCACCTCCTACTTGGAGGACTTGTATAAATACCTTGATTTTTAATGAATGAAACTAAGCACAAATTCACAAATACAAGCATACTCTATCTATACACTCTAAAACACCTCGATTTTCACACATACGGATTAAATACGTAATTAATACACGTATTAATCTTTCTTTAACCCGATTATCAAATTCACTATTTACGGTAGTGATCAATTATACATAATTATTTGATGATCTAATTAGCAACTAAAACAACCACTAATTCTAGAGATTAGAAACTATCGCAACAAATTGGCGCTAGAAGGAGGGTCCAAACCTTCGATTAAGTGTGATTAGCAAGAATTTTAAGTTTAAAACTTGAAGAGTTGAAGAAGTTCTTGAGTTTCATTTGAAAACTTAAGAAAGAGTATTTTTGGTGTTCTTGGTGTTCTTCATTTGAAGATTTGAACATTCGAAGATTCATGCAACACCTTAGCTAAGGATGTCTCAGTCTCGTGAAACGCAACACTCCCACCTTTCCAAGAGGGCCTCACCCACCAATGGCTCCTCGGCTGGCCGACGAGCTCAAGTAGCTCGACCGGTGGAACATAGCAGGCCAATAACTAGTCAACTTATGCCCCCAGAGTTGGAAGTTCTAGCTCGCAACCCGGGTGACCTTGCCCACACAATCACAATGCTTCAAGCATTGCAAAAGCAGCATGGGTAGCCTGGACTTTCTCATGTCCGAGCAAGGCATAGCCCAACTGAGGCTCAAAGGCATGAGAAGGTTCGGGATGAGCAGCCTAACGAAGCAGATAGTGCTCAAGCCCAGAGAGCAAAGGGCAAAGCTAAGCAGCTCGACGAGCTCGCCAGCCATGGGGAGTCCACCCCATGCCAGGCAGTAGGGGCCAGCCATGAGACCACACACCAGAGCGTGCGGGATAGACCCGGTCGACCAGACCAACACGGAGAAGGAGCTCGACCTAGAGCTGAAGTAGGTCGACTAGACCAAAATCCAGCTCGCCAATCAGTCCATGAGAGACTGTCTAGGTCGGCTTTTGGTCGTCTAGGTCTGAATGGGGCGGAGAACCCCAGAAAGCCAGCCCATGGGAATCCCCCTCCAAGCGAGGGACTGCAACGAACTGACAAATATGCACCGTTGTTTGTTGAATAGCCTCCAAGTTACGGAGGATCCCTCGATGAGCTGGTGTCAATGAGGAAGGCCATTGAGAGCATGCAAGGCCAGCTGGACTTGCAAAGGGATTTCGTGGCTACTACCCGGATTCTCCCTTATCTTTGATAATTCTAAAGGCCCCGATCCAAAAGAAAATACAGTTCCCTGCCAGTATACAATACGGGGGAACGGCGGATCCCCGAGTGCATTTGACCAAGTATTCCGACTATATGATTTCTATGGGAGCTAGTGACACTACCCAATGTTGGAACTTTCCCTTGATACTTGGGGATTGTATACATAAATGGTTTTCGGCTCTGCCGTCGGCTTCCATTCATTCGTTTGCCCAGCTGGGCAAAGAATTTGTATCCCACTTCTCCACGGCTGGGTCTTACCTATTCCAGAGGCATCGGTTATCTGATCTGAAATAAGCCGATGATGAATCAGACCGGTCGTACTTGGAAAGGTTCGACAAGGTCCTGCTGGAAGGGGAATCGGTAAGCGAGGACACCAAGATTGTGGTTGTTCTAGCTGGATTGAAAAAGGGCACTAAACTCTGGAAATAGGTACATCTTAAGTGCCCAAAAACTTATGCCGAGTTCCACAATCGAGCGGGAGTCTTCGTCTCCATGCATGAAGCACTGCAAAAAGACATGGGAGATAATAAGACAGACCCAAAGGAAAGCACAAAAAAATCCGACGGAACCGGCTACAGGGTCCCCAAGTGTTGGGAAAATAGGGGTGCCCGAAATCTATTCGGGATGAAATTTAAATACGAACTTAAATACAATTATTACTAGCATGAATTAATCCTAATTAATTCAAATAATAATTCCAACAACTAATTTTCATCATGCATGTTGAATTAATTTCACATATTAACTATGGCGGAATAAACAAGTAAATATGCGATTAACGTACCTCTTGTAGAATTGGCCTTTGGATATACGGGACAATTACGATCTCGCTCTATCAACCCAAAAGCCTTCTCAAGTATTTCCCTTTCGCCTTACTTGATCACCGGTAGGAGATGCTTTCAAGTAATTTAATAAACTAAGGAAAAAGAAAAATATCTATGCTCTTGATTTTTCCAACCCATGGAATTATGTACTTGGGGATGAAATAATCATCCCCTATTTATAAAGGGGGTATGGCCGAAATTTTGTGTGTATATGGGCTTGGAGAAAATCTTTTCTTAGCCTCTAAGAAATCTTGAATATATCTCATATATTCTTTTCTCCAAAATAAAATATTCCACAAAAATCTCACCCTCCTAAATAAAGGGTAATTTTCGAAAAACACAATAAGAAATCCAAAGATTTGGATCTTCTTGAATATATGAGATATTCTTGTATTCCTAGAATACATATCTTCCATAATATCTTTCCAAGAAAATCAACAAAATCTTATTTCTTCTTGATTCTCTTATTTTCGAAAAATACTAGAAAAATCAGCATTCATATTTTCTTTTTATTTTAATCACCTTATCATTATTGGGCTACTTAATGGTCTACTTGAGGGGCCTTTAAGGAGAATTAAGATTGGACCTCCTAATGGACTTCTGAATTTCAATATTGAGCCCCAATATAATTCAGCCCATTAATATTAATTATTACCACTAATAAATTAATATTGCACTATCCATCTTAATCCATATTACGATAATATGGGCTCCCGGTTATTATTTCCCGCGTTTAAGATTATCAAGTCCATTAATTAATCAAGCTTCTGAATAGCTCTAAATTAATTAATATATTTCACCTTGGAGTAAAGACAGCTCAACATTATTATTCGTACCGAAGAAATTAATTATTCACTTGCAAGATTTGGTACAATAAAACTTCTGAGCCCACCAAGGGGACTAATCACACGAGCCGTACTCGCACGCGTTTCTCCGTATTAAATCTTAGCAACCGTCGTATGATTAATATTACTGCCCAAGACACAAAGTTCGAAGTCACAATGATTCTCACCCAACATGAATCAAAGCAGTAACCATTAAGCACACACGGTCCTATTTAAGTGACGGAGATTAAGAAATCAACAACCACTGAGGTCTAATTCTTCACCTTTCAGAACAGAAGAATTTATCCTCGCTGTAGGTCCTCTTCAACACATACTAAATGTGCTAGTGCAATCTCTTAGTCAAGACAGACCAATCTGAGCCTTACACATCGACCTTTCACGGCGGATTGTTCAATTCCACCTAGGTCGTGAAAACGTACGTTTAGTTACAAGTAAACTGTTAATGTTGTCTTCTGTGATCGGGTATCACCACATTAACTACATTGTAACATGTACTATATATTGAACAGTTTTCAATAGAAATTCAACATTCAATCATAATTAAAGCAAATGTGATAAAAGAATTATTCTCATAAAACGAGTGTTTGATACACGAGTTATACAAAGTAAAAGCATACTTTCACGTATAACTCCAACAATCTCCCACTTATACTTAAAGTTTGCTTTTAGTATACATCACGCATGTCTTAGTGTAGTAGCTCTCTGTGACATCTCATATCAACCTACACTAACCTAATAATTCCTCCCACTTATACTTAAAGCAGATTGGCAATAGTCTTGACTCCCATTCCATCCACATGTCTCTCGAATGTACTCATAGGCAGACCCTCTGTGAATGGATGTACTAGGTTGTCCTCCGACATTTATCTTTGCCACCTCTTTATCTCCTCTCTTAACGATTTCTCGTATAAGATGGTGTTTTCTTTCAATGTGTTTGCTGGCCTTGTGGGCTCTTGGTTCCGTTGAATTTGCAACTGCTCCGACATTATCACAAAAGACAGTTATCTTGTCGGGCAAATTCGGAACAACGTCCAAGTCCACTAAGAAGTACTTGAGCCAAACCGCTTCTTTCGCTACTTCACAAGCAACTACTTATTCGGCTTCCATGGTCGAATCTGCGATGCATTTCTGCAAATCGCTTCTCCATGTCATGGCTCCTTCTCCCATGCAAAACACACTACCCGAGGTAGGTATTTTGGAGTCTATGTCTGATTGGAAATTTGAGTTCGTGTATCCCATGGGAATTAGATTGTCTGATTGTTAAATCAGCATTCCATACCAAGTTCTTTTCAGAAACTAAAGAACACATTTAATTGCAATCTAATGTGCTTTCCCGGGGTTACTTCGATATTTTGCCATCATGCCCACGGCAAAGCAGATATCCGGTCTCGTACACAACATTGCATACATAAGACTTCCTACGTCCGAAACGTACGGAACGTCTTTCATGTCATCTATCTCCACTTGGTCTTAGGGCATATTTCTTTAGATAGATGGATTCCGTGCCTAAAAGGTACAAAACCTTTCTTGGAATCTTGCATGTTGAAATGCTTCAAAACAGTGGCTTTGTATGAAACTTGCGATAAACCCAACATCCTCCTCTTGCGATCTCGAGTGAACTTGATCCCAAGGATGTGACCGGCTTTCCCTAAGTCCTTCATATCAAACTGATTTGACAGCCATACCCTTACGCCTGACAATACCTTTACATTGTTTCCAATGAGCAGAATATCGTCTACGTATAATACTAAGAATACCACCGTAGTTCCGTCACACCTTTTATACACACAACTTTCAAACTTGTTTTGATCACAAACCCATAAGACTTAATAACTTGATCAAAACACTGGTTCCAAGTACGCGGCGCTTGCTTAAGTCCATAAATGGATCTCTTAAGCTTGCATACGAGGTGCTCTTGGCCTTTTTCAACGAAACCTTTGGGCTGTTGCATATAGATCCCATCAAGACTTCCGTTAAGGAAAGCTGTCTCGACATCCATTTGTCAGATCTCGTAATCTAAGTGCACAGCAATCGATAAGAGAATACAAATGGACTTAAGCATAGCTACAAGCCTCAGGCCACAAGCTTTGCTTTGAAGGTCTCTACCCTTCCGTCCGGTCCTCTTTTCCTCTTGTACATCCACTTGCATCCAATGGGCTCTACCCCACTAGGTGGATCAACCAACTCCCACACTTGACTATAATCCATCGAACCCACCTCGGTTTCCATTGCGGTTTGCCACGCCTCCGCGTCTTTATCTTGGATTACCTCGTCGTACGTTCATGGGTCTGATTCATCGCCGGGAATCAAATCCGAAGATTTCCAATTCCCATGAATCTCTCGGGTTACCTTGCAATCCTCCCACTACGACGGAGTTCCGGTTGTGAAGGTGTGACGTGTGGTATATCATCTTGTATACTTGGTATAGGAGTTTGTCATCTTAACTCGTCTAAGGTAATCTTACTTCTGGGCTTTCTTTTGTTCATATAGTCTTCCTCCAAGAATTTAAAGTGCGAACTAATCACGGTCTTTTAATCCTTGATACTATAGAACATACACCCTTTCGTTCCCATGGGATATCCTATAAACAACCTTAATTCCGAACGTGGATCCAATTTACCAGCTTCCTTGTCTAGCACGTATGCCGGACAACCCCAAATCCGCAAGTGTCTTAGACTGGGCTTGCGCCCGGTCCACAATTCCATTGGGGTTTTAGGAACCGATTTGGATATCACCAAGTTTAGAATGTAAGTCGTTGTTTCCAAGGCGTTACCCCAAAACGACTTGGGTAAATCCGAATAACTCACCATGGAATTGATTATTTCTAAAAGAGTCTGCTTCCTTCGTTCCGCCATACCGTTCTATTTTGAGGAGTTCCCGGTGCGGTCTACAGGGACACAATCCCTTTGTCCGATAGGTAGTTCAAGAATTTATTGCTAAGGTATTCGCCTCCACGATCAAATCGTAGAGACTTGATACTTCTTCCCTATGCATCATAAGGTAGATGTATCCATTTCTCGAGTAATCATCAAATTACTCATACCACTTTTTGCTATGATCGTCATTGAACCACACATATCCGTATGAACGAGTTCTAACACTTTGGTGGTTCTATTCCCCTTGGCTCCAAATGCCCTCTAGGTCATTTTACCCTCTAAACAGGATTCACAAGTTGGAAATGACTCAACTTGAAGTGACTCCAAGGATTCATTTTTCACCAACCTTTGTATCCGCATTAGATTAATATGACCTAATCTTAGATGCCATAGAAGTGTTTCGTTCATGTCTGAAGAATGCTTTCTTTTATAACTCGAAATAATCGATGTGTTATTAGATTCAATTTTATGAGTGGTGTGCCCAAATAATGGTATAAAGATCATCCATTGAAGTTCCGGAACAGATAAACTCATCGTTTCAAGCAATAATAACATCCTTATTAAAAGAAACTGAGTATCTATTCAAACAGTTTAGAAACTGAAGGTTGAGTTCTTTCTGAACTAGGAACATGAGGAACGTCTCTCAAGACCATAACTCTATCTTCACAAAATAGGCGCACTTCTCCCACTGCTTCAGCTGCCACTCTCGTAGCATTGCCCGATGTGATGGGGATCTCACTTCCGTTAAGTCGTCGGGTTAGCTTAAACCCATGAAACAAATGTGATCAGTAGCTCTCGTATCCACTATCCACGAATAGACAGCATACGCCACTTCACAAGTTTCGATGACTAAGGTGTGTGAATTACCTAACTTTCCTAGCCTCTTAGGCTTGGAACAGGCAGACCTCCATTGTCTTCTCTCACCGCAACTAAAACACTTCTCCTTCGATGCTAGCTTTTGCATTTGTCTTTCGCAACAATTAGATTTGCTTGGATCCGGCCTTTGGTTCTCTTCCTCTTTTTCCCTCCCTTGGGACCAAAAGAGGTAGACGGACCATTAGCCACCATAGCACTAGACTGGTGCTCCATTTTCACCTCCACCGAAACTAAAGCTTGCAAGAGCTCGGGCAAACGATTTGTCCGTTCATTCATCTGACAGTTCAGACGAAACTGCTCAAAGCTTCTCGGTAGAGAATGGTATATGAAATCAATCAAAATCCGCACCAAGTACTTCCAACTTGTTAAGGTATGCCATTATCTTGAGAACGTGCTCCCTCACGGGCGTTCCCTCCACCATTTCCAACTTGACCGAGTCATGTCTGGTGAACTGATTAGTCATGGGTTTGATGTGAGGACATCTCTTCAAGGTGTTCCATGACTTCAACAGCGGATACAATGTCTCCATGAACGTGCCTCAAATCCTCAGACAGAGATGTCAAGATGATGCACTTCATGTGTTCATTGTCACGCTTCCAATCATAAACTGCCTCTACCCATTGCTTGACTTATCATTTGGCTTGCCGGGTATATTAACATAAATAACCCAATTGTGTTTTCGTGCAGTAAGGACAAATTTAAAAAAAACATTTCCAATCGATATAAATCACTCCAAAAAGTTTATTAACTTTAAGTATATTAAACAATGGATTAAAAGGTTGCGACATGATGAAATGAGAATAAAACATACATTCATATCAATATCTAGAAAAATATGAAATTATCACATAATTCGATCACATCAATTATATTGAAACCTTAAAACAATATAATCATGCATCAGCCAACATCTCGAAACAATTTAAATGCGCCACGAGGGATGGTCTATACATTTAAACACATTCAAGCGGATTACAAACTTAAAAGTTACAAATCCTTATTCAAAATTAATAGTTGGCTCCCACTTTGACCACATAGAAACTGACAGGGACTCCGAGGGGAGTAAGTTAATATCAATTTCCTATGCCTAAGTAATAACCATAATTAAATACAGGATTATTATTTCGATTTGAGCAAGCCACTCGGGGTGAGGGTCAATACCGCCACTAGTAATAATCCACAATCATCCTTTCGGAATTTATTCATGTGAAATCCGTTCTTTTGGCCGATCCGAGGGGGAAATGTATTCCAAAAGAACTTTACAAATAAATAAATTATGGAGGCCAAATTAATCCAAATTTAATATCCGGAATAAAATTGCGATTAAATTAAACATACTTAGTAATTTTCGAAAGTAAGGTTTTTCTTGGACAATTAAATTCATGCAAACACATATTAACAAATAATAATAGGTGCACGAAATAAAACATCCATCAAATCAAAATTAAACACATTGGAGCACTCAAATCCAATTGTCACGGTTTAATTTCTTCACGTCTTGATGCGAAAAATCGTCCTTGTTGCTTTCCGACGTTCGTCTCGACATGCTCCCACTTGAACAGCAACACTTCATCAAAAACAACATCGTTTGGGGTTCGGGACGACGTTTAAAATCACACGGAAAAAAAACCACAAACCGAAAAATTCCACGGCCCGAGATACGGCGCGCGTCGGCCCACGAAGTGGGCCCGCGCGCCTCTCGGCCAGAAGCACCGAAGCGCTGCAGTAGGCGCGCCGAGGCGCACCCGAGGCACTGCACGGAGGCGCACCCGAGGCGCTGCACGGAGGCGCCGCCCGGAGCGCCCCGAGGCGCCGCAAGCCGCGCCCGAGGCGCGCGCGCGGCGCCGGCCTCCCGTCGTGCCCGGGTCGTGCGTCGTGCACCCCGTGCGCCATTTTTTGCCGTTCGTCTCCGTTTTCTTCACCCCTTGCATGATTTTACGACCATACACGCGCCACACTTGTATGCGTCGTCCGGGTACGCCGTTTTTAATTCTTCGTTCTTCGTCACGATCCGGCTACAATTTATTTTACAAAAAAAATAAATACTAGATCTAGACTAGTCTATTACAATGATCGAATCAAAATAAAAAACAACTAATCTACTCGTGGATTTTCTCACGAGAAAAACGAATTCGAACGAATTGAATTAAAAACAATTAATTCACACGCATGAAATTAACAACATTAAAACCATGACAATTGGATACCTGCAAAAAAGATCTAGCAATTCTACTATCCAATTTCAATTTAATGTTTAACAATTTAAATTCAAATTTAATTTTCATCATGCATGTTGAATTAATTTCACATATTAACTATGGCGGAATAAACAAGTAAATATGCGATTAACGTACCTCTTGTAGAATTGGCCTTTGGATATACGGGATAATTACGATCTCGCTCTATCAACCCAAAAGCCTTCTCAAGTATTTCCCTTTTGCCTTACTTGATCACCGGTGGGAGATGCTTTCAAGTAATTTAATAAACTAAGGAAAAAGAAAAATATCTATGCTCTTGATTTTTCCAACCCATGGAATTATGTACTTGGGGATGAAATAATCATCCCCTATTTATAAAGGGGGTATGGCCGAAATTTTGTGTGTATATGGGCTTGGAGAAAATCTTTTCTTAGCCTCTAAAAAATCTTGAATATATCTCATATATTCTTTTCTCCAAAATAAAATATTCCACAAAAATCTCACCCTCCTAAATAAAGGGTAATTTTCGAAAAACACAATAAGAAATCCAAAGATTTGGATCTTCTTGAATATATGAGATATTCTTGTATTCCTAGAATACATATCTTCCATAATATCTTTCCAAGAAAATCAACAAAATCTTATTTCTTCTTGATTCTCTTATTTTCGAAAAATACTAGAAAAATCAGCATTCATATTTTCTTTTTATTTTAATCATCTTATCATTATTGGGCTACTTAATGGGTTACTTGAGGGGCCTTTAAGGAGAATTAAGATTGGACCTCCTAATGGACTTCTAAATTCAAAATTGAGCCCCAATATAATCCAGCCCATTAATATTAATTATTACCACTAATAAATTAATATTGCACTATCCATCTTAATCCATATTACGATAATATGGGCTCCCGGTTATTATTTCCCGCGTTTAAGATTATCAAGTCCATTAATTAATCAAGCTTCTGAATAACTCTAAATTAATTAATATATTTCACCTTGGAGTAAAGACAGCTCAACATTATTATTCGTACCGAAGAAATTAATTATTCACTTGCAAGATTCGGTACAATAAAACTTCTGAGCCCACCAAGGGGACTAATCACACGAGCCGTACTCGCACGCGTTTCTCCGTATTAAATCTTAGCAACCGTCGTATGATTAATATTACTGCCCAAGACACAAAGTTCGAAGTCACAATGATTCTCACCCAACATGAATCAAAGCAGTAACCATTAAGCACACACGGTCCTATTTAAGTGACGGAGATTAAGAAATCAACAACCACTGAGGTCTAATTCTTCACCTTTCAGAACAGAAGAATTTATCCTCGCTGTAGGTCCTCTTCAACACATACTAAATGTGCTAGTGCAATCTCTTAGTCAAGATAGACCAATCTGAGCCTTACACATCGACCTTTCACGGCGGATTGTTCAATTCCACCTAGGTCGTGAAAACATACGTTTAGTTACAAGTAAACTGTTAATGTTGTCTTCCGTGATCGGGTATCACCACATTAACTACATTGTAACATGTACTATATATTGAACGGTTTGCAATAGAAATTCAACATCCAATCATAACTAAAGCAAATGTGATAAAAGAATTATTCTCATAAAACGAGTGTTTGATACACGAGTTATACAAAGTAAAAGCATACTTTCACGTATAACTCCAACACCAAGAACATGAGTTTTTAACAAGGGGATGGAATTGAAGGACAAGCTCTGGCAATTCTACGAAGAGGGTAAGCTGTCCGACTTTGTCAAGAGGCAGCCTGGAAAGAAACCTCGGGCAAATAACCCCCAAAACTTTGATGAGGACGAAGATGAACAACCCCTCAGGAGCAATAAAAGGGGGCGACCTAATCCAGCTGCTGCCGCTGGACCTCCTGCATAAATTTTAATGATGGAGCCGTCAAGGCCTGTAAGGGGTTGCTCAGATGGACGAGCTCCACTTTCCAAGAGAAAGAGGAAGGCTGAACTATGGGCTGTAGCTCAGGTATAAGAAATGGGGGTCAACCCATCAGTTCAACATATTTCAGAGTTGACCTTCACTGAAAGGGACCTAGATGGAATCATGACTCCTCATAATAATTCCCTCGCAATCTTTGCTGAAATAATGGGGACCAAGGTTCATCGCTTGCTGGTGGACACCGGAGCCTACACCAACATCATCTTCAAGAAGACGCTCGACCAACTCGGAGATTATGCGGGATACATTGAAGATTCTAATCACCGAATTTTAGGCTTCGGTAATACTGTAACAGTCTCATTAGGGATAATTAGGTTATCTGTGCAACTTGTATTGACCAAGAATCCCGAAAGAAGAATAACTAGAATGGTGGAGTTTTTGGTTGTAGATCAAGAATCCACCTATAATGGGTTCCTCGGCCGGCCCTTTTTGAATGAATTCAAAGCTGTAGTTTCAACCTACTACTATTGTGTTAAGTTCCCCACAACCAGTGGAGCTGGATCGTTGAAGGGAGACCAAAGAAAAGCTCGAGAGTGTCTCCTTCAACTATAATCGAATGAAAGACGTGTCCCAATGATGGAAGCATCCACAAGTGACCCCGTAAATAAACCCTCCATTCTCTAGGACATACTGGAATCTCAAGATGACCAGATGGAGGTCGACGAACAGCTCCAGCCCTTAGGCGAACTACCCTTGCCTGCGGGTGAACTAGTCTTACCAGTGGGGAAATCGTCTATGGCCATTGACGAGCTACCTTTGAATGCTGGCTTGGAAGATCCAAACATGGCGAACAACATTGACCCAAGACCAGCAGTTGATTTTGACCCCCGTTTGGAAGTTAACCCACTGGACATTGAGGATGAGCTAAATCCTGAGGGACCTATCATTGATCCACGGTGGAAGGGACAAAAGCGACGAGCAACTCCAGTCGAAGAACTGGAAGCCCTCAAAGTTAACCCTGACCGTGGCGATCTTGAACTTTACATTGGGTCCGAGCTCCCTGAGCCTTATAGGACCCGGATGGTAGAGTTCCTCAAAGCTAACCTTGATGTCTTCGCGTTGTCACATGCAGACATGGTGGGGATCGACCCAAAACACGCTCGTCATAAGATGAACATTGACCCGGCCCGAAGACCAGTCCATCAAAAAAGACAAAAATACGGGCCAGACAAGTATCAAATACTCAATGAGGAAGTAAAAAAAACTGCTTGATAACGACCTGATCCGGCAGGCATTGTGTCCTCAATGGGTGGCAATTCCGGTGTTGGTGCGGAAACCAAACGGGACCTGGAGGCTATGCATAAACTTCACAGACTTAAATACAGCCTGTCCCAAAGACAACTTTCCACTTCTGTACATTAATTAACTGGTAGATAGCACAGCAGGGCACAAAATGTTTACGTTTATGGATGCTTTTGCCGGCTACCACCAGATTCCAATGCACCCTAATGATCAGGAAGATACGACATTCTACACAAATAAAAATTTACTCTGATGGAAAAGAATACCATTTGGACTAATCAATGCGGGGGCAAACTACTAGAGGCTCGTGAATAAAATGTTTGATGAACACATTGGAGAAACGTTGGAGGTGTATGTTGATGACATAGTCGTAATAAGTGCTAGAAAGGAAGACCACCTCCAACATCTCACCCAGGTGTTTGACATTCTCCGAAGTTACAACATGAAGCTAAACCCAAAGAAAAGTAGCTTCGGGGTACATTCGGGGAAGTTTCTGGGACATCTGGTCAGTAAACGGGGGATTGAAGCCAACCCCGTGAAAGTTAAAGCTATTGTGGATATGCAACCATCTTGTTCAGTGAAAGAGGTACAAGATTAACTAGGTGCCTAGCTGCTTTAAATAGGTTCATATCCAGATCATGAGATAAATGCTGTCCATTCTTTAAAGCCATTAAAAAGGCAACTTCTTATGGACGAGCAACTGTCAGGGTGCTTTCAAAAAGCTCAAGGACTACCTGGGAGATGTAAAAATCTTATCAAAACCTACCCCAGGAGAGAAGCTATACTTGTACCTGGCAGCATCGGAGGTGGCCATCAACTTTGTTCTGGTCCGGGTCGACGAAAAGTTCCATCAACCTATCTACTATGTCAGCCAAGCTCTACACGAAGCCGAAGTGAAATATTCACCCATCGAAAAGTTGGCATATGCACTGGTCATGAGTGTTAGAAATTTAACACCTTACTTCTTCGATCACCAAATCGAAGTGCTAACAGCTTTCCCACTCAGGCAAATCTTACACTGACCTGACACAGCTGGCCGCCAACTGGTCCATAGAGATGAGCCAGTTTGGAGTGACTTATGCACCTCGAACAGTGATCAAGGGTTAGGCATTAACTGACTTTATAGTCGAACTAACCTTTCCCCAAGATTCGACGAGAGGGCTAGATCACCCATGACACCTTTATGTAGACAGCTCATCTACAAACATGGCCTCGGGGGTAGGAGTAGTCCTCATCAGCCCTGACAGATAAGTATTCACCTATGCAGTCAGATTCGAGTTTATGGCCACCAACAACGAAGTTGAGTACGAGGCCCTCATAGCAGGTCTCCACTTATCACTTGCTATTAGAGTTAGACGACTCCAAATCTTTGGAGACTCTTAGCTCATTGTAAACCAAGTACGAGGAGAATACGAAGCCAAATATGAACATATGATGGAGTATCAAAAAATAGTTGCTCACCTGATATCAATGCTAGACCAAGTATACATTCAACAAGTACCTCGGGCGAGCAACACACAAGTTGATACACTAGCTAGACTGGCAACCAGTGAAGGGCCAGCAGAATTGACAGATATCATCATCACCAGAAGGGCCAATCCATTCACTTCAGATTACAGATTCAACCGGGTGGACGAACTGCTTGATGATGATAATTGGCGAACTCCTTTAGCCAAATACTTGAAAGATGGTGAACTACCAAGCAATCCTTTTGAAGCTGCCAAAATATCAAAATGAGCAGCCAGGTATACCCTGGTGGGTGAACAACTTTACAAAAGAGGCTTTTCAGTTCCACTTCTCAAGTATTTGTCTAGGGAGCAGGGGCGAGCTACTTTGGAAGATATACATTCAGGAGTCTGTGGAAATCATGCTCGGGGGCAAGCTCTAGCCTACAAAACAATAAGGCAATGCTATTATTGCACGACCTTACGAAAAGATGCAATCCAGATGGCCAGAGTTTGTCACCGATGTCAAATCTTTGCCCCAAGAATCCGCACACCGGCTCAAGAGCTCGTCTCAGTTTTCAGTCCTTGGCCATTTGCACGATGGGGAATGGATATCATTGGGCTTTTCCACCTGGAAAGGAAAACGTACAGTTCACCGTCGTGGCTGTGGATTATTATGCCAAGTGGGCAGAAGCAGAATCCTTGGTCAAAGTTACCCAAGAAAAAATGATCGACTTCATTTGGAAGAACATTGTCTGTCGATTTGGAGTTCCTCAAACAATTGTTACAGACAATGGTCCTCAGTTTGATGGGAAGAAGTTAAGGGACTTCTACACCAAGTGGGGCATCAAAAAATATTATTCGGCCCCCTATCATCCACAGTCGAATGGCCAAGTAGAAGCCGTCAATAAAATAATCAAACATGTTCTTAAAATACGATTGATGGAAAGTAAAGGAAATTGGTCTTTAGAACTCTCGGATGTCTTGTGGGCATACAGAGTTTCTTCCAGGTTAAGCATCAGAGAAACACCATTTTCACTAGCATTCGGAACTGAAGCAATTATCTCAGTTGAACTAAATACCAAGACTTTGAGAACTGCCAACTTTGAAGGAGAGGCGAACAACTCTGCCTTATCAGTCAAACTAGACTTGCTTGAAGAAAAAAGAACTACAACAGAGCTAAAAATGCAACATATAAGCAAAGGCAGAGCATTATTACAATTCTCATGTCAAGCTAAAGGAATTCGGAGTTGGCGACCTCGTCCTAAGAAAGAAGCTCGCTCCACTTCCAGGTGTATTTGGACCGACTTGGGAGGGCCCATACAGGGTAACAGACAGGTTACCCAATGATGTTTATGACATTGAAGACCTAGAAGGCAACTCGGTCCAATACTCCTGGAATGCTATCCATTTAAAGAAGTACTATCACTAGGGTGAGCTACTCTGACAAAGGGACGAGCTAGTGCTACATATGTGCAAGTAAGACCCAAAAACTTGTCTAATTTTTTGAAATTTTCACTAAGTGTTAGTGGTCAAACAAGATGTGCTAGTCGAGCTACTTTAGCCTAGCAACTTGTTTATGTCTGTATAATCTTGATATTTCAACAAGTCTAAAGTTGTTCGACATGATGTATAGTGGTTGAACTACTTTGACTGGGGATGTAATTTTTGTATTTGGACAAGTTAAAGGTTGTTTGACAAGGTGTATAGAAGTCGGACTACTTTAGCTTGGGTTGTAAAGTTTTATAAAGTAGGTCGTCGTCCATACTTGTAATTTTTTAGCAAGTTCAATAATAGTTGTTCGTTCAAAGGAGAAAATTCAAGCTCAAGGCACAAGTCAGTTATATGATCAAGCCCATTAAAGACTGTCCGTTTTTAAATGAACATAACCTAAGGTCAAGGCCCTTATTCTATTTACAAAGGCAAGGTTCTTTAGAACAAAGCCCAACTACATGCATTAAGATTGTAAAACATTAATTTAAATGCAAAGCAATTAATGTATGAGAACAAGATGAGCAAAAAAGAAGAAATTTCATTTATAATGAGGCAGTTCACCCAAAAGTGATTACAAAAACAACTCCCTTGAGGAGAGAGCAACTACAACAAAGTAAAATAAAAGACCTACTCTATTCCTACTCTAAGACCCCTGCCTTGATGGAGGAGGGAGGTCGTCATCTTTAGGGTCCTCCAAGGGTGTCACTTGGGATGTTGGATCCAAAGGAACATCTTCAGTTAGCTCGGCGATGAGCCCCTCAGCGTCAGCCCATCCTTTTGAGATTTTCCAGTTGGGCTGACGGACACCTCCTGCTCGCCTTCGGCAACCTCCTCTTGATCCTCCTCTAGAGGATGAGTGATCTCAATCCCGGGGTCAAGGAAGTCGATCTTGACCCCATACTCCGGCAGGTCGCCAATTTGGAGGGAGGTCCCTTGAGCTGGAGGATTATTTTCGAGGAACGTCCTGAATTCCTTGTCGATCTCAGCTATAATATAAGGCACGTTAAATTCATTAACGACCCTGATGCATTCGACATGGGCACTTACGAAGCACAGAATCGAGCTCGTTTCCATCTTGGGCAACAACTCTTCATTGGGAATGGAGTTGACGAGCTGCTCTTCCAGGTCGACAACCTTGCCAGTGACCTCAGTTGTAAACTTCTCCGCCGTCTCTTTTTGTTTTTGCATTCAGGCAAGCTCGGCACGGAGTTGTTCATTTTCGGCCTCTTTCAGTTTCAGCTCGGCGGCCACCTTTTGATGGAGCTTGACGGTATTCAGCTCGGCTGCTTGGTGGGCTTTTACTTTGTTCTGGAGGTCGCCCGCCAACTTCTTGGCCTCCTCTTTGGCCTCATCCATCTCTTTCAAGATGCGGCGGACTGTAGCAACATGTTGCATCACATCTCTTTCCAGGTCCTCCACCTAATTGACCAGCTTTTGCACGGCCATCAGTGTGTTGCCGGCCTTGATTATGCATAGACGGCCATTATCGCGAGGAGCCTGTGTCTTGACCGCCTCCTCAAGGTTTTTAGTCCAGGAGCGAGCTACTGATTCGACAGCTCACTGGACGTGGGAGTCTGGGATCTCCCTGAACGAGGTCAGCACCTTCGAGCACGAGTACTGGTGCACCATGTTGGATCGACCGGGGAAGTCATTGGGTTGATAACTACAAAAACAAAAGAAAGTGTAAGTAAAAAAAGAGAAAAGAAAGTAAGAGAAGTAAGTAATACAAAAATACTTACGCATCATAGCGAGTTGTATCCCAACTGAGGTAGGTCGCATCGTGAGGGTGATCCTCTCTCCTCTCTTAAGCGGCGGCGCTCACCTGCTATTCAGCATGATGCTCTGCCAAAAGAGCTTGACCAGGCTCCGGTTCAATCGAGCGAGCTACTGTGGCTCCACTTCCTTCGGTCCCCTTACTCTTTTTTGGAGCCCACTCACCTTCAGAGACGGGAGTGCAATCTCCACAGTGGAGTCTCTTTGTCTTTGGGGTAGCAGCCGCCGATGGGCTGCTTAGTGGGGCGGGCTGCTTGGCCGAGCTCGACACACTTGCTTGGCGGGCATCATCCTTGCCAGACTTGGCCACCAAGGCGACCATCTTCAGAAAAGGATCCACCTTCTTCCTACCTCGTTTAGCCGGCATCTCCCAAACGTATTGATCAAGCACGCGGAAGGAGGGGTGGATGACAACTGTGACGAGCTGGTTTGCAAGTGGGCGCGCTACCAAAGTTAGAAAAATTTAAAAAAAATCAAACAAAGTAGTTCGCCATACTAGGAGGAAATTTTACTGTCTGGGACTTGGGCTTGTGCCTCAAGATGGTGAGGATAAGTAGTTAGGCGAGCTACCCTTCGAGTTGATTCCGAGTAAAGGTGGGTCACAGTTCGATCAGCTCGGTTTCGTAGGGCAATCTGGCTCATAACAAACAGGAATAGATCATCAGCCTCGACCTTCGTACTCCTCCACTTGAGAGTTTTGGGACCTGAAACAAAAAGAAAAAGATTAAAATTAGTTTTACCCCTTCAAAAATAATGAAGAAGTAAAACTCACGCTTGAGCATCCGAAACTCCGCCGGAGTATTTATCCTCTTCTCGCCACCGTATGGGTGAGCTGAAGCACGCCAGTCCCCACCGATGTAGAACCAGTCGTGCTTCCAGTCCCTTACTTTTTCAGGGGCGTCTTCGATCATCTTAAGACCTGACTTTTGAGGTAATACCAGCCCGCCTCGTCCCCAGTACATGCAGTGGGCGCCATCAGGTAGTTCACCTCGTCCGCAGAGAGCTTGTTGGAGTACCCCTCCAAGGCACATAACACCATGATCGACATCAGGTTCATCCACCCCACCGGAGTCAATTGGCTAATAACCAAGTTGGTTTGCTCCAGGAATCGACCAATTAGGGGATGGAGGGGAATAGTGACCTTAATCTTAAGGGTGGTCAGATTGATCGCTGTTAGTCTGCGGGGTGGCCTATCAACTCGGTTGTCTGCTAGTGGCGCGTACATGTGAATGTCAAAAGGGATCTTGTAATCCCTTCTGATTTTGGGCAAGTCCTCCTCGGTGATAGAGGAGAAGATGTAGCTCACCGCAAACTCATTTGTCTTGAGCCTTCGCCTCCCGCAAGCTGGAATTGTAAACCGATTTGACCATTCTCTTTCGTAAGCGTCACAGTCGACTTGGTGAGCTACTGCGACTGGGATTTGGCGCTCAAGTGGATTAGGCATTGGGTCCTCAATGCTTGTCAGGTACTCCCAAGTTAGCTCGTCCGTGGGGGCGACCTGCGGCACCTCGACTTCGATCTCCTCCTCGTGCAGATCAGAGTTGGTCTCCTCCTCAAGTTCACGAGCAGGATTTATCTCGGTGACCTCCTCCATAGATGGACGAGCTCCTGATTTAACAGATCGGACGACGGAGGTGGCCTCCGGATCCGAATCAAGATCCACAATGAGAACGACATTGGAAGATTCTCCGACGGGGCATTTTTCGGGGTTGCAAGGTGGATAGGATTCCGTTTGTGAATGAGAAGACATTTGAATTGAAGTTTTTTCAGAAGAAGAAATTCAATTGAGTTTGAGGCGGCCGTCAATGGCGGATTCCGATGGGAATTTGAAGAGGCGGCTGCGATTTCGAGAAAATACACGGCAGAGATTGGGGATTTCGACCACACGAAAACGAGATTGAAGAAAAAATGAAAAAATAGAACCAATAATTTACCTTAAAGCTTAGAGAGAGGAGAACTTTCGTCGAAAATGGAAGAAATAGTGGCCAGAAAGAGAATACGTTGTCGGAAATTTAAAAGGAAGAAGATGAGAGGTTTTGGCGCTGAAGAAATCGTGAAAAAAGAGTGAAAAATGAAAAATTCCCCCTTTATACCAAGCCAAAAACGGGGTACTTTGTGGGAAGAACGAAAAATTCGAGGACCAATGGGCAAATATTGTGCGCGTGTGGCCCTCCTCTGAAATCATTGAAGGGCGCATCGACTCGAAATAATCCACGTGTGGATGGTGGCAATCATGACATCCACGTCACGCCTCGAAGCTTGCCCCGTGCCTGGGGTTTCCAACCGTCGCCAACTAATGTAGCACGCCCAGGGTAGCTCGTCCAAGTTATAGTAGTTCATCCGAGATAATCTAGTTCGCCTATTGATGATGCGGTTCGACCAAGAAGACTCAAGATTATAGCCAGCCCTTAAACAGCTCGCCTCTTATCACACAGCATAAAGGCAAGCTAGGGGGCAATTTATGATAGGCGAACTACAATAAACACAAGGCGAACAGGTTTAAACAAAGCAACCCCACAAGAAACAAGATTAAGTCAGCTAAGCCAAACCAGGCCGAGCTGGAATAGTCAGACGAGCTACTCCAACTAGGTGAGCTACTTTGTTCAGCCGAGCTACATCATAGCAAAGACCATCTGAACTCAAATAAGACCATAACGAGCTACTTCTGCCAAAGTGCCATGGCAGAAGATAAATCGACCAACAAAATCAAGCTAGCGACTCCTCAAGGACAAGTCCAAAGAGACAAACTGCTCCCTAATACGAGCAAATCCAGCTTAGAGGATAGAAATTAGCTTAGATAATGTCAAATAGTCAACAACCCATGTATCAAGCATGCACACATGGGAGAGTAAAGGTCAAGCCACCTTCTACTTGGAGGACTTATATAAATACCTTGATTTTTTATAAATAAAACTAAGCACAAATTCATAAATACAAGCATACTCTATCTATACTCACTAAAGCACCTCGGTTTTCACACATACGGATTAAATACGTAATCAATACACGTATTAATCTTTCTTTAACCCGATTATCGAATTCACTATTTACGGTAATGGCCAATCACATGTAATTGTTTGATGATCTAATTAGCAACTAAAAACAGCCACTAATCCTCGAGATTAGAAATGATCGTCAACAAAGTACACCGCTAATTGTTTAAATTCAGTATACGTTTATGTATTTTTAGTTATGTACATATTTCCTTTTTACATGACTAATTAAAAAATCAAGAAAAATAAATCTCCAAATTAAATACTCCAACTGACATACTCTTGAAAGCACGGCATACCATACACCTTTTAACCTTCTAAATTTTTTGTTCTCAAATCTTTCTTTAGTAGACAAAGAATTAATTTCTAATGAATTTGCGAAAGCGAGTATTATCCTCTTTTATTTTAATTCTGCAAATCGCATTTGTAAATATTCATCCAAATAAAGCTTGCAACCTTGACTATACAACACAATTGCATAGATGTAATATGTTTTTATCCTCAAAACTTCTTATAATTCCTTACCCATTTTCTGAAATGTAAAAAAATAATTATTTTAGATAAATAATTAAAAAAGAAAAAGAAAAAAATAATGACAATGAAAGAGAACCAATAAAAATGCATCTTCTCAGTTTTTCCATTAAAGATTTTATGATGTAATTCCCCAAGAATATTCATGTCATTGTTCATATAGTTATCTTCTTGATAACAATTTTCCCTATAAATCATTTAGTGGTATGTCAAGATAATCCAACTATATATAGTTCATGATCTTAATTGTATGAGTTTTTACCTTGCGGAAGTTTTCTCATGAGTCCACCAATGTGAATTATAAATTTATAATTTGTTATCCCACTGTTGAAGATAAAAAAAAGGTTAAAAAAGGGTAAACGAGTGTTTAAAAAAAATGAAACGAAATAAACTGCATCGAATTATGTATAATAGAAAAAATCGTGTCCATTTAGATCATACTAATCAACCCCCCCCCCCCCCCCCCCCCCTCACAATCATGATTAATTGATCATCATCTTTCAGTTACATAATTAGATGTACATAAGGATGAAAATATCGCGATATATCGCAGATATATTGCAAATTTTGAGATTGGGATATAGATATTGGGGTGCAATGTATTTTTTACAGCGTATCGCGCATATATCGCGATATATCGCAAATTACCGATATTGGTTCATTTGTAGTACAAAAATGAATGAGAATCGGAAAATATCGCAGATATATAAAAATATCGCAATTTTTTTATGTTTATTGTTTTTATGTTTATTTTTTATATGTTTATTGTTTTTCTAAGTTGTCCTAGCATTAAAGTGGGTATGTATAGAGTGAAATTGGTTCATACATAAATTACTTTGTAATATTTTTTAGTGTAATCAATTAATACTCTTTAGTGTAACCAACTGGTACCCTGTAGTTAAATAATTAATGTTCTTCACATCCTTCAATGGAAACAACTAATACCCTCCAAAACTAATACTCTTTAGTAAAAACAACTAATAGGCCATCAACTAATATCCTTTATCCAGGATTACTCCAATATGATGAGTCGGTATTAATATTGTTTGGACAAAGATGACATTCCATCCTCTGTATTTAAATCTCAAAGTTCATCCAATTTGTACTAATTATATTGTATCATGTACTATTTATCATCTTATATTGTATTATGTATTATATCTTATATTGTATTATATTATGTATTATATTGTCATTTGGTTTACATTAGACAATGTTTATATAGTCTATTATCTATATGCTTGCTTTAAACATGTAATTTTGTAGTGATATTAAATGGAACATGTATGATCAAGCGCTTGCCACTAGGCTAAAAGCCCGGAGTTGTAGTGAGGTGTTACTTTATTTCCTTTAACCCCATCTAGCTGCAGCGCCACGGGTCGAATAGCCTCCGTCAGACTTGGCGCACCTGGCCTTTATCGCGTCCGACTCGGCTGGGAGATGCTGGACTCCGCGCCCAACAATCCCCCCCAGCATCTGCCAGCCCCTTGCTAAAAAAATGCCTTCCAGGGGATTCGAACCCATGACCTATGCTCTGATACCAATTATAGGATCAAGCGCTTACTACTAGTCTAAAAGTCCAGACTTGTAGTGAGGTGCTACTTTATTTCCTTTAACCCCATCTAGTTGCAGCGCCACGGGTCGAATAGCCTCCGCCGGACTTGGCGTACCGGTCCTTTATCGCGCCCGACTCGGCTGGGAGATGCTGGACTCCGCGCCCAACAGAACATATGCATAATATCATATTATAGTACTACATAAAATTTCATGTTAAATTTCCAAAATTTTAATAAAGTTTCCGTCATTTTTTGAAAAAATTTGCGATATCGATATGAGATATCGATATATCCGTAAATTTAAGGTTGTGATATTATATGCGATAGTGATATTTTCATCCTTTGGATATACATATGTGAGGGATGTTGTGTTACCTCAACAATGCAGTCATGTAAACTTGAGCAAGGGGATGACCCCAACTGAAGAATCTTCAATCACCGAAAAAAAAAAATAGAATAGTCATCCATATCTAGCGAAAAGAAGCCCAAGAAAATAAAGGAAATTGTGTTGTCAAGATTCCTCATAGATAACTAATGTAAAACACAAAAATCATATATATGTTGTAACCTACAAAAGCTGAAAGTACTCTAAATTAACTGCTTTAATTCTACTAATTGAAGTGTGATACTCTAAAAAAAGAATTTTTTTTTTGAAAAGACTCTAAATTAACATTGATTCTACTATTCGGAGGGTGATACTATTAAGACATATTTGTATTGTAAATTATGTAAACCAAAAGTCTCTAAACTAACTAGATTAGTTCTACTTATTAAATGGTGATATTTTAATTAGTTCAATAAAAACTGTAAAATGATAAATTACATCAAAGGTTAAAATTGTACTACACTCAAAATCAGAGGGTAAAAAGGTCCAAAAAATATTTCTCATTACCACTTTTTAATATGGCAAATTTTTTTATTTGGGGTATTTTTGAAACGGAGTAATGAAAATAGGGTGGAAGGGTAGGATTTTACGAAAATAAAGGGAATCGCGCCTGGCGGAGGCGATATAATCTTAAATCGCGCCTACCAGAGGCGAGTTCCGACGTGGCTTCGTCGTGGGCTAAACACGCCTCTACCAGAGGCGCGCCTGCCAGTCCCCATGTGCCGTGCCAGAACCCATGTGCGTGCCAGAACCTGTTCTCGCGCCTACCAGAGGCGTGACCTGAGCTTCTCGCGCCTACCAGAGGCGTGACCTGAGCTTGGCTTTTTCTCGCGCCTACCAGACGCGTGACCTGAGCTTGGATTTTTCCTCCTGGCGTTTTGCATGGCGTGATACTCCCCACCAGTATATATAGTTCGATCGATCAGTGGCTCCTTTCACTCCTCTCCTCATTATCCTTCTCCTTCCTACCTCATTCCTCTCCTCTTCGTACTCCTTCCTTTCCTCTCTTCTTCTTCTTCTTCTTCTTCTTCAAATAAGAAAAATAAAATTTGCCCTCCAAACTACAAACTTGCAGTCTCACGTACTTGAGGAATTGATATTTTGCTATCTACCTGAGGAGTACAGACACTACAAATTAAGTGGTAAATATTTCAATTTTTTTTTATATTTTTAGAATTATTTTGCATGCAATTTTTTGAAATAGTGTATATATATAATGTCGATATATATATGTTAGAGAAATTACATGTTTTAGCATGTTACTTTTGATTTATTTTGATTTAAAATTGGTAGTAGTGTTGCTATTTCGATTTAAAATAACATTAATAAGGTCATAGTGTTGTTATTTTGATTTAAAATTGGTAGTAGTGTTGTTTCTTTTGGTTTATTTAGTGAATGTTTTGGTGATGCATAACTTTTATACATTTGAAGAATTGAAGAGTAAATTAGACATTTTATCAATCAAAGTTATTAAAGTAAAATTTGTGGAGGTTTATTTAACGTGATGTTAATAAGCATTATGTATACAATGTAAGTTTATTTTTTTATAAAATTCTAGAGCGTGACGGCGATGAAGGTCCTTCAACGTCTGCGAGTCGAAGAAGACATTCCTCGGCAGTACCATCAGATTCCCCTTTTCCCCGACAAGGTACTCAATACCGAGTTCCTCAATCAGCGCCCCGCACACAACATACTGCTGGAAATGGTATGCAATTTACGGAATTACACTTGTAAATATGATATTCCTTTGGTTTATATTTATTTAATTATTAAATATTTTTATAACATGTTACAGATGCTTCTACATCGATGGGCCAACAGTATGGAGCGTCTCGAATTTTGGGCAACACACCAACTGCATACGGTGTGTAATTCAATATTATCAAAGTTACAATAATAAATTAAAAATATTCAAGAAATTATATTTACTTGTTTATGTATATTTCTATTAATTTGATAGATGCTCGGCAATCAAATGAGTGGCCACCTCAGCCTACGCCTCACACAAGTTATGAGTTGCCCTCATTTGGATTTGGAGCTTACGCACATCCTGCTGGAAATGGTATGAAAGTTACACATAACCCTTAATAATATTTTTTAAAGATTATGTTTATTTACTTATGATATGTTATTGTTAACTTGATAGTTGGTTGGGCAAGCGTTGAGGGGGTACCCCAGCCTGCTTCTACATCGACGTTGCAACAGGAGATACCTCAACCCAGTTTTCAGACACCTTATAATGAACCAGGTATATAATATCAACTTATAAATAATATATATTTTAATATATATATATTATTGATCTAAATTAACTAAATCTGTGACAGATCTTCTTACATCATGGCCTGGTTCATTTACTGACATATTAAATACGGGTATTAATATGAGTACCTATTATCAACATCGACCTCAATTCGCACAACGCCCAGTTTACAGTTCAACGCCTATACCATATGCGGACACATACGGAGAGGAGCCCGGACCAAGCCAACATGAACAACAACCTCGTCGTAATTATCGTGAAAGACGTCCGCCGCAATGTGGAACGGGTGGTCGATTGGGCCATCGCTAATTGTATTGGTACTATTATTATAAATGTCATTTTTTTTTACATTTTACATTTATTACTTAAAAATATTATTTAGTGTTTGAAATAATTTTCAATTTTTATGAAATAGTTTATAATTTTTTTTTTAAAGATAGTATAAATATAAACCAATTTCAATACACAATTATATTTATCTCCACTAACAATTAGGGTTTTACATCTCAATAGCAATTTGGGTTTAGTTATAATATATCATTGAATAATCATCACATAATCATTGAAAAATAATTACTAAAATCAACTCAAATACACACCTATTTTAACCCATTTAATCATGGAACAAATTATAACTAAGAAACGAAAAAAAAAAAAAAATTTAACATAAACACGCCTCTCCCAACGGCGTGATAAAAAAAAAAAAAAAATAAAGGCTTAAACTCGCCCCTCCCAGAGGCGATTTAAAAAAAAATAAAAAAAAAATTAAACTCGCCCCTCCCAAAGGCGACCTAAGAAAAAAAAAAAAAAAAGGGGGAAACTCGCCCCTCCCAGAGGCGATTCCCTCTATTTTCGTAAACAACTTCCAAACCACTCTATATTATCAATCACACGCACTATTCACCATATATACATAAATTTGCCTTTTAATATAGTACATAGATTTTCTTATCCCTTCTATATGAAACAGGGGCAAGGAGATTGGAAGAAATTGCTCCACGCTCTTGTGCTTTTGCTCCAACAATAGTGGTGTATCTAATCAACTCAATATGGGGCTCAGATGTATACTTATATATATATATATATATATATATATTATATATATATTTGTTAATTTATATGTATTGAAAAATTATGTGAGATTACAAAGAAAAGTTACATTACCTAACATTGAAAAGTTACCCTACCAAATATTGAAAATTGAATGTTATTTTTACCAAACAGTTGTAGTGTATCATAATAAAGAGTTGTGATCAATTATTATGACATGTTATACTCTTTACATTTTAAACATAAGTGAAAAATTAATCCAAAAATGTTAAATAAATGTTATATGTACTGAAAAGTTTCAGTGGATTACAGAGAAAAGTTACCACACATACTATCCAATACAAAAAGTGCATGTCATTTTTCTGAAACATTTATTGTGTATCATAATAAAGAGTTATGGTTGTTTATTATGAAAAGTTGTAATACATAAGGCTGAAAAGTAATAAGTATTATATGTACTGAAAATTATTACGTATTACAAAGAAAAGTTACCTTACTAATATTGAAAAGTTACATTACCTAATACTGAAAAATTACCAACCTAGCACTGAAAAGTTATCCCACCAAACACTGAAAAATGCATGTCATGTTAACCAAACAGTTACTGTGCATCATAATAAAGAGCAGAAAGATTAATCCAAAAGTGTTGAGTGTTATATAACTGAAGAGTTATAGCTAGGGGTGTAAGTGAGTTGAGCCGACTCGCGAGCTACTCGTACTCGACTCGTAAAAAGATCGAAATCGATTCGAACCTAATCGAGTCGAACGCGAGCTCAAGCTACTCGAGTAGCTCTCGAGTTCGAGTTTATAAATACTCAGCTCGAGAGGCTCGCGAGCCTAATCGAGCTTGCACAGTAATTACTATTTTGCCATTAATTTTATTAATTAATTATATTATATATAGTAATATTTTTAAATATAAAATAAAAAACATATACAAATGATACATTTACGTTCTTATAACTTCCAAATTCTGAATGAAAATCACGTCTCACGAGTCACGACCCACAAAATAATTAAAAAAAAAAATTGGGAATATTTGTCAATTTGACAATGTTTTTCAATTTTTTGGATTTTAATGGATATTATTGCATCTGTGGACTTTGAGTTGTTTAAATTTTCAAGTGTATTTGATATGCAAGATTTAGACAAAAAAAAGACTAAAATACGTTTTACACTTTATTTTTGTAAAATAGTAAAGTTACCGAGTTGAGTCGGGTCGAACTCGAGTTTATCGAGTTTTTGGACGAGTCGAGCTCGAGCTAAATAAAATTAGGCTCGACCGAGCTCGAGTCGAATTTCGAGTATTGCATTCGAGTCGAGTTTGAGCTCAACACTACTCGGCTCGACTCGACTCATTTACACCCCTAGTTATAACGAATTGCACTGTTAAATTATCCAAACTAACACTGAAAATTTATGCTATTTAACACTGAAAAGTGCATATTGTTTTGAGTCTTTTGACCAACTTTTTGATATCATTCAGCGAAAGAAGCATGGATAAAAAAAATGAATACACAAAAAAGAGAGAGAGAGAGAGAATTAAGGAAAGAACACGTAACCTTTTCTTAGAAAGATCAAAAGTGAATCCGCTAGACCAAAAAATATTTAGTAGACCATCTACAATAAATTTAAGGAACGCGCTGAGTCGCGGCCTATTTACTAACATGGGTTGACCCTATATCCAAGTGCACCGTGCATTTGGTGTATATGAGACTCACTCCAATATATATATTTTAAGGGTAAGTCTCTTGTGCACCTGAATGATATATGGTGCACCCACTCAACAATTGATACTGTTTATATAAAAAAAATATGGATTTATCATACTAAAAGTATGAATTGATTACACTGAACAATTTCAATGTTATCAATTTTCAGTTAAATTTTTCAATATAATCAGCCCACACTTTTCGATGTAAACAGTTTTGAGATCAAAACTACAATCAATATTATCAACATACTAATGTGATATGGCACAAAGAAATCTACACATAAATAAACCTAACTCACGCATGGTTTTACGATAAAATCTTCTAGAAAATTAGTAGATCCATTAAGTTCTTGTGATCTCATCGTGTGATATAGAATCTTATCATCATTATTCTAGTAAGTCAAGATTAAAAAAGAATTAAATAAGGAAATCTTATAATTGTTCTGACATCAAGATAAAAATGAATAAAATAAAGTCAAAATAGAAATGGAAATTATCATCATCGCATAAAACTTCTTCATTTATTTTGATTATAGACCTATAGACTATTTCCAAATTTGTCTCTTCAGAAAATATACAACCATCGTCCACTAGGCAATTCTTTTATAAACAAAATACAAGTCAAAATGAAAATTTATGAATCTGGAAAATTGAAAACAGGGATAGCTAAAAAAAGGGATTTTTTTTTTCCAAAAAACATGAGATATATATAACTGACGTATATTTCTGTAAAAATAAAATAAAATGATGTATATTAATTGCACTGTATGATTGATATAACTGATGTGCATTTTTTTAACGATATTAATGGTTGGAATCACGATTCTATGAAACTGATTCATAATATGAAATTCATACAATTTGATGCATTCAATGATTTTTATATGGTAAAATTTTGCATGAGACGGTTTCATAACATGTGACAATATAAATTAACATTTACTTCTCACTATAAAAAAAAATGCGGATTAACGAACGATTTCTAATAGAAAAAAGTCGGTCGCTAATACGCGGGTAGCTAATATTAGCGACCGCTTTTGAAAACCGGTCGCTAATTTGAGACCGCCAAGGCGGTTGCTAAATATTAGAGACCGCCGCCTTTCAATCAATGATCTGACTGGGTCTGACCCGGTTGAGTCAGTTTTTGTGACCGCTTGAAGGCGGTCGCTAATATTTTTTATAAATAAAAATAATTGTTTAATTTGAAATTTGTAATTAGCGACCAACCTTTGTCGGTCGCTAATTGGGGTTAGACAGGGCGCGAGCCACTGAGTCACTGACCCATTAGCTCATATTAGGCGAGTCATATACCATATAAGCCTTTGTAAGACTTGTAGAAATAAATGGGCACATATGCGCCCAAGGGGAATCGAACCGTCGACCTACGGGTGGCCCGAAGGAGGTGTAGGACACTTGCAATTATTGTTCGTTTTTATGCATTTAATTGTATATATAAGTTCAAATTGACTCCCATTTAAAAAAAAAAAAAAATCATCAAATTAATTCTTTTTTGTTTCTAATTCATTTATATGTATATATTTATTTTTTTATTTTGTAAATTTAATATTTTAGACTAATATAAATTATTAATTTTTTCGTTTTTCATGCATTTAGTTGTATATAAGTTCAAATTGACTCCCGTTTTTTTAAAATTCATCAAATTGAATACTTTTTGTTTCTAATTCATTTATATGTATATATTTATATTTTTTTTATTTTGTAAATTTAATATTTTAGACTAATATAAATTATTAATTTTTTTTGTTTTTCATGCATTTAATTGTATACAAGTTTAAGTTACTCCCTTTTTTTTAATTCATCAAATTAATTCATTTTTGTTTCTAATTCATTTATATGTATATATTTACTATTTTTTTTTTTAATTTTGTAAATTTTTATACATTATATGCAAATCTTGATTCATACAAATTATTTATTAAAGCATAATAAAAACATAAATTCGCTAAATTCACTAAAATATTGTTTAAAAAATATAAAAACATAAATTAAATTAGATTCACAAAAAAATTCAAATTAAATAAATTATTTAACATTCTCTCTCTCTCTCTCTCCTCACTCTTCTCTCTCTCTCTTCATCTTCTTCTGAATGGATCACTGTTCCAGTGATCCACCAGACCATCCCAGATCAAAAGCCCATCTGGTGCTCGGCCCAACTCCACCCGCTGCCCACGCTCCCACCGCTTCTTCAAGTCGTAGATAAAGTTTTTTTACCGATCTTGCGCTTTGACGCAGAACAAACCGTATATGACACTATCGTGGGCAGGGTCCCAAATGCACCGCCTCTGCAATTAAATTAAAAATAGAATATTAACAAATAAATTCAAAATTAAAATCATAATAAATAATTTTTTTATACCTTGAACTCATCAAAATATTCCATCCTCTTTTGCTCGGGCACTCGGGTCCACAAGTAGGCACCTTTCTCAAACAGGATCATCCTAATGACCTCTGAGATGCGAGTGCTAGTTTCATTGGCTGGAAGCAGCCTGTGACAACATATTAAAAATTCAAGTTAATATTAATATAATTAAAAGTATATATAATTCATTAAAAAAAACACTTACTTGTTGTCGACCGGGACAATAGTGAGACAGTTATCTTGAGGGTTCATCTATAATAATTATAAATTCAACAGCTCATATCATGTTGTATATCAAGCAACTAAATTAATTCATGCCTACGTATATATACCAATCAACTAAATTAATGCATACCTATGTATATATATCAATCAATTAAATTAATTCATACATACGTATATATACCAATCAACTAAATTAATGCATACCTACTTATATATACCAATCAACTAATTAATTAAATTCATACATACGTATATATATCAATCAACTAATTAATTCATACTTACGTAAATATACTACTAATCAACTAAATTTCATATCAATCAACTAATATATATATATATAAGTGAAGCTATCTTATAAACATATATAATTGTCTCAATATTATAATTCATAAAACATGATTTAAAAATAATTTAAACGGTTAAAATTTTAAAAATTCGCGGTTATTGTGTAGACGAGGATGCAACCAGTTTTTTGATCGTGATGAAATCCACGACGGATGCGGCGGCGGCGGTGACGGCGGAGACAATTTTTATGCGTATATAAAATGTTGTACGGAGTCGATATATAAAGGTTTTCATATTAGCGGCCGCAAAGGCGGTCGCTATTGACCAATTTCTTTGATCTTTTTGACCGATTCTATCGGTCCATTTGACCAATTTAGGATTAGCGACCGCTTTAAGACGATCGCTAAACTGTCCGCATTAATGAGCCTCAATCGTTACCATGACGGGTCAAAACTTACCGATCTGCGAACGCCACTAGGCGGTCGCTGATTGTAAATTTGAAATCAGCGACCGCTCCGACGGTCGCTGATCTGGCGGTTGAAATTACTGGTCCTCTTTGACGACCTTTGGGCATAACGACCGCTTTGACGGTCGCTAAAATTCCTCAATTAGGGACCGACCGAGCAAGGTGGTCGCTAATTGTTCATATTAGAGACTCATATTTAGTGGCGGTCGTAAATCTTATTACTTTGAGACTATCAGTCTCTTTCGGTCGGTAATACATGATTTTGGGATCGATTTTTTTGCGGTCGCAAAAATGCAATTTTTTTGTAGTGTCTGTCAAAGTGTTAATGCGTCATGCACAATTTATACTCCATCCTACCGTCTCATGCCTCACACAAGACTTACTCATTTTATATTGTCGTATTAATATTATTATTGTAATGAATATAATGATATCTTAAATACATGTAACAGTATGAGCAAATGTTATGAACAAGTTTCATAAGAGAGTGCATAATTGTTTTCACTAAACATATTAAATTAATAGTTATTTTAATGAACAATATCTATTATTTTTATCGAATACTCCTCCATTCACTATTATTAGTTTTGGTTTTTCAACGGTTATTTTTTGCCAAAAATAGATTGTATTATGAGGTATTGTAAAATTCATTTATTAATAAAGATATTGTTTATGAAAATTTCACAATATCCTTATTTAATACTCCCTCCGTCCACCAAATTTTTACCCGCTTTCCTTTTTGGTCCGTCCACCAAATTTTTACTCATTCCTTTTTTGGAAATAAACTACACTCACGAACAAAAAATGGGTCCCACAATACCAACCACAATACTCTTACTTTATCTACTTTATTCATTTTTTCAATAAAATACCAATTTTCATTAAAAATTGTGCCCTACAGTAATCGGGTAAAATTTTCGTGGACGGAGGGAGTAATAAATTTCACAATATCTCATAATATTCTCTAATTTGTAATAAAAATTAACGGAAAAAAAATGGTACTAATAAAATTAGGAGTGAGTAATATAAACCGCAATCATTGAACAACATTAATGGGTTAGTATTTAATTTCTTTTAATCGAATAATATTAATTATTTATATTGCACAATATTGATAAGGATTAATTGCAAATAAAATCACAACCTTTTCGCAAATCGCAATCTAATCTATACTTTTGAATCTTGACAAACAAAAATCCAACTTAATATTTGATTGCAATTCTAACCAAAAGATAAATTTCAATCAACCCGAAAATGATGATTAATTATGCATTGTCAACCGAACCAATATAAACATATTTATACAAGTAATTATTCAATGTTAGTTAAGTGAAACATCATTTTTTGGACAATAAAAAATTTATTTGTTGGTTCGAATTGCAACCAAATGCTAAATTGCAGTTTTATTTGCAAATATTCAAAAGATTAGATTGGATTGCAATTTGTAAAAATATGGTGATTTTATTTACCATTAACCCGTTGATAAACCAAATTTTACACAAGTGTTGCTATTAAAAAAAAGAAGGTACCAATTCCATCGACCTCGACGGTGAAAAAGCAAATTGGACGATGAAAAATGAAGGTGGGCCCACAAAGAAAGAAGCCAACCCCCTCCACCAAGAAAACCAAATTTAATTCAGGGGCGGCTTGACCTAACCAACTCTTCCATTCCAAGAAAGCGATCGTGACACGTGGCGTGCACTCGGCCAATCATAGCTCAACACGTTGCAATCACTAAACGCCATCGATTGTACCGACCTGACAGATTAGTGATGCGAATCAACGTGTCTAAACTTTCATTCTTAAAATAGCACATAGCCCAGAACAAACATCTATTACCTCTCTGGGTCCTCTTCTCTGTTAACCTGCCTTGCTCAACTCCAGAGAAAAACATACCACTCTCATCACAGTAAGTTTTTCATTTTCTTTTATAATTTGTTTTTCAGAAATAACAAAAAATAATACTTTATATATTAATAAACAAATATTTTTTAAACAACTAACCTTTCATTCTATTTTACAAAACTCAATATATTAATCAATCACAAACAAATATTTTTTAAATAAAAAAGGAAAACTTACTCCAAACAAAGAAAATAATACTATTAAATATATTTACTAATACTGTTAAATACATTCGCATCTAAAGATAATTTTATACTAATTAACAAGTTTCACAAGAATTTTAGTATTAGAGAAAAAACAAGGTAAATTATTTCCCTTTTTTTTAGTGAAAGGAGGTAAGTTCTCTCTCTTTGTTGTGTGTAAGATAGTCAAAAGAGGAAAAAACAAGGCAAATCCTTTCCTTTGTTGTACGTAATATAGGACCAACTTCAACCATTGCAATTATCAAGATCAATAGCTACCATTAATTAATACTTTCCACTAAAAACTATTAATATTATTTGTTAAAGACAATTAATAATAATCAACCAATATAATGTAATAATAATATTATTCAATAAAATATCGAATATACCATCAAACAACTAATATTAGTACTAAGAATTTGAAAAATCAAAATTAACTTAAAATTGTACTAAGAATTCAAGTGCATACTATACATTTTAGTACACACAAGAATCACTCATAATTCTTGTTGAATGATCTTAACAATTATTTATAAGAAAGTATAAAATGAAAATAATTCATACATTAATTATTAAAGGATAATAGTTATTTTTACTAGAGAGTATTAATTATTTTCGTTAAAGAGTAATAGTTATTTTCACTAAAAAGTAGTACTCCCTCCGTCCATGAGTAAATTTCCCACTTTCCTTTTCGGGCCGTCCATGAGTAAGTTTCCCATTCCATAAATGGAAATAACAACACTCTATTATATGTAAACTTTAACCTTCAAACTCACACAATATTACAAAAATGTCACTCATTCACTTTACTTTTCAACACTATTCATTACTTTATCCCAAAAGTCAACATGTGACCCACCATATATTAATAAACAAATACACTTTCTTAAACCATTCAACCAAAAGAAGTGGAAAATTTACTAGTGGACGGAGGGAGTAGTTGTTAAGTGAAAACAAACTAACACTCTCCACTATAAACAACTCATACCCCTTAATCAAAATTAATACTCTTCAATAAAAACAACTAATAACCTTCAATAATAATTCAATAATTCATTTACGAACCAATTTCACTCTATACATATTCATTATTTATCATATAATAAAAAGAATATCTTACGTGTCAACCAAATTGTCAAAATGTTGTAATTCATTCCCCTTATTAGCATATATCATTTGTAGTGTACACACAATATTGGCCAAATTGTACATGGAGAAAGTTAATAAGGTAAAGAAGAGATCTAAGGGGAGGAAGGGTAAATTATATCACCCCCAAGTACTAACCATTAAAAAAAAAAGAAAAAAAAAAGCCCCAATCTTGAAAGCAAACCAAGAAATATACCACACGTGTTTCATAAAGCTTAAAACACATACTAATCTTTTCCACATTGCGTTATTTTCCAATCCTACCCTTCAGTGACTTTGCACATTCTCTATACTAACCTTAACTAGTCTGCTTCTGTAGACTATATACACTGCATCGGAGAAGGCTATTTGAGTAATTAATAGTCTTGATTTCTAGAAGGATGCCTTTCTCTACCCTTTCAAATATTTATTTTTTTACACTTACTGATTTACCCTTTCTATATGTCAATGGTGTGCACTCCCATAGGGGCTCTATGGGGAATTCCCTTTCTGCGCTTTGCAGTACGGAAGCTAACGGCGGTGGGCGGCGGCGTTGACGGAGTAAAGTTATTACTGTTCCGGCCATGGCTGCTGCTGCTGCTACTGTAGGAGGCGTCGGAATCGGACGCCGATTGTCCCCTCCTCGTCTCCGTAGGCTGCTTATTCTTCTTCCGGAAATTGTTCGATGTTCCGGCTATCTGAAATTGAAAAAAGTCAAACCCCGATTGAGGAATGGGAAAATAAATTGGAATGTGGAAATCGGAATAAGAGTAATAGTATTTATTACCTTGCATCCGAGAGAACAGAATCGGAAGGAATCGAGAAGGCTCCGATCACAGACTTCGCAGGTGTTGGTGACGCCTTTTCCAGGCCTTGGCTGCGGCCTTTCATTCAGGAAAACCACCTTAGCGCTGTTGATTATGTAGGTTTGAACGGAGCCAATATCCAGATACTTTTGAATCTCAGAAACTCTGATAACATCGTGGTACGATGACCTCCTAATCTGCGATTATGCGATTGTGTGAGCAATAATGGAGGACAATTTTAATCACAATTATAGTTCAAATTGGGGGTATGGTTTACCTGAATGGCGCGATGGTCCTTATGGGGTGGCATACAGAGAGAACAGAGAGGGCCATTCGTACAATCCAAACAGTAGAGATTGCATTCCCCTTTGTGAGAATCCGGATGAATTTCGCACTTATCGAAGAATTTCTCCTTCAGCAAAGGCTTCAGCCATGGCGGCCATCGGTTGTTTTCCTCCTCCGGTCCCTAAACAAAACCAGAAAAACACATTCAACCTCTTTTCCCAACCTATTCAAAATCGAAATCAAAACCAAATCAGTACTAAAAGCGAGTAAAATTACCATGATTCTCCTGTTCTTCGGCTTGATTTCACGGACAGCGGATTCCTGATTATCGATCGCCAGCTTTAATCGCTAATGGTGAACGCAGAGAGTAGAGGGAGAAGAGAGAGAGAGTGGCGGAGTGCGTGTATTTTAGTGAAAATATGAATGGGCACAATGAAGAAAGGGGGAAAGAAAGGTGGCTGTGGAAAGTTTTAAGCAAGTGGAGGCGGTGAGAGAGGGGGGTGGAGTGGGGGTGGGGGGGTCATTCTTATCCTCTTAAAAGTCATACATAAACAAAGTCCGAACCTAGCTCCGAGGCTGAACCTGAAGATACGTTGGGTGCAAGGAAACGACCTCCTTCTTTCCTTTTCCTTTATTATCTTAATATATTGTATTATTAATATTAATTAATTATCAATTAATTAATATATTATTTAATCCTTGCCTTTCATTTTCATGCGCTCTATATTCTTGCTTTGGTCTTATCACACTTTTCACACGCACGCACATTATTACTTATAAAAACACACTTTCATTGACTTTAGCAAAATGAAAATGTGAGTATTTAATGCTAAATATCAATGGCTACGATCCGATTACACAATCGGAGATTGCAGATATATATTCCAATATTGTTTTTTATTTATTTATAGAATATATTTTGATTACTATTATATTTTATTCATAGGATGATTTTTATTTATTTTATAGCATTATTTATATGAGTAGTTCTAAACTTCTAGGGTACATTTTAGTGCATAGTATAAATTTAATTTTTTTTTAAATACTCTAATAAAAAATTAGTGATACCTAAAGAAGTATTTACTAATTATCCAAAAAGGTAATTAGTAATACTTCGATTGTAAAAAAAAAAAAATGCACACACACACACGCACAGTTCAACGTGTTAGTGGTGTATTTTGAAAAATCAAAATTGAAGTTAAATTGAGCTTAAAATCCAAGTGTATGCAATGTCATGCACTTGAGTGCAGTGACGGATTTTACATGGTAGAGTGGGTGTGCAAGTGCATATCCTCATTTTTGCTTAAATATGTACTCCCTCCATCCCATACTTGTTTACTAATTTACTCTTTGCACATGTTTAAAAAAAGAGTTGTTTATTAGTATTTAAAATGATAAAGTCGATGATTTTGGTTAGGAGTGTATGTAGAATGTAATGTTAAAAAATATTGTTGTTTTTTTGTCAAAAATAGACGTAGCAAACAAGTATGAGACAAACTTCTTTGAAAATGTATCTAGTAAGTATGGGATGGAGGGAGTAGTATATATATAATATTTAAGTTTTCAAGTTCAAAATTGTGTTTAGAATATGTCTCTTGTAGATAAGTTACATTGTACAATTTAAAACGGTATTAGTTTTTTTTATTATACATTATTATTATTAAGTTAATATTTTTTTAATGAAATTACTAATACTGTTAAAAAATCCAAACAAAATGCAATTAAGTTTCACGGTGACACTAATTCATAGTATACTTTGTCTTTTATTTATTTTACTCCTTTTTTTACGACTAACTTACATTCTGAATTGAGTAATTTTAAATTTTATTAGTATTATTATAATTGTGCAAATCCAGTTCAAAAATTCTGGATCCTCCATTACTTGAGTGCATATATACCAAAATTTGTGTATTATATTTATGTGAATTGATATTTAATATTCGACAATTTTTTGAATGATACCATCATGAGACAAAACGAGCACTCTAAATCCATTTTCATATTCAGATCGATTTTTCTGTAACACTTTTTTATTTCATCACGTGTTTCATCGATTGGAACTTAACATATGTACATATGGTACCAGTGTTGAGCCAGAAACTTTGTTCATAGGCATTCGATTCAATGATTCACAAAACTATAAGGCTGTTAAAAAGGATACTAGATAGATGCATAAACATAAAATAAACGATGCAGATTTATATGGTTTTATAATGTTATTATAAGATCTCAGATTTTTACAAGAGTGCATAATAACCTAGACTACATAACAAGAGTATATATAATTTCCTAAAAGATTGTGCAACACTCAAACTAAGCTCAAACATAACATACAACGAGACTCTCAATCAGATCAACAGATATATCAGATGCATCATTAAAAGTGCTCAGACGTACGAGCGACTTCTCGTACTAAGATTTGCCCCCAATATGAGGCAACTAACAACTTGTAACATTTAAAAAGTTCAAACACTGTTGGAACTTGTTACGCGAAACTAGTTTAGTGAACATATCATCAGGGTTATCACCAATCTCAACTTTCTTAACTTTAATCCTCTTTTAGTTGTTTTCTATAAGGTGTAATTAATAATTATTTCATTAAAGTATATTACTTAAATAGTATTAATTATTTCACAAAATGATATTAATTGTTTTAATTTATTAGTTGTTCACATAATACCAAATCACATATATAATAAAATATATAAGAAAAAGAAAAGGAAATTGTCTACGGGCTACACAATTTTAAAAATTTACTCTGAGGTAGTTAAATTTCCCCAACTTACCTCGAGATACAAAAATTATTGAACTTAAATTACTTTGAGATAGTCAAATTTTCCCAACTTACCCCGAGATACAAAAATTATTGAACTTAGTTATATTAAAGTTGAACTTACATATATTATTATTGCACTTGGTACCCGAAAGTAATTAAAATTTGAAATTTCTTTTCCCCAACAATTTTTTGTCCAACTTTAACTTTATATCCCTCAGCAACTCACAAAAAAAAAAAAAAAAAAAAAAATATATATATATATATATATATATATATATATATATATATATATTTTAAATTAAGATATTACTGGAAAAAGGAGGTAACAAAGAAATATCAAAGAAATTACTTCAAAAATATAATAATAAAAAAAGTTAAAGAAATTACTTAAGCAAATTAACAGTAGTTGGTGACGACATGGGGTTTTCAACCCACATCCACTAAGGTATGGCAATGTCGACCAACCATTGAGCTCTGCATCACTAAATTGATTAATTGGGCATAGAAAATATATATAACATCCTGAAAATATATTACGTCAAAATATATAAAGTAATACGCCTCAAAGTGACTAGTTTTTAAAAATATTATGTAATAATATTGTTTAACATTCAAATTAATATTATCCCCGTCTCCAATCATTTTGTACAATTAAATTTTCTGAAATTTCAATACGAGAATTGACTTATAATATTTAAATGGATAAAATAGTTTTTTTATGAAGGTGTATTGTTCACTTTAAATGAATAAAATAAAAGAAAAATATTTTGTAATTCTTATTGAAACGAGATATACTTTAGAGATCTTTACACGGGATGGAATATGAATTGTGAAAAATGTTTGGGGATAAAGATAGTACATTTTTTTTTTGGATAAATGTAATTAACATTATCTTTGTAGCAAAAGGCGAAACCCTCACCCCCAGGACCCCCACCCCCTGGCCCGACAGGATTGAGTGGAGGAAGTAATTAACATTATCTATTTTATGAAAGAGTTTATGTCTCACTAAACACTATTAATTAAACTTTTTAATCAACCAATACCACATAATATAGAAAGTTACACCATTTCAAAAATTGATTAGTAATACTGTTCATAATACTATGTTGATAATCATAAACATATGTAGCCAGTACTGAACAAAGCTATTTTCCATCAACATGAACACAAAAATTATGTTGTATTTTCTTGTGCATCAATCCCTATAATATTACTCCATCTATCTTAAAAAAATAATTTTGGTTGTCTTATTTATCCTTCTACAAAAAAATAATTTTACAAACATCCAACTCCACATCTTTAATATATACACACATAATATTTTTAAAATAATTTATTTAATATTTAATTTAACATAATATTTTTACTTTTTATATATTATATCCTGAATAATAGTGAAATAAAACACGGGTACAATGAAGCAAATGCGTAGGACATTTGTCATATAGTAATAAGAATGAATCAGATGTCGACGAGGGGCGGTCTCTCTAGAAGGTCAGGTGGGTTTAGGTTGCTTTTTTCTAGTTGATAGGGTATCAAGCGGGTGTTATTTGTCAATTGGATAGTATAAATTTGCACAAAAGTGGTAATTAATTAATATACATTAATTTATCAATATAATCTTTTATTATTGAATAGGCTCTTTTTTCACACTTTCATAATTCATTCATATCAAATATAATTATATTTATACATTGTATTTATATTTTATATATAAAATATACTACTTGTGATCGGAAAATTAATTTTACTACGACTAATTGTACTAAACCCATCAAATTATTGATAATATTGCACCTAAACCACCAAACTATATATTTTTTTTGTGCTAATACATACAAACTATCAAATTTTTGGCACATAAACCACTAAACTTTTATCTTTTAACAATTTTTCCCAAATATATATATATATATATATATATATATATATATATATATATATTCCTGCGCTGGTGCCTTAGAAAATGATATTCTTCTCAAAACTCTTCATAATTTCATTCCAATTGAAACAAGAAATATACAAAACTCATCATCACTTTTGTCATCTATCGCTTCGCGTCTTCGCTCCGCCGTACACAGCCCTGCGCATCAGTCCCTTGTCGTCGTTCTCCGCCTCATGTGTCATTTGCCATCAATTGAACTGTTTTCTTACAACAATACTCCTAATATGTTGAAATCGGGGAAATTTTGACTAAAAATCAAGTACTTTAAGGAAAATAATTAAATTAATTAATTTCACATCTCTCTATAAATTCGGAGTTTTAGATAAAATGAAATTTTTTCATGATACCATAGCCAAAAGACTCACGTCCAGACAAAAATTCTGAATTTGATTTCCGTTGAGAGCAACTCCACACATATTAAATTGTCCACTCATTGGGCCTCTCCAAAGAGGAAAAATTGAGTTCCGCTCATGAGTAAGAGGGAGTGTAAGGGAAATAATTAAATGAATTAATTTCACACCTCTCTATAAGTTCGAATTTTTAGATGAGTTGTGAAATTAATTCATTTAATTATTTCTCTTAAATTATTTCTTTCAAGTATAGTGGTTTATGTGCCAAAATTTGATAGTTTGTATACATTAGTGAAAAAAATATATAATTTGATGGTTTAGGTGCAAAATCATCGATAGTGTTGTTGATAGGCGAACATCAATTACTGTTTGGCGAGCAAGATTTAAGGCCTAAATGAGGATTATGAATCAAAATAGCCAAACCAGAGATAACTAACAAAGATAATCAAAATGGGAGTGCATGAACTAATCCAGAAAGTGTATTAAATGACGAGCAACTACCTCGACGAACAACTTATTAGCGAACAAGCCCAAGATACGGGGCCAGGTATGATCATCATACGATGTCCTAGGTGACGAGCAACATCACTAAAAAGTGGTACACTTACCAGCTTGTAGAGTGTGTGTCACTAATCGGCCTATCAAGTCAACTAGATCATTGACGAACAAGAATTAAAAATCCAGGGGCACATCAGTATGAAACACCCAGGCGAACAACTCCCAGACCATATGATCAAGGAGCAAGCAACAAATGCAAAAGACACAAGTGAAGCCTCCAAGCAAATAATGGCGAACAACGCTGAATCCGTGATAAGACCAAATACAAGACTTTGTAACTAAGTTTCAGCTTAGATAAGGTCAAATGTTGTCAAAAGGACACATGTCAAGCATGCAAGCTTGGTAGTCCAAGAGTCATATACACCTCCTACTTGGTGGTTAGTATAAATAAGTTGTTCTCCAGTTATAAAAATAAGTTCAAATACACAAAAACTCCAATTACACATACTCATACACCTAAACATACACACACATGAAATAAATACGAATTTAATACTCGTATTTATGATTTTATAACCCGAATTATTGAATTTACTATTTACGATGGTAATCAATCACACGAAATTGTTTGGTGATCCCTAAACCGGACTAAAACAGCCACTAATCCATGCGATTAGATTCGATCACCAACAAATTGGCGCTAGAAGGAGGGTCCGAACCTCCGATTCAAGTGTGATTATCAAGAACTTCAAGTTTAAAACTTGAAGATTTTAGGGAATCCTCAAGAAATTCTTGAAGATTCAAACAAAAGTGTTCTTGGTGTTTTTCACATTCAAATTTGAAGATTCAAAGGTTGAGAAGATAATTCAAATCAGAATGCCTCAATCCAAGGAAACTCGGGTTTCACATCCCTCGATGGGGATTTCCCCGACTCGTGTCCCATTTACTGATCATCGGGACCGTAATCTGCATCATATGAACAAGGTTCAACCTTCGGTAGCAACTCACATAATGCCTCCAGATTTGGAGGCATTAGCTAGAAACCCCCATGAATTGGCCAAAACGATAGATACTCTCCAGCCAACTCAGAAACAACAAGAACAACCTAGACCTTCACAAGCAAGGTCTAGGTCTCGACAACTAGAGGTAGTGAGAGCAAGATCTGCTCGAGGCGAGCAACATGAGATTAACAGTGCCCAAAATTAAGGGGACAAAGGCAAAGCTAAGATGGTAGATCAAATGGAAGGTCAGACTGAATCTGCCCATGGATAAACAGCAATGTCCAGTCATGGGACGTCTCCTTCCAGTGCACAGGACAGATTGGACCGACCACAACTTCAACCAGAAGTTGCTCGCCCGGGTCCAGAGCAAGGGCGAGCAACTTGCGAACAAGCACGTCCGTTAGTACATGAAAGACTGACTAGGTCTGCCTTCGGGCGCCTAGGTCCCAATGCGACGAGAAACCCAAGGAGGCAGCCTCAGGAGATTCCCCCTCCAAGTGAGGGACTGCAACGAGCAGAAGGACATACATCCTTGCTCGCCGAATAGCCTCCAAGTCAGGGGGCATCTCTTGAGGAATTGTCAAGTTTGAGAAAAGCTGTAGAGAGCATGCAAGGCCAGCTTGACCTTCAAAGAGGAATTAGGGCGACCAACATGCCATCCTCACCACTATCTTCAATTATTTTGAAGGCCCCAATTTAGAAAAAGATACAGTTTCCGGCAAGCATATAATACGAAGGCATTGCTAATCCCCGAGTTCACCTAACAAAATATTCAGAATATATGATTTCCATGGGAGCCAGTATGTCACGCAGTGCCGGAATTTTCCCTTAATATTGGGGGACAGGGTTCATAAGTGGTTTTCTGACATGCCACCCGCATCTATATACTCATTCGCCCAGTTGGGCCGAGAGTTCTTCTCTCACTTTTCAACTGCAAGATCGTATCTTTCCCAGAAGCACTGACTATCAGATTTAAAAAAAATGATGATGAATCGGATCGGGCTTTCATGGAAAGATTTGATAAGGTGTTGTTGGAGGGGGAACCGGTTAGTGAAGATACAAAGATTGTAGCCGTCATGGCCGGATTGAAAAAAAGATCAGATTTATGGAAGGAGGTACGTCTGAAGTGCCCAAAGGACTATGCCGAGTTCAGAAATCAAGCCGACATATTTGTCTCCATGCACGAGGCTTTGCAAACAAATTTGGGGGATAAAAAAGCTGATAAAAAAGAGAACAACAAGAAACCCAGCGGAACAGGCTACCGAGTCCCGAAAAATATGAAGGCATTCAACAAAGGAACAGAGTTGAAGGAAAAAATAAATCAGGTGCTAACAATATCTATTGATACAATATACAACGTAAAGGAGAAAGAGTTGCTCATCCCTCCTCGAAAAATTCGTCAGAAAACTGGCAAACTCAATCCAAATAAATATTGTGCCTACCACCAAAGTGTGGGGCACTTTACGAGTGAATGTAGAGATTTTCTCAAGCAACTTTGGCGGTTTTATAAGGAGGGAAAGCTCTCTGACTTTGTCAAGAGGCAACCTGGGAAGAGAGGCCGGGAGAGCAGCTCAGGGGATGAGGTAGATGACCAACCTCCAAGGAACAACAGACCTGGACGACCAGCCCCTGCCGTTGTTGCTCGCCTAGTAGAAGATGTATATATGATGGAATCCGCAGGAACAACAGGAGGATGTTCTGATGGGCGACTATCAATGTCAAATTGTAAAAGAAAGGCTGAATTATGGGCGATTGATCACGTACAAGAAATGAGGGTTAATCCATCCATCCTACAAACATCGGAATTAACCTTTACAGAGAAGGATTTAGAAGGAATATTACCCCCCTCATAACGACTCTCTCGTAATTTATGCCAAGATTATGGGAACCAGGGTGCATCGATTGTTGGTGGACACCGGAGCTTACACTAACATCATTTTCAAAAAGATGCTCGATCAATTGGGAAATTATTCGAGCTATATCCAAGATTCAAATCATCATATCCTAGGCTTTGGGAATGCTGTAACAGTCCCTTTGGGAGAAATTAGGTTGTCTGTACAACTTGTAACGGCCTAGGAACCCGAGAAAAATATAACAAGAATGGTAGATTTCTTGGTTGTGGATCAAGAGTAAACTTATAATGGGTTCCTTGGTCGGCCATTTTTTGAATGAATTCAAAGCTGCACGTTCAACCAACTAATATTGCATAAAGTTCCCAACAACAAGTGGGGCTGGTTTGATAAAGGGAGACCAAAGAAAATCTCGTGAGAGTCTCCTATAGATGCAATCAAATGAAGGACGAGTATCCATGATGGAAGCCACCACCGTTACCCAGTTGCTGAACCATCAGTACTGAAAGATGTGATAGAGTCAGGGGAGGATCGTATGGATCTGGACGAGCAACTCCTACCCGCTGACGAACAACATTTGGGCGAGCAGCTCATTGCCACCAAGGAGAAACCTTCACTAGACGAACAACATCCGAGTGGTGACGAGCAACTTGCCACCAATGGCCTGGAGGGCCGTAACCTGGAAAACAATAATGAACCAAGACAGGCAGATGATCTTGAACCCCGTTTGGATGCAGACCCGATGAACATCGAAAATGATATCGACCTTGAGGGACCAATAATAGATCCTCGTTGGAAAGGACAAAAACGACGAGCAACTCCAGTCGAAGAATTGGAAGCCCTTAAAGTTAATCTCGAAAATGAGGATCTAGATTTATACATAGGATCTGAGCTCCCTGGGCCTTACAGATTTCGAATGAAAGATTTCCTCAAGGAAAATCTAGATGTTTTTGCATGGTCTCATGCAAATATGGTGGGGATAGATCCAAAGCATGCTTGCCTCAAACTTAATATCAATCAAGCTAGAAGGCCAGTCCATAAAAAAAGAAGGAAGTACGGTCCGGATAAGTATCAAGCTTTAAACGAAGAAGTGAAAAAGTTGCTAGACAATGATCTGATCCAGCAGGCACTTTGCCCACATTGGGTAGCCAACCCGGTCCTTGTGCAGAAGCCGAATGGAACCTGGAGGTTATACATAGATTTCACAGATTTGAATGCAGCATGCTCGAAGGACAATTTTCCTCTTCCACACATCGATCAATTGGTGGACAACACTGCGAGGCACGAAATGCTAACATTCATGGACGCATTTGCTGGATACCATCAAATCCCGATGCATTCCGAGGACCAAGAAAATACAACATTTTATACCAATAAAAATCTATTGTGCTGGAAGAGGATGTCATTTGGTCTTATCAATACGGGAGCAACATACCAAAGACTGGTGAACAAGATGTTCGACGAACAAATTGAGGACACGGTGGAAGTCTACGTTGACAATATTGTGGTCAAAAGTCCCAAGAAGGAAGATCATCTTCAACACTTAGCCCAAGTATTTGATGTCCTCCGACACTACAACATGAAACTGAATCCAAATAAAAGTAGTTTTGGAGTGCATTGGGAAATTCCTGGGCCATCTTGTTAGCCAGCGTGGTATTGAGGCCAACCCATCAAAGGTCAAAGTGATCGTGGATATGTAGCCACCTCGTTCAATAAAAGAATTTCAAAGACTAACAGGTTGCCTAGCAGCTCTGAACAGGTTCATATCACGATCGGGAGACAAGTGTTGTCCATTCTTCGAAACTATCAAAAAAGGGAAAGTTCACATGGACGAGCAACTGCCAGAGAGCATTCGAACAACTCAAAGATTACCTGGGAGATGTAAAGATTCTATCAAAACCCATCTCAGGGGAAAAGTTCTATTTATACCTGACAACATCTGGAGTGGCGATCAGCTCTGTATTGGTGCGACCGGATGGTAAATTCCACCAACCAATCTATTATGTCAGCCAAACTTTGCATGAAACGGAAATCAAATATTCACCAACCGAAAAGCTGGCGTACGCCCTTGTCATGAGTGTAAGGAAGTTAAGACCATGCTTCTTCGATCATCAGGTCAAAGTACTAACAACCATCCCACTTAGACAAATTCTTCATCGCCCAGACACAGCTGGTCGTCTATTAAGATGATCACTGGAGATTAGTCAATTTGGAGTGACCTATGCTCCTCGAACAGAGATCAAGGGGCAAGCATTATCCGACTTTATCGTCGAACTAACTTTCCCCCAAGATCCGACGAGAGGACTTGATCACCCATGGCATCGCTACGTTGACGGATCGTCTACCAACATGGCCTCGGGGGCAGGTGTATTACTCATTAGCCCCGATAGGCAAGTTTTCACCTTGGCAATCATATTCGGGTTCATGGCAACCAACAACGAAGCTGAATATGAGGCCCTCATTGCTGGTCTCCACATATCTCTAGCAGTAGGTGTTAGACGTTTACAAATATTTGGCGACTTACAATTGATTGTGAACCAAGTCCGAGGTGAATACGAAGCAAAGGACGATCAAATGATCGAATACCAAAGAATAGTTACTCACCTGATGTTCTTGTTAGATCAAGTCTTTATTGAACAAATTCCAAGGACGAGCAACACTCAGGCAGATGCACTAGATCGACTAGCAACAAGCGAAGGCCCAGCAGAATTGGCAGATATTATTATAACAAAGATGAACAACCCGTCAACGACAAATTACAATGTAAATCAAATAGACAAGCAAATCGAAGATAAAGACTGGAGAACAGAAATAGTCAAATATTTGAAGAGCGGGGAAAAACCAAACAACTTTTTTGAAGCAGCTAAGATAATCAAGCGAGCTGTCAGATACACTCTGGTAGCTGGGCAGCTTTTCAAAAGCGGAATATCAATCCCACTCTTCAAATATTTGCCTAGGGGGCAAGGACGAGCAATACTTGAAGAAATACACGCCGAAGCATGCGGAAATCACACTAGGGGGCAAGCTTTGGCGTACAAAACTATCAGACAAGGATATTATTGGCCGACTTTACGTTAGGATGCAATCAAAATGGCGGAAGCTTGTCATCAATGCCAAATTTTTGCCCCAAATATTCACACCCCGACTCAAGAGCTCGTTTCAGTTTACAGCCCCTGGCCATTTGCAAGATGGGGGATGGACATTATTAGCCCTTTTCCAGCAGGAGTCGGAAATGTTCGATTTGCTGTTGTGGCAGTCGATTATTATACAAAATGTAGGCAGAAGCTATGGTAAGGATCATATAGCAGAAGATGATCAACTTTATATGGAAGAACATTGCCTGCCGTTTTGTAGTTCCACAAACAATTGTGACGGATAATGGTCCGCAATTTGATGGGAAAGAGTTGAGAGATTTCTGCATAAAGTAGGGAATTAGAAAATATTATTCTACTCCCTATCATCCCCAGTCCAATGGACAAGTTGAAGCCGTCAACAAGATTATCAAACATACTTTAAAAATACGATTGGCGGAGAGCAAATGAAATTGGTTTGAAGAACTCCCGGAAGTCTTATGGGCATACAGGGTTTCTCCCAGGTCCAGCACCGGATAAACACCCTTTGCAATAGCTTTTGGAACATAAGTTATTATCCTTATTGAGTTAAAGGCCAATACAATCAGGACGACCAACTTTGATGAACAAGCGAACAACTCTGCTCTGGCTGCTGAAATAGACTTGCTCGAAGAAAAAAGATTAAATGTCGAGCTAAAAAATGCTATATATAAGCAACGAGCAGAACGTTATTATAATTCCCATGTCAAAATCAGGGAATTCAGAGTTGGAGACTTGGTTCTAAGAAAGTTGCTCGCCCAACCTCCAGGTGTATTGGGACCGACTTGGGAGTGTCTGTATCGTATAACGGACAAATTCCATAATGGTGTGTACGATATTGAGGACATGGAAGGAAATCCGGCCCAATACTCCTGGAATATCGTACATCTTAAGAAGTACTATCAATAGGGCAAACAGATTCAACTAATGGGCGAGCAGAAGTCTGTGGGGGCAAGTGAACCAAAAATTTGCCTAATTTTTTAAAAATTTTTGTTAGGTATAGGATGAAAAGTTGTTCGGCATTTTATATAGCTTGGTGCTTTTTCACCTTTGTTTCCATGTAAAGTTGCTCGGCAAAAATATTATAAGCGAGCAACTATTTTGCATAAGTAGTCAAAGTTGTTCGTCAGATTGTATATGTTAATGATGAACAATTTTAAAATACTTGTAAATCTTCATGATGTAAATATAGCTGTTCATTTAAGGATGAGTCTAAGCTCGAGGTATAAGTCCACTTTTAAGGATCAAGGCCATTTAAAGGTTGTTCGTCTGTTAAGATGAGCAGAACCTAAGGCTAAACCCATATTCTATTTAAGGCAAAGTTCAAATCGAACAAAGCCCAATATTGTATATTATAATTGCAAAAGCATTAGACAATAATATAAAGGCAATTAACATATAAAAAAAAGATGAGAGGACAAAAAACACGTCCATTAATAATAAGGCCTCAAGCCTAAAAAATATTACAAAAGATATTAAGATGAAGAGCAACTACAATAAAATGATGATGAACAATTATTACAAGAGGGGTATATTAAGAAATTCTAAGTCCTACTCTTGTCTTTACTCGCCCTGGGGAGGATCTCGAGTTTGGTCAGCGGAAGGATCGACAAGCATTTCGCTGACCATGTCTTCGGCTGCTTTCTTCTCTTGCTCGACAACATTTTGCTCGTCATCAACAGCTTGCTCGCCCTCATTGACTGGAACTGGGGGATGGGTAAGAACAATACTGGGGTTAAGTTTATCAATCTTGATCCCATAGTCTTCCATATCCCCAAGTTGAAGTTCTATTCCATTGGGAGGGGGATAGTTCTCGATAAATTCGACTAAGTCCTTCCCGATGTCCTCGATAATCTCGGGCTTATCGTACAAACTGACTGCACGAATGCAGTCAGCATAAGCATAGATATACGCCAATTTTGAGGAAGGACCCGTTCGAACTTGCACTTCAGCCTCGAGCTGCTCGGAAGTGTACATCTCCCCATCACCTCTTTAAGGCGAGCAACTTCCGCCTCAGCTAGCTTTTGCTCGACAGCAGCTTCCCCTTTCTTCTTCTCCTCAAGTTCAACATCCTTACTCTTTAGCTCGGCCGACAATGCTTGATAGTATTCAATGCGTTTCTTCTCAATATCGTCGGCGAGCTTGAGTTGATTATTGAGACGAGTAATCCTTGTCTCATACTGGCCGACCAGGCCATCCTTCTCTTCGGTCAGTTGCCGAGCAGGTGCTGAATAACGACGAGCAGCCTCCTCCAGCTCGGCCAGCTGGGCCATTCCCTTTTGAGCAGTTATAAGGGAGTTGGCGGCCTGCATCATTGAATAGTGGAAGTTGTCCGCCACTCCTTGTTGGGATATGGATTTATGCAGAGGCCTTGTCCATGACCGGGCGATCAACTCTGTAGCCAGGCAGACATGCTCGCCCGGGATCTTCCTTATGTTGATCGGGGTCTTTGAGCAGGCGTATTGATGGACGGAGTTTGCTCGCCCAGGGTGATCATCCGCCTAGTATCTGCGAGCAGATAAATGACACTTAGAAAAGTTTTTGGAAGTAAGAATTTATAGAAGTACAAATATTAAGCTAGGGCACACTCTTACTCGGCAAATTTCTTGGCATCCCAGCCAAGATATGTAATATCCTCTGGCCCTCTTGGGGGAGTCTGCCTATCTTTGCCAGCCTTGCTAGCCCTTTCTGCTGGCTCAGTTGAAGTGTGGCGAGCAACTTCAACGGCTTGGGCACGGGAGGAACCTTTTCCCACCAGCAGGGGCAGACTGGGCTACATGGGTCCCATCTTCCCATTTCAATCGTTTATCCCCATGGGGAGATCTAGCTAGGGGAGATGGTGGAGTGGCACCAGGGGGAGGGGCGACTTGCCGAGCAACAAGAGCCCCAGTAGGTTTGTTCGTCATCGCCAAAACCTTGGATGATGGATCCCTTTTAATCTTTCGTCCTTTGGGAGGCGGCATCTCGTGGACTCGTTGTTCGAGAAGGCCAAAGCACGAGCTAAAAAAAGAAAGGGAAGAAAGTATGTTAGACGAGCAAGTATTGAGACAAGAAGTTATTGACGAGAAAGATTATTTTTGGGAGTTAGAATTTTTTATACCTGGGGGCACCTCAACTTGGGCTTCAAGATGTGGATACATAAATAGGCGAGCAACTTTTTGGCATCTCTCTTGGTTCACGTGTTGGATGGTCCTGTCCGCCTTGTTCCGAAGGGCGACCAGATAAGAAGTGAAGAGGAACTCTGAGCCAATCTCTTCCTCTTCCGTATTCCACTTGAGCAATCGAGGATCTGCGAACAAATAAGAAGAGTTAAATTAGAAAAACCTAATTTAAAGACGAACAAAAGCAAGCTTACATTTCATTTTTCTGTATGAAGCGGGGGAATTTATGCGCTCTACACCACCGTGTGGGCCAAAAGATGCTTGCCAATCACCCCCTATGAAGAAGAAGTGCTTTTTCCAATTCCTAATCTTGTTCGGCACTCCCTCCATAATTTTAAGTCCAATCCGAGCCTTCAAGTAGTAGTATCCTTCTTCGTCTACTAGACATTTAGTGATCGTCATTAGGTAGTTGACCTTTTCAGCTGTAATGCGGTCAACGTACCCCTCCAGGGCGAACAGACCCATGACGCTGAGCAAGTTCATCCACCCGATTGGAGTAATTTGGGTAATGGCGAGGTTGACCGCCTCTAAAAAGCGACCAACAACCGGGGGCAATGGCAGCCTCAAGCCGGCGATCAAGGTATCAATGTTGATCACCGTACATCCTGGTGGTGGGCGATCAACTCTTCCCTTCCTTTTTGGGGCCCATATGGGGATATCATAAGGAATTTGATAGGCCTCTCGGATCAAGGCGAGCTCCTCCTTGCAAACAACACTCTTAATCTTGCTCGTCTGATATTCAGTCCTCACCAAATCCATTACTTGACGCTTGGTGGGAGGAAAACTGTTCGCAAACTCGGCGGTATATGCTCGCCAGTCAAACTGGCGAGCAACTCCGGAAGGGATCTCATTTTCTAGCATCCTAGGGTTTGGAAAATCGATCCCCCTCCAAAAAATTATGAGTTAGTTCGTCAAATTCGGGATCCAAATCTTCAGATTCTGAGCTCAAAGAGGACTCCTCGTCTGAATCCCTGCTCGCGACCGCTACAATCTCTTCGCCGGATTGACGAACACCAGTATTGTCCACGGATTGGACCACTGAATCAACGTCGGGATGTGTCTTCGATTAGATTTCGAACGGTGGTTGTTTTTCATATGCCACAATTGGGAAAAGTTGATCAAGGCTTTCCTCGGAATTATGATTACTCGAATGTGAGAACACTGAATTTGAAAGCTTTTAGGGATATTGGTGGTGGTTTCCGGTGAGAAATCCTTGACAAAGGGCAGCGAAGTCACATGAGGCGACGACGGAGGTTTTGCACGGTGGTGATGGTGGCGTAGTGAAAATTTAATGGAAAAAGGTAGAGAACAAGAAAAATAAGAAGAATAAAGGTATAAAGTAAGTTTAAATACCTTGGAACTTGAATGGACACGCCGAAAAAGATCAAAGGTTGTCGGAGATGGAGGTTTTCGCCGAAATTGCTGTAACAAGGAATGAAGAGTGGGAAAAATTTCATTTCCCACTCGTTTATATACCCAGGCCAAAAAATGGGGTAAAATCCGTTATTTCCTAGAAATTCTGGGGTTAAAATACAAAAAAGGGGTCTCAGATGAATAAAGATGAAATATGGAGGACTAAAACATAAATATCAGGGCGCGTGGCCTCGTTTTTAGTCGCACGTGGGCGGCGCCCAATCATGCCGCCCACGTCATCGTTGGAAAATCCCCAGATCTCAGGAAGACGAAACGGTGCTACAAAAGTTGCTCGTCCAAGGCGGAGGGAGTTCGTCCTATTCCATTACTAAAATGATATCCTGGCCATAGTTACTCGACACAAAGTTGCTCGCCCAAAGCAACATCTGGCCAGAATAGGGGGCAATTGTTGATAGGCGAACATCAATTACTGCTTGGCGAGCAAGAGTTAAGGCCTAGATGAGGATTATGAATCAAAATACCAAAACAAGAGATAACTAACAAAGATAATCAAAATGAGAGTGCGTGAACTAATCCGAGAAGTGTATTAAATGACGAGCAACTACCTCGACGAACAATTTATTGGCGAACAAGCCCAAGATACGGGGCCAGGTATGATCACTATACGAAGTCCTAGGTGATGAGCAACATCATTAGAAGGTGGTACACTTATCAGTTTGTAGAGTGTGTGTCACTAATCGGCCTATAAAGTCAACTAGATCATTGACGAACAAGAATTAAAAATCCAGGGGCACATCAGTATGAAACACTCAGGCGAACAACTCCCAGACCATATGATCAAAGAGCGAGCAACAAATGCAAAAGATACAAGTGAAGCCTCCAAGCAAATAATGACGAACAACGTTGAATTCGTGATAAGACCAAATACAAGACTTTGTAACTAATTTTCAGCTTATATAAGGTCAAATGTGGTCAAAATGACACATGTCAAGCATGCAAGCTTGGTAGTCCAAGAGTCATGTACACCTCCTACTTGGTGGTTAATATAAATAAGTTGTTCTCCAGCTATAAAAATAAGTTCAAATACACAAAAACTCCAATTACACATACTCATACACCTAAACGTACACACACACAAAATAAATATGAATTTAATACTTGTATTTACTACTCCCTCCGTCCCGGTCTAAGTGTCCCATTTCTTTTGGTTGAATGATTTAAGAAAGTGTATTTGTTTATTAATATATGGTGGAAAAGTAATGAATAGTGTTTAATAAAGTAATGAATAGTGTTGAAAAGTGGATTGAATGAGTGGCATTTTTGGTAATATTGTGTGAATTTGAAGGTTAAAGTTTATATGTAGTAGAGTGTTGCTTTTTCCATTTATGGAATGAGACACTTAGTGTGGGACAACCAAAAAAGGAAAGTGGGACACTTAGAGTGGGACGGAGGGAGTATTTTATAATCTGAATTATCGAATTTACCATTTACGGTGGTAATCAATCACACGAAATTGTTTGGTGATCCTGAAATCGGACTAAAACAACCACTAATCCACGCGATTAGATTCGATCACCAACAAGTGTGGGTTTAATGCAATTAGGTTTTAACTTAATCATTAAAGTTAATCTTTGCACAAAAATTATTAAAAAATATATAAATGCAATTCTACTTGCAACAGATGAATTATGCAGATGTAAAGAAAAAATTGGAACAGAGAAATTATTAGTTATTTTTTGTTTTCGATATTAATTATTTGTATTTAACAATATTAAATATTTACATTAAACAATATTAGCAATGTATTAATTGTATTTTTTATACAAGTATTAAAAAAAAATATTTTAAAATAACCTCTATGATGACATAACAGATGGAGTAGAATTTATATCTCCTGATTTGATTAATGAGTTGGCACATTATTCTGATTCCATACATTATTATTGGGCAGCGTTATATTTCTTGGTTTTAGGAAACAACAATGTCCACTCGTTTAAATTAGAATAATACATATGCTTATTTTCCTTTGGAGAAATCAGACATGTTGGAGTCAAACCATCGTCTAAGATGGGAATGGAATTATACAAATATGGATTGATGGTAAATCAATACATGTGTTATCTATATTTCCTTGTTTTCAAGAAACTACCAATTTAAGCAAAGAGTATGTACAGGGTGAATCTAGTTGCTATATGAATTATTAAAAAATATTTATCATTTTCGTTAAAAAGTATTAAATATTTTTACTGAAAAATATTAATTGTTTTACAAAAGAGTATTAATTAATACTCTTCTATGAAAACAACTAATAATCTTCAATAAAAATAATTACACCAGTCAAAATTCATATATGAACCATTTTCACTCTATATTTTGTCAAAAGAAAAACAATGTTTTAAGAGTATGTATAAAATGAAATTGGTTCATAAATAAATTATTGAAGGTTATTAGTTGTTTTCATTAAAGAGTATTAGTTGTTTTTACTTAAGAATTTTAGGTTGTTTTTCTGAATAAAGACTTTTTAGTGTAAATACGTAATATTCTTCAGTAAAACAACTAATACTTTATAGTGAAAACAATTAATACCCTTCATTGATTCATACATGACCTAGTTTCATCTCTATACTCTGTCATTAATTAATAATAGCAATAAATAATTAATAAAAGAAATGATATAGTGATACAATTTTATTCCCTTTTCTTCCTTTTAAATTTGTTGCTGGGTGACATTCTAACCTGCAAGTTATTTATTCGCACTTGGTATACATTTAATTTCAATTTAGTGTGAATTTTTGGGCGAGATCATTTGATATGTGAAGAATTAAGAGATGGACTTCTTAAGTATGAATTCAAGAATATTACTTTGACAATTTTTTGGGTGAATGATATCGTGAGACATATTTAAATTGCGTTTGGTTAACAATTCTTCAATGGTAATGAGAATGCAAATTTATTTTCATCTATGCCCTCATAATAAAAGTGATATGTTGGGGAAAGAAGTGTTACAATTGTAACTCTATTGCTAATGTCATGCCCCAATTTTGGAATATGAGTGGACAACAAATGGTTGTTGATGGAGGAATAGGGGAGTGATTGGGGAGGAGGATTGTAGAAAGATAATATGGTAATCATAGTGATTACTTTATTTAGGAGAGGATAACCATCATAATTACACTAATTTTCTATGTCATTTCCATTATCATTGAAGAGTTTCTAACCAAGCGCTCCCTAAATGAAGTTTTCGTCATTTACCTATTTACCAACTAGATTGTATTTTTTTTTAATTATTTAATTAATTTTGATCAACTCAACCTGAGTATTTCATTTTTTTTTTTAATAAGAATGTGCTGTCAATTGACTGAATTAGCAGGGCAAAAATTTGTGAGATTGTTTCACCATAAAATCATTATTATTTTTTAATATAACTAGCATCACTATTTTATGTAAGTCACTAATTGAACGGTGAGGTTTTGTACAATTTTAGGCCAATTAGGATCATTTTGACGAAACTTGAATAGATATAGGACTAAATTGATAAAGCAAATAAATAGAGGACCATTTTGATAAAGGTGAAAAGATAGAGGACGGATTTGGTTTAAATCCCCATTTTACATATATATTTTGAAAAGTGATTCAACTTCTTTAATATAAAGTGTCACTTTTAAGAAGAAGAAAAAATCGCAAACTGATTCACTATTTTGAAAAGTTATACTATAATTTAGGTTAAAAGTAATAATAATGCTATTAAAACGTGATATTAATCTTGCGGTGCGACAACTTCACACAAGATTTGCTCTTATTTTAGTTATCCCACCCACATGAATGGACCCAATAAAGACACAAAAAATTATGTATGAGATATGTGATACTTTTACAAATATTATGATACTTTATATATGAACTGCGTATCAGTTATCACAAAACCTACAAAGTATCATATCTCATGCCAGAATTCCTCGTAAAGAATAACTACAAATTTAAATTCAAAAAAAAAAAAAAAATTAAATTTACATTATCAAGCTATCACAATGTTATAATAAATTTTGTCAAGCGTTTAATCACATGCCGTTTGCTAATCCAAGAATTTAAAACACAGTAACCATAATAAAATCATGACAACAACTTCAATAAACTATGTTCAGATTGCGAATCCTGCCTAACAAGAAAAGGGAAAAACTAGTGAGAAGAAGAAAAATAAGAGTTATTGTCATGAACTTGATGGTTATCCAAGAGGGAGAAGTTATTTTGCATATATATATAATTTTGTAATTTGAGCATGGTAAATGTCTCTATTACTATTTTACTAATTGAATCTTATCATGTGTGTATTATACACTACAAAAAAGACGCGGTTTAACGACGGAAAATTTGCGACGGCTAAATATCCGTCGCAAATTTCGTGTATTTGCGACGCGACGGATTTGGGCAAGCCGTCGTAAAAAATGTCGGTTTGCGACGGATATGAAATTCCGTCGCAACAGTTAGTGTTTTGCGACGGAAATGTCCGTCGCAAATCCTAGGGCCTACCACCTTCGTTGTTCTCCTGCTCATTTGCGACGGATATGTCGTCGCAAAGTCAAAATTGAAATTTGCGACGGAATTTTCCGTCGCAAAACGACCCGTTTAAAAGTAGCCACCCGGAAAATGACCCATTTGCCTGTTTTGCGACGGAATGGCCGTCGCAAATTTTAAATTCATATTTGCGACGACCACTTTTCCGTCGCAAAATTGAGTAGTTGAAGCTCGTCAGAGGGGTTGGTGACCAATAATTGACCTGGGTCGTCGCAAAGCGTATTTGCGACGGAATTGCCGTCGCAAAATATAGAATTTGCGACGGAAAATCAGTCCGTCGCAAATTTGTGCAGATTTATAACAATCCCCTTCCTTTTCCTTCCCTTTCACTTTCACTCTTCTTTCCCTTTCACTTTCACTCACGAAAAAAATAAGAAATGATGCGGTTTTCATATGTTCTTCACGTATAATTGGTGTATTTGTCATTGCCTTCAACCTCACCGTACGTATTTGTCATTCTACTTCACCGTACGTTTTCACATTTTTAACCGTTTAAATGTCATATTTTTATTGTTTCAATTTTTTAGTACACTATTAGGTAATGAGCATGATATATGTTTATTTGATGGGTTTAGGTATTATTGATGATATATGTTTATTTGATGGGTACGTTAATTTTAGTTTGTGTGATATTTATACCTATTTTTAGTCGAAACTCTGCTCAATTTTTATGTACACTATTAGATAAATTGTGTGATATTTGTTTATTTGATTGGTTTACTATGATTGATATATATGGTTGTGTTGGATTGATTTTTGTGAAGGAAAATTTTGTATATCCTTATTTTTAGGCAAACTCTGCCCAATTTTTTATAACTCACGTGATATTTACTTTTAATCTGTAACAGATGCAATTTCCAGATCGTGGTTGGATGTACTCAATACCTAGAATGATAGGAGGAGGCATTAACTCTGCCTTTTGCAATAAAATTGATGAGTTTATTGAGTTTGCACTACAACATCCATGCAGTATGGATTGTATGGGTAATATTAGGTGTCCGTGTAAAGACAGAAGATGCAGAAATATGAGATTCTTGAGTGTTGATGAGGTTAGAACTCATCTCGTGATTTCCGGTTTTGTTCCCCGTTATTACAACTGGACCAGTCACGGTGAACAACGGTGGAATGTTGACATCGAAACCGTAGAATATTGGTATACTGGGTGGAGCGGTGGTGGAAATTTTGATGTTGGTGGTTCAAGTTATGTTCCGTATACTCAATTTGAACCACAAATAGAGGATGAACCTGATAGATATCGGATGATGATTGCAGAATCTATTTTGGGTGGTCAACCACAATTCAATGAAACACTTATGGAGGAGGAACCAAATCACCGGTCAAAGAAGTTTTTTGATATGCTTAAAACCGTTGATCAAAAGTTGTTTCCTGGTTGTGAGACTGAGACGCAATTGTCATTCAATGCTCAAATGTTGAACATCAAAACTGAAGGCAAGGTCAGTCAAAAAGTGTTCAATCAATTTGCTAAATTGTTCAAACGAGCTCTACCTGAAGACAACACGGCGCCTGATAATTTCTATCAGAGCAAGAGGCTCTTGAAGGATATGGGTCTACCCTTTGAGAAGATTGATTGTTGTACAAACGGTTGCATGTTGTTTTGGGATGAGGATGAGGATGAGGATCATTGCAAGATGTGTGGTCACCCACGGTACAAACCATCTGGTCGTACAAAAAGTAAGAAGAAAATGCAGTTGAAGGCTTATAAGGCAATGTATTACCTTCCCATCACTCCTCGTCTAGAGAGGTTGTATCAGTCCAGTGCCACGGCTAAAGACATGACATGGCATGCTGAGGAGTGTTCTGGTGAGAATTCTGGAGAGATGCGGCATCCTGCAGACTCGGAGGCATGGAAACATCTTGATAGGGAGTTCCCAGATTTTGCAAGGGAGACGAGAAATGTGAGGTTAGGCTTGTGCACGGATGGTTTTGCCCCATTTGGAATGCACGGAAAAAAGTATTCATTATGGCCTGTGCTGTTGACCCCGTACAATCTACCTCCTTGGTTGTGCATGAAGCCTCAACATATATTTCTTAGTATCTTGGTGCCTGGACCACACAACCCCAAGCATAAATTGGATGTATATCTCCAGCCATTGATTAAAGAGTTGAAATCTTTGTGGTCTACGGGGGTGGAGGCCTACGACGTTCATAGGAAGCAGAACTTCACGATGCGAGCTGCACTTTTGTGGACCATTAGTAACTTTCTAGCATTTTCTATGTTGTCTGGGTGGTCAACAGCAGGAAAACTAGCATGCCCGTATTGCATGGACGGTTCTGATGCATTCTATCTTCCGTTGAGTAGAAAAGTGTCATGGTTCGACAACCATCGCAAGTTTCTTCCTCCTGATCATCCCTTTCGGAGGAACAAAACAGACTTTCTAAAGGGTAAAAATGCAGTAGGTCGCCCAAGACCACGGATTCGATCAGGTATGTGTCTGGGTACTGAATCACTACTGATGTCTATGTGTCTCATATATATAAGTTAACCATATATAAATTAATTATTTCAGGTGATTCGTTGTTGTATGAGGTTACAGTAGAACCAGACATCACAGATGCAACAGTTTTTCAATCCATCCGCAATGATTTTATGTTTTGGTTCCAACGTTACGTGAGTACCACATAATTATATGATTTTTACCTTATAACAAATATGTTATTATTTTTATACATGATAATTTAATATTTACAGGGACAAAATGGCCTACTTAATAACAACCCACATCTTGAAGCTCTGAGCAAAAGACCACTACGTAGTGTGGTATCATACCACGGATATTACGCAAATGGATACAAATTTCATACTGAAGCGTATGCTTCAACGAAATTGACTACAAACAGTGGTGTTTGCGTTATCGGTGCAAACTACAACGAAGAACCCATCGATTACTATGGAGTGCTGCAAGAAGTAGTTGAAATAGAATATCCGGGTTGGCCGAGCAGGACGATAGTGTTGTTCTTGTGTGAATGGTATGATCCAGGGAACCAAGGAACAAGAGTCGACAAAAACTACAAGATTGTTGATATCAACACCGGAAAGAAGTTTCCGGCGGCATACGATCCTTATATTTTTGCAACGCAAGCATCTCAGGTATATTATTGCAAATACCTCGGATCAAGTAGGCCCAACTTGAGGACAGTTTGCAAAGTAAAGGCAAGATCACTGGTTGAAGTTTCTAATCCGTCAAACAAAGACGGTGTAGAACCAACAGATCCATTTCAAACAGAGATACAAGAGGCTCAAACAGAGGTTGATCAAGCAGGTGTGAATATTTTTGTCGACTTACTTGCTGCAAATCCAGAAATGATAATGATTGAAAGTGATCATGAGGGTGATGGACAAGAGCGCGGTGGGGAGGAAGAAGAAGAGGAAGAGGAAGAGGAAGAGGAAGAGGAAGAGAAAGAGGATGAAGATGAGGAAGAGGATGAAGATGATGATGAGGATGACGAGGAAGAAGACGACGATTAGAATTACTAAATTATTGTATATATAACAAGTGAAAAACGAAAATGAATTAATTTGGTGAATTATGAAAAAAAAAACGAGTCAATTTGGATACATACACAATTAATTGCGTACAAATGAACGAATTATAAATTTAAGCGGGAGTCGAAATAAATAAATTTACAGAAATAATAAAAATTAAATGGCCCCAATATTTATAAAAACAAGTTAGAAACGAAAATGAATTAATTTGGTGAATTGTAGAAAAAAAATGAGTCAATTTAGATACATACACAATTAATTGCGTACAAATGAACGAATTATAAATTTAAGCGGGAGTCGAAATAAATAAATTTACAGAAATAATAAAAATTAAATGGCCCCAATATTTATAAAAACAAGTTAGAAACAAAAATGAATTAATTTGGTGAATTGTAGAAAAAAAAAATGAGTCAATTTGGATACATACACAATTAATTGCGTACAAATGAACGAATTATAAATTTAAGCGGGAGTCGAAATAAATAGTTTTACAGAAATAATAAAAATTAAATGGCCCCAATATTTATAAAAACAAGTTAGAAACGAAAATGAATTAATTTGGTGAATTGTAGAAAAAAAAACGAGTCAATTTGGATACATATACAATTAATTGCGTATAAATGAACGAATTATAAATTTAAGCGGGAGTCGAAATAAATAATTTTACAAAATAAAAAAAATAGTTGGGCAAAATATTTTAATAAACAACTTAGATACGAAAAGAAATTAATTTGGTGAATTATAAAAAAAATGACTTAATTTGAATACATATACAATTAATTGCATAAAAATAAACGAAAGTAGCTTGTGCCCTAGTGGCGCGCGCCCCCTCCTCTTGCAAAAGAGGTCCCGTGTTCGATTCCCCTTGGACGCAAAAAATGGATTAATTGTTCAAGGCCTAATAAGACTAATATAGAAGGTGGGCCGCATATAAAAAGAGATGGGTCGGTTGGCCCAGTGGTCCGCGCCCGCCCCGGCCGCCTCGGGTGCCCGGGCTCGAACCACGCGAGCCACTTTTTTTTTTGTATAGGCTCGGTAATTTGCGACGGCCAAATTCCGTCGCAAATATTGAATTTTGCGACGGAAAACAACCCGTCGCAAATTATAACAGAAAAAAATAAAAAAAATATATATAAACATTTGCGACGGAATGTGGCCGTCGCAAATGTTGTTGACCCGAACGGGTCTGACCCGAAATATTTGCGACGGAATACTGTCCGTCGCAAATTCTGTGTGACCCGGCCGGGTCTGACCCGCCGATTTTGCGACGGATTTGTCCGTCGTTAATTTGCGACGGAAGTCGAAATCCGTCGCAAAAATTAGCTACGGCTGTTTTAGGGACGGATACGTGTCCGTCGCAGATACCGTCGCAAAACACTGTTTGCGACGGATTTTCCGTCGCTAATTCCGTCGCAAAACAGTGTTTTTTTTGTAGTGATAGACTCACGAACGACAAACCATGTAACCAAATATAGATGTGCATATATGGATATATTATCATCGTGTTCCGAGGGGAACAAGATGAATATATGTGGTGGGGGTAACAATGTTCGAGCTGAGGAGTTGAGACTTGCAACTTGAGTTAGACAATGGTTATATATTTATCCTGCATTATGTCTTATTTGCTCTAGAGATCACATAAAATCTCATTTGTAATAAATTATTTACGAAAGACATGCAGGTTAGTATTAGTAAATGAATAATTTGTGTTGTGGTACTGTACTTTTTTTTTTTTATATTTGACTGTAATAGAACTTTTAACTATTATGAAAATCGTTTATGTATACTAAATGTTTGTTCGTCTAGAGATGATTTTGTAAATGATAATATTTGACATGCTAGATTAGGTTATATTGCATAAAATCAGATGAAATGACTTGTGAAGGAAGGACTTTTTGAGTTCATGTTCAAAAGTTGAGTTATTCAAATGTGAATATTGTCTTGCTGGTAAAATGGTCATAAAATAAACCTTTTGGAAAAGTTGTTAGACCGGAATTTTCATTGCAATTAATCTATTTGACGGGAAAAATTCACAAATGGTCTTGTAATTTTGTCCGAGTCCATAAATAGTCCTATAATTATTATTTTTTATTTACCAATTTTGGTCCTTTTCGTCGAAAATATTAAAATTTGACTGAAAATTTGTCCTTATTTTTTTTAATTTTGGCCACACTGACGGTCGTCAATACTATAATTTAAATCGTCTTGCATCCAGGAAAAAAAATCCTCAATTAATTTCATGTTTCGATTACACCTACCCCAAGAATTGTGACTTCAAAATCGTTAATTTTGTCCATTCCCATGGCTAATTTCGAGCGATTTGAGATGAGCTGTGAGTCAAAGCTTATAGTATTCTCTTCCTCCCATTGAACTCGTCATTCGATACTTTTTTCGTGTCATTATGTATGGTACAACATATTTCCGATAACTTTTCCTGCCAAAATCTAAAAATAAATTGGCAAAAAGGACCAAAATTGATACCAAAAGAACCAAAATTGATAAAGTAAAAACGTACATGACTATTTATGGACTCGGATAAAGTTACATGACCAACGCTCTGAATCCAAAATACTCTCCCTTATGTCATTAATGTGTCTATTCAAATAACTTAATCACGTTATCTCATTTTACTAATTGGTCATGTTGTCACATTTGATCGTCATTCCAAATGCGACGTGCATTGACCAATGACTAACGATCCAATTAGTTATGAGAAGACGGGTATTCTCTCCAAATATATTTGAAGAATGAATTCAATTCTTGGCTCAACTACCACACACATGTATTTTGTGATGCACCCAACATGCCACATTTATCCCATTCAGAGTGCAAGAATCGGTTATGGTCAAAACCCATCACTCTACACATGTGGTGCGTATTGACCTCAAACAGATATTCCCGTAGACGCGTAAATAGAATACACCAAACGGTTTCTTAGTTGGCTATGTCAATACTCTCCAACGTATCCTAGTATCTTGTAGTTAAGAGAACTACTACACCCTCTAAGGGTATAAAGCAGATTACACAACAATCTCAATCGCACCATCAATATCCCGTTCACGGTGATCATTGATTGGAGTCACTTTAAGAACAATGTCATAGTCATCTAAGTCCATATTCTCAATGACGACAGGAACACATATATGAATAAATACAAACAATCAAACATAATATTTTATAAGTGTAATGCCGAATATTATTGACAAATTCAATAATACATAAATAACTGAATATGATCAAATATAATGTTCTCGTAATGATTGTCTTTAGGACATATATACTAACATTTGACACTTTAAACTTAAGTCCTCACCCAGAGATGGTAAAAAATGATCATGATTTTTTTAAATATAAAACAACTAGTTTAAACAATAATTTGCGGTGAAAGTATTTAAACATTTCTATAAGACAAGGATTAATAGTACAAATGTCCATTTATTCATAACTTAAAAAATGCACAGTAGAATAATAAATTTGGACATTAGAACTTATAAATTAGTTCATCTTATAACTAATAAAGTTTGTTTTTCGAAAATTCAGTTAAATATTCAAAATGCAGTGCATCAAAGTTTTGAAATCGAGTGGTTCTATTGTGCACTTGAATGCATAGTATGCATTTGGATTTTGAAAAAAATTATCACAAGCAGAAATTAGTAATACCCCAAGAAGTAATCAATAATACCCTAAAAACTAATCAGCAATACCCGAACTCCAAAAAAACACACGGTTCGATGAATTTGTGTGTGTTTTGAAAAAAAAAATCAAAACAGAAATAAAAATTGAGCTTAATATTTAAGTGCATGCTAGAATTTGTGTAATTATATAACTAGTGTAGCGCCCACGTGTTACGCAGGCTTTATAATATTTGATATAAAATTATTTTTTAAACTATAATACTTATAAATTTTTATTGAAAAAAATCATATAATTATTTTAAATTTTCAATATAACTAACATGCAATTAACTATCACATACCTAATTAATTGTATTATATAAGTAATTAAAAAAATTATATTAAAAAGAAAAAAAATTAAAGATATATGAATATTATTATTTAAGATAAGTTATTAGTAGGTTTTATATGAAAATAATGCATGATAAGTTTATCATAAAAATGTTTTAATATCAAATATTTGATTAATAATATAAAAAAATTCATCAAAAGTATCAAAAGTTAAAGGTTAAAAAAGTCAATAATCATTGACCCCATTTTTTATATTCTTGATGAGATGTGTTATACTTTTAATTAAATATTTAATAATTAAAACAGTTTTGTAATAAATTTATCATAAACTTTTTTTTTTTTTTTTTTCGCTGTAAAATGGTATCTTCCATACAAGTGGGAAATAAGGGGGAATAGAACCAAAGTATTGGTCAATTTTGAAACTTTCTTAGAAGTAGAATGGCAATTCAAAGAGTAGATAGAGTCAAAAAGCAAGTCTTCCATTCCATCACACACGGTTACGGCACACCAGGGGTGACTTTTCGGTCTTCTCCCATCCCCGCTACCCCACAACTTATTTTTCGTTTTCTCGATAAAAGTGTTTTTTTTTTTTCACTCTATCTGTTCTAGAGTAAAATTTTCATAATTTTTTTGTTATTTTGTTTAAAAAATATATTTAATTATTCATATACGAGTGGTTAATATATTGACTTTTGGATAAAATAATGAATAATGCTGAAAAATTTAATGAAATGAGTAATTTTTTTTTAATAATATGTGAATTTGAAGGTTAAAAACGGATGAAAAAGATAAATGAACGACTTAGAGGTGTTTGTCTGAGCTTATAAGCTCTTTAAAACAATTTATAAGTTGTTTAAAAATTTGTAAGCATTATTCATGTGTTCGACAAAATTAGACGTTCAACAGTTTATAAGATCATAAAATAAACTCCTAACAGGTTATAAGCGGTAAAAAAATAAATTGAGATTTCTCAACTTATTTTTCTAACCACTTCCACCCCAATTCACCCACCCCACCCCTCTCCCGCCCCTACCCACTTCTACCTCAACTTAACCAAAAAAAAATTATATTATAATTAATATTTATTATAAATACTCAAATATTTAAGTTGTATTAGTCAAACACTTTAACAACTTATAAATTACTTAAAATTACATCTTATAAGCTCTTTAAACAATTTATAAAATGTTAGAGTTTATAAGTTGTTTCAAATAAGCTTAGCCAAATGGGCTCTTACACCGGAGAGGGGGGTATATATATATATATATATATATATATATATATATATATATATATATATATATATATATGTGTGTGTGTGTGTTGGTCCCACTAGTTAGATTAATTGCGGAAGCTTAAGTTAAATGTCTTTCAAAGTCTTTTACAAGAGAACAATAATCAACAAACAATAAGTAAAATAAAGCGATAAAGAACACAAGATGTATAGTGGTTCGGATAGAATATCCTACGTCCACTCTCCCTTATATCCAAGGGGTCTCACTAACAACCAACCAACTCACTTACTTACTGGAATTTGGAAGTACCAGTTCCTTCTTACAGCCTCTTTAGATTTACCCTCAATCTAAAGATCAAACAGCCTACAACCTTGTCTGATAGATGAACAAGTTGAGGTTTCAATAACTCCTTAAGAGTAGATAAATATTATGAACAGTAAGAGTGCTTGGAAAGAATCTCAAAAGCTTAGATGGACTTATGCGCGTATATGGTCTCTCTAGAGCTTTTTCTTGAACTGCACTCTTGTATTTATAGAGGGGATTAGGGCTAGCCGTTGGAGGGCTAATCCAATCAGATCCTCTATATAAGGAAGCCTCAATCAATCAATTCCCTAATTGATTGATTGTGTTGGTGGGATCCTTGGATTGATTATCTTCAAATACTTTCCAATCATGATCTTGTTGACTTGATTTGAATCACCAACGGTCAGTAGCTTCCTCTGCCTAACTCTGATTCTCACCAGAGAAGGCAAGACCAGACACCAGGCAACCTCGGTGTCTTCTGGTCCTCATCTGGTCAACAACCAGAATACTCAGTAAAATCAGGAGATCAAACTGAGCATCTTTTGTTCTACCAGACTCGTCTGGTCCGGACTCGTCTGGTCTGGGGAAGGTTCTCTGCCTCTGGTCAGATCTCATCTGGTGAAGTCTTCTGGTGGAGTCCTCTGGTGAAGTCTTCTGGTGGAGTCTTCTGGTGACTCTTCTGGTGAAGTCTTCTGGTCTGGCAGTTCCCCCTAGACTAAGTCCTAAACTAGATCATCATCTGGCTAACAGGTCCAGATGGTCCTATTACATCTTCTGGTTTGTTTTAACTCATCAAAACTAACAACTTTTATCCTAACAATATATTTTGTCGAATGGTGCTGGTCAATTTATTTTAGAGTAGTTCTAGTGTGCACTTGAGTATTTGGTATGCACTTGAATTTTGAAAAAATACCCCAAGTAAAAATCAATAATACCCCAAGAAATAATCAGTAATACTCCAATCGAAAAAAATATATAGTTCGGTGTGTTTGTGTGTATTTTAAAAAAATGAAAATTGAAACGAAAATTGAGTTTAAAATTCAAGTGCATGCTTAGAATTTGTGTTTAATTTTATGGGAAATAAAGTTTCTTTACAAATCCACGCCTTCACAACAACAGTTGATCCCAAAATCCATTGGCGAGCATTTTCAATTAAACAAATTCTTTTGTTAGTACCTTGTGTGTGTGATAAGTTGTGAAACAGATGGAATAAGTGTATTTGCACTTTTATCTATTTAATCATTAATTTAAATCTACTTTTTTCCTGTAATAACTTAATGAACTTGTATTCTACTCATGCAACGTACAGAGGGAGTTTTTTTTTTTTTTAAAACAAAATTAATATAAATTAAAGAGCATCAGAAATGATCTACAAAAGTATAGGTATAAAGCAAAGACAATACAACAAAACAACATATATCCTCAACTTATCAAGAACATCCCACCTAGCCTGGGGTTCCCTCAACCATTCACTTATTGTTGTTTGATATAGGGGGTGTGTCTCGAACACTGCACGAACAAAGTAAATACGAAACGAATTCGTATGAAAAACTAAGTCAAGGAAAATCCTTTTCCCGCAAGACTGAATACGCCCCGTATAGTGCTTACGGTATCGTGCGTATGAGCCTCCAAAGGTAAAACGGTTTAACAGTTTATACCGACAACACCACCGTGTATAAACTCTCGGCGAACGAAATCGAAATTTCGAACTGAACGAAATAAGTATATGCGAAAGACTTTCTAAACTCTAAGATTCGTAGGCTGAAAGGTGAGTACGAAAGTCTGGATATGAAGGGGTATATATAGGCGGAAATCTGCACTTCAAATGAGGACGATCGATTGAGAAAATCGTGGGATAACCACGAAATCAGTGGATAGAGACGTAATCTCTTTCTTGGGAAGAAAGAACAGAATATTCCTCCGAATATTTCAATTTTAAATCAAATTCGAAATCTGGAGTGTATTAATCATTCTGTGAGTGTATTAATCATGTTCGTGGGCCGACCCAAATCCGATGGGCCTCCCAAACCGGTTCGGCCCAAAAAGGTATTGGGTCTTTTCATATTTTTGGTACTCTAAAAATATAGGTAGACCCCAAAGCCCACCCAAAGCCCAATTGTCAAGAACCAAGAACCCGGGCTCGGGCGGGACAGGGCGGGGCGCGCGCGTGTGGTTCATGGTTAGGGTCCCCATGTACCAAGTTGAAGAACATGAACATTTTCCTTCTTATATCCAAGGAACACTTCTTGCAAGTTTTCAATGTGGGATGAAACTCAAGCTTTCCATTCTCATGAGCTATTTAACACACATGAATAATTATCCAACTTCCCAAATTAATTTCTCACTCACCAGAAATCGGTTTTGAGATATTAAATATACCACGTTCATCTACTCCGAGAGTAGAACAACCTCGTTAATTTTGTTTTCCCAAAAATTAACATTTTCATTCCTAAAAAAATTAGTTAATATATAACCAATTTCCAATAATCCCCCACATGAGTGAGAATTGCACCTATACAGAGTCAGGCTTGTTAGTTCAGCTCGATTGAGACCTCATTGCTTCCGGATAAGTAGCCAATGACTTTGAACTTTCCGTAGCCCGGCACCATCGGGTATACCGGTGGCTTAGTGGACACGATGCCTTGAACTAATCCTCCTTAGTGTATACCTTACAGACAATGCAGACACAAGTCAGTCTCGATTCCGATTTGTTCTCACATTTTTGTTCATTTTGGCCCTGGACGCCCTTTGTATTCATAAATGTTTGGTCGAAGCGGCCCTTACTTCTCATTTATATAGGTGATCTCCTTTCGAGTATCTCAGAATACTCAGTCCCACTTGGACTTATATGAATCATTAAAAGTCATCGTCTTATCCTTTACCACAACTCACAGATCTACTAACACTTGACACAGTGCTGTCAGGAATGGTCATGATTTTCAAGTGTTGTACAACTAACATTCACAGCTTAGTTTTCCTTTTTGAACCAAGTTCTTGGGATCTCCAATCATCATGGTTGGGTTACCACTGTTTCAGTTTTATTTGTGGATTTTAGACCCATCCCCTCTATCAGCTTATTCATTTGATCTCGGTTCAAGCTCTTCGTGAGCGGATCCGCTATGTTATCAATTGATCGTACATAATCAATTGTTATAATACCAGTTGAGATCAAATGTCTAACGGAGTTATGTCAATGACGGATATGTCTCGACTTTCCGTTGTACATACTGCTCAAAGCTCTACCAATAGCAGCTTGACAGTCACAATGTACCATTACAGATGGTACCGGTTTGTTCCAACAAGGAATATCTTCTAAAAAGTTATGAAGTCATTCAGCTTCTTCACCAGCTTGATCCAAAGCGATGAACTCAGATTCCATAGTGGAACGGACAATACACGTCTGTTTTGTGGATTTCCACGATACAGTTGCTCCTCCAATAGTGAATACATATCCACTAGTTGAGAACGAGTCTTTACTATCGGATATCCAATTAGTGTCACTGTACCCTTCAAGTACAGCTGGATGTCGCGTGTAGTGTAGCCCAAAATCAAGAGTATACTTCAAGTATCTCAATACCCTTTTCAGCACTTTCCAATGTTCGTGACTTGGATTGCTTGTGTACCTGCTCAGTTTGTTCACAGAGCATGCAAGATCAGGACGTGTGCAGTTAGTAATGTACATCACGCTTCCAATGATCCTTGCATATTCCAACTGATTCACAGGTTCACCTCTGTTCTTCTTCAGATGAACATTCTGTTCTAGTGGAGTTTTAGCAGGTGGATCATCAAATGCATTAAATTTCTTCAAGACTTTCTCAACATAATGAGATTGTGTTAAATAAATTCCATTTGAAGTTCTTTCTATTTTGATTCCTAGAATCACGTTTGCTAAACCCATATCTTTCATGTCAAAATTTTTCTTTAACATGTTTTTCGTATTAACGATCACTTTCGAATTGTTACCCTTGATTAACATGTCATCAACATATAAGCATACGATAACAAATTCATTTTGTGTGTCTTTCACGTACACACACTTGTCACATTCGTTAATTCGAAATCCATTTGACAACATAATATTATCAAACTTCAAATGCCATTGTATAGGAGCTTGTTTAAGTCCATACAACGACCGAACGAGTTTACAAACCTTTTTCTCATTCCCGGGTACAACATAACCCTCTGGTTGATCCATGTATATTTCAGCATCTATTTCTCCGTTAAGGAAAACAGTCTTTACATCCATCTGGTGTATTTCGAGATTATGCAAAGCAGCAATTGCGATAAGTACACGAATGGATGTAATCCTTGTGACCACCCTTCTCTTTGTTTAAAACCCTTTGCAACTAAACGGGCTTTATACTTGTCAATTGATCCATCTGCTTTGTACTTTCTTTTAAGGATCCATTTGCATCCTAAGGTCTTACAACCTTTAGGGAGGTCAACCAACTCTCATGTATGATTTTGCAAAATCGAATCATATTCACTGCTTATTGCTTCTTTCCAGAGGGGTGCATCTGGTCTGGAAAGAGCTTCTTTGATAGTCCTAGGTTCTTCTTCTAACACATACGTGATGAAGTCTGGACCATAGGTCTTATCAATTCTAGCTCGTTTACTGTGTCTGGGTTCTTCATTCCGCTAAGTAGAAGGACCTGCAGCTTCACTTGATTCCTCATGAGTTCGCTTATTTGAACTCACTTCTTCTTTGTCCCTACACGGGAACACATTTTCAAAGAAAATATCATTCCTTGATTCTATTGTAGTACCTACTGTCATATCGGGTATTTCTGATTTGTGAATCAAGAACCGATAGGCACTACTATTGAAGGCGTATCCTATAAAGATCTCATCGACCGTCTTAGGTCCAATTTTCACTTGTTTAGGAAGCGGCACTTCAACCTTAGCCAAACACCCCCACACTTTGAGGTATTTGTAAGATGGTTTGCGATTTTTCCACAACTCATAAGGAGTCTTATCTTGAGTCTTTAGTGGAATTTTGTTCAGAATGTGGTTAGCTGACAGAATAGCTTCCCCCCACATGTTCTGAGGTAAACCCGAGCTGATTAGCATTGCGTTCATCATCTCTTTCAAAGTTTGGTTTTTTCTCTCTGCAATACCATTCGATTGAGGTGAGTAGGGAGCTGTCGTTTGATGTATGATGCCTGATTCGGCACATAATTGTTCAAACGGAGCCACATACTCTCCATCTCTATCACTACAAATTGCTTTAATTGTAGTGTTCATCTGATTCTCTACTTCACTTTTATAATTTTTAAAAGCTTCAATAGCTTCATCTTTACTTCGTAGTAAGTAAATGTAGCAGAATCTTGTGCAATCATCAATAAAAGTAATAAAATACTTTTTCCACCTCTAGTTTGTACAAACTTTAAATCACATACATCAGTGTGAATTAATTCTAGAGGAGTAGTGTTCCTTTCAACTGACTTAAATGGTAATTTAGTCATCTTTGCTTCTACACATATTTCACATCTTTTGGATGTATCAACATTTTCAATTTTAAGTAAATCTAAATTTACTAAACGTTTTATATATTTTAGATTAACATGTCCTAATCTAAAATGCCATAAAGAGGAACACTCAACGATATAAACAGAAGTAGAAGCATTCTCATTGATAATAGTGTTTTTGCCATCACGGCTTACATTCATGACAGACATCTTTAAAAGGCCCTTCTCGAGGTAACCTTTTCCTAGGAAGATGCCAAACTTGCTAAGTACAATGCCATTTGACTCAAACACTAGCTTAAACTGACTACTAACTAAAAGAGACCCTGAAATCAGATTCTTCCGGATGTCCGGGACATGCAGCACATCCTTGAGCTTAAGCTCCTTTCCCGAAGTCAGTTTGATTACCACTATTCCTACACCAGCCACTTCAGATGAGGCTTGATTCCCCATGTAGAGCTTTCTCCCCGCAGCAGGAGAATAAGTGGAGAAGGCAGATTTCTCCGAGCAAACGTGGCAAGTGACACTTGTGTCCACGGACCATTCTTTCTTGTTGTCCACCATGTTGACCTCGGTCACTACAGCAGACATATCCATCTCCATGAGCTCTCGTTCTGCAACGTTCACGGAGTTCTTCTTTCCCTTGTCTTCCTTCTTGGGCTGACGACAATCAGCGGCCCGATGATTGGGTTTGCCACAGTTGTAGCACTTCCCACTGAATTTCTTCGGGGCAGGAGCAGCAGCAACAGTCTTGCCTTTGCCTTTGTCGTCTTGACGCTTCCTCTTCTTCGATGGTTCACTTTTCTCCATCAGGTTCGCCTTTGCCTCGATAGAAGCAATCGAGCCATTCTTCTCTCTTTTCTTGTTATCTTTCTCGATCCGGAGTCGGGTAACAAGATCCTCCATGGTCACTTGCTTTCGCTTGTGCTTGAGGTAGGACCTAAACTCCTTCCAAGATGAAGGCAGTTTGTCAATCACAGTGGCAACCTGAAAGGCTTCAGGCAGCTCCATCCCTTGTACTGCAATGTTGTGGAAGATCACTTGCAGTTTTTGAACTTGTTCGATAACAGATTTGTTGTCCTCCATTTTGAACTCGTACAAAGTGGAGACGATAAACTTGCTAGTTCCCGTGTCTTCGATTTTGTACTTCTTCTCCAAAGACTCCCACAAGGCCTTGGAAGTCGGGTATTCATCATATACATCATTGAGGGCATCAGACAGCCCATTCAGGATGTAATTCCTACACAGATAATCATCATGGATCCAAGTATCGTAGGCGATCCTTGTTTCCCGATCAGCATCTTCTGCGGGTACGCTCGGGCAATCCTCCTTGACATATTTCACCAAGGAGATGACGGTCAAGTAGAAGTGCATCTTCTTTTGCCACCTCTTGAAGTCATTACCCGAAAACTTTTTGGGTTTCTCTCCTTTCACCACAACCGGCCTAACAGTCCCCGGGAGGGAGGCCTGGTTGGTTGCCAAGAAGGGATTGACCCCGACATTTCCTACGAGAGGATTGCCGCCAAAGTTTCCCCCGAAAGGATTAGCACTTGAGTTTCCCACAAAAGGATTAGTGCCAGAGTTTCCCACGAAGGGATTGGAATTTCCCACGAAGGGATTGGCTTTGAACCACTCATTAAGAATGTTTCCAAAGTCTCCAAATTGAAAAGCAGAAGAGGGATCAGACTTACCCATAGGTACAACAGGAGAGTTAGATGTTTTACATGCATCTTTGGTAGGAGTAGCTTGCGATGGTGAATTAATATCCATCTCGTTGTCGGAATTGTGGTTCGACATGGCAGTGATTCGAAACAGAAAGTATTCAGTCTTGCGATTGTTGTTTGATATAGAGGGTGTGTCTCGAACGCTGCACGAACAAAGTAAATACGAAACGAATTCGTATGAAAAATAGAGTCAAGGAAAATCATTTTCCCGCAAGACTGAATATGCCCCGTATAGTGCTTACGGTATCATGCGTATGAGTCTCCAAAGGTAAAACGGTTTAACAGTTTATACCGGCAGCACCACCGTGTATAAACTCTCGGCGAACGAAATCGAAATTTCGAACTGAACGAAATAAGTATATGCGAAAGACTTTCTAAATTCTAAGATTCATAGGCTGAAAGGTGAGTACGAAAGTCTGGATATGAAGGGGTATATATTGGCGGAAATCTGCACTTCAGATGAGGACGATCGATTGAGAAAATCGTGGGATAACCACGAAATCAGTGGATAGAGACGTAATCTCTTTCTTGGGAAGCAAGAACAGAATATTCCTCCGAATATTTCAATTTTAAATCAAATTCGAAATCTGGAGTGTATTAATCATTCTGTGAGTGTATTAATCATGTTCGTGGGCCGACCCAAATTCGATGGGCCTCCCAAACCGGTTCGGCCCAAAAAGGTATTGGGCCTTTTCATATTTTTGGTACTCTAAAAATATAGGTAGGCCCCAAAGCCCAATTGCCAAGAACCAAGAACCAAGACCCACGAACCCGGGCTAGGGCGGGGCGGGGCGCGCGCGTGTTTGGTTCATGGTTAGGGTCCCCATGTACCAAGTTGAAGAACATGAACATTTTCCTTCTTATATCCAAGGAACACTTCTTGCAAGTTTCCAATGTGGGATGGAACTCAAGTTTTCTATTCCCATGAGCTATTTAACACAATGAATAATTATCCAACTTCCCAAATTAATTTCTCACTCACCGGAAATCGGTTTTGAGATATTAAATATACCACGTTCATCTACTCCGAGAGTAGAACAACCTCGTTAATTTTTTTTTCCAAAAATTAACATTTTCATTCCTCAAAAAATTAGTTAATATATAACCAATTTCCAACACTTATGGTGTATATAAATAAATAAATAAATCTCTTGGCCTTAAGCCAGTACCATAAATTCACTTTTAGCTGGTACAAATCACCATCCACCATAAACGGAGTTCCATTGATTGCCAAGTGAGAATACATAGTTTTTTAAAATCTTGTTGTTTGTCTGTTTATATGGAAGAAACTCTAATGAGTTATTAGGAAAGCATAGCAAACGGTTAATCTCCCGCTTGCAAATTTATTATTACTAGTATTTCTTCCATACAATACATGAATAAATTTTAGGAATAATTACACTAGGAAACATTTATTAGAGTTAAATTACAATGGGCTAAGCCCAAAAGATAGAAATGCACTGGGGTGCATTAGCTGGCATTATAAAGAGTAATATATCCTTTCACACACGTATCTTTAATTCAAAACCCAACACACATCTCCAATATCTCTATCTGCACCTTCTCTCTCCTCTTTTACTTCCCCCTCTCTCATCTCTCTCTATATCCATAGCTGTCACCGATGAAACTTCAAGCAACATATCCATGGTGGTTCAAGCAATATCAAAGAAATGTAGAGATTCAAGGTTGATGCGAACAGATCAACAAAATCATGGTGGTTACCCCTACACCTGACTTCTCTGGCATTTCACTCGATTGTAGAAAGCTTTGGGTTGTCGATGGTCGAAAGCTTTGGGAATTCGATATTCGTGCCTGAGAGACGCCGCACTACCACCACCTGCCAAAGCGAACGCGACACAGTGACTCTCAATCCACCACCAGATCTAGGGTTTCGTCGAGGATTCGATGTTTGCCGTCAATATCGAAGAGTTTTGGGGGCCAAAATTGAAGAGAGAGAGATTTTGTTTTGGGGTTTTGGGCCATGACGACACTTCACACCAAGGCGCCCGATGAAGACGACGCTGCGCACAAACCAAATCGGGTGGTCTGATCGAGCGCCATCGCTGCGCACCAACCGGATTTCGTGGATTAATCGAGCGCCGCCGGCATCAAAGCTATGGTCAAGGGTAATGCTTTTTATTTATTTATTTTTTTACGTTTGAGGTATTGATTTAGTTGCTTAGGTTGAAATTTGAGAAATTAATGGAATGAGATCCCTAATTTTGCTCCCTGGCCACATAATTAGTTTTTTTGGATGTTTTTTTGAAGGAGTTTTCAATATTATGTTGTTAGCTCATTTGATTTGTAGGGTTGACTAGAATTACCCTCTTTTTTTTCCCTTGGTGTTGAATTGCTGCAAATATAGTTAGCTGCTTAGGTTCGTAATTGGTTTTTTGATAGAAATGCCTATAAAGTGAATGCTCTCATAATTTCAATTATATGCAGTATACAGATTCCTCCCCGGCTGTTGACTCCTTTCCGGAAACAACCAAAACTCTCAACGGCGACTTTGTCGTAATCCTAGCCACTCTCATGTGCATCTTCGGCCTCTTTATTATCACCTGCTGAAACTGGATTTTGTTTCAAATTCAAAATTATTCATAAGCATATTGTACCATTGAACCGTGAGTTGTACTATTGTTGTGATTTGTACCATGGTATTAATTTGTACTATGGTATTATCATTTATACTATCGTCAGTCTTTTGTACTATGGTATTATGTTTATACTATAGTCAATCTTTTGTACTATGGTAATATCATTTATATAATTGTTTTACCTTTCAGAAGCGTACATTGTAAAAAATTTCTAAAATATAAAAAGTTACTGACAAAAGTTGGGTACATGTGACAAAAGGGTGATAGGTAGTCATCTCACACAGTAAACATCCAAATTCACAATTCATATTCCACTTCTTCAAAATTTGAAAAAAAAAATACGAAACAATGAGTTATTTTAAAATTGAGCCCGCATTCCAAATAACGTCGGTACATGTGATAGGCATAGCTAGTAAGTCATTTTGGGTAGTAGGCTTTAGACTTCCAATCTCCAACTTGGCTGACATGTAAAGGTGAGGGCATATTTGTCAAAATGTAGTCTGATGCAATTACCAAAAAAGCTATGTTCTTAATGCTCTTAAGGGGCAAATAATGTTGTCCATTGTAATTGCCCCTAAATTTTATAGTGTTCATGTACCCATTTGAACATTTGTAATTTTACTAATTTGAGGTACTAATTTTTTTTTCTATAAATTTGAAATTTAAAACTTTTTTTTACTAAATTCATTATATAATTAAAATAATTTTAAAAACATTAAACTCATATTTCGAGTCTTAATTTTATTTTATAATACGATATGCATGTCAAATTAAAAATCATAAAAGAACAACTAATATGATACATATTATGTTAGATTTGAAATGAATTTTTTTTATCCAACTTCAAAAATATGAATGAAATGTAAAATATAAGAAAATAAAAATTAATTTGTTGATATCAAGTGATACTCTTTGCCAGATAGTGAACTCCACTTCATCTTATAAACCATTCTTAAAGTCTTACAAACTTTATTTTTATATTTATATTTTGGTTGGATATACATTGATCACTTTATTTTATTAAAATTTCACATTAAATAATTACAATTTTTTATCATTTATAATCTTAAATTATTCTCTTTTTTTTTTTTTTAAATATATCAATTTAAAATAGTTCTAATACTTTAGTGCATGTATGCAATTAAATTTTGAAAAAAAAAACCCCAAACAGAAATCAGTAATACCCCAAGAAGTAATCAGAAATACCCCAAGAACTTATCAGTAATACCCCAAAAAGTAATCAGTAATTCCTCAATTGCAAAAGCACACACAGTTCGGCGTGGTAGCGTGTGTTTTGAAAAAATCAAAATTGATGTCCAAATTGAACTTAAAGTCCAAGTGCATATCCTGCACTTGAGTGCATGTTAGAATTTGTGATCCATTAATGACTTTCAAGAAAGTATATCCATTTATGAAAATATATTTTTCCATATTTCGCACGATTTATTATAATAATTTTTTTTAACGATAAACGGAAAAGTATTATTCTCTCGAGAACAAGGGGTACTCAATCCATATACAAATCAGAGAAACAAACAACAAATGAAGACCAAACAATATTTCAACTCCTATACTTCTAACTCCCAAATTACATCAAGCACCTCCACCTCCACTAATTTTTTAACAGAAAACCACGACCAACTCCTAATAATATGAAACACCTACTCCTTTCTACTTTTCAATAATTTCCATACTACACCCACCCAAATGGAGGAGGCAAACTTGCCATAATTTTTATCAACACCCAACATGCGTTAAATTATAATGATTTAAATTAGCTGATTAATTATTATTTTTTATAAAAATGAATATATAAAATCATCTTATTTAGTTTTAATGGGATAAGTTACAACTAATTAAATGCTATCACTTATTTTTAATTCGAAAAAATATACTTTAAATAAAAAGTTAATTATTATTTAGACAAATTTCATAACAAATAACCAATTCATTAAAAAAAAAAAAGTTTTGTGTATTAAAAAATGATGTGAAATGAAAAAAAAATGTATGGTGTTATATAAAAAATAAAAAAACCAAATGCTATCATCTCAAGAACATAATTGAGAATTCTGAATGAACAATAGTTACTATACGAATGATGTATCAAAGGCTCAAAGCAACTGCAGGATTATAAAATGGACAATTTGCTTTGGAGTGCAAAACTTGAAGTGAAATTGCTTAGCACTTATACCCTTTTTAATAATTATTTTTCACTTCAAAAGTTGCTACATTATTATATAAATGTCATTATAAATTCCATTAATGCCCTTAAATCAAAAGTAGCCCCCTTTTTTTGTTTGGAACTTTTTGTCATTTTTTTTTAATTTCATATTCCCTCCATTTTCTTTTTGAATTCACACTTTGAATTAAAATTCATATCCTCTCTTTTTCTTTTTGAATTCACACTTTGAATTCAAATTCACATTCTCTCACTTCTATAGAAATTATATTTACCATTTAACTTCAACATTACCTTCACCATTTCAAATCGAAAAATAAATTACAGATTTAAGTTCAACATTGAATATACAAGAAAGTGTTGAGAAAATTAACTAATATTATCTGAAAAAAATGCTCATTATCTACAAAAGACAAACCAACGAAATTTAAGTTCAACATTATGTTCATCCCATTCAATATTTCGTAAGTTCAAAAAAATTCTTGAAAAGTTCAATACAACATCTATAAAGTTCAAAAAATTTATTGTTAAAGTGCAATTATAAGTTGCTTATAAGTTCAAAACATACATTAGTAAAATTCAAAATCAGAGTCTACAAACACAAGAACACTAACAACAGTACCACTGCAAAAAAAAAAAAAAAAAAAAACCAAAAATAAGAGAAAACACAGTTCTTTGATTCAAACAACAAATGCCCACAAAAAAAAAATCAAAAAATAAGAGAAAAAATCAATAAGATTGCATCTTTAATTCAAACAAAAAAAGACCACAAAAAAGGAAAATTTTGCTAGATTTCAAAATAGTGCGAGAAGGAAATGAAAAAAACAGGGCAAAAAGGAAGAAATTGAATTCGACCTCCACGGTGCTCCACCAGTCGATTTCGGCGACTGCCATCGTTGCTCCGAAATTGATCGACCCAGACCTCCCATTTGTCGAGGAATGTCAGGCCGTGCCTGGGTGGTAGGTTACGAATGCATCGGTGGCGTCTTCTCCGGTGAGATTTACGAGCGGTAGGTCACCGTCGGGAGGAGGTTCACCCAGTCTGAAACGGCGTACACTTTGCTCTGAATTGAGATCCATAGATCCCCTTTTTTGTTGTGCATTTTTAGCTCCTCTGCTCTTGGGAGATAGTGAGAGAAAGAGGTTGGAGAGAGAGGGGTATGAGCAGTGTATGGAAGATAAGGGAAAATATTGATATGGTTGCAGAAGGAGGATCTGAAATGAAAGAGGAGATTGGGGGATTTTAAAAGAAAAAATGGGACAGTGGGAGAGATATAGGTGACGTGAGGTTGGATGAGTGGTGTGAAATATAAGGGCAATTTAGAAAACAATTAGATTGACAATTGTGGAGAGTAAGTTTTTTTTATAGACCAAGCTATAAGGAAGTTGGCTTAAAATTTTGTAATGGAAAGGCAATTTCCCTTATAAAATTTATTTAAAAGAAAAGGAAAACATATGTTTAGACTTTTGAAGAGAGAGAAATTTGGCAAGTGAAGTTTTCTTGCCGAATGTACTATTCACACGCCAAATGGATAGCTTGCGTGCCTGCCACTTTCTTATTTTATGATTTTGTTTCATTTTCAAATTTTTAGGAGAAGGAAACTTAGTGTAGAAAAAGGTAGAATAAATTACTAATATTTCTTATATATAGAAAGTAAAATGGACGGGAAAATTATGATGTTATTATTTGTAAGACTATTCTCTTCATATATATATATATATATATACATATATATATATATATATACATACATAAAAATATTTGGTGGAGTGTTGATCCTTGAACACATTTCAGATTTAATGTTTGTTTGTGGAGTATGTATTACTCCCTCCATCCATGAAAAGTACGCTCAAACCAAAATGACACAAGTTTTAAGAATAATTAATATAATAATATAAAAGTTTAATGGTGGAGTATGGAAAGAGGCTTCTTGGTAGGCCCTCCAACTTTAATTAGGGAATACTTAACTTTTAAGTACTCCCTTCACTGAAAATCTTTCAAAAGTGGAGTGAAACCCAAATCTGTTCTAACATTCAAAATTCCCCCCACCTATTACAAATCTTACAATAAATACACATTTTCAGCATTAATGATCATTCATTACAAAGTTCACCTAACACAAATTTACACAAAATGAGAATAAAAACACCAATCAGTTGAAGTGAAGACTAGGGTGGCTGTGTTTCTGCTTGAGCACTCTGAGAATGAGAGACTGGTGAAGGGCAAAATAAATTAGGTGGCTTCATTGTGCAACATCTCTAGGAGGTCTGTTGGTTCCATCTGGACTACAATAAAGAAAAAAATGGCAGAAGGTGGGACTGTTATATTTTCAAAAATAAAATACAAGAGTCATGAAGATAAATTTCAGATGGATACACAAAAACTAATTAGCCTACCTATTCGAAAGAAGTGTACAATCAAAAGAATAGCTAGAGAAATGGAGGTAAATAATAGTTTGTTGGCCATTTGGATCAAAATGGGTGATATCAGGCCACATTCCTAGACAGTAAAATTTGTCAATTAAATGTAAAAATTTAAGATAGTTAGATTTAAAAGACCCTTAGCTCTGGCTCCACGTGTTGGTGCGACACTCGACTTATGGAACGAATTGTGATTCAATTTGTGTCGCTTCAAAACGACGGTGTTTTTATCTTGCTCCATTTTATTTTAGTTTTCGATCTATCGCACCACCATGTTTACTGTTTCTAGACTGTTTTCAATTTAGATTGTTAACTGAAATTGGATGATGTTAATGAACTATTTGTGGGTTTAGAAATAGATTTGGGTTGTTTGTAAGAATTTTCAGATTGGGTCTGAATGAGTTGGGAGATGATGTGAGGAGGGTTGTTTTGCAAATTCGATTTGAGACAAGCCCTCCCATGTAAAATTTTGGAAATTGCACTTGAGCCCCTATATTTTATTAATTAAAATTAAATTGGATTTAATTTTGAATCAATAAAATTTGGTTTAATAAAAAAATGTATTAGTTGGACTAATGACGGACTTAATTAATTAGATTAATTAAAGGTAAAATATTAATAATGAATTTAATTAATAAACTTATTTTAAAATTGGATTTTAAAATTTTGATTTAGAGAATTAAATGAATTATTAATTCCCACTTGGTTAATGTGTTTTTTAATTAAGTTAACACACTTTATAGTCCGCATTATAATTGTTTGAGTAGACAACATCCAATAATTGCCGGACCGTATTAACTATTTGGGTAGACGACACCCATATAAATGTTAGTCCGTGTAATATTATATTTGTGTAGGCGACGCCCAATAATTGCTCAAATATGATGTAGATTACATAATAGATCTCGATTAAGCAATTAATACCCCGCCTTTAAAACGTTCCTCACTAAAATATAATTTTTCATTAAATTGAAAGATGCTTCCATTAAAATTAAAGTAAATTAGAGATTTCATTCCAATGAGTATTTAAGGCCCCAGTCTTTTACTCGAATTTACATCTAATGAGATTTTATATGGACACATAGTGCCGCCGCTTAATGGTTGTAAACCAACTTAATTTTGTTTCACCAGCCCCAGCAGGGAAATAAGAATTAAGGGACATCCGATTGAATTAGGTACAATCAACTATGAATTGCAATATTGCAATTGGTTTAGAGACCTACCAATTCTGTTGTTACAATAATCAGCCCCAACAGATATTGTAATAGTAGGAATGTGGATCTTAGTCCATTACAATTTTTATTGGATATAAATTCGTACTCTTCCAATGAGGTCGTTGAGTATGTGAAAATAATGGAGACAAAATAAATTAAAAGGCCATATTTATTTTGATTGCTGAATATTGATTATAGAAATTATGTGTTTAAATTCTCGTTTTATTTTATTTCTCTAGGATTGTTGAAATGAATAACTTGTCGTTGAGAAGTGTTCTGGAAATGAACAAATTGGTTGGGCCATATTTTCTGGACTGGCACCGAAATGTGCGTTTGGTGCTAAGGCAAGAAAAGATTTAGTACATGTTGGACACTCCAATCCCTGTTGCCCCTAAACCTGGTACTAAGGAGGCTGAAGCGTTTAATGCTGCAGCGCAAAAGAAACATCAAGAGGATGTTTCCCAGGCTCAGTATGTTATGTTGCTCGACATGACTCCCGAGTTGCAAAGGTAACATGAAAAGATGCTCCCCTTCGAGATGCTCAAGCATCTGAATGATCTCTTTGATTCTGAATCTCGCTCTGAGATTTATAAAGTTATGAGGGATCTGTTCAGATGTCGGCTAACTGAAGTATGGAAGGTCTCCCCTCATGTGTTGAAGATGATAGGCCTAATCGAGAAACTTGGTCGTTTGGGTATTGAGCTCAAAACCAATGTTGTTGTTTATGCCTTCCTTCAGTCGCTTCCCGATTCATATTCGAGTTTCATGGTAAACTTTAATATGAATAAGACGGAATCGACCATGCATGAGCTTTATAACATGCTCAAGACTTTTGAGTCTTCCACTGCTAAGGAGAAGCCCGTGCTCATGGTGAGTGTTTCTACTTCTTCTGGCCCTAAGGGAAAGAAGAAGCGAAGAAATAAGGCTAAGAAGGGCTCTAAACCCAACTTCTTTAAGCCTAAGGGTGGGATTCAAAAGAAAGAGCGGGTTGATAAGAATGTATGCCTCCACTGCAAACAAAAGGGGAATTGGAAGAAGGACTGTAAGGTTCTAGTAGCTGAAAAGAAGGCACAAGGTGCTTCAGCCACTTGAACATGTATGTTTGTTATTGTGATAAATATGTCCACAAATGATACTAACTGCTGGATATTAGACACCAGTTGTGGCTCACACATTTGTACTAATGTGCAGGGTCTCAAGGACAGTAGGGCAGTTAGGTCGGGTGAAGTCGCCCTGCACGTTGGGAATGAAGTAAGAGTTGTTGTTGAACGTGTTGGGACTTATATTTTAGACTTAGACTCTGGTTTTAAATTAGAGTTGAATTATTATTTTGTTCCATCTATTACTCGTAACATTATTTTCGTTCATATGTTAGAAATTTGACTTAGAGTCCTATGGTAATTGTGAATCTTGTCTCATGGGCAAGATGATTAACAAACCCTTTTCTGGAAAAGGTGTACGTGCCAAAGAAGTACTAGAGCTGGTTCACAGCGATATTTGTGGACCATTACCCACTCTAGCCAGGGGTCACTTTGGCTACTTCATCACCTTTACTGACAATTACTCTAGGTTCGGATACGTGTATCTTATGAAACACAAGTCCGAGTCTTTCGAGAAATTCAAGGAGTACAAGGCTGAAGTAGATAAACATCTTGGTAAGAGTGTCAAAACTCTTCGATCAGATTGAGGAAGAGAAACCGAACCTTGTTAAACATGGTAAGGTCCAGGATGAGTTTTTCCTCTCTTCCAACATTCTTATGGGGATAGGCGTTACAAACCTCAATTTACATTCTGATTAGGATTTCTTCCAAAACAGTTGAGCAAACCCCATACGACCTATGGCATGGCAAGAAACCATATTTTCTACACATTAAAACGTGGGGCTGCCCCGTAATTGTGAAGAAAATGTTGACTAATAAGTTGGAATCCAAAGGTGAAAAGGGTTACTTTGTGGGATATCCTAAGAAAACTAGAGGATATTATTTATATCAACCTGAGAAACCAACAGTGATTGTTTCTAGGCAAGTCAGGTTTCTCAAGGAAGACTATGTCTTTAAGGAATAAGGTCGTAAGAAGTTAGAACTTAAAAAAATTCAAGAACCACAAATTAACGTAGAGACTGATGATTTATCGAAGCAACATGACAAAGAATCAGTGGAGCATTCAACCACTCTTATGGTGGAAGTTTATCACTAAGTGATTCTCTTTCAACCAGTGGGAGAGTAATTGGAGTTGTATTACCTTCGCAACAACCTCCAAGTGGGCTGAGTGAGAGCAGCATAGTTCAAATTCCTACCCAAGAGGCATCTGAAAGTGTCGCTCTTGAGGACTCTCTGGTCAACAATGAAATCACTGCACCATAAAATTTTCACGATCAGAATGTACAGCCTGCACAACTACAACTCTGTAAGTCTACTAGGATTCATAACCCCTACTAGATATTATGGTTTTCTCGTGGAGGAACATGATGGCCCGAAGATCCCGGATAAAGACAATCCTAGAACTTATACTGAGGCAACATTAGATGTTGACTCAGATAAGTGGCATGAAGCCATGAAATCCGAGATAGGCTCGATGTACACCAATCAAGTCTGGGACTTGGTTGAGTTGCCAAAAGGGGTAAAATTCATAGGTTGCAAGTGGGTCTTCAAGCGTAAGACTGGCGCAAATGGAAAAGTACAAACCTACAAGGCTAGGATGGTGGCGAAAGGTTATAGTCAATGCGAAGGCATTGACTATGATGAGACTTTCTCACCAGTTGCTAAAATCAAGTCCATTCGTATTTTACTTGCGGTAGCAGCACACCATGATTATAAATCTGGAAGATGGATGTCAAAACAACTCTCCTCAATGGTAACATTGATAGGGAAGTGTTTATGACTCAACCGGAGGGTTTCATATCTAAGCCAAAATCTAATCTTGTGTGCAAAATTAAACGATCCATTTATGGATTGAAGCAAGCTTCTAGGAGTTGGAATATCCAATTTAATGAAATTGTCAAGTCTTTTTACTTCTTCAGAAATTCAAAAGATCCTTGCGTTTATCGTAAACGTAGCGGAAAGAATATTATCTTTAATTAGTCATATATGTTGATGATATATTGATTATAGGAAATAATATCCCGCTTATGCAGTCCGTGAAAGATTGGTTATCAAAGACCTTCATGATGAAGGATCTTGGTGAAGCCTGCTACATCTTAGGAATCAAGATCCATAGGGATAGATCCAAGAGGATGTTAGGGCTATCACAATCCATTTATGTAGACAAGGTGTTGAAGCGTTTTGCGATGGAGAACTCTAAGAGAGGGTTTCTACCGGAAAATCATGGGATAAAGCTGCCAAAGAAGGATTGTCCTTCTACTGAAGCGAATATCGAGCACATGAAGAATGTGTTATATGCATCTGCAATTGGTTTCATCATGTATGCCATGACTTGCACTATGCCCGATGTGGCCTTCGCTGTCAGCATCACTGGTAAATACCAGCAGAATCCAGGTGAGTATTACTAGATTGTTGTCAAGAACATTCTGAAGTACCTCAGACGTACTAAAGAACACTTTCTTATCTACGATGGATGGTCAGAGTTAGTCGCTACGGGTTATGCTGATGCAAGTTTCCAGTCCGAATATGATGATTACAAGTCACAGTCAGGTTATGTTTTCACTCTCAATGGTGGTGAGGTTAGTTGGAATAGTTCCAAACAGGAAACAACCGTGGATTCAACAACCGAAGCTGAGTACATTGCTGCGGCGGAAGCTGCAAAAGAAGTTATCTGTATGAAATAATTCTTAAGTGAACTAGGGGTAGTTCCGAGTGCCGGTAGTCCAATAAAGTTGTATTGTGGAAACACTGGTGCAGTTGCGCAAGCAAAGATACCGAGATCCAATAACATAAACAAGCATGTACCGAAACGTTATCACTTGATACGAGAGATAATTGCTAGAAGAGAAATAGAGTTAGAACGTGTTCCCACATAAGATAATTTGGCTGATCCATTCACCAAAGCTTTTAGTGTTCATGTACACACTAGATATTTTGATGGTCTATGGGTTAGAGATGTGGGTGATTGGCTCTAGTCCAAGTGGGAGTTTGTTAGTGTTAGTGTCCAAGAGACAATTCATTGTAAGGACATAATAATAAGATAATATTCAGATTTGATTTAATATTATTATTGATTTAATAGTAAATGAATGGCATTGCACTTGTCTGAATACTATGTTTGATTGTTTGCATTTATTCTTATCTGTGTTCCCATGAATCACTACTGTCATTGAGTGGGTGGGAACTCAGATGACTTAAGTATGATTCTCTAAATAGCTCAATCAAGGATCATCAAGAATGTGATATTGATGATGTAATTTGTTGATGATCGGTTCTCATCACGTGGATTAGTGGTTGAATTTAACCGTAAATAAGATCACAAAATAATTTCGTGTGATTGATTACTACCGTAAATAGTAAATATGATAGATCAAGTTAGAAAATCGTAAATACGTGTATTGATTGCGTATTTACTTCGTATGTGTGTATTTGATGGTGTATGAGTGTGTGTAGTAGGATTTTTATATATTTGAACTTAATTTTATTAGTGGAGATCAACTTATTTATACAAACCACCAAGTAGGTGGTGGACAAAACTCATGGACTTCCAAGCTTGCATGTTTGACATGTGCCCTCTTTGACTTGTTTGACCTTATCTAGGCCTAAACTTAATTACAAAGTGTTCTTTTGAGGCTTATCACGTCACTAGAGTTGTTTGTCTTTGTTTAATTAGTTGATCTCCATAAGTTCTTCATTATAAGTTGTTCGCCTTCATGGAATGGGGATGTAGAGTTGCTCGCCCATTTCATTGTCATTTGTTCTTAAACTTGTCATTGTATCTTCAGTGAGAGTTGCTCGCATGAAAGCTACTCGTCGGGTGATGTAAGAGCAGGAATAGTACTTCTTTGATTGTTTTATGCACCACCCTTACATCATACTTGTTAGTCACAGGTACATTGATTAGCTTTAGTCGTATGCCGAGTACTTAGACCATAAATCTTGGTTGCCTAATACTCCTTATTGTTCACCTATCAACACTTTTCCCCTAGCCTGTCTTCATGTTGATTGGGACGAGCTACTTTTACCGAGTAACTGGAATCAGGCTATAACTTGGTTGGATGGTTTGGGACGAACAACTCATTTTGTGCAAGCTACTTGAATGCAACCCTTTAGATTTCGAGGTGTGGGGCTTCTTCGAGGGATGATGTGGGCGGCATGATGAGGCACCGCTCACGCCCGCGTTATTTCGAGGCCACGCGCTATTCAATTTTTGCAAGTAAGTCCCCCGTTTCTTGGTTTTTAGCACAAATTACCCCATTTTTTGCACTTCGTATAAAATTTTAGGTTTTACCCCATTTTTTTGTAGGGTACAAAATGGGGAGTTAAACAATTTTTTTTCCACTTTCCTTTCTTTATTTCAAAAATTCCGGCATTAAGCTCCACATTCTCCGGCGACTGTTTGCATTTCTGGCGTCTCCTTGCATTCCGACCGTTGCTTCACTTTAATTCACATCTTGTTTCTTATGTCAATCTTTTGCATTCTTCTCTATTTTCATATTCTTTCCGAAATCATGAACCACCACCACCGTTCACTAGCGTCGTCGTCGCCCCCCCCCCCCCCCCATCTTCCTCACAAAACCTAGAAATCGCCCACTTTCCATATTTTTCTCCAAAAATTCCATGTCCTCCCAATCAAGTAACGAAAATCCGCCTCTAAACCCCGAGAAAAACCCTCTCGAAGTCGTCCCCTTCGAAGGCCAACCTCCTATCAAAATTTCTTCGGAAACAAATCCGAACATTGAATCGGTTGTTAGATCCGTGGAGGGAACTGGTGCTTGCTTGTCCGGTGAGGTAGTTGTAGAAATAGCTCCCCGAGAACCAAGTGGAGAAGGCTCGTTGAGCTCCAATACAGAGGCGGGGTTGGATTCAGATCCCGAGGATGAGCTAACTTGAGAATTTCTAGAGGGGATAGAATTCCCCCCTAATTTGATGGAGAATCAGATCCCTACAGCTGTTGCTCGCCCAATGGACTGGCGAGCTTATGCGGACAGATTTGTGAACTCATTTCCCCTCCAGAACGACAAGTACTAAAGCTTCAAAAGAACGAGTTCTAGGCGAGCAAGATCAGAAGCATTGTTCGCGAGGACGAACTTGATCTCATACGGGAAACCTATCAAATCCCGTATGATATCTATATGTGGGCTCCAGGAAAAAAAAGAAAGAGTTGGTCGCCCTCCACCAGGATGTACAGCGATCAACATTGATACCCTCATTGCTGGATTGAGGTTGACATTGCCCCCAATTGTTGGTCGTTCCCTAGAGGCGACCAACCTAGCCATCACACAGATCACTCCGATAGGATGAATGAACCTGCTCGGCATTATGGCCTTGTTCGCCTTGGAGGGTTACATTGATTGCATCACCCCTGATGAAGTCAACTATATGATGACTATCACAAAATGCTTGGCTGCGGAGAAAGGGTACTTTTACTTGAAAGCTTGTCCGGGGCTGAAAGTAGTTGAGGGGGTGTCGAACAAGATTCGAGACTGGAAACAACATTTCTTTTTCATAGGGGGTGATTGGCAAGCTGCTAACCCCCATGGTGGTATTTCACGAATAAATTCCCCTCTCGCTTATGGGAAAATTAAACCTAAGCCTGTTTCTTCCCATACTTGAAATAAGTGGGTTAATTTAACTTTTCTTATTTGTTTACACGTCCCCGTTTACTCAACTGGAACAGCCAGGAGGAAGAGATCGGCTCAGAGTTCCTTTTCACATCTTGTTTGGTCGCCCTTCGTGACCGAGCAGATAGGTCCATTGATCATCTCAACGAGGACAAGTGCAAGAAAACTGCTCGCCTCTACACTTACCCTCACCATCTCGAGGCTCAAGCTGAGGTGCCTCCAGGTATTATACTTAGAAATATTTCATCTTATTTTCTCATTACTTGCTCGCCTCTAACATATTTTTTTTAAGAGGAGCAAGTCATAGTTGTTGTCCCCCCTAGTTTTGCTCTCCTTGAACAGAGAGTCTTCGAGATGCCTCCAGCCAGGGGAAGGAAGGTCAAGGGTGATCCACCTTCTAAAATTGTTAGCCTCGAGACGAGAAGCGCCGACACTCAAGCTGCTCCAGCTCCGGCCGCACCTTCCCTGCCTCCGGCTCAACAATCCCTACCTCCGCATGGAGCGAAGAGGCTCAAGTGAGTTGATGGTTCCATGACTATCCCCACCAATCACCCTACTAGAAAGGGTAAGGCGAAGGTCGAGAGTACTGCTGCTCACAACTCCAGCGAGGAACCTGCTCGCCACCCATCCTCAGAGGTGGCAGAGTTAGGCGGCAAGGGTGCCAAGAGCACGGAGGCCCGACCAAGGGGTCTTGAGGATATCACATACTTAGGTTGGGATGACCTAAAGTACTCAGAGTAAGTATCATCTTGATGATTCATAACATATGTATTTTCTTAATTTTTTTTCTCACTTCTTTTGTTTTTCTTTGTTCGCAGGTACCGGGCTGCTAATCATCCCGGGAGAGCTGACATTGTTCATCAGTTCACAAGATCAAAGTCTCCAGCCTATCTCCAGGATATCCCTGGAGATCATGTTCGCCAGGCAATAGAGATAATTGCTCGCGCCTGGACGAAGCCCCTAGACCGAGTTGTTCAAGCACAGGGGGCGGCGGATAACTTCTGCCTCTCAATGATCCAGGCTACGAACTTGATTGTCTCCGCCCATAGGGGACTTGCTCAACTGGCTGAGGTTGAGGAAGCTACTCGCTGCCATGCTGCCATTGTTCGGCAGTTAAATGAAGATAAGGAGGGCATTGTGAATAAGTTCAATGCCAAGAATGCCCGCCTTAACACCTAGCTCAAGCTCGCCAACGAGACTGAGCAAAAACAGCTTGATGCCAATCAAAAGTTGTCTACCAAGCTGAAAGCGAAAGAGATTGAGCTCGCCACTTCCCACGCTGCACTGGAATAAGAAAAGAAGAAAATGGAAGAGGCCGAGCAAAAAGCGGCTGACTTGAACGAAAAATACTAGTTATACTAGTAGTTACCCCACAAGAGTATGGGTTCCTTGTAGTATTGGCAAGTATAGGGACCAAGTATATCGTACCCAAGGGAAGGTATGTGTGCGAATAGAGCCCTGGAGATCTACGCGTCGTAGTTAATATGAATGGATGTTCTGGTTTAAGAATGAAATTAAACTACACTAAGTCTACTTCTATTAATGCAAATAATAAAATCAAACAAATAACTAAGGGTTGTAATAAAATATGAGATGATGATGCTCAGGATAGGAATCCATACGTATACTAACGGAGCTAGTACGATAACTAAAATAATCGTGATGTGCAAGTATTAATCCTAAGTGTTCTAAAACTAGGCAATCAACTTCCCTAATCTAGCACCAGATTGAAAGACTAAAAGCTAAAGAATTAACCCTAATACTTCGTCATATCACCCTACTTCACAACCCACTAAACAAGTTATATGGATTATGCTTAATTAATGAGACCCTTATTTACCCAAGGTGATACGGTCTTCCTCCTTAGATAAACCGGTAAATTATAAACCCCTTCTAAAACCCTATCGTTAAGCCTATTCGTTATTAAAGAGTGATAAGACCGTCCTCTCTCTAACAATTTTCGTACTCAATTCCAAGATAATTCTAGGGTTTATTTTAATAATTCAATTAATTAAGAGAACTAGCACTAAACATCACGAATTATCCTAATTATGTACCAACATCCTACTTCTACGAGTTCATCCTACCCTAAGCATGCAAGGGTTCTAGCCTAACATGTTGAATACGAAAACAAAAGTTATTTGACGAACGATAAACATGAACATGACGAATTTAATTAAAGAACTAAAAAATATAAACTAGGTTTAACTCAATGAATCAAAGTCTCAAAAATGAATCTCAATTAGCAATGAAAACTAGGTCTGGAAGTATTAAGTCTCGAAGAAAGAAATAACGGAAGAAAAACTCTAATCTATGAATTCGTAGTTCAAAACATTGATTACACTTGCAAAATCTCTTGCTCAACTCTCCCAAAGCTCCTCTCTATCAGATTCTATCTCTAAGTGTGAAGTGGTGTCTAAAAATGTGCTTGGAACGAAGTATATATAGGCATGGGCCGATTAAAAACGTCATGGACCAAAAATCCGCACAAAACTACTTTACTCGAGCACTTTGTGCTCGACCTGCGTTCACTCGAGTGCACTACTCGAGTGCTCGAGCACTTTGTGCTCGAGTGATTCCTACTCGAGTACATCAATCTTACAGAAACTCCAGTGCTCGACCTCATGTGCTCGAGCACTTAGTACTCAAGTTGAATCCGCTTGAGCATCATACTCGAGTGCTTGAGCACTTTGTGCTCGAGTTCACTTGCTTGAGCACCTCCAACTAACACTTTTGCTTGCTCGAATTGATTCTTTTCATATTTTTTCCATATCTTCTCATCCGGGCATCCGCTTGAGTCGATTTTGTTAGTGTTAGTGTCCTAGAGACAATCCATCGAAAGAACATAATACTAAGATAATGTTCAGATTTGGTTTAATATTATTATTGGTTTAATGTTAAATGTATGACGTTACACTTATCTGAATATGATGTTTGATTGTTTGCATATATTCTTATTTGTGTTCCCATGAATCACTACTGTCATTGAGTGAGTGAGAACTCAGATGACTTAAGTATGATTCTCAAATAGCCTCGATCAAGGATCATCAAGAATGGGATATTGATGATGCAATTGGTGTGCGATCTGCATCATACTCTTAGAGAGTGTAGTAAGATCTCACTTACTACGAGATACTAGGTATCTCATGATGGATGCACATATACCTTAGAGGGTATTGGTATACCCATCCGAGAAACCATTTGATGTAATTCCACATAATATGTCTAGGGGTGTCTCGGTTAGTAGGAGCGATGTGATACTCCCTAGACTTGAGGTCAATACACACAACATGTGTGGAGTGATGAACTTTGACCATGACCGACGCTTGCACCCTTTCACGGGTAGATATGACATGATTGGGTTCATCACGAAATGCATGTGCGTGGTAGTCGAGCCAAGAATAGGATTCATTCCTCAATGTGGATTTAGAGAGAATACTCGTCTTCTCATCATAATTGGATCTAAGTCGTCGGCCGATGCGCATCAACTTAGACTTTGTGGCTAAGTGTGATATACTTGATCAATTAGTGATTGGAGATAATATGATTAAGTTATTTGAATAGACACTTCATCATGTTCAAGGCTTAATCGGGTATTCATGAATGAAAGAAAGATATCACAATAGCCTACAGTATTACAGGTAGTTGTAAATTTTCTCGCAACGTACCTCGTATATTGAGAATGTCTGATTTATTGTCTAGGGTTCAATTAAGACCATTAGTTTGACTAATCGCTCGATATATGAGGGCTTATGGGTCACACAACAAGTAATGACAATTTACCAATTATAGTTGGTTGATTAAATATTGTATTGGATATAATATTTAATTTATGGAGAATATAATAATAATTATATTTGGAATTAATTATTATTATTATTTAATTAAATTAGATTTAATTAAATATAAAATTCCAATAATAATATTTGGAATATTATTATACAAGAATAATAGATATGGTAAAGATATTATTCGTAGGAACATATCTAGGGAAATATAATCCGTAGAGATTATATTTACGGGCTAGGCCTGATATCTTGCTTAGGAATTAAGTCAAGTTAATCCCTATAAATATGTGTCCTATTGGAATTCTGAAATACACAAGAAATGTAATTTCTCCATAAAATCTCCAGTCGGAATTTTTCTAGTAAATTCGTCTCGAGATTTAACGCTGGCATATCGATGCGGGTTGGTAGAAAACCGTTACGTGGATACCATAGTGGAGGATTCTGTGTACAAATCGCTGTAAGGATTTATATACGTGTTATTTATCCTTTATGTTTATGTTATACAACCATATACAGATTCGTTGTTGGTGAATGGTTATCTTCCGCTGCGCCGAACATGGTGTTCGTGCCTCTAAAACCCAACAGATTCAAAGTCCTACGAACTCCATTTTTGCCCTCTATCCACCTATGAGATCAAAGAGACAAATTCGTTAGTTTATGCAAATAGTACTCAATTGACTCTAAATACTCATCAAAATCACTCAAAACATGGGCAAATCGAGCTATAAATCTAACAATTTCACGCTTAATCAACCCCCCAAACTTACCATATTGCTTGTCCTCAAGAAATGAAATAATAAGTCAAGTGAAATTGTTAAGAATGAATTACAGAATCAAATCATGCAAGTAATAGAACTTCAAGTCTCAAAGATCGATCACCCAATCACAAACTCACCCCCTTCATCCTACTCATGCAAGAACAATAAAAAACATCGAGATCAAACATGGATGTGCGCTCAACAATGTGTTTCACTCCCTCACATATGTATATCAATAATAAGGGACTCACTCAATCAATCAATCACACATATCAGCAGTCATAAGCTTGTAAGCACTCTCAACTTCGACCATACTCTAGAATCCATGCCGAATCAAAAAGGACTTTATCAAGGTTGTAATGTAGGCTCTTTAGACAGGTGGGGTAACTATATGGGATAAGTGACTCAATTGAATGGAGAACAGAAAATCCACCGTAAGTATTTCAAGCCAAGGAACAGAATACTTCAAACATCTTCATGCAATACACTTTCAATTCCACTACTCTCAACACTTCAATTTTTTTTCTAACTCGTTTCACTTTTTTTTTCAATCACTTCATTCTTTTTTCTCTTTCACACATACATGAGCTCATATTTCTTTTGCCCATTCTCCAATTCATTGTTCTTTCCCACAAATCAAATTCTCATTACACCTTCTTCTCTGATACACTCAAGCATTAATAATTCTCCTTCCTCAACTCAACTCAATCCCTTTCTCATTCACAACTTTTCCTATTCTCTACTCAAATTGGGACAAAAAGTGTTTAAGAATTTGGTTTAGTTTAAATGGGCTAGCAAATCAAATAGGCTAAAGCTCAAACGGGCTAACAAGGGATAAATGTCATTGGTAGGGAAAATTTGGCTAAGTGACTCAATCAAATCAAAGATGGTCTAATATCACTTTCGGCACTTCAAACTAGACACAATCAAGAAGCGAGAGTACTCACAAGTTCTAGCACCCTCTAAGGTGACGATCCACTTACAAACAAAGAGATCAATATAATGAATTTTAATCTCTAAAAGGCTCAAATCTCACGGCTTTCACATCCATACTAATCCTAGTGAATTCTTACTTTTATCACACAAATATTCAAAAGGAAAATTCGTAAGTATACGAGTTCCCTCTCACATCAACTCTAACTCCTACACTCACACAATATAATCCCTAACTCAACTCCACAAATCACTAACTCATACTTCACACTCAAAGATAGCAATCTACAAGCATAAGAGAATTGTTAGGCATGAAATATGTATTAGCACCCAATTAGTTCACAATATAAAAATAACTCAAGCAGCATCTCAAGGCACAATATATAACCTAACTCAACTCAAAGAGAGGGTGTGCGCCTGTGCAATGTCAAATAAACCTCTCAAGTGCGCCGCTGCATATGTATGCCATAAAATATATAAATACTCCACCCCCCCAAACTTCGACCTTGTGAAGCGGTCTAAGTTTGGGGTTGTGGGTTACCTAATACGCATAATCCCCTTTTGCACTTGGTAATGTAGCACACTCTCTTACTTGAGTTCCTCCCTCTTGAATAACTCCATGATACCTTTACTTCCTCGAGACAAGCCTACAAGCAACTCACTCAAGAAAGGGGTTAAAACTTACGACTCAAAATAACAACCTAATAACTTAAAACACACAAAAGCAAATAAAAGTGTGGGCCTCCCACTCAGCGCTATTTTTAAGGTCCTAATATCGAACCGAACTCAAAGAAGCTTATGGGACATGATACTCAATGCTACCTCCCTTATTCTCACAAGAGAAGTTGTGGAATTTCTTCCTTCGATTCCCATTCACCTTCTCGACCTCGGGCGGAGGTGTCACCTTCTTCTTTTTTGCTCTCCACGGAGGTACCCACTTCTTGACTTTTTCTTCTTAACACCAACTTCTCCTTTTCTCTCCATCTGGGCCACTTCTACACTCTTGAACTCTTCAATCTCTTCCTCCATCGGATACTTCATGACCTCATATAGGAAATCTTTACTTCTTGATCATCAACTTTCAATGTGATCTTCCCATTCGCCACATCTAACACCATCCCGGCCGTAGCTAAGAAAGGCCTTCCCAAGATCAAAGGAATGTGCTCATCTTCCTCCATGTCAAGGACTACGAAATCAGCTGAAAAAATATGATCTCCAACTTTAACAAGAACATCTTCAACTACACCTTGAGGTTGAGTAATAGACCGGTCGGCGAGTTAAAGCGTCATCATTGTCGGCTGAAGTTCTCCACCTTCCAACTTCTTGAATAGCGACAATGGCGTCAGATTAATGCTCGCTTCAAGATCGCACAATGCTCCCTTCTTGATTCCATTCCCCATATCACATAAGATAGTGAAACTACCGGGATCCTTCAATTTCGGGGGAAGCGCTTTGTGCACTAATGCACTCACCTCATGGTTCAGCTGCACCAACTTGGGCTCATCAACTCTCCTCCTCTTAGCTATCAAGTCCTTCTGGAACTTGACATAATTAGGCATTTATTCCAAAGCATCATAAAAGGTATGTTAATATGTAACTTTTTAAAAACATCAAGAAACTTAGCAAAATTTTCATCTTATTTCTTCTTCATGAATCGTTGTGGGTACGGGACCGGTATCACGGATTTAGGTACCCCCCATTCATCTCGCTCGATCTCTTTCACGTTCTTCCTTGCTTCTCTTGCCTTTTTCCACTTTGGAACTCTCTCAATCTCCTCAATGCCTTCTTCCTCAAGTTCTTTGCTCTTCCGAGTATCTTCTACCTTAACCTCATTCTCAACTTCTACCTCAAATGTCTCATCCCAAATCAGCAGGCATTGGAGGACCGTCATACTTGGTTCCACTTCTTAGTTGGATTGTCTTGCATTGCTCTTTTGGGCTCCCCTCCGGCATAGAAGGATACTTCCCGAGCTCTCTATCCAATGATTTTGCGATCTGGCTAATCTGATACTCCATCGAAGTGAACCGTCTATTGTTCTCTTGCTGAATTCTATTCAGCTCCATATCCCTCTTCTGAAGATCTTGATCACGCTGATCATTCTTCTTACTCATCTCCTTCACATCATACTCCAGAGAGGATAACCTCTTACTATCTTCCTCCACCTTCAGAAGAATGACACGTAACATCTCATCAGTGGTATCACCTCCTTCTCCTCCGGGGAGTTTTGAGCCAGGGTCGACATTTGGAGGTACAGTTATCCCCGCTCTCGGATTGCTATAAGAGAAATTTTCATTCTTCCTCCATTGATTCTGAGAAGGTTGCAGGCCTCCTTGATACCCCTGAGTATTCCTCCATTGATTCTGAGGAGGTTGTGGATCCGGTGGCACAAACAGTTGACCATAAGTTGGTCGCCCCTAATAATTTCCACCTTGATAGTCATTCTGATTATAATTAGGCTCTCCCATGTAGTTGGCCACCTCTTGCTGACATCCTGGTTGATCCACTTTCTCACTCACTGCAGTATTCCCTCCACTCAGATTCTGTCCAACCTCTAGATTGCTGATCTTCACCATCATTGCCATCAACAACTTTCTAGTACCCTCACTCTCTCCCATTTGATAAGCTCACTGAAACTCTTGTGCCTCATTCCATTGGCCCACATTCTTGACAATGTTATCAACAATAACTCTACATCGAGCTGCACCACAATTCAAGAATGCTCCACTAGCACATGCATCAAGGTGGTCTTGACCTGCCTTGCTGGCTCCATAGTAGAAATAAGCCATTATATCACCTTCATTGTACCCATGCTGTGGGTACTCAATGAGCATATTAGAGTATCTCTCCCAAGCCTGACATAATTTCTCTCCTGGCTTCTGCTTGAAAGATGAGATCTCTAGCCTTGCTTTGATTGTTCTAGAAGGAGGATAGAATCACTCGAGGAACAGACGCTCGAGCTCGGCCCATGTGGTTACACCTCCCCGTGGGAGCATGTTATCATACCATTTCTTCACGATTATAGTTAAAGAGAACTGGAACAACTTGAGCCTCTTGGCATCTTCAGACATGTCGTTATGGTTGAAAGTTGAGGCAATCATTAGAAAATTCCTCAAGTGAGTATGAGGATTATCCTTTCTGACCTCCCCCTTGAATTGATTCTCGACTAACATCTTCAGGATCTCTGGGGAAATAGAAAAGTTGTTTGCTTCCACTAGTGGCAACGCTACACCATCATAATACTGTTGCGGCTGTGCCGCAAACCTTCCTCTAATTGTCATACCAGGATCAGCATTCTGAGGAACGTGCTGAGGATAAACTGGTGGTAGAGGTACTTGTTGAATATGAGGTTGGTTATAAGTAGGGTGTGGAGGGTAGTATGGTGGGTACGAATATGGTGGGTACTAGTAAGGATAGGGTGGGTTGTTTTGTGGGTAGACAGGGTTGTTTAGAGGATTTTGGACTTGGTTTTGAGCTGGGTCGTTTTGATGCTGTGGGATCGGGTTTTGGCTCTGGCTTTCCCCTGAAGGGACTTGATTATGACTGTCATTTCCTCCAGTTCCCTCAACCAGTTCCACTACCTGATTGTACTTAGCTGCAGCTGCAACCAACTCATTCCCTAAGTCCATGTTTGGATTGTCTCCTCCGGCAGTGCTCATCCTTCGATTGAAGGCTCTGTTTCTTCTGGCGATTATCTCAGGGTCTAACTTTGTTCGGTCTTCGCTCGATTCTCCTTGTGAGCGAGTTTTCATATACCTGAAACACCAAAAGAAATATCAAAACGCAACTGCCTGATGTCTACTAATAAATCAGAAAAATAAAAGAACTCACTACTAACTACTAAACTATCTCCAAGTCCCACTCAATGGACATATATCGCCATCCCCGGCAACGGCGCCATTGACTTGAACGCAAAATACTAGCTATACTAGTAGTTAACCCACAAGAGTTTGGGTTCCCTGTAGTATTGGCAAGTATAGGGACCAAGAATATCGTACCCAAGGGAAGGTGTGTATGCTAATAAAGCCCTGGAGATCTACGCGGCGTAGTTAATATGAATGGATATTCTGGTTTAAGAATGGAATTAAACTACTCCAAGTCTACTTCTATTAATGCAAATAATAAAATCAAACAAATAACTAAGGGTTGTAATAAAATATGAGATGATGATGCTCAGGATAGGAATCCCTACGTATACTAACGGAGCTAGTACGATAACTAAAATAATTGTGATGTGCAAGTATTAATCCTAAGTGTACTAAAATTAGGCAATCAACTTCCCTAATCTAGCACCAGATTGAAAGACTAAAAGCTCAAGAATTAACCCTAATATTTCGTCATATCACCTTACTTCAGAACCCACTAAACAAGTTATATGGATTATGCTTAATTAATGAGACTCTTATTTACCCAAGGTGATACAGTCGTCCTCCTTAGATAAACCTGTAAATTATAAACCCCTTCTAAAACCCTATCGTTAAGCCTATTCGTTATTAAAGAGTGATAAGATCGCCCTCTCTCTAAAAATTCTCGTACTCAATTCCAAGATAATTCTAGGGTTTATTTTAATAATTCAATTAATTAAAAGAACTAGCACTAAACATCACAAATTATCCTAATTATGTACCAACATCCTACTTCTATGAGTTCATCCTACCCCAAGCATGCAAGGGTTCTAGCCTAACATGTTGAATACGAAAATAAAAGCTATTTGACGAACGATAAACATGAACATGAACTAGGTTTAACTCAATGAATCAAAGTCTCAAAAACGAATCTCAGTTAGCAATGAAAACTAGGTCTGAAAGTATTAAGTCTCGAAGAAAGAAATAACGACTCTAATCTATGAATTCGTAGTTCAAAACCTTGATTACACTTGTAAAATCTCTTGCTCAACTCTCCCAAAGCTCCTCTCTATCAGATTCTATCTCTAAGTGTGAAGTGGTGTCTAAAAACGTGCTTGGAACGAAGTATATATAGGCATGGGCCGATTAAAAACGTTATGGGCCGAAAATCCGCACAAAACCACTTTACTCGACCTCTGCGGGGAATTTTTGGCCCAAATCATATAAATAGATCCCCATACCCTTATTTTACATATCTACACTCGTTTTTCAAAGGGGGAGAGCTTGGGAATGTGATTTTGAGTCTTTGGCAAGGTTTTGAACGTTGTAATCGAGGTTTTTAGCATACGAATTCATTAGATTAATTACTTCTTTGAAGGGTTTGGATTTTCGTTTTGATTTCTTGAACTCGTGATCTCTTAGACCTAAATTTTCCAGATTTATAAAGATTTATTTTGAGACTTTAATTGATTGATTCCATCTTTCGTTTATGTTCTTGAATTCGTTCGATGTGCTTATGATTATGAATCTTATTATTGCTTTTATTCTCCAAACCACCATGTTAGGCTAGAACCCTTGCATACTTAGGATAGGATGAATTAGTAGAATTTGGATGTTGGTACGTAATTAGGATAATTCGTGATGTATAGTTTTAATTCCCTTAATTATTGAATAATTCTAATAAACCCTAGAATAATCTTGGAATTAAGTACGAAAATTGTTAGAGAGAAGACGACCGCATCACTCTTTAATAATAAATAGGCTTAAAGAGAGGGTTTTTTAATGGGTTTATAATCTACCGGTTTATCTAGGGAGGAAAGCCGCATCACCTTAGCTAAATTAGGGTCTCAATAATTAAGCACAATTCATATAATTTAATTAGTGTTAGTGAAGTAGGTTGATAGAACTAAGTATTAGGGTTAATTCTTGAGCTTTTATTCTTTCAACTCTTGTGCTAGATTAGGGAAGTTGATTGCCTAGTTTTAGTACACTTAGGATTTCAACTTGCACGACACGATTATTTTAGTTACCGTACCAACTCCGTTAGTATACGTAGGAATTCTTATCCCGGGCATCACCATCATCTTTGCACTTCATATCGGAGTTAGAATAGTTTTTAGTTCTTATCCTTTGATAATTAGTATAATCAAGTTTAGGATTAGTTTCAACCAAACATAGCATTCATATTAGCTACGACACGTACATTTCCAGGGATTTATTCGCATACACACTTTTCCTTGGGTTCAATACTACTTGGTCCCTATACTTGCCCATACTACTGTGATCCCATACTCTTGTAGGGTAACTACTAGTCAAGCTAGTATTTTGCGTTCAAGTCAAAGTTGCTCGCCTTCACGATGGGTCGGTCAGGATGCTCACCCAGGCCGAATTTGAGGCCCAGCTGAATGCTCACTTGGGGCCTTGTTCGAACTTAGGCTATATTTGTGCCTATGCTGATTGTATTCGTTCAGTCAATTTATACAATATCCCTAAGGTCCAGGAGGCGCTCGGCAAGGACCTAGTGGAGTTCCTCGAAGTCTATCCTCCCCATCCTGGGACATCACTTCAGCTGGGACACATGGCTGAGTATGGGGTTAAGTTAAATTTTCTTGATCCCAGTATCACTCTTATTTGCCCCCCAGTTGTCGAAGAGAAGGAAAATGACGAGAAGGTTGGGCAAGGAAATTTGGGCGAGCAGGCTGCGGCCGATGACCTGGTTGTAGGAATGCTGGTTAACAATCCCACTGAACAGGCTCATGACCTTCCTACCCCCAACGAGCAAAGGGTGGAGTAGACTTAGGATTTTTTCCTTCTTTTGTAATAGTTGTTCGCTCCTTTCTGGAGTTTCTTTTGTACTCTTGTTTTGGGCTTTAAAAGCCTTTTATTTAATGATTTTTTTTTCTTTTTTGCTCGTCATTTCTTTATATGCTAATTGCTTTACATATATTTCAAAGTTTTGCAATACTAACATATATAATTGGGCTTTGTTCTATCTGAACTTTATCTTTAAATTAGGATAAGGGTTTAGCCTAGGCTTTGCTCGCTTTAAAAAACGAACAGCCTTTCGATGGCTTAGATCCTTATAAAATTAGACTTGTACTTTGAGCTTAGATTTCCTCCTTGAACGAACAAATATTATTACATTAAACAAAAAATTTCAAGTGTAAAAAGATTGTTCATTACTAACATATATACTCGACGAACAACTCTAAACATCTTCAAAATGATTACAAGTAAAAAATGGTTGCTTGACAATTATAAACTTTGCCGAACAACTTTACATTAACCCTATATTTAAGAATATGACCCATGTTGTTCGACCTACACATTTTGCTGAACAACTTTTATACAACCTTCAATACTTAGCAAAAATTTTAAAAAAATTAGGCAAGTTTTGGCTTACTTGCTCGTGTTCAGACTTGCTCGCCCTTGTGAGACACTTGCTCACTTTACTGATAGTATCTCTTTAAATGAACTACATTCCAGGAGTATTGGGCCGAGTTTCCCTTCATTTCTTCAATGTCATAAACACCATTGGGTAATTTATCTGTTACCCTATACGGGCCCTCCCAAGTCGGTCCAAATACGCCTGGAGGTGGGGCGAGCAACTTTCGTAGAACCAAATCTCCAACTTTAAATTACCTGAGTTTGACATGGGAATTTTAATAACATTTTGCTCGCTGCTTATATGTGGCATTTTTTAGCTCAGTATTCTTTTTTTATTCTTCGAGCATATCTAGTTTAGCAGCCAGAGCAGAGTTGTTTGTCTCTTCATTAAAATTGGTCTTGTCTTGGTCTTTAGCTCGATTGGAATAACTGCTTCCGTCCCGAAAGCTAATGCAAATAGTGTTTCCCATGTACTGGATCTAAGAGAAACTATGTATGCCCATAGAACTTCCGGAGCTCTTCAGGCCAATTACTTGTTTTCCATCAATCGTATTTTTAACACATGTTTGATTATCTTGTTGACGGATTCAACTTGACCATTAGACTGGGGGTGATATGGGGTTGAATAATGCTTTCTGATTCCCCACCTAGTGTAGAAGTCCCTTAGTTTTTTTCCATTAAATTGTGGACCATTGTCTGTCACAATTATTTGTGGAACTCCAAATCGACAGACAATGTTCTTCCAGATTAAGTTGATCATCTTTTGTTGCGTGATCTTGACCAAAGCTTCTGCTTCTACCCACTTAGTATAATAGTCGACTGCCACAATGATAAATCATACATTTCCTTTCCCGGGTGGAAAAGGTCCAATTATGTCCATCCTTCATCTTGCAAATGTCCAAGGATTGTAAACTGAAATGAGCTCTTGAGCCGAGTGTGGATATTTGGGGCAAATATTTGACACCGATGACAGGTTTTTGCCATTTTGATTGCATCCTGGTGCAAAGTTGGCTAATAATAACCTTGCCTGATAGTTTTGTATTCCAAAGCTTGCCCCCCAGTGTGATTTCCACATACTCTGGCATGAATTTCTTCATGTATAGCTCGACCTTGCCCCCTAGGCAAACACTTGAGAAGTGGAAGAGAATTTCCCTTTTGTAAAGCTGCTTGCCCACCAGGGTATACCTGGTTGCTCGTCTGGTTAACTTGGCAGCTTCAAAAGGGTTATTTGGTTGTTCTCCGCTTCTCAAGTATTTGACTATTTCTGTTCACCAGTCTTCATCTTCTGGTTGCTCATCTAGCTGATTGACTTTGTAGTTAGTTGTCGACGGGTTGACTATCTTGGTGATGACAATGTCAGACAACTATGTTGGTCCTTCACTTGTTGCTAACCAAGATAATCCATCTGCTTGAGCGTTGCTCGTCCTAGGCACTTGTTCAATGAACACTTGGTCCAGCATGGACATTAGGTGAGCAAATATCCTCTAGTATTTAATCATGTGTTCATCCTTGGCCTTATATTCACCTCGAACCTGATTTACTATAAGTAGAGAATCGTTGAATACTTGTAATCGTCTCACACCTACAACAAGTGATAGGTGGAGACCAGCAATCAAAGCTTCGTACTCGACTTTGTTACTTGTGGCCATAAAACTCAAATTTGAAGGTCGAGGTGAAGACTTTTCTGTCAGGGCTTATAAGAACCACACCTAACCCTGAGGCCATATTGGTGGATGATTAGTCTACATAGAGATGTCAGGGGTGATCAAGTCCTCTCGTCGGATCTTGGGAAAAGTTAGTTCGACTATAAAGTCGGTTAATGCTTGTCTCTTGATCATTGTTTGAGGAGCATAACTTACCCCGAATTGGCTAATCTCTAGAGACCATTTAAGTAGGTGGCTAGCTGTGTCTGGACGATGTAAAATATGCATGAGTGGGAAAGTTGTTAGCACTTCTACCTGATGGTCGAAAAAGTACGGTCTTAACTTTCTCACACTCATGACAAGTGCATATGTCAACTTTTCTGTTGGAGAATACTTGATCTCTGCTTCATGTAATGATTGGCTGACATAGTAAATATAAAGATGGAACTTCCCATCCGCTCTCACTAGGACAGAGCTGATCGCCACCTCAGACGCTGCCAGGTACAGATATAACTTTTCACGTGGGATAGGCTTTGATAGAATTTTTACATCTCCCAGGTAATCTTTGAGTTGCTCGAATGCTCTTTGGCAGCTGTTCGTCCATAAGAACTTTCTTTACTTGATGGCTTCGAAAAATGGACGACATTTATCTCCTGATGGGGATATGAACCTATTCTAAGTTGTTAGGCCGTCTGTCAGTTTTTGAACTTCTTTTACAGATCGAGAAGGTTGCATATCCACGATTGCTTTCACTTTCACATGGTTGGCTTCAATCCCTCGTTGACTAACACGGTGGCCCAGGAACTTCCCCGAGTGGACCCCAAAACTGCTTTTCTTTGGGTTTAGCTTCATATTATATTGTCGGAGAATATCAAACACATGGGCGAGATACTGGAGGTGGTCTTTCTTTCTTGAACTTTTTACCACTATGTCATCAACATACACCTTCATTGTCTCTCCGATATATTCGTCGAACATCTTATTCACAAGCCTTTGATATGTTGCTCCCGCATTGATCAATCCGAATGGCATCCTCTTCTAGCATAGTAAATTCTTATTTGTATAAAATGTCGTATTTTCCTGATCATCGGGATGCATTGGAATCTGGTGGTAGCCAGCAAACGCATCTATAAAGGTCAGCATTTCGTGTCCCGCTGTGCTATCTACCAACTGGTCAATATGCAGAAGGGGAAAATTATCCTTCGGGCAGGCTGCATTCAGATCGGTGAAGTCTATGCATAGCCTTCAAGTTCCTTTTGGCTTCCGCACCAAGCCTGAGTTTGCTACCCATTGGGGGCAAAGAGCTTGCCAGATTAGGTCGTTGTCGAGTAACTTTCTTACTTCTTCATTGAGGGCTTGATACTTATCCAGTCAGTATTTTCTCATTTTCTGGTGAACTAGTTTCTTTACCGGATTAATATTGAGCTCGTGATAGACATGTTTTGGATCAATCCCCACCATGACTGTAAGGCTCTAGGAGCTCAGACCCGATGTAGAGTTCTAAATCCTCGTGTTTAGGATTAACTTTGAGGGCCTCCAGTTCTTCGACCGGAGTTGCTCGTTGTTTTTGTCCTTTCCAACGTGGATCTATTATAGGTCCCTCAAGGTTAAAATTATTTTCGATGTCCATTGGGTCAACTCCTAGGTGGGGTTCTGGATCATCAGCTTGTCTGGGCCCAAGGTTGTTCCCCGGGTTCTGGCCCTCCAAGTTATTGACGAATGGTTGTTCGACAGGTGCAGAGATTTCCACTCCTTGTGCAGGTTGTGCGTTTCTAGGTGAGTGCTACTCGCCTAGAATAGGGAGCTGCTCGTCCAACTCTATGTGATCTTCTCTGGAATCTAGAATACCATCCAGGACATATGGCTCATCTGTTGGATAGCTGGTGGATGCTTCCATCATTTAAACTCTTTTTTCATTAGATTGAAGTTGGAGAAGGCATTCTCTTACTTTTTTCTGATCTCCTTTCTATGATCTTGTGCCTTTCGAGGTTGGGAACTTTATACAATAATAGTAAGTTGAAATTGCCGCTTTGAATTCATTTAAAAAGGGTCAACCAAGGAACCCATTATAGGTAGATTATTGATCTACGATAAAAAAAACTCTACCATCCTAGTTAATCTCCTTTCTGGATCCTCGATCGATACAAGTTCGATAGACAACTTAATTATCCCAAGGGGGATGGTTACAGCATCATCAGAGCATAAGATTTTATAGTTTGAATCTTCAATGTAGCTCATATAATCTCCAAGTTGGTTGAGCGTACTTTTGAAAATGATGTTGGTGTAGGCTCCGGTGTCGATCAGCAGGCGACGCACCTTGGTCCCCATAATATTTGCACATATCACAAGGGAATCATTATAGGGAGTAAGGATTCAATCCAAATCTTTTTCGTTAAAAGTCAACTCCGGAAGTTGCTTGACTGCGGGGTTGACTCCCACCTCTTGAACATGAGCTACAACGCGTAGCTCAGCTTTTTTTTTTGGATATTAGAGCTCACCCATCTGAACATCCCCCAATGGGACCTGACAACTCCATCATTAAGATTTCCCTAGCTGGTCCTGCTACTGCAGTTGGGGTTGGTCGACTGGGCGTATTGCTCTTGAGGGGTTGTTCATCATCTTCCTCATCGGAGCTTTGATTGTTGTTCGCCTGGGGTCTCTTACTAGGTGCTCATCGGATAAAGTCTGACAACATGCCCTCCTCATAGAATCACCAGAGTTGCTTGAGCAAGTCTCGACACTCACTCGTAAAGTACTCCACGTTCTGGTGGTATGCACAATACTTGTTTGGGTTGAGCTTGTTAGCCTCTTAGCAGTTTTTTCTTGGTGGAGTGAGCAAGTCTTTCTCCTTCACATTGTTGTACACCGTGTCGATGGATACAGTGAGCACTTGGTTCAGCTTTTCTTTCAGCTCCGTCCCTTCATTGAATGTTTTTATATTTTTAGTAACTCGATAGTCGGTTCCGCCGGGTTTCTTCGGATTTTCCTTTGGGTCCTTCTTGTCCCCCATGTTTGTTTACAAAACCTCATGCATGGAGACAAAGATGTCAACCCGATTCTGGAACTCTGTATAGTTTTTTGGGCATGACAGATGCATTTTCTTCCATAGTTCGGTGACCTTTTTCAACCCAGCCATCACAGCCACAATCTTGGTATCTTCGCTTACAGATTCCCCTTCCAATAGCACCTTGTCGAATTTTTCCAAAAAAGATAGGCCCGACTCATCATCAGATTATTTCAGGTCAAACAACCGGTGTTTCTGGGAAAAGTAGGATCCAGCTGTAGAGAAGTGAGAGAGGAACTCTTTGCTCACCTGAGCAAAAGAATGAATTGATGTTGGTTGCATGGCAGAGAACCATTTATTCACCCGATCCCCCAGTGTTAGGGGAAAATTTCGACATTGAGTTGCATCGCTAGCTCCCCTGGATATAATATAGTTGGAGTATTTCATCAAATGAACTCGGGGATCTGTCATCCCCTCATACTGAATGCTTGCCGAGAATTGAATCTTCTTATGGATTGGGACCTTCAAAATTATAAATGATAATGGTGAGGAAGGCATGGTGGTCGCCCCAACTCCTCTCTGCAAGTCTAGTTGACCTTGTGTACTCTCGATAGCCTTCCTTAATAATGTTAATTCATCCAAGGATGCCCCCTAACTTGGAGGTTGTTTGGCAAGCAGAGGCACGTGACCATCTGCTTGTCGTAGTCCCTCACTCGGAGGAGATATCTCATGAGCTGGCCTCCTTGGGTTGCTCACCCCATTTGGTCCGAGACGCCCGAAGGCAGATCTGGACAGCCTCTCGTGTACTGATGGGCGAGCTGGAATGAGAGATGTTCGCCCTTCACCTGCTCTTGGGCGAGCAGCTTCTTGATCTGGCTAGGGTCTACCTAGTCTATCTAAAATACTGGGACGTGAGGTCCCATGACTTGACCCAGCTGCTCGACTGGGGTGGACTCAGCTTGGCCTTCCATCCTTCCACTCATCTTGGCTTTGCCTTTTGCCTTCTAGACTTGGGCACTGTCCACCTCATTTAGTTGTTCATTACAAGCTGGCCTGGGTCTTGGTGTGTCAACAGGCCTTGGTCTGGCTCTTATTTGTGAAGGGTCAGGTTGTTCTTATTATTTTTGCAAGGCTTGAAATGCAGTAGTCGGGGTTGCTAGCCAATGTCTCTAATTCTTGAGGCATAACGTTTGTCACGTTTGATGGTTTAGCTCTATTTGTCGGCCATGGTTCTTGTGCTCGTCGACCATTGGATGATGCCCTGGTCGCTGGGGTCCTAGCTGAGGGGTGAGAGAGTTGAGTCTCCTTTGACTGTGGTATCTAGATTAGGCTTCTGTTTGAATCTTCAAATATTCAAATCTTCAAATGTTTAAATGAAGAACACCAAGAACACCTTGAATAGTTTCTTTGAGTTTATGAAGAAAAAACTCAAGAACGTCCTCAACTCTTCAAGTTCTTGACTTTAATTTCTTGAAAATCTAACATGAATCGGAGGTTCGAACCCTTCTTCTAGCGCCAATTTGTTGATGATCGAGTCTAATCAAATGGATTAGTTATTGTTTTTAATCGTAAATAGGATCACCAAATAATTTCATGGGATTGATTACCACCGTAAATAGTAAATATGATAGATCGAGGTTAGAAAATCATAAATACAATGTTGTGTACGAGACCGGATATCTGCTTTGTCGTGGGAATGGTGGCAAGATATCAAAGTAATCCCGGGAAAGACCATTGGACTGTCGTAAAGTACATCTTGAGGTATCTGAAAAGAACTTGTGAGAGGATGCTGATTTACCAGTCGGATAGTCTAATCCCCGTGGGATACATGGACTCGAATTTCCAATCATACATAGACTCAAGAAAATCTACCTCGGGTAGTGTGTTTTGCATGGGAGAAGGAGCCATGACATGGAGAAGCGATTTGCAGAAATGCATCGCAAATTCGACCATGGAAGCCGATAAGTAGTTGCTTGTGAAACAGCGAAAGAAGCGGTTTGACTCAAGTACTTCTTAGTGGACTTGGACATTGTTCCGAATTTGCCCATCACAATCATTGTGTCAGAGCAGTTGCAAATTCAAGGGAACCGAGAGCCCACAAGGTCAGCAAACACATTGAAAGAAAACACCATCTTATACGAGAAATCGTTAAGAGATGAGATAAAGAGGTGGCAAAGATAGCGTCGGGTGACAACCTAGTATATCCATTCACAAAGGGTCTGCCTCAGAGTACATTCGAGAGACATGTGGATAGAATGGGAGACACGACTATTGCCAATCTGCTTTAAGTATAAGTGGGAGGAATTATTAGGTTAGTGTAGGTTGACGTGAGATGTCACGTAGAGCTACTACACTAAGACATGCATGATGTATACTAAAAAACAGACTTTAAGTATAAGTGGGAGATTGTTAGAGTTATACGTGAAAGTATGCTTTTACTTTGTATAACTCATGTATTAAACACTTGTTTATGAGAATAATTCTTTTATCACATTTGCTTTATATATGATTGGATGTTGAATATTTATTGCAAACCGTTCAATATATATAGTACATGTTACATTGTAGTTAATGTGGTGATACCCGATCGCGGAAGATCACATTAACGGTTTCCTTGTAACTAAACTTACAAATTCACGACCCAGGTGGAATTGAACAATCCGCCGTGAAAGGTCGATGTGTATATCTCAGATTGGCTTGTCTTGATCAAGAGATTGCACTAACACATTTAGTATGTGTTGAAGAGGACCTACATCGACGATAAATTCTTCTGTTCTGAAATGTGAAGAATTAGACCTCAGTGGTTATTGATTTCTTAATCTCCGTCACTTAAATAGGACCGTGTGTGCTTAATGGTTACTGCTTTGATTCATGTTGGGTGAGAATCATCGTGACTTCGAACTTTGTATTTTGGGCAGTAATATTAATCATACGACGGTTGCTAAGATTTAATACGGAGAAACGCGTGCGAGTACGGCTCGTGTGATTAGTCCCCTTGGTGGGCTTAGAAGTTTTATCGTACCAAATCTTGCAAGTGAAGAATTAGTTTCTTCGGTACGGATAATAATATTGAGCTGTCTTTACTCCAAGGTGAAATATATTAATTAATTTAGAGCTATTCAGAAGCTTAATTAATTAATGGACTTGATAATATTAAAAGCGGGAAATAATAACCGGGAGCCCATATTATCGTAATATGGATTAAGATGGATAGTGCAATATTAATTTATTAGTGGTAATAATTAATATTAATGGATTGAATTATATTGGGGCTCAATATTGAAATTCAGAAGTCCATTAGGAGGTCCAGTCTTAATTCTCCTTAAAGGCCCCTCAAGTAGCCCATTAAGTAGCCCAATAATGATAAGGTGATTAAAATAAAAAGAAAATATAATGCTGATTTTTTCCTTGTGATTTTCGAAAATTTGGTTTAATTAGGAGAGAAAAGATTTTGTTGATTTTCTTGAAAAGATATTATGGAAGATAAGTATTCTTGGAATACAATACTATCTCATATATTCAAGAAGATCCAAATCTTGGATTCTACTCCTAAAGTTTTCGAAAATTACTAGTTAATATGGAGGGTGAGATTTTTGTGGAATATTTTATTTTGGAGAAAGAATATATGAGATATATTCAAGATTTCTTAGAGACTAAGAAAAAAATTTCTCCAAGCCCAAATACACTCTAATTTTCGGCCCCCTCCTATTATAAATAGGGGATGATTATTTCATCTCCAAGTACATAATTCCATGTGTTGAAAAAATCAAGAGCATACATATTTTTCTTTTTCCTTAGTTATTTAAATTACTTGAAAGCATCTCCCACCGGTGATCGAGTAAGGCAAAAGGAAAATACTTGAGAAGGCTTTTGGGTTGATAAAGCGTGTTTGTGATTGTCCCGTTTATTCAAAGACCAATTCTACAAGAGGTACGTAAGTCACATAATTTCTTGTTTATTCTGCCATAGATTTTATGTGAATTAATTCAACATGCATGATGATAAAATTGTTGTTGGAATTATTATTTGAATTAATTAGGATTAATTCATGCTAGTAATAATTGTATTTAAATTCGTATTTAAATTTCATCCCGAATAGATTCCGGGCACCCCTATTTTCCCAACAGTAGGTCTTCGTCAACACATACAAAATGTGCTAATGTAATCTCTTGGCCAAGACAGGCCAATCTGAGAACTACACCCCGACCTTTCATGGTGAATTGTTCAATTCCACCTAGGTCGTGAATTTGTACAATTAGTTACAAGGAACTGTTAATGTGATCTTTCGTGATCTGGTATCACCACATTAACTATAATGTAACACATACTGAATATATTGAACGGTTTGCAATAAACATTTAACATTCATTCATATTTAAAGCAATAATGATAAAAGATTTATTATCGTACAAACGTGTTTAATACATAGGTTATACAAAGTAAAAGCATACTTTCACGTATAACCCCAACAACTTGCACCCTTCCGCGGGTAGATATGACATGGATTGGGTTCATCACGAAATGCATGTGCGTGGTAGTTGAGCCAAGAATAGGATTCATTTCTCAAATATGGATTTAGAAAGAATACTCGTTTTCTCATCATAATTGGATCTAAGTCGTCGGCCGACACACATCAACTTAGACTTTGTAGCTAAGTGTGATATACTTGATCAATTAGTAATTAGTGATAATATGATTAAGTTATTTGAATATACACTTCGTCATTTTCAAGACTTAATCGGGTATTCGTGGATGAAAGGAAGATATCACAATAGCCTACAATATTAAAGGTAGTTGTAGAATTCCTCGCAACGTACCTCCTATATTGAGAATGACTGATTTATTGTCTAGGGTTCAATTAAGACTTTTAGTTTGACTAACCGCTCGATATACGAGGGTCTATGGGTTACACAACAAGTAATAGCTATTTGCCAATCATAGTTGGTTGATTATATATTATAATAGATATGATATTTAATTTATGGAGAATATAATAATAATTATATTTGGAATTAATTATTTTTAATATTTAATTAAATTCGATTTAATTAAATAGGAATACCCAATAATAATATTTTGAATATTATTATTTGTAGAAAATTATTTAAAAGGAAATAAATCTGTAGAGATTTTATTTAAAGGGCTAGGGCTTCTTTTCTTGCTTGGAAATTAAGCCAGCTCATCCTTATAAATACAAGTCCTGTGGAAAACACAAAAGACCAACAAGAAATATAATTTCTCCATAAAATCTCCAGTCATAATTTTTATAGCAAATTTGTCTCGGGATTCACCGCTGGTAAATCTGTGCGGGTTGGTAGAAAGTTGTTACGTGAATACCATAGTTGTGGAATCCGTGTACAAATCGATGATTATATTTATATCTTCTCGTATTTAATTATATAATTAATTATTCATTGTTGGTGAACTGTTTAATTCCACTGTGCATGTATTACGTGTTTATGTGCCTCTAAATTCCAACAGTATTGTCTCCTCCCAATTTCAAAACTTTTTCTACATCTCGATCCTCAATTCCTACCGGCTACAACAAATCCCTATATCTTAGTTTTCACTATATGAGTGATAAACATAATTTAATTATTGAGTGTGATTAAGACAATATACTAGAAATGATGAAAATACGAGCCAAAATACTAGACAATGAATTTGTGCTAAAATGCTATATATTTTGTTCAAGTTTGGGGTTGCCTACATTCTTATATAATTTGAAAATTTATATTTTTCATATAGAAATAGTAGCTTACGAAATTTGTGATAAAATGTCACTGATTTGGCCCAAAACGAATAAAAAATGAACATTTTAGGTGCATTCGAAGTTCTAAGGGATTTATATATTGACTCCACCCTTTCCCTCCCACCACCACCATCACCATCAGAAACACTAGTAACACAAACAACCATCAAAGGTGGCAGCATTGTGGCAGTTGAGGCCAGAAAATGGGAGAGAGAAAATAGTTCTAAAAAATTATTTTTAAAACTTTGATCAAGCATAATTGGAGTTCTTTAACTCCGATTTATAAAAGGGAAAATGTTTTGGAAACCTCTCGACTACAGTTTTCTAACCAGACCAGAACCGAAGGATTTGAATAATTGAGCAAAAAGATGAGCTCTAAAAGTTGGGCCGCGTAAAATAAATTCCCCTCTATTTTAATATAGCATAACTAGAGTTCAGCAATTCCAAATTGCAAAAGAGAGGATGTTCTGGAAAGCTCTTAACAACATCTTTCCAACAAAACCAAAATCAAAAGATTTCACCCATTGAACAGAAAGTTATGGACTTTAGAAGTTGGTCCACCTACAATAGCATCCCTAAATCTTTGACTGGTTATAACCGGAGGTCTAAAACTCCGACGCAAAATGGGAAGATATTCCAGAACGCCTTGAACATTAGCTTTCAGATGGTATCGGCCGATCAAGGACTGAACGCTGAAAAGTTGGTCGGAAAATGGTTAGAGGATGGGAAAGTGTTTGTGTGTGTTTATATGTGTAAGGTGTGTATGAGAAAGTGGCTTACCCTCTGAAAATGTGCATAGTGGTTGCAAACAATTATTTATAGTGTCCCATCAAGGCTAGGGTTCCCTCCTCATTGGGCTCTAAAAGGCTGTTAAATTATTTTTAAGATGGACTTCCTGCCTAAATAAGTTTAGGAGAAATGTCATATAGTTCTAAACCCAAAATAATTTTATCATCCTTCAACATTAGTCTTACCATCTAGTTCTCACCCATTCTTCGAGAACAGAGAACTCTCTAATTTGTAAAACCATCACTACATACTAAATGTCACAAGCTTATTTTTCATTCCTAAATTGGGTGCCTCGTACGGTACGGATCACGAATAATCAGCTAGCTTTCTCCCTCACCAACACTCGTGTTTAGTTATTCAATGAGAATATGTGAAGTGATGCAACAAGTAAAGTATGTTTAAATCAAGTAGCGGAACATAAACGTAAAGAACATGCATATGAGAACACATTCTCAAACCTTGTATTAATCATAATTTCAAACAAAATAAATATCAAGGCTTGCAGACAACGAATTTGTGCAACTTAGGGCCAAATGCAAGCATATAAATGTGATGGACATCCCTCATCACAAGAATGAATCAATCTCATCCATCCAATCGTCTAGAGACACCAAGTGTCAGCATCCAGCACACATCAACCACTCAAGTTGGCAGTTAGCACACACAAAACTACCTCAATAGTCTGGAAATGTCCAACAAGCAACTAACCTAAAATGCCTCCCTATCTAAGTAATTATCGGGTTGGATAGGCTCCCATCGCCCGCTTAGGATGTCTTTATCGCCACCTAAATGTCCATCGCACACACACTGGATGGCTCCGCCTATTACGGGCACGCACTGCCCAAGCCTAGGATGTCACCTCACCGTGTTGGTGAGATGCCTAATCATCATCTGTCAACAAACCCGATTCATCCATAACTTGCCCACATGAATTACGTCAAGCTCATCCAAACTAAATATTGCTACACACGTCACATCGAAACCAACAAGTTGTCTAGAATTTATGACAACTCAACACTGCCTAGCCCGAGACGCACCATGAATCATACGTTTCAACATCCGACTGTCTAAGAGACTAATACTTATCAATTACTAAATAAGTGTCCGCGTAAAATTATATATGTATTATATATACTTACATAAATTTGCTCACCGTAAAATAATATAATTATATTATATGATGAATATATTCAATTATAATTTTTGTTTTTGTGTTATCTAGACAATAAAATTTATCAATTAAATGTAAAAATTTAAGATAGTTAGATGTAAAAAATTGATTAATAATTTAATAGATAAAATAAATCAAATTTATTTAATATATATACTTAATTTTATTTTTTTATGTAAATTAAGATTCTCTAAATAGGAAATCCTCAAATACAGTGAGCCAATAAAAATAATTCAATAGAACATTAAAATTTCACATAATTAAATTTTAAAAAAATTAATTAATCAATTTAGTAATAATATATAGATTTCAACATACATAAGATACTTGTTTGAATTATTAACAAATTAAAAAAATTCAAATATATCATGATATCCTATATAGTAATTGGTACAATTACAACATAATTTATAATATACTTTTATAGACTCAAGTTAATACAATTGAATTCTAACTTTATAAAGATTTATAGCATAGCTTAATTGGTAAACATATTAAACTTTACCCATTATTATTATTATTATTATTATTATTATTATTATATTATGTGTTGGGCTCTAATTCATATGAACACATTTTTTTTATTACACTTCTCAGTATATAAAACCACATAGATGACACGAAACATAAAATTCATGCCACATATCTATATATATATTTGTGAATCAACCCCCCTCCCCCTCACACCCTCTCAAAAGCCTCTATTTTGAAATACTCTAATTCCATGCATTTGTGTTATATATGGTATTGTATTTATCTTAATTTATATCTCAATTATTTATGTTCTCTAATTCTAATCTATTTCTGAATCACTTCCTATTTTTCTGGAGCCTCTATTTTGAAATCTTGAGTTTGTATTAGTTCAATTTATAACTTTTTTTTATTACGAAATGTTTTTTTAGTTTTTTTTTTTTAATTACAATTGATTGATGAATTGTGTCTTATTTTTGATAAATTACAAAGGAATCATCTATTAAATGGTTGTATCTCTATATCGAAATGATTGATTTTGATCGTTCACTTTAAATATATTATCTATTTTTTAGTTAATCTATTCTTTAAAATTATAATCATAAATTTAATTAAAATAATAATCAAATTAAGGTAACAAATTTAAATTTAAAAAAATTAATTAATTAATTAAAAGGATAAACATAATTCTAATTGAATTTAATTTTTTAAATATTTAATTTAAAACTAATAAAATAAGAGTATGTATAGAGTGAAATTGGTTTATATATGAATCGCTGAAGGGTATTAGATGTTTTCACTGAAGAGTATTAGTTGTTTTTACTGAAGAGTATTATTAGTTTACACTGAAGAGTCTTGGTTCATTTTCACCGAACAACTAAGACTTTTTAGTGTAAATAAGTAATACTCTTCAATAAATACAACTAATATTCTTCAATAAAAACAACTAATACCTTTCACTGATTCATTTATAAATCAATTTCACTATATACTTTGTCATAACATAATATTTATAAAACCCGCGTAATACGCGGGATTGAAGAGCTAGTATGACACATAAGATTCCACAATATATAACTTCCACAATAATGCCACATAAGCAAAACTAACCACAAAACGACACGTAAGCGAAATTAATCTAAAGACGATACATAAACATAGAAAACTCCCTCTTAGTATAATATGGGATACCAATTTATAAATCTTTACATATTTTGCACAATTTCTAATTTTTTTTTATTAAATAGAATTGATAAATTTACTTTTATGAACATCCTGGTAACACGAGGAGATTCATCTAGTGTGTACATACACGCAATATATAGTATTTATACTGTCCAACCTACAAACTTTTTTTTTTATACGAAGTAATCCCTTCATCCAATTTTATTAGTCATTTTTTTTAATTTGTTATTATTTATCATATGTTGGAGAGTGTTATAGAATATTATAAGGTCCATTTACATATAAAATGATTGTAAAATAAAAATATGAATATCATATATTTCATAAACAAACATTTTTGTTCACAAATGGACCTCATAATACTCTCCAAAATATGATAAAAAATAACATGTCAAAAAATATGCCTAATAAAATAGAAATATGGAGTAATATTTTTTTTCATAGAAATGCTTCTCACTATATGTTTAATTTTTTTAATGAATGAATCAATGTTTAATCAAATTGCACGAGTTTAAGTTTTTTTGCCTAACTTTTAAAGTTGCAATAAATTAAGATATGAAAAATCAAAAAGTTTAATTCATATAAAGCAATATAATTACGATTGTAATGCACCCCATAATTTACTATACCAAAATCCTCAAACTGCCTAATCCTATATGTACCACACACACAAAAGATGCTGTTAGCAACAGAATAGAGAGACCCATTCCATTCCATCCCATCAATGGCGGCGGCTGCCTATCACGTCGAAGAGGACCACCTCTGGAAATGTCCCAAGCACCCTTCCAAGCGGCGGCGCAACGGCGGCATCTGCCCGACCTGCCTCCGCGACCGCCTCGATAACCTCTGCCCTAACTGCGGCACCGTTCCGCCCTGTCCCTGCCTTTCCTCCTCCTCCTCCTCTTCGTCCTCCTCCGGCGGCGACCTCTCATTCCGCCGCTCCAGATCCCTCGCGATCCCCTTCCTCCGATCCAATACCGGCCGCGTCAACACGCCGTCGTTTTTGTCCGCTTTTAGACGGAAGAAGGCCGAAGAGAAGACAAACGGTTGTAATTTATTTAATGGCGATGACGATCGTGCTGAAAGCAACGAGAAAATTGAGAATTTTGCGAGGATGATTACAAGATCGAGATCCGTCAGTGTGGGAACGACGCCGGCCGGTTCTTCGCCGGCGAAGGGGAAATTTTGGCTTTTTTCGAGCGCTTTCCACAGATCCAAAAATCAAAAGGCTATTGCTCTAGATCGATCGCCTTTGCACAGAGGTTAACTCTTCCTTTTTCCTTTTTCCTTTTTTCTTTTTTTTAATTGTCACTCAGAATTATCTTTCCATAGTTTTTAATTAACTACTAGTAATTACTTTATGATTACAAAATGAAATTGTGTTCTTCGAAGGATCGGAGAATATAAGATGTAAATATTGTTTATTTATGTATAAAATTGGAACATTTTCAATGTGAATATTGTCAGATAGTTGCTTATTTATATTTTGTTATCCCACATTTAAGTTGTTTGTCCTCCATCTGAGATTAACTATTATTCACCAAACTTTAATTTGGAAACAATCTCAAAATGAATTAAAAACTAAACCTTTTAGAATCCACATTTAAACTTTAAAAAAATTCAGAATTACTTGTAGTTCAATAAACTCCAAAACTTTGATTTAATTTAAGTCAAAATACTTTTTTTTTTTATCAGAAAAAAATTTAAGTCAAAATACTAAAATTAAATATGATTTCAAATAGGGTTTTTAACTCTTAAGTAATTCTCCAACAAATTGTACACGTCAAAACCTTTTCATGATTAAATTTGAGATAAAATGCGAGATGACTTTTTCATTCACCATAAAAACTGCATTGCAATGATCATGGTGTAGTTTGAGGGGGCGTTTGATTAGCCATTCTTCAATGGAAATGGGAATAAAAATTTATTTATATTTATGCCCTCATAAGAAAAATGATATGTTAGGTGAAGAAGTGTCACCATTGCTAGTGTCATGTCCCAATTTTGGAATAAAAGTAAACAACAAATTGTTGGTGGAGGAAGAGTGGAGTGATTGAGGAGGATGATTGTAGGAAGAGAATAGGGTAATCAAAATGGAGTAGTGATTACCTTATTTGGGAGGAGAGGTAGTGATTTCGTTCTCATGAACCATGCTAATTACACTAATTTTCAATCTCATTCTCATTACCATTAAAGAGTTGTTAACCAAGCGCCCCCTAAGTTTTCAATAAGAATTAAAATGAAAAGCTACTTTATCTCTACGTCCAAATATGTTGGAGAAACGATGGTATATGTGGTGATTACACCATTAGATTTATGCTCTAATTTAGGGGAAAAAAATTGTGGTATAGGAGAACAATTAAAGGGTAAAAATAGTTAATTAAAATGGGAAAATAATTACGTTATTTAAGGAGATTTAGTGTCATTGATTTTTTTTTTCCATCATGATTATCCTAAATTCATTCTCATTTGTATTCTTATTGAAGAATTTCTAACCTAGCGCCACCCAAATTGTGGGTGCGAAGGACTTTCCGGAAGTACCTTAAGACTAAATAGGTATAAACAAGATGTGCAGCATGCGAACTGAGACACATCCTAGCAATTTAGTCAGCAGGTCGGTTTCACTGTCTAAAAATGTGAGTAATTTGTGTTTGAATATACACAATCTGCACGAGTAAAATTGTTTTGAATCTGTTAGACACCAATACGACTTAACTAGAATAAACAAACCACAATTGAAGCATCCAACTCGATCCAAATACTTAAATAGAACGGTCGAATCGTTATGTATTTTATTGAGTAAAATCTAATTTAAAAAATCAATTAATGTGATGTTATTGACTAGGTGAAGAATTGGAATGAACAAAAAAACTAATAGTCCCTATGTCCCCTTCTAAGCTTCTATGTTTTTTTTTTTTACATGGAGATTTATAAAAATAATATTAAATATGTAAAAGGTATAGAGAGGTGTATGGATCCCACTTACAATTTTTTAAAAAATTAAAAGTTTGAGTGGAAGGCCTAAAATGGATATACGGGAAGCTAAAGAAGTGAGAGTATAAAATATGTGTTGGACCCAAAGTGATAGAAGGTTTAGAGAAGTGGTGAATAGATCTCATATTTTCAATAAAAGACATATAACAAGATTACTTGTTCTCATGTATAAATACAATCTAAGTAGTGTAACTTTGGATCAAGAAGATCATACTATGTTGTTCCACTCATCCACTCAACAAGATCACAAAGATCATAAGCTCATAAGCTACTTGAAACTACTTAAAAATTTACATTTTAATATTAAAGCAACTTATAAGATGTTAGAATTTATAAAACATTTAAAATAAGTTTAACCAAATGAAATCTTAGTGGTCTGGTCTAGCGAGTTGTGTTGACTATTGACTAACAAAAGTTATCATGATATTTTCACTTGGTAATTTGAAGTGAACCAGTGACAAAAGTGTAAATGGAACTCGAAGCGGACCAGATCGAACCGGCCTCAGTTCCCTAAGGTCAAATCGATCTATTGCGCCTTGGAGGCATGAGTTGTTTTCCCCCTCTAATTGACTGTCTCGAAAGAATAAGTAGTTACTAGTTCATCGAACGTGTTGCATGTGCATGACCTCAACATCTGGAGTGACCTCATCACGCCTGTCAGAACAATGCCTAGGCACTAGACAACCTCGTGGTCATAGTCGGTCTCTATTTCCCGAAGCAAGTTCATTCAACGCCCTAGATATTTGGAATTCAAATCTTATCAGAGTTCACTATCTAATATGCAACGAGAACGTGAACACAAACAAACACTTCTCAATCAATGTTGATTCTCACAAGAATATCAGTAATGAGGAAATAAAAGAGAACTATCTAAATCAATATTTTAATCCATATTCAACTGAATAATAATGTTTTACAACTTGCAATTAAGTATCAATTGAAACAACTAAATATACGAAAATAATCTACATATATAATATATTTATAAAGATATTAATTTCCTAAAAGTTTTGATTCTCCAAATCCCCCCATAATTATTCGAGATTGTCATTCTCTTCTTCTTTGAATCCTAAAATCAGACCTGTAAATATTTGACCTTGAAAATATTTGATATGTGTACGTGACCTAAAATCGAAAAATTGGTTTTCCAAAATCATAAACAAAATCTAGGGGATGATCCTTCACCGTGTCGGCTCGATGTCATGGTTATGAAGGAGTTGCGATGACAACTTGTTGCCCTTGCTTAATCCATTGACACACAATGTGTCCAATAAGCAACAATCCAACTTTAGTGGACGAAGATGGAGGAATTGAACATGATTCCCTGATTGTGCCTGCTCACCAACTTATCAAGGGTGGGTCTTCTAATGTCCAAATGCACTTTATGGGAATATCAACATGGGTAGTGGACATTAAGTTGTGATGGCCGACTTCGCCTTAGGGAAAATAATATTGGAAATTATTTCCCTTGGATTCAAACTTTGGGCACTACTAATGAGAAAAATAGGCCCATGTTATATACCGTCCTATCTTTTGTTAATACATTCCACCCAAAAATGTTCGGGAAAAAAATTCAAAATTTTTGATAATTTTCGAGAAAAAAAAAACACTAAACATATGAATTTTTTGGGAAAAAAACTCCTATGTGATTTGAAAAAATATAATTCCAAGCATTTTTTTTAGTGTAGTGTGTATTAACAAATATGGGACTGTGTTTAACATGGGCCCAAAAATATTGGGTCTACTTTTTATGATGATGTCCAAATTGAGGGCCAAGTTATATACAGTCCTATCTTTTGTTAATACATGTTGATAGGCGACCAGGCGAGCAACAGTGATAAAAGATTAAGACACTAATGAACTAAAATCAAGAAGCAGACGACCATCAGAGTCTGAAGAAGAGTCAAGTCTTCTAGCGACCAGGAGTGCGGTCAGATACATTATAGGCGACCAGAAGAGCAAAGGACAAGAGAAATGAATAACCTAAGCAAAAGGCGAAAGGCGGACAGCTTTGCAATGACGCGATCAACTGTGCTCTAAGCACAAATATGAAGCGAACAAGAGGTCCGAAGCACCCAACGAGGATATACAAGCGAGCAACTAGTCACCAAGGAAAACAGCTGAGTGGTCATGAAAACTAAGTACAACATTGGGAACTCCAAGAGTCACTAGTTTAGATATGGTCCAAGTGTCTAAACACTTGGCACCCATCCAAGTGATAGTAGTTTAGATGTTGTACAAGTGTCTCAACACTTGGCATGAATCCAATGGTTAAACCACCAAAATAGTGACACATGGCCTCCTTGTACATCTATAAATATCCCTTCATTTGCATGAAGAAGGGGGAGAATTTCCATAATTCAAAATATTGTCCAAACTCTTGCAAATTTATTTTTTTAGCATTACTTAACTAAATTCCATGATCTTAGATCTTGTTTGGTGATCTTAACTAGAGAAAACAGTCATTAATCACTTTGATTAGAAAAGATCATCAACAATTGGCGCTAGAGGAAGGGGTTCGAACCTTTGATTTGTAAAAATCGTAGAAAGATTGAAAATCTTCACCGGAATCTGCAAAAGTTGGCCAGAATCCGGGAAGAAGCCACCGGAAATCAAGTGTGCACACTATTCGGAACAAAGTTATCCATATATACATCACTTTAAGAGTTTGAATGCATGTGTATATGAACTAGGGTTTTCAAAACCACCATATTCATATATACAAGGCTAGTGACTCTTAGAAAGGTGTTTGTTAGAAGCAAGATCACCCCAAAACCCTTGTTTATCATCCATATTTTAACAATCAAGATGATAAGATCACAAGAAGATCGTCCCTCAAGTGCATCTCTGAGCCATAGGTCAAGAACTAGGGTTTCGTCCACCGAAGGCCATGCAAGAACGGTTAGAACAACTTCCCGGAAGAATGTCCAAGTTACAATTGACACAATTCCACCGAAAGTAGAAGCCCTCGCCCAGAATCCCGAGGAGCTAGCAAAAACGATAGTCGTGCTACAATCACTGCAAAAACAACAAGAGCTAGCTGGGCTGTCTAGGATCGAGCAGGCGAGCAGGGAGGCAGACAACCGACCAGGTGGGCGAGCAGAGAAGTAAAATGCGAGAGGATGCACACCATGATGAAGCTGATAGCGCTGAAGTTCGTAGAAATAAAGGAAAGACTCCCATAAGTGAACGTTTAGGGAATCGAGGGGAATCATCGCCAAGTCAGGCAAGTGAGTCAAGTAAAAGCATGTCTCGAACAAGTGCGTTGGAAAGACTAGGTACGAGGAATGTAGCTAGCAGAGAGCGATCCAGGGGGAACGGAGAACAACCGCGCCCTACTGCTCGCATATCAGTACATGACAGGATCAGGAGATCAGCTTTTGGCCGATTAGGGCCAAACGGGGCCAGCAACATTGCTAGGAAGGCCACCCAGGAGAAACGTCCCGTCGGAGAGGGACTGCATCGTGAGGAGGTCATACCCAATCACGATGAACAGCCTTCCGATGGAAGAACTCCCCCAAGCGAACTGCAGGAAATGAAAAAAGCGATCGAGGAATTGCAAAAACAGTTGGAATTCCAGAGAGGTGTCAGATCAACTTCTCTCCCGTCTTCACCGTTGTCCCCGTCAATTCTCAATGCACCAATCCAGAAGAAAATACAATTTCTGGCCATCAACATGTACGAGGGAACGTGACAAAGTATTCGGCCTTCATGATATCAGTAGGGGCAACGGACGCCACACAATGTCGAAATTTCCCACTCACCCTTGGAGATGGCCCACACATATGGTTTTTAGCGCTGGCTCCCAGATCCATTAACTCTTTCACCCAACTAAGCAAGGAGTTTTTGTCTCATTTCTCAACCGTCGGGTCTTACTTGACCCACATGCACCGGTTGGCAGACATCAGGCAAGGAGACGAGGAGTCAGATAAGCAATTTCTGGAGAGATTTGATAAAGTTCTACTGGAAGGCGAGACGGTGAGTGAAGATACGAAGATAGTTGCAGTAATGGCCGGATTGAGGAAAGGAACCGAACTATGGAAGGAGATGCATTTGACTTGTCCAAAAACGTACGCAGAATTCAGACACAAGACAAGAATCCATGTATCGATGCAGAAAGCTTTGCACAGAGAAATGGGAGATAAAGCCGACCCAAAGAAGTTTGGAAAGAAAACTGGAGGAAATGACTACAAGGCTCCAAAGAACATGAAGTCATTCAACGAAGGAGCAGAGTTAAAAGAAAAGTTGAATCAAGTCCTCACAATGTCGGTGGACGCTGTATACAACAATGTCAAGGACAAGGAGATGTTACCAGAGCCACGGAAGATAAGGCAGGAAAGAGGAAAATTGAACCCGAACAAATACTGCGCATATCATCAGAGTATCGGCCATTTCACCAGTGAATGCCGAGATTTATTAAAACAATTGTGGAGGTTCTATGAGGAAGGAAAATTGTCTGAGTTTGTGAAAAGAGAACCAAGCAAGAGGCCGAGAACAACAACCTCGTCCAGTTCAGATGACGATGATAGCGGCGAACAACCCAGCAGGGCAGGAAAGAAAGGGAGAAAAGTCCCAACAACCCCAGCGAGACCCATCCCGGAGATCCTAATGCTAGGACCATATGGGCCGGTGGGCGGTTGCTCTGATGGGGGACCACCCATGTCAAAAAGGAAAAAAAAAAGCAGAATTAAGAGCAGTAGCGCAAGTGATGGAAATTGGTGTAAATCCATCAACCAAGCGAGTTGGGAACCTTACTTTTTCAGAAAGGATCTAGACGGGGTACTCACCCCACACAATGACTCATTAGTCATTAATTCACTATCCATTGGATGAATACACTTCCCGATTTTTCCTAAAATACACTAAATACTCATCTCTCTCATTATTCACTTTTTTTAATACATTACCTCTCTTCTCCCCCCACCCCCATTTTGTCGTCGTCCGGCAAAGATGTGCCTCCTACGTCCGTCAAAGTCTTGCCGCAGCCGTCAATCAAGGTTGACCCGCCGACGTCGAAAAGTTTTCTACCCAAAACATGACCACAATGTTAAAATATTTTTATAGATTGAATAAATTTATGTTGGTGTTATGATGTTTTTCATGCATATAGTTATTTTTTGAGTGTATAAAATTGTATTGGTATGAAGATATTATTGTTGTTTGCTTGTTTAGAGTATTTTTTTTTTCAAAAACCGCGATTGTTGTTGTTCGGCTCTGGTTATTCGAACATTACCATCATTTTCGGAAAAAATATTCCGAATTTTACCACAATTTTTGAAAAAATAATGAAAAATATACTCAATTTTGGAAAAAATATACTCATGTTCGGATTTTTTTCCCCAAAAAGATGGTCATGTTCGGATACTAGAGCCGAACGACACCCTTCACGATTTTCGAAATAAAACACTCTAAACAAGCAAACAACAATATTATCAATACTCATACAATTTTATTCCCAAAGAACAATAATATGCATTAAAAACACATAAGACCAACAAAAACTTTCCCTATCCAACATTTAGAAAATCTAATTTTTCAAAAATACTAAAATACTTATATATATGTGTTCATCTTTACAATGTAGGCCTTCAAAATACGTTCACATTAATGGAGTTTCAAGTTTTTGTGTTTTTTACGTTCTTTGTAGCGTTGTATGACTCTTCTTCAAATATGGTGGATAATGTATTTACTAAAATATGTTTGGAGGGAAAGCTAAAAAGGTCATTCTTGACTTTTCATATGTTTACTTTAAAAATTAAAATTTTATATAGTGTATTTACTACAAAAGTAAGTGCCAATAACTTAGGCTTTTTTAATATCATCAAGCCCATTAAATTTAAAGGCCCATTATAGCCCTTTAACTCAATTTGGCCAAGGTTAAATACAGTCTCATGTTTTGTGAATACACTCCACTAAAAAAAAATGTTTGGAATTTTTTTTTTTTTTTGAAAATTCATATTTTTAGTATTTTTTTTTTTTTGCATTTTTGGAATTTTTTTTTTGAAAATTGTCAAAATTTTTGAATTTTTTTTCGAACACTTTTTGGTGAAGTGTATTGTTGATGATCTTTTCTAATCAAAGTGATTAATGGCTGTTTTCTCTAGTTAAGATCACCAAACAAGATCTAAGATCATGAAATTTAGTTAAGTAATGCTCAAAAAATAAATTTGCAAGAGTTTGGACAATATTTTGAATTATGGAAATTCTCCCTCTTCTTCATGCAAATGAAGGGATATTTATAGATGTACAAGGAGACCATGTGTCACTATTTTGGTGGTTTAACCATTGGATTCATGCCAAGTGTTGAGACACTTGTACAACATCTAAACTACTATCACTTGGATGGGTGTCAAGTGTTTAGACACTTGGACCATATCTAAACTAGTGACTCTTGGAGTTCCCAATGTTGTACTTAGTTTTCATGACCACTCAGCTGCTTTCCTTGGTGACTAGTTGCTCGCTTGTATATCCTCGTTGGGTGCTTCGGACCTCTTGTTCGCTTCATATTTGTGCTTAGAGCACAGTTGATCGCGTCATTGCAAAGCTGTCCGCCTTTCGCCTTTTGCTTAGGTTATTCATTTCTCTTGTCCTTTGCTCTTCTGGTCGCCTATAATGTATCTGACCGCACTCCTGGTCGCCAGAAGACTTGACTCTTCTCCAGACTCTGATGTTCGTCTGCTTCTTGATTTTAGTTCATTAGTGTCTTAATCTTTGATCACTGTTGCTCGCCTGGTCGCCTATCAACATTGCTCCCTGACTTGTTCTTTGTTAGGAAAGTTGTTGACTAATAAAGAACAAGGCATAATTTTAGTAATGCATGTATATACTTGGCGAGCAACAAAATTTTTGAATTCCTCTGAATGGGGAAGTTGGCGATCATTGGGGTATCGCAGCGAACACTAGGGTACTCCGCGTGTGGATAACGGTTGGGTTCCCGAGATCCTCGGAAACCGAAACGTCGTGGGCGGTCGATGACATCATCGCCGCCCACGCGTATTTTTCTTTTGCAGATAGGGGACTGACTTGAAGCGAACTACACTAGCTTTCTACTAGTAGCTACCCCGCAAGAGTACGGGTTCACTGTAGTATGGGCAAGTATAGGGACCAAGTATTATCGAACCCAAGGGATGGTGTATATGCGAATAGATCCCTGAAGATCTACGCGTCGTAGTTAATATGAGTGAAATGTTTTTTTGGTTTTTTGAAAAGAGAAAATTAAACTAAACTAAATTATCCTATGAATGCAAAAGGAAAATTAAACGAAGTAACAAAAGGTGTGTTTTCAAATATGAGATGGTGATGCTCAGGATAGGAATCCCTACGTATACTAACGGAGCAGGTACATAATCAAAGTAATCGTGACAAACAAGAATTAACCTAAGTAAAAGATCGTAGAATGAAAGCTCAAGATTTCTCACCCTAATACTTTATCCTAGCAATCGACTTCACTAATCCACTAACAAGTTAATAGATAGCGCTTAATTAATGAGACCCTAATTTAACTAAGGTGATGCGGTCGTCCTCCTTCGCTAAACCGGTAGATGAATTAACCTTTACTAAACCTTCTCGTTAAGACTACTAATTGTTATTGAGTGATGCGGTCGTCCTCTCTCTAACACTTTCGTACGAAATTCAAAGGTAGAGTTAAGATTAATTATATGAATTCATTAATTAAGAGAATTAAAACTAACGTCACAAATTACCTTAATTACGTACCCACATCCTACTTCTACGAGTTCATCCTAACCCAAGCATACAAGGGTTTTAGCCGGACATGGTTATAACAAAAATAAAAGCAATAGAAGAAACAACGAACAAAAACATAATGAATTGAACGAAGAAAATAAGAAACATGAACTAGGGTTTTAAAATAAAATAATTCTAAGAACTGAAATTTAATTAACTAAAATGAAGTTTAAAACGTTTAAAGTAATCAAGCTAATGAAAAGAAACTAAGAAACGAAAAGAAAACTAAGAATTCGTATGAAAAACCTCAACAACGTAAAAGTAAAGCTTGCTCGTTCTTCTCCTCTTCCTCTCTCTAATAACTAAGTCTAAAAGTGATTTCTAAAGTCGGGGATCCTTCAAAACGTGTTTGGAAGAGGTATATATAGGCACCGGGTCGAAACGGGAGTTAATGGGCCGAAAATACGCATCTGGAGGCGAAAATACGTGCGCGCTCGAGCAAAACGCTCGAGCGGTGGCACTCGAGTGATTCGCTCGAGCGCCAAAACTGTTCTGTAAGTTTTTGGCCGCTCGAGTGATTCGCTCGAGCGCCGGCGCTCGAGCAAATCGCTCGAGCGCTGGCTGCTGTGCACTCGTTCGTAAAATCTTCATATCTCCTCAACCGGGAGTCCGTTTTGGCCGATTCAAAGTCCTACGAACTCCTCTTTTCGCCCTCTATCCATCTATGAAAACCAAAGAGACAAATTAATAATTTTATAAAAATGATACTCATTTGACTCCAAGCACTCATCGAAAACACTCAAAACATGAGTAAATCGGGCACCAAAACATAACAATTTCACGCCTAATCAACCCCCCCAAACTTACCATGTTGCTTGTCCTCAAGCAACGAAATAATAAGTCAAGTGAAATTGTTAGGAATGAATCAAGAATCAAATCATGCAAGTAATTGAACTCGAGCTTCAAAGATCAATCACCCGTATACTCACTCACTTTCTTTTATCGTACTCATGCAACAATAACAAGAAACACCAAGATCAAGCATGGATGTGCACTCAACGGTGTGTTTCACTCCCTCACAAGTGTATAACAGTGTTTAAGGGACTCACACAATCAATCAATCACACATATTGGCAGCCATAGGCTTGTAAGCACTCTCACCTCCGACCATACTCTAGAAATCAATGCCGAATCAAAAAGGACTTTTCTCAAGGTTGTAATGTAGGCTCTTTGGACAGGTGGGATAACAATATGGGTAAAGTGACTCAAGTGAATGGAGAATAGAAATTCAAAACTTCGGTACTTCGAGATTAGGAACAGAATCACTTTAAATATATTCAATCAACACTTTTTCAATTCCACTTCTCTCAACACTTCAATTTTTTTCTTTCTCACTCTCTTTTTCAATCACTTCACTTTTTTTCTTTTTCGCACAAACACATGAGCTCATTTTTTTCTTTTTGCTCATTCTCAATTTTTTTTTCTTTCCCACAACTCAAATTTCATTCACACCCTTATTTTATCACCACTCAACCTTCAATAACTCTCCTTTTTCAACTCAAATCAATCCCTTAACATTCACACTTTCCTATTCTCCACTCAAATTTGGACCAAAAGGCTTAGGAATTGGAATAGTGTTCATATGTGTTAGCAAATAAAATAGGCTTTAGGCTCAAAGGGGCTAACAAGGGATCAATGTCATTGGTAAGGAAAATTTTGGCTAAGTGACTTATTCACTTCAAAAATGGCCTAAGATCCTATTCGGCATATCAAACTAGACACAATCTAGAAGCAAGAGCACATGCAAGTTCTAGCATCCTCTAAGGTGACGATCCACTCACAAACGAAGAGATTAATTCATGCATTTAAATCTCGTAAGGCTCAACTCTCACGGCTTTCACATCCATGCTAGTCCTAGTGCATTCTCACTCTCATCAAACAAATACTCAAAAGAAAAATTTACAAGCATACAAGTTCTTTCTCAAATCAGCTCAAACTCAAACACTCACACAAGAAAACTCCTAACTCAGCCTCACAATTCACCCTACTCATCAAATCATACTCAAAGATAGCAATCAACAAGCATAAGGTGATTGATAGGCATAAAATATTGAGTAACAAAACAAATTAATAATAGCCCAAGGAGCATCTCAAGGCACCAAATAACTAACTCAACTCAAAGATAAGGGGTGCTCCGGTGCAATGTAACAAGAAAACATATAAAAAACTCCACCCCCCCAAACTTCGACCTTGCTAGAGGTCTAAGTTTGGGGTTGTGGGTTACCTCAACCGAACAATTCAGTTTCTCTCAATAGCTTTGCACACTCCCTTGTCTCAAGTTAGTTCCTTCAATCTAAATAACTCCATGATACCTTTACTCCTTTAGAGACAAGCCTACAAAATAAAACTCTCGAGTACGAGGTTAAACATACGACTCAAAATATTCCCTAATAATATAAAAAGACACTAAAAATAAATGAAAGCAAATAAAAATGGGTTGCCTCCCATTCAGCGCTATTTTTAAGGTCCTCATGCCGGACCAAGCTCAAAGGAGCTTATGGGACATCATACTCAAATTTACCTCCCTTACTCTCATAAGAGTGGTGTTTGAACTCCTTTCCTTGATGCCCTACCATCATGAGCTCTTTTGCTCTCTTCTCATTCCCAAGTGTTATGGGTCTCAACTCCTTCTTGCCTCTATCTGGAGGAGTCTTACCACACAATTTCTTGAGTTTGGACTTTTTCTTCTTAACTCCTCCTTTCCCTTCTAACTGGACCACGTCCACTTTCTTCACCTCTTCATCCTTCAACTTCTTCACTTCATCCCTATCAAAATAATCAAGATCATAACGCTCATGGGTTAAATTATCAATTGAAGGACTAACAAAATCATGAATATGAGAAGGATTAGGGATAGGAGGTGTGTCTTCAACACTAGGATCAATTGCATCCATGAAATACAAGCTCTCATCCTCCCTCGGGTGCTTCATGGCTTCATATAGGGAGATCTTCACTTCTTGATCATCGACCTTCAACGTAATCTTCCCGTTTGCCACGTCTAGCACCATCCCCGCCGTAGCTAAGAACGGTCTTCCCAAGATTAGGGGCACGTGCTCATCTTCCTCCATCTCTAGCACTACAAAGTCGGCTGGAAAGATGTGATCTCCAACTCTCACTAGAACGTCTTCAACCACACCTTGAGGTCGAGTAATAGACCGGTCGGCTAGTTGAAGCGTCATCATTGTGGGTTGAAGTTCACCACCTTCCAACTTCTTAAAAAGCGATAAGGGCATGAGATTGATGCTCGCTCCGAGGTCGCACAACGCTCCCTTCTTGATCCCGTTCCCAATGTCACATAGGATCGTGAAGCTCCCGGGATCCTTCAGCTTCGGTGGAAGCGCCTTGTGCACTAATGCACTCACCTCGTGGTTCAACTGCACCAACTTCGGCTCATCCACTCGCCGTCTTTTCGCAATCAAATCCTTCAGAAACTTCGCATAATGCGGCATCTGTTCCAAAGCATCATAAAAAGGAATGTTAATATGCATCTGTTTAAAAACATCAAGGAATTTAGCGAATTTCTCATCAAGCTTCTTTTTCATGAAGCGTTGTGGATATGGGACGGGTATCACAGATTTGGGTACCCCCCATTCATCTCTTTCTGTTTCTTTCACTTTCTCCCTTGCTTCCTTTGCCTTCTTCCACTTAGGAACTCTCTCTATCTCCTCAAAGTCTTTCCCCTTCTGGGACTCATCCATATCTTTATGCTTCTCAATCCCTTCACTTTCAATCCCCTTCTCAACTTCATCTCCTTTAGGCTCAATCTCTTCTTGGGGCGTCTCAGAATCAGCAGGCATCTGAGGACCTTCATAATTGGTTCCACTTCTCAGCTGGATCGTCTTGCACTGCTCTTTCGGGTTCCCCTCCGGCATTCTATTCACTGATTTTGCAATCTGGCTCATCTGGAGCTCTAAAGAAGTGAACCTTCGATTGTTCTCTTGTTGAGTTCTAGTCCACTCAACATTCATCTTCTGGAGCTCTTGATCACGTTGATCACCCTTCTTATGCAGCTCCTTCACATCGTACTCCAAGGATGACAACCGCTTGCTACCTTCCTCCACCTTCTGAAGAATAGCTCTCAACATCTCCTCGGTTGATGCACCGCCTTCTCCACCAGGAGGTTTAGACCCCGGATCAACACCTGCAGGAACAGTAACACCAGCTTTTGGGTTAGCATAAGAAAAATTCTCATTTTTTCTCCATGTGTTTTGAGGAGGCTGCTGGCCTCCTTGAGCTCCTTGTGTGTTCCTCCATTGATTTTGAAGTGGCTGAGGGCCTGGAGGCATAAATGGCTGGCCATAAGAAGGCCTTCCATACTGATTTCCGCCTTGGTAGCCATGCTGATTGTAATACGGGCCTCCCATGTAATTGGCTACCTCTTGTTGTCCACTTGGTTGGTCTACTCTCTCATTCTCTAATGCATGCTCTCCACCCAAACTTTTCCCCAACTCGAGGTTGTTGATCTTCTCCATCATGGCCATCAATAGCCTTCTCGTTCCTTCTCCCTCTTCCACCTGATGCACCTTCTGAAAATCTGCATCTCCACTCCAAGCACCGGCATTCGTGACAATGTTGTCAACGATCTCTCTACACCTCTCTATGCCTTGGTTGAGGAATGCTCCGCCCGCACAAGCGTCTAAATGGTCTTGCCCCGCCTTGTTGGCACCACTGTAGAAGAATGCCATAATGTCTCCCTCATTGTACCCATGCTGCGGGCACTCAATCAGCATGTTTGAGTATCTCTCCCATGCTTGACGTAGATCCTCTCCAGACTTCTGGCGAAAGGACGAGATCTCAATTCTAGCCTTGATTGTCCTAGATGGAGGGTAGAATCGCTCGAGGAACAGACGCTCGAGCTCGGCCCAAGTGGTAATACCTCCCCGTGGGAGCGTATTATCGTACCACTCCTTGGCTATTCCCGTCAATGAGAATGGGAACAGCCTAAGCCTCTTGGCATCTTCAGACATGCCATTATAATTGAATGTTGAGGCTATCATGAGAAAACTCCTCAGATGTGTATGAGGATTCTCTTTCCCGATCACCCCTTTGAACTGATTCTCTGTAAGCAACTTTAAAATCCCCGGGGATATCGAAAAGTTATTCGCCTCAACAGGAGGCAAAGCCACTCCATCATAGTACCGCTGTGGCTGCGCTGCAAACCTCCCTCGAATCGCCATATTATGATCTACGTTCTGAGGAACGTGTTGAGGATTAACAGCTGGTACGGGTACTTGTTGGGGTGGTGGTTGGTAAACAGGTGGTGGATGATATGGATATGGTGGGTAAAGATAAGGTGGGTATGGGTAATGTTGGTATACTGGGTTGTTGAAAGGGTTATTTGGGTTTTGTGGGTAGGCAGGGTTGTTAGGAGGATTATGGACAAGATTCTGAGTTGGGTTCCCTACGTTTTGTGTACCCGGGTTTAGGCTCTGGCTATCCCCTAATGGAATTTGATTTTGGCTCCCACTAACTCCAGTGCCTTCAACTCGGTCTACTGCCTGATTGAAATCGTTGGCAGCATCGTCCAACTCATTATTTATGTCCATTGGTTCCTTCCCTAAGTCGGCAGCGTTCATCCTTCTCAAGAAGGCTCGGTTTCTTCTAGCTATTGTCTCAGGATCTGCAGGTAATCTCTCTTCGCTCGTATTGCCTTGTGAGCGTGTTTTCATAAACCTGACACACTAGCAGATAGATCAAAACGCAACTGCCGATTGAATACAAATAAAAATAAAAACAGAAAATGAATCACCCACTACTAACTACTAAGCTATCTACAAGTCCTATTCAAAAGCATATAACGCCATCCCCGGCAACGGCGCCATTGACTTGAAGCGAACTACACTAGCTTTCTACTAGTAGCTACCCCGCAAGAGTACGGGTTCACTGTAGTATGGGCAAGTATAGGGACCAAGTATTATCGAACCCAAGGGATGGTGTATATGCGAATAGATCCCTGAAGATCTACGCGTCGTAGTTAATATGAGTGAAATGTTTTTTTGGTTTTTTGAAAAGAGAAAATTAAACTAAACTAAATTATCCTATGAATGCAAAAGGAAAATTAAACGAAGTAACAAAAGGTGTGTTTTCAAATATGAGATGGTGATGCTCAGGATAGGAATCCCTACGTATACTAACGGAGCAGGTACATAATCAAAGTAATCATGACAAACAAGAATTAACCTAAGTAAAAGATCGTAGAATGAAAGCTCAAGATTTCTCACCCTAATACTTTATCCTAGCAATCGACTTCACTAATCCACTAACAAGTTAATAGATAGCGCTTAATTAATGAGACCCTAATTTAACTAAGGTGATGCGGTCGTCCTCCTTCGCTAAACCGGTAGATGAATTAACCTTTACTAAACCTTCTCGTTAAGACTACTAATTGTTATTGAGTGATGCGGTCGTCCTCTCTCTAACACTTTCGTACGAAATTCAAAGGTAGAGTTAAGATTAATTATATGAATTCATTAATTAAGAGAATTAAAACTAACGTCACAAATTACCTTAATTACGTACCCACATCCTACTTCTACGAGTTCATCCTAACCCAAGCATACAAGGGTTTTAGCCGGACATGGTTATAACAAAAATAAAAGCAATAGAAGAAACAACGAACAAAAACATAATGAATTGAACGAAGAAAATAAGAAACATGAACTAGGGTTTTAAAATAAAATAATTCTAAGAACTGAAATTTAATTAACTAAAACGAAGTTTAAAACGTTTAAAGTAATCAAGCTAATGAAAAGAAACTAAGAAACGAAAAGAAAACTAAGAATTCGTATGAAAAACCTCAACAACGTAAAAGTAAAGCTTGCTCGTTCTTCTCCTCTTCCTCTCTCTAAAAACTAAGTCTAAAAGTGATTTCTAAAGTCGGGGATCCTTCAAAACGTGTTTGGAAGAGGTATATATAGGCACCGGGTCGAAACGGGAGTTAATGGGCCGAAAATACGCATCTGGAGGCGAAAATACGTGCGCGCTCGAGCAAAACGCTCGAGCGGTGGCGCTCGAGTGATTCGCTCGAGCGCCAAAACTGTTCTGTAAGTTTTTGGCCGCTCGAGTGATTCGCTCGAGCGCCGGCGCTCGAGCAAATCGCTCGAGCGCTGGCTGCTGTGCACTCGTTCGTAAAATCTTCATATCTCCTCAACCGGGAGTCCGTTTTGGCCGATTCAAAGTCCTACGAACTCCTTTTTCGCCCTCTATCCATCTATGAAAACCAAAGAGACAAATTAATAATTTTATAAAAATGATACTCATTTGACTCCAAGCACTCATCGAAAACACTCAAAACATGAGTAAATCGGGCACCAAAACATAACAATTTCACGCCTAATCAGGGACTATGAAAATTTTCAAAAATTTCATTTTGGCCCCCATTTTTTAGCCTTATAAATATCTTCCTTCAATTCTTTTTTTTCATCTTTTCGAACTTCCTTCTCACGTCTGCCATTAGAGCTTCGCCTCAAGCTTTTCTCGTCCATTTTCGTCGGATTTTTGATAAAATTTGAGCGTAATCTTCAGGCAATCCCCCATTATTATCTTTAATTTCTATTTTGCTTTTGATTTCGCTTTCATTTCTGAATTTCGCTTTCGTTTTTATTTTTGAAAAGTTTTTCCACCGCCATATTTCCTCCGGCGCCGCCGTACTCCGCCATGCTCCGCCGTGCTCCGCTGCGTGCCACCTATCTTCACTAATTTTTTTTCCGTATTTTGTTCTTTTCTTTAAAATCCTTTATCCCCTCATTATTTCTTTTTGAAAATAGCCTTTTAAATGGCTTCTTCCTCGAGTGAAACTGCTTCGATTGAGATTTTTGAACGTAACCCCGGGAAACGTCCTATGGAAGAAGTCTCCTCCCCTGCTCCTCGCCGATCTGTTCGCCAAGCCCTTGCTCGGAACCCAAGGACTTTATTGGTAGATGAAGAAACGGGTTCCGACACATCCTCGATTGTTTGCTCCATTGAAGCTTACGCTTCGGAGAATTCTGGCGAGGAAGAGACCCAACACTCTGCTGGTCGCCCAAATGCAGAAGAAGGGACTTCCTCGGATTTAGGAGAGGATTCGGAGGAGGTGGCTGCAGAAATCGAGGCTGAGAGCGATCATCCCGAAGTTGAGCGACCACGGTTGGCCGTAACTTGGGAGTTTCTTGAAGAAATAGGTTTTCCTACTTCTAAGGTGACTCCTGAGTCCCAAATCCCTGAAGGCGTTGCTCGCCAAAATGAGTGGGAGGATTACGTTGCTCGCTATTCAAATTCCTTTCCTGTTCGCTCTCGAGTGTTTATGTCCGCCGAGATGAATACTTACACAGCGAGCAGGATTTCGAGCTTAGTCGTGGAGGATGACCTAGACAGCATCAGGTCTCAATACAAGATCCCCTATGATATATTCTTGTACGCCCCCAAGGAAGGAGAGACTGCTGATCGCCCCCCGCCAGGTTGCACAGTGATCAACCTGGATATACTCAACACGGGGTTCCCATTGCCGCTCCATCCCCTTATTGGTCGCTTCTTGGCGGACATTAATTTGGCTATCACCCAAATTACTCCTGTTGGATGGAGTAATTTACTCGCCCTGATGACACTTTTCGGCCTCGAAGGATACAAGAACAAACTCAGCACGGCCGAGATTCACTATGCCTTGGTTATTTCAGCCTGTAATGAGGAAGGTGTAGGCTGGTACTACGTTAAGGCGAGGACGGGAGTGAAGCTTATCGAAGGAGTCCCTAACAAAGTTAGAAGCTGGCATAATCAATTCTCCTTCATTGGGGGCGACTGGCGAGCATCGGCGGATTTCTCGGGCGGCCAAGCGCGCATTAATACTCCAGAGCGCTTTGGCATAATTAAACGTATGCCATCTTATTTCCTTCGTTGGACGGCGTTGGGGACTAATTTTAATTTCTCCTTTCTTTTTGTTTTGCAGGTCCAAAAGTTTTGAAGTGGGGTAATCCGGGCCTCAGTGAGGAGTTCTTGTACACGTTGGCAGTAATTGTACTTCGGAACCCGGCTGATCGCGATATTCTACATCTTTCGAAGGCTCACTGTCGAAAGATTACTCAACTTTTCACGAGTCCTTATCATTTGGAGGCTCAAGCAGAGATCCCCGAAGGTAACTACTATTACTATCCTTACCTTATTGCTCGCTTGCTCGCTTTTTATTCGTAATTTCTTCATGTAATTTTCCTTTCGAATAGATCAACGGGTGACTATTGCTGTTCCCACCATTCCAAGGTCCTACCATTTGCTCGCCGATAGAGTAAAACAGATGGCTGCCGAGGAGCCGACCAGGAAGAGGCAAGATCCACCCTTGTCACTCATGCGCCTCCGAGCTGGAGAAGGCATGAACGCTCCTGCTCGCCCGCGAGCACCTGGCGGTCGCTCAAAAGGAGCCCCTAAAACTTCTACTTCCTCCCAGGCTGAGGAGAGAGAGAAAACGAAGAAGAAGGCCCCGCGGGACGATACTCGTGGTGAGGGGGAGGGTGCTGATCGAGCATCGAAGCGTTCCAAGACCACTAAGGAGGCGAGCAATCGCGCTCCTCGCTCTCCTGCCCCTAAACACGCCTCGATCGAGGTTGTAAGTGAATAGCAAGCCGTTGCTGCCATTTTGAGCAAGAAGTCGCGATCGTCCGGTGATCGCTCATACCTTGGGTATGACCCCGTAAAACTGAGGGAGTAAGTCTTCTAACTGTAACTTTGATGATCGCCTCTTTGTTGTGTTTTTACTTAAGATTTTTCTTTCTTTTTCTAGGTACAAGCCTGAGGAGCACCCTGGGCGGGCAGAAGTGCTTCACCATCTTAGTTGTGTGAAGACTCCGCCTCCTTACTTGGATATTCCGGACTCCCATGTCCGACGAGCAACAGAGATGGTTCCCCGTTCTTGGACCAAGACTTGTGAAGAAATCGTCTAAGGGCAGACCACCAGTGATAATGCTCGCCTGATCGCGTACAATGCCAGCCATCAAGCTGTGATGGCTCAAAGGCTCCTTGATCAGATCGTACTCTTGGAGAGGACGAATCGCAGCCTTGGTCGCAAGATTGAAGGCTTCGAGGCAGAGAAGGCTGTCGTCTTGAAGAAGAAAGACGAAGAGCTCGCCCAAGAAAAGGCAGATCATGCCAAGGCGGTGGCTAACTTGGAGCAAATGTACAACGCCTCCGTGGCCAGCGAAGTTGTCTCTGAATCAGTCAGAGAAGTTGTCTCTCGAGCTAGGGGTGGCCGATGAGCGAGCAAGAGCACTAGAGGGCGAGAAGACGGCCATGGTCGCCCAGATCGAAGAGCTCCAGGCTGAAGTTGCTCGTCTCCAACAAGAAAAAACCGGCCTGGTCGCTTATGAAATTTATGCTCAAGACGTGGCCGACAATATCAACCTGGGGTACGTGTGTGCTTACGCCGAGAGTCTGGGGTCAGTGAAGTTCGCCTTGGACCACAAATTGGATGTCTTTGCCACTTCCAAGAAGGACTTCATTGACTATGTTAAAGATAACCCCATTGGTGCCGGGTTCTCGGTTCCAGTAGCTGATCTGGAAGAGATGGGTGTTCCTTTGGACATCTTTGGGGAGGATGTTCATATTATTCCTCCCCAGTTCTCGGGCGAGCAGCCGAACAGAGAGGCAGAGATCTTTGATGGCCTCAATTCTCTCCCCATGACCCCTATTGATGGGGCAGGCACCTCGGCTGCAGCGGCCACGACTGCTCCCACCTCTGACACGGCCTCTATTGTTCCCGCGGCCACGGATGCACCTCCAGCCCCTCCAGCTTGAAGATTCTTCGTTGCTTTTCTTCTAGATTTTTGTTAGGGTTAACTTGTACTTTTGCTGTAATATCCTGTTCTCTTAATGAATGAAAGATTTGGACATATTCACTATCTTTTTTCTTTGTTTTTATTTTTATTTCTCGCTTGTTCGCCTCTTGCACTGTTGTTCGCTTCAAATCTTTTTGCAAATTTTGCAAACTTAATGTTTTTCCTTTTTATGACAAGCATTTTTGTGCTTGGCGATCATGGCATCTTTGTGCTTAATGATCGCGTGGCCGACTTAGATGGGCTCTTTTTGTCTTTTAAAAGACTTAGCCTTAGATAATTCAAGCCTTAAGGTCCCCTTACGGACTTGGCTTTGGGTTTCTTTGTTTTTCGCGCTGTTGCTCGCCCCCTTTGCCCGGTTATTCTGAGCGAGCAACTTTGCTTTACGCAGCGAACAACTTAATAAATCAAACCTTATAATAAAAGTTTCACCTACAACGATAAAATCTTGAAAGATGCAACGTTCTTACGACTTTATACAAATAAACTAACTTTTACATTTACTATTCAACATTTGTCTATTGATAGTACTTTTTTAACAAAGCTGCATTCCAGGAGTATTGGGCCGAATGGCCTTTCATGTCTTCTAAGTCATAGGTGTCGTTGTCCCATTTTTGAGTTATTCTGTACGGGCCCTCCCAAGTCTGTCCGAATACTCCTGGTGGTGGTCCCAACACTTTTTTAAGCACAAGATCTCCAATCTTGAACTCTCTAATTTTTACTTGCAAGTTGTAATATTTCGCGATCCTTCTCTTGTATATTGTGTTTTTCATTTCTGCAGAGATTCTTTTTTCTTCTTCAGCTAAGTCCATTTCTGCAGCTAGAGCTTGTTCATTTGCTTGCTCGTCGAACATTGCTGTTCGTTCTGTTGGAACCTTCAACTCCACGGGTATCACTGCTTCGATGCCAAATGCCATGGTAAACGGAGTTTCGCCGGTACTTGTTCTGTGAGATACTCGATATGCCCATAACACTTCTGGTAGCTCCTCCGACCACTTTCCTTTCTTATCCACTAACCGGATCTTCAGTATGTGTTTGATTATTTTATTAACTGCTTCGACCTGGCCGTTAGATTGAGGATGGTATGGGGTTGAAAAATACTTTTTTATTCCCCATTTTTCACAGAAGCTTCTTATTTTTTTGCCTTCGAACTGTCGTCCGTTGTCGGTCAAAATCGCCTGCGGGACCCCAAACCGGCATATGATGTTCTTCCATATGAAACTGATCATTTTTTCCTGTGTAATTGTCACGAGTGCCTCCGCTTCGGCCACTTTGTGTAGTAATCCACGGCCACCACTGCAAACTTTACATTTCCTTTTCCTATCGGAAAAGGTCCTATGATGTCAATTCCCCATTTCGCGAATGGCCACAGACTATTAACCGCTATCATCTCGGTTGGTGGCTTATGGATACTGGGGGCGAATATTTGGCACCGGTGACAGGTTTTCGCAACTTTGATAGCGTCTCTCAGCAATGTAGGCCAATAATACCCTTGTCTCACTGTTTTGTAAGCTAACGCATGTCCTCCCGCGTGATTTCCACAAACGCCTTGATGGATTTCTTGCAAAACCTCTTTGCCTTGTTTTCTTGTCAAGCATTTCAGTAGTGGGAGTGAGAAACCTCTTTTATAAAGATGGCCGTCTATGATTGTAAACCTTGCTGCCCGCTTGCTAATCTTGGCAGCTTCCAGGGGGTTCTCTGGGACTTCTCCATCACTGAGATATTTAACAATGGGAATTCTCCAGTCGTTTTCCTCGGATTCTTCATTCACTTGATTAATTTCGTAATCATATGTTGATGGTCGACCAATTTTTGTAATGATGACTTCTGACAACTCTGCCAGGCTTGTACTGGTAGCCAGGCGGGCAAGTGCGTCTGCTTGAGCATTGTTCTCTCTTGGTATTTGTTCGATGAAAATTTGCTCGAACATGGATGCTAGCTGGGCTACAATCTTTTGATAGAACACCATGTTCGCATCCTTTGCCTCGTATTCTCCCCGGACTTGGTTGACTATCAATTGTGAATCCCCGTATATTTGTAGTCTTCTGACTCCGACTGCCAGTGCTAGACGGAGTCCGGCTATCAACGCTTCATACTCGGCTTCATTGTTTGTTGCCATGAACTCGAATTGGATAGCTGAAGTGAAGACCTGTCTGTCCAGACTTATCAGAACTATTCCTGCCCCCGACGCTGTGTTTGTAGATGATCCGTCAACGTACATGTGCCAGGGATGATTATGTCCTCTCGTTGGATCTTGGGGGAAAGTCAGCTCGACTATTAATGCTTGCCCCTTGATCGCTGTTCGAGGAGCATTTGAAATTCTGAACTGGCTGACTTCCAAGGACCACTTCAGGAGGCGACCGACTGTGTCAGGTCTGTGCAATATCTGTCTTAGCGGAAATGTTGTGAGGACTTCCACCTGGTGGTCGAAGAAATATGGGCGGAGCTTTCTAACGCTCATCACCAGCGCGTATGCCAGCTTTTCTGTTGGCGAGTACCTGAGCTCTGCTTCATGTAAGGCTTGACTTACGTAATAGATGGGCAGGTGGAACTTTCCCTCTGCTCGAACGAGCACTGAGCTGATTGCGACTTCTGAAGCTGCCAGGTACAAGTATAATTTCTCCCCTGGGATTGGCTTGACAAGAATTTTTGTATCGCTGAGGTATTCTTTCAGCTGTTCGAACGCTTGCTGACAGACATCCGTCCATTGAAACTTTCCTTTCTTAATAGCCTCGAATAATGGTCTACACTTGTCTCCAGATCTTGAGACGAACCTATTCAATGCTGCCAGACACCCTGTCAGCCGTTGCACTTCTTTTATTGATCTGGGCGGCTGCATTTCTATAATTGCTTTCAATTTCACTGGATTTGCTTCAATTCCTCGTTGGCTGACTAGATGTCCCAGGAATTTCCCAGAATGGACCCCAAAACTGCTCTTCTTGGGGTTTAGTTTCATGTTGTAGGTCTGGAGTATTTCAAATGTTTGGGCCAGGTGTTGCAAGTGATCTTCTTTCTTTGGGCTCTTAACAACAATGTCGTCCACATACACTTCCATTGTCTTTCCGATGTGGTCATCAAACATCTTGTTGACCAACCTCTGGTAAGTAGCTCCGGCGTTGATCAACCCGAATGGCATCCTCTTCCAGCACAACAAATCTTTGTTAGTGTAAAATGCTGTGTGTTCCTGGTCGTCCGGATGCATCGCGATCTGGTGATATCCTGCGAATGCATCCATGAATGTGAGGAGCTCATGTCCGGCTGTGCCATCAACTAGTTGGTCGATATGTGGTAACGGGAAGTTGTCCTTTGGGCAAACGGCGTTCAAATCGGTAAAATCGATGCATAATCTCCATGCCCCGCTTGCTTTTTTTACCAACACCGGATTCACTACCCATTGCGGGCATAAAGCCTGTCTAATCAGATCGTTGTCCAGCAACTTTTTGACTTCTACGTCGAGCGCTTCATACTTATCGGGCCCAAATTTCCTCCTCTTTTGATGGATTGACTTTTTTCCCGGGTCGATGTTGAGTCTGTGGCAGACATGCTCAGGGCTAATGCCTACCATATCTGCATGCGACCATGCGAACACATCGAGATTTGCTTTAAGGAACTCCGTCATTTTGGATCTGTATGGCTCCGGGAGCTCGGATCCTATGAAAAGTTCCAAGCTTTCTTGGTTCGGGTCGACCTTTACTGCCTCTAACTCCTCCACCGGGGTAGCCTTCCGTTTTTGGTTTTTCCAACGCGGGTCAACGATGGGTCCTTTCATGCTCAATCTATTCTCAACCTCCATTGGCTCCGGACTCAGCCGTGGTTCAATATCTTCCATCTCACTGTTGGCCGGTGCTGTAGGCCCTACTCTGTTGTTAGCCGATGTGACTTCATGCCTTTCCTCGCTGGGTTGCTTATCTCGGCACAGTTGCTCGTCCACCTCCATCATCTCTGTATTGAGAAAATCCATGGTTTCGTTGGGCGTGGATGGTTTATTTTTGAAACAGCTACTCGACTGTTCGTCCACCATGTTGATTTTGTGATCTTTTGGTTGAAGTTGCAAGAGGCACTCACGAGCTTTCCTCTGGTCACCTTTGATCGTGCCTGCACCTTTTGATGTGGGAAATTTTACACAATAATAGTACGTCGAAACTGCGGCCTTAAATTCATGCAAAAAGGGACGACCGAGGAACCCATTGTAGGTAGACTGTTGATCTACAACTAGGAAGTCTACCATCCTACTCAGCCTCTTTTCAGGGTCCTCGACCGATACAAGTTCGACTGCTAGCGTAATCATTCCTAGTGGGACGGTCACAGCATTTCCGAATCCCACTATTCTGTGATCACAATCCTTTATGTATTTGGCACATTCTCCTAGCTGATCCACCGTGCTTTTGAACAGGATGTTTATGTAAGAGCCAGTGTCGACAAGCAGACGGTCAATAACCTAAACCTTAAAAAAAATGAGATTGCTTATAATGTGCCACTAGTATTTGAAAAGGAACCGGTTGATGAAGAGCAATTTGTTATTAATTTCATGCCTCCCTTAGTTGATGTTGAGCACAAAGACGAGCCATGCATTGGTGGTAACTTCCTAAAACCCCTTTTGTCTATTGTCTCAAGATTTTGGCTTATGTATGCACAATAGACATTTTTTTAGATGAATGGACATTTTTTAGATGAAATATTTGGAAGCGCTATCACATCCTTTGGAGATAAGATTGGTTCCAATTTGAGGACAAATAGTTTCAAATGAGGAGAGAATGATGAAAGACGAGAACTCATATAATTATGAATAGATTTAGAGAAACGAGTCTTTTTGTGAATTAGCATCTTTATTATATTAGATATTATTTACGTAGATTATTTCTATATATTTAGTTGTTTCAATTGTTATTTAGTTACGAGTCATAAAACATAATTATTATGTTGAATATGAATTAAAATATTGATTAGAGAGAGTTTCTTTTGTATTTCCTTCTTGCGATCATCAATGAAGATTGAGAAGAATTCTTCTTGTGTTCACATACTCACTACGTCACTATAGACAGATATCAAAGCAGTGTGTATTGGTTTAGGATTTCGCAGAATTTTAAAAGATTTTTTTTTTTTTATAAAAGAATATGTTGGTATTCAATCAGAATTTTATGTCACTTAAAGACAACCAACTGGTATTTAATCTGGATTTTCAGAATTTTTGAAAGATTCCATTCAAATCAATTGATATTCATTCAAGATTTTTTACTATTAAAAAAAAATTCGTTGGTATTAAAAAATATAAGGATTTTAAAGGATTGTTGTGTTAGATGGATTTTGAAGGATTTTGGAGGATTTTTTATAAATACCAACAATCCCATCAAAATTCATAAAGATTTTAAAGGACTTTTGAAGTGAAATAGTAGGTGTGCTGAAATAAACCAAAAATTTGAAATATACATAAGAATTAAAAACTCAATTTCCCAACACTCTATTCTGTGTCCACATAAGTTTCATAATCTCATTTGCTTGATTTGTTGTTTTTTGCATACACCAATGACCAGCAAATTTGTTCTAGGGATATTAATACTAACCCGACTTGACCTGACCCGTCCTGGCCCGAGCCATTTGGGTCGTCTCATCCCGTGCCGCGTAGTGGAATAGGGAGGGTCTGGGTATCACTCTAAACTCGTGCCCCGTTTTATATGTTAAATTTGAATATATATATATATATATATATATATATATATATATATATATATATATATATATATATATATATATATATATATATACACATATATTACACAAAATACCTATAAATATGCATAAGTATTATATAATATATATAAAAATAATATACTTTTCATATCTATTAATATATATAATATATAAATAGCAATAGTTCAATTTTATAGATTTTTTTATATTATATATTTGGAATATATTATGTATTATTTTTAAAATAATAAATATTATATTTAAAATAAGTCGCCCCGCTCGCCCTGTGCCCCGTCCCGTGACCCATGCGGGTAAGGTAGCCCCACCCCATTTAAAAATGGGACGGGTCTGGGTATCTAAGTACCCACCCCGACCCATTGTCATCCCTATTTTGTTCACTTATCCTTTGCATTATTGTTCCTCTATTTCTATTCATTTTCAATAAATTGAAATCCAAATCCAACCAAATTCTACCAAAATTTTACCCAATAATCGGTTCATTTCCCTTAATTAAGAAAAATAATTATAAATTTGTGCAATAGATAATTTGTAAATTAGTGGTTTGAGTAGTTGGAATAAAATTTTACACACAATTTATCCCCCATAATTCTTATTGAGAAATAAAAATTTAATATAGCATCAATTACATATTAACACACACATATATATATATACGTGTATATATCATAAAAAATATATATTGTAGATTATAATTTTTCAAATTTATGAAATTCTTTATCTTAAAAAAAATTCGAATGTATGAAAAAAATCTTGAACACTTTGTATGTCACAAATTGTTAAGCACGGATCTGTATAATTAATATTTTTTTTTTTTTGGATTTTTTCTGAATTTGTTTGTATTTTCTGGAATTGAGAAATAAAAGAAACTTGAGGAAGAAGTAGAAGAATTAAGAGAGAGAATTTGGGTTAATTTTCCTGATACTCCTTTCATTGCTATCAGTCCTTTTGTAACATTAGTAGGGACCACACACTTAAATTGAAAATACTCTAACTTTAATAGCTAAAGTGTAACAATTAAAAAGTAAAGGGATTAAACTTGTAAATAAAATTGGCTACAGCCTTCCTGATAGGAACTCCACTTGTGCGGTCCAGATTCAAATGTCCTCTTCTTCTCCTTCTTTTAGATGATCGCCACGTGCCCCAAAACTCCCTTTCAGACCATACCACTTTGAAGTCCCCATAGTTTCATACTTAGATTTTTCAGATACGAAACCCTCTTCTCTCTCAATCTCTTTCTCCATCAGAAAACCACCCTCTCCAGAATTTCCGTCGTTCACCGCCTCTCCCGTCTCAACCCCTACCTCTTCAGTTCCGCAGCCCACGCTTCCCATGACAATACCGTCGGGATTGAGAGATCCTTGTCCCCAAGGATAGCACGCCGGAAACGTCTTTTTGATAAAGGAGGCTTCTTCCCAAGTAATTAGATCTAATTCCACTAGACTTCAACTGACCCTAACTTGTTTTCTCTCTTTTCCTTTTACCAGGGTCGTGCGTTCAGCAAGGATTTGGAGAACCTAGATCGAAAAATTTCCCCCATCGTCTATTGGCGGAAGAAGCATCGAAGGTATGTGTTTCACACCGATTTGTTTTTTAAGAAGAGATACGTGAAAAACTGGATGAATTTTTTACCCCTGTGGTAGATCCAAACGGTAGGCTGTGTTCCCAATTTTTTCTAAGATAGAAAATGGTCCATAATATTTCGATGAGAGCTTCAAGTTTTTCCGAAGATAAACTGAATTCTCTCGGAAAGGTTGGAGCTTGAGATACACAAATTCCCCAACTTCAAAATTTCTATCCTGCCTCTTTTTGTCTGCAAAAAAATTCATTCGGCTTTGAGCTTGTTGTAGATTCTCCTTGACCTGTTCAGTAATTTGCTGCCAACTTGTCAAAAATTCTTTAGCCTCCTCATTGTTAGTACCCAAATAGGGATCCAGTGATAAACTTGAAGGAGTATACCCATATAGAGCTTCAAAAGGTGTCATCTTTAGACTAGTGTGGAATTTGGTATTATACCAATATTCTGCCAAGGGTAACCATTTCAACCATTGTTTAGGTTGATCACTAGTCATACACCGTAGGTATTGCTCTAGGCACTGATTAACACGCTCAGTCTGTCCATCAGACTGTGGGTGATATGAAGAGCTCATATGCAGCTGGATTCCCAATAGCTTGAACAGTTCTTTCCAAAAAGAACTGGTAAACACCTTATCTCTGTCACTCACAATACTCACTGGTAATCCATGCAGTTTGTAAATGACATCTAGATACACCTTAGCAACTGAGTGGGCTGTATAAGGGTGAGACAGGGCCACAAAATGTGAGTATTTTGTAAATCTGTCCACAATAACCCAGATCACCGTCTTACCCCAAGAATTTGGCAAGCCTTCTATGAAATCCATAGAGATGTGAGTCCAGGCCTTATCTGGAATGGCCAAAGGCTGTAGTAGACCTTGATAGGAACCCAATTGTGATTTTTTTCGAGCACATACCTCACAGTTTTTGACCCACTTTAGCACGTCATCCCTCATTTTACCCCAGAAAAACACTCTTTTTATCCTGTAATAAGTTCCAGTAGCACCATAATGACCACCATAGGGGGTGTGATGCATTTGAGAGAATATCATAGCTCTAAGACTCTGGACTTCTCCAACTACCAGCCTCTTCTTATACCTTATGACTCCTTCTGTGATTTGAAAATCAGGAAAACTAGTATCATCCAAGGGTTTAGTTTCAATGATATTCTGTACAAAGTTATCCCTCTCATAACTTTATTTTACCAACTCTACCCACTTAGGAACCATAGTAGAAATAGCAACACAGGATTCATCATTGCCTCCCCTCCTTGACAATGCATCAGTTGAACTGTTATCACTGCCCTTCTTGTATTGGATCTCATAATCCAATTCTAGCAGTTTAGTAATCCACCTTTGTTGAACTGGGGTCACCACCTTTTGATCCAGTAGGTGTTTAAGAGACTGCTAGTCTCTCTTGATAGTGAACCTTTTTCCCTGTAGATAATGTTTCCATTTCTGTACAGCCATCAACACAGCAAAAAATTCCCTTTCATAAATTGAAAGTGCTTGATTTCTTGGACTTAAGGCCTTACTCATGTAAGCCAAGGGTCTGCCTTCTTGCATGAGTACAGCTCCTATTCCCTTTCCACTAGCATCAGTTTCTACCATAAATTTCTTGGTGAAATCTAGTAAGGCTAGTACAGAAGATGTTGACATTGCTTCCTTCAACTGCTGGAAAGCCACTTCAGCTTTTGGATTCCATCCAAAGTTATTCTTCTTAAGCAAGGAAGCTAGTGGTTTACTAATCAGCCCATACCCCTTTACAAATTTCCTGTAATAGCCTGTTAAGCCTAAGAATCCCATTAATTATTTGATGGTTTTAGGAGTAGGACACTTAACCATGCACTAAATCTTCTCTGGATCAGTAGCTACTCCTTGGCTGGAAATTATGTGCCCCAGGTATTCTATTTTCTCTTGGCCAAAACTGACATTTGCTTCTTTTAGCAAAGAGTTGGTTCTTCCTCAACAATTGTAAGACCACTTCCAAATGTTTGAGATGTTCTTCTTGAGTGTTGCTATAGATCAATATATCATCAAAGAACACTAGCACAAATTTCCTCAGGTGTTCCCTGAACACTTGATTCATCAAGGATTGAAAGGTGGCTGGTGCATTGTATAACCCAAATGGCATAACCAGGAACTCATAATGCCCATTATGAGTCATGAATGTTGTTAAATACCTATGCTCCTCAGTCATGAGGATCTGGAAATAACCAGACCTCAAGTCAATCTTAGAAAAATAGTTAGCCCATTTTAGTTCATCTAGCAATTCATCAATGATAGGTATAGGGTAGTTATGCTTTATAGTCAACTCATCAAATACATGTAATCCACACACAGCCTCCAAGTTCCATCCTTCTTCTTGACCAATATTACAGGAGAAGCAAATGAACTTTTGTTATCCTGTATTATCCCAGTGTGTAACGATTCACTTACAATCTTTTCAATCTCTTCCTTGTGAGCATGAGAAGTCCTATAAGGATACTGTTGTTTTGGCTGAATTCCAGGTTTCAACAAGATTTGCTGTTCCACTCCCCTCATTGGAGGGAGTCCTACTGGTTCCTCAATTACATCCTGGTATGATTCCAACAATCCCTTCAGTCTGGAATCTTCAACTAGAACCACTTGGTTACTAGTAATCAAGTAAATCTCTTCAATTTCATCTGTAGCCTCCAGGTGTATCAACTGATTCAAGGTGGTATCAGCCAATAATTTGCAATCAGTTGTAGATGTAAGAGCTTGTAGCTTCACCCTTTTACCCCACAACGTAACTGTGAATATCATATTAGCATAATCTAGCTCAATGGGTGTGCAGGACTTGAGCCAATCCCCTCCTAAGATCAAATCACACCCTTCACTTTCCAATAGCCTTAAGGGGTAAGTGAACTGATGTCCTTGTATTTTCCAATTGAAAGGGTTCACTTGTTGTGAGCTGATCAACCTCTGTCCATTAGCCACTTTTACCAACAAGGGTTTAGTAGGGACTAGGGAACATTCCAACCTTTTTGCAGTTGCAGATTGTATAAAACTGAGTGTACTCCCTGAGTCGATGAGTATGTGCAGCTTGTGTTTCCCATATTCTCCAAACAACCTCATAGTAGTAACTCCATCTTCCCCTGATATAGAATTCAAGGTCATTTGCACCTCATCCATTCCTTCAATACCAGCCACCAAGCCCTCCAACTGTTCTGAATTTTCCTGTACAGCTGGTATAAACTCTTCTTCTGGCATGATCATATAAGAGATTTTATGTTTACGTTTGTGCCCATACACAAATGGCTCATCACAATTGTAACAGAGTCCCTTATCCCTCCTAGCTGCCATCTCAGTAGCTGTTAGAATCGTAAATGGTACTTTAGGATTCTGCCCCATTGATTTCGGTTGGTTGTTAGTTGGTGGTTGTTGTTAGTTGGTGGTTTAATTTTCTTTGTTAGAGCAGCCACAGACAACTCTTGTTTCCTTCCCAGTTTGATGGCATGTTGCAAGGTAGAAGGCTCAAACATCGCAATGGCATTTTTCAAATCATCATTAAGCCCACTAAGGAAGCTAGCAACAAAATATGCCTCAGAAAATTCTTCCCCACTAAATACAATCAAGCAAGCCTTCAATTCTTCAAACTTATCAACATACTCTTTATAGGAGCCAGTCTGCTTGAGTTTGTTAAAGTCAGATACCACAGCCATATCTTTAATTTCCTCAAACCTAGCTGATAATACTTCTAAAAATTGTGCCCAGGTAAGCTCAATTCTCCTTTGACTAATGTTTTGATACCACAAAGCAGCTTTTCCATCAAAATAAAGAGAAGCAAGTGTTACTTTCTGGTGATCAGTTAAGTTTGGAACAAGCTTAAAATAGCTATTACATTTAATCACCCATGACCTAGGATTTGACCCATCAAATTTAGGAAAGTCTAATTTAGGTACAGGGTTATGGAAATTTGTACCATCAGTGAGCTGTTTAACCTTGGATGTTTCCTGGAACTGGTTGAATGACACTGGAATCGATGAATCAGTGCATGGGCTACCCAGAATAGAGCTGCCATCCATCTGATATTTTCCTTGGTCTATATTCAACAACTGTAGCTGCATAGCTGCTAGGGCATGAGTCACATGCTCAAACTTTTCCTCTATTTTGCCAGCTAGTCCATTTATAGATTCCCTAAGTTTAGCTTCTGTTGCTTCCACCTTTAATGATTCCGTTTGGATTAACCCCTTTAATTTCTTTTGTGATTCCTGCAGGTCCTTGAAGCATGTATCGTCAGCCATGGTACCAAAATCGAGGCTCTGGGATACCAAATGTTAAGCACGAATTTGTATAATTTTTTTTTTTTTTTTTTTCTGAATTTGTTTGTATATTCTGGAATTGAGAAATAAAAGAAACTTGAGGAAGAAGTAGAAGAATTAAGAGAGAGAATAGAGAAATTGGAGAGAGAATTTAGGTTAATTTTTGTGATACTCATTTCATTGCTATCAGTCCTTTTGTAACAATAGTAGGGACCACACACCTAAATTGAAAATACTCTAACTTCAATAGCTAAAGTGTAACAATTAAAAAGTAAAGGGATTAAACTTGTAAATAAAATTGGCTACAACCTTCTTGATAAGAACTCCACTTGTGCGGTCCAGATTCAAATGTCCTCTTCTTCTCCTATTTTTAGATGATCGCCACGTGCCCCAAAACTCCCTTTCAGGCCATACCACTTTGAAGTCCCCATAGTTTCATACTTAGATTTTTCAGATACGAAACCCTCTTCTCTCTCAATCTCTTTCTCCATCACAAAACCACCATCTCCAGAATTTCCGCCGTTCACCGCCACTCCCGTCTCAACCCCTACCTCTTCAATTCCGCAGCCCACGCTTCCAATGACACAAATCCATGAAATTCTACAAAGTCCTACAGAATCCATTAAAATCCTGATTTATAAAGTTCCGCAGAATCCTGCAAAATCTTAAAAGTCATAAAAATTCTGCAAAATCTTTTAAATCCGCATGACTTTTTTCACCTAAATGTGCAATAATCCAATACTCTCCCCCTAAATGTGCAATAATTTTGTTGGACAAAACGCATTCCATGCGGGAATAGGTCTGTGAGCAGGGGGCAGATCCAGAAATTTAATGTGGGATGGGCTGAAGAGTAAGCATTTGACACATTAAATTTTCATCAAAAGTATATTATGAACCAATTTCATCGTTTGCATTTTATGTGTATTTTTAAATAATATTAATTATTTTACTAAAGGTGTTAGTTTGATAGTAATATTATATAGTGAAACAATTGATACTGTTTTGAGTTCCACAATAAAATTGGTTTAAAAAAAACTTACGCAAATTTCATATATAATACCCAAAATTAATACTATGAAACTAAACTTGAAATATTGTGAATTAAATCACAACCTCAAAATAACAACCTTTGAAAATTTATTGAAAGCTTGACACACATTCACCAGCCCTCCACCAAACTCCTTTTAAATCTGTAAAATATTAATGAGATTAGGGTGAGCAATATAACTTGCATAGTGTGGCTCTCTTTATCACAGCTAAATTAGAATTATTCACGGTATGGACCAAAATAATTATTTGAAAATATTTGTGTATGTACCGAAGTTCGGTTATTTTAAAATTCGAGTGCTCGTGTCTGTACCAAAATTTTGGTATGGTACGATACGCATATTTTATTTTTATACGAATTAGAACGGATTTTCAATTACAAACCGACCAGATAAGATTGGTACGAAACGGAACGGAACGGAAAAACTAATTTTTTTACTTTTTTTTTGTTATACTCTCATTTTTTAATTTTTTTTTTTTTTTAAAAAGCATATACTCCCTCCGTCCCTGAGTAAACTTCTCACTTCTTTTTGTTGAATGGTTTAAGAAAATGTATTTGTTTATTAATATATGGTGGATCACATGTTGACTTTTGGGATAAAGTAATGAATAGTGTTGAAAAGTGAATTAAATGAGTGGTACTTTGGTAATATTGTTTGAATTTGAAGGTTAAAGTTTATATGTAGTAGAGTGTTGTTTTTGCCATATGGAATGAGAAGTTTAGTGAGGCACGGCCTGAAAAGGAAAGTGAGAAGTTTACTTAGGGACGGAGGGAGTACCTTTCTAAGTTCATATATAACATATTATATGATTATGGATAAAAACAAAATGTAAATAACCACCAATAGTGTATCTAAAATACGATATATAAAATATATATTTAAACAATCCTTTTGAAATATCTTTGTGAATATAAAGTGCAATATTAAAATCACATTGATTGTGATTCCTGACACAAAATACACCATATCCAAATTTTTATTAAGAGATGAATATATATTTAGAATGAAATTAAATAATGAAACAAGTTAAATTTAAATTATTTTGATATACAACTAAAATGAGTTAACGGTTTAGAACTTAATAAGATATATAAAATAATATTTTTATTCTGAAATATGGAGATTAATTATGTTATCCAATAGTGGTATTTGAATTCAATAATACTATAATATGAATACAAAATATATAATAATTATATTTTAATATATATTTTATTCGATTCTGTTCAGTTCGATACAGTCTCATTCGGTACAGTAATTTGGTAATATCTAGATATGTACCAAAAAAATCAGTTCAATTTCAATACGGATAAAGTAAAAAAAAAAAAGTCAACAATTTTTTTTGATTCGATTCTTTTTCGGTGCAGATTTCAAATCGAGTTCAGTAATCTTCAAACCATAAACAACCCTAAGTTAAATATCACATACTAATCCCCTTGTCCTCAAAGAAACATCATTTTTAATAATATATCCTTTTTAAATCTTAATACTCAAATTTAGTATAAATTTGTATATAACTTAGTGATTAAGAAAGAAACTCTATTTTTAATAATTTATCCTTTTTAAATCTTAAAACTCAAATTGAGTGTAAATTTGCTAATAACTTAGTTATTAAAGAAGAAACTTCATTTTTAATAATGTATCATTTTTAAAACTTAAAACTCAAATTGAGTGAGGTATTAATGATTACTTCTTGGGGTATTACTAATTTCTACTTGAAATATTTTATTTATTTTTTTAATCCAAATGCATATCATACATTTAAGTGCACACTTTAACTATTCAACATTAGACAAAATATCCAATCAAACATAAAAATCTCCACATATAGTTAATGACGTGGATACAGATGAAGTGAAATAACTTTTCTTTTTTGCCGCCTAAAATTGTTGAATAATGAGTCTTAGAATTATTATTAATAATCTTAAATATATAATAGCAACATCTTTTCCAAATATAGTTTGGGCGCCAATTTGTCTTGGCCGTTGATCGTTTTCGATGCTTCTTATGGTTGTCGTTCGATTCATTTCTATGTTAGACATGATATTGTTTTAATTGAGTCATTTATATTCATTTGTGTACATTGGCTCTTATTCCATATTTGGTTTGTATTCTTCCATGATATGTGCAACCGTTACACTTAATACACCTATATATATGTGTGTGCTTTTGTTGTTCTTGTGCACCATTGTTCACATTTCTTTCTTTCTTTTTTCCTTTTTTTTTTTAAGATGATTCTTTATATTGAATATTTTTGGAATTTTTGTGAAGGTCGACAGTGATGGTTATGTTATTCTTCGTCGACTTTGTTGGTGATAAATCATTTGATGATATGTATCCATAGTCGCATGGTTTCGGTGTTGTATTTTTTCTTTGGATTGAGTTATCCAACTAGGTTTTTTGCAGACGCTTGTGACATTGTCATCGAGATGTTTTGTAGTTACATGTGCATGTTTGAGGGTTTCTTTTTTACTTTCTTGTGGTGTTTATTGGTTTATATTTTTGTACCTAATTTTGATGTATTGTACATATAATGTATTGTATTTTCTTGAAACCATTGTATATAATTATTTTTGTATATTAGAATGTATATAAATTTAGCTCGAAAAATTTATAATATAAACTAAATATTGTATTATGAAAATATCATGATATCACTGTTATTTTAATTAGTGGGTTAAAAAAAAGTTTGGTAAAATCTTTTTGTAGTGGAAATTGTAGTTCTCTTAAAACCAAATTCTTCTATGTTAATGCCTTCTCCTGCTTCATCAGAAATTCTCTCTAGTAATTGCTCTCGGTCGTATAAAAAATAATCTCTATCGAAATTAATTCTTATAGAAATTGAGATTTAATTTTTGCTACAAATCTAATCTCAACGTTCAAATATGAAAGTAAAAGATTGTTTCTCCTATTATCTTAATGATTGAATCTCTCATAACTCTAATATAACTCTCTTAGAAGGTTGTAGGTTTTTTTTAGTAAATAGTAGCAACAATCGTGGAGAGATTAAGGTGTTGAGCCAATTTTTTGTTAATTAACAATTGTGGACGAGAAAAAATTGGGAGGATGAGTGGTGGTCTGACAGCCATGGCTAAAGCTCATTGATGAGAATGAATAAATTTGGGTTTTTTTCCATAATTAAATAATTTGATGAGAATGAATGAATTTGGATTTTTTTTTCATAACTAAATAATTTGTGAGTGGGTCTTAGACGTGAACCGTGGGATCAACAATTTGGCTTCATTAGAACCAGCCCACTTATGTGCTCCATGAGGAACTAATGAAATATATTATCTGCTTGATTTTTTGTTTATGGTAATACAATACTCCATTTCCAAACCCATAAGATTTATAATATTAGTATATAAGTTAAATACAATATAATCCATATAATATAATACAAAATATGCTTTTATTTTATTTTTCCGGAAATTCTACATAATTTTTTATAATCCAAAAAAAAAATTTAATATTTTTTCATTTCAAAGAAATTTTAATTAGCAACAATATAGTAATAAATCTCATATTTAATGTAGATTGTAGATATAATCTTTAGTCACTCTTTACCTTTATATTTTATAGGGTTTATGGGGTATGCAATATTTTAATATTTTATTGGTTGACGGATTCTACATTTATAGGGTTTATGTATAAAATATTTTAATATTGATTTACCATATTGTTCTTAGCAAGATTCACCAAAATCTGAGCTTATCTTTGTTTACTATTTTGGCCAATAATCAATGTATAGGTTGTTGTGCATAATTTCGTATAAACTGAAAAGGAAATAATCATAGTCCACATTTTTTTAGTTTTTTTTGGTTCAGTGCCATATCAATTACTCCCTCCTATTCAAAATAGATGTCATTTTAGATTAATGCACACATATTAAGATAATCATTGAGTTCCTTCAATACCCTTAATTAATAGCTTTGAAATTCTACATAACACTTTAAAACCTATCATTATCTAAGTTATTTTTAATAATTTTAGGGGTATATTTGGAAGAAGTATAATTAATTAACCTTGAAAAGTGTAAAGTGACATCTAAATTGCAAATGGTGTGAATAGCTAAAATGACATCTATTTTGAATTGGAGGGAGTAATTTTTAATCTTTATTGTCTTTTCATTTATTTCCAACCTTCCTTTGCATGTGGTTGTTTATCCTAAGCCGGTCGACTTTTTGTTCTAATTTCTGTGGTGGATGTGTTTATTTTTCAAATTTTCTAAATTTGTCGGTTTCGGTTGCAGAATGGTTGTGTCTAATTCATTGAATAAATACTTAACGAGTTCTTTATTTTTTCACTATCGATGCTTTTGACGAATTGCATGTAGATGATCTATAATTTTTTTTTTTCTTTTTTCTTGATTTATTGTAAAGTGTCCGATCTATATTTGTTATTGTTGACTTATTTCGAAGGTATGGAAAGTAGAGTGGTTTTCCCTTGGAGTCCTACTGTTGTTGAGAGGTTGAAGAGTAGATTTTTGTTTTTGGATGATGATGCTTTTTACTTGAAGTATGTACCGGTTTTGGATTCGGAGTTCCTGGATTTTATGGTAATTTTTTTTTCTCTAGCTGTAGTTTTATCGGATTTGATATAATGCCCACCGGTGGGCATAAACTTATACATCACCGCGAATGTGATAATGACACGTAAGCAAATTTAAGTAATCAATTAAAATAATAATGGGGCCCCTATTTAAATGTGCTTATGTATCATTATCACATTCGCGGTGGTCATATAAGTTATGTCCACCGGTGGGCATTATATCAAATCCGGTAGTTTTATTTAGTGTTATTGTACATGGGTAGTATTGATTTTTTTTTTTAGTAGATGGAACGTTAAGGATCGATTATTTTGGTTGAAATTTTTAATATATGTATTATTTTCCATAATACATGCAATTGTATTTTCACTATACTCTTCAGTATAAATAACTCATATCCTAAAGTGAGAACAATTAATACTCTTTAGTGAAAACAACTAATACTTTTCAATAATTCATGTATGAATCAATTTCACTCTATACATACTCTTAGTTTAATATTTTATATTGTTGTATTGTGGTACACTAATTAGTACAGGGCAATTATAGGGAGAAATTAATTCATTTATGAACCACTTTGAAAGATATTAGTTTTTTATTAAATGGTATTACTTGCTTTAAGTAAATGATATTAGCTTTGGAGGGGACAAGTTGCTTTCACTAAAAAGTATGAGTTTAGAGGTACAAAGAGTATGAGTTGTTCCACTAAAGGGTATTAGTTGTTTACACTAAAGAGTATTAGTTGTTCTAATAAAAAGTATTACATATTTTTTCAATATCAATGTGTATGATTATTATCTATAAATTTTATTTTAAATCTATAAAGTATAGAGCAAAAATGGTTCATACATGAACCATTTGACATATCTTAGTTGTTTTCACTAAAGAGTATTAGTTTTGTAGGGTATTAGTTATTTTCATTGTGGTATTAGTTGATTACACTAAAGTGTATTAGTTGGTTATACTAAAAAGTATTGTAAAGTGATTCATGTATGAAACAATTTCACTCTATACAATTTTTTTTAATATAACTTTTAATAATAAAAAAATTCTAGCTCAACCATATATAAACTATTTAAGTTTTCCTCCAGAATGTTAATCGACTATATATAAATTATTTATATCTTTAAATTTGGTTGTATTTATGATGAAAATCAAATAATTATTTACACCCTAAATAATATTATGGTTGTTTTTCCTCTATTTTTTTAAGCGCGATGTAAATTTTTTGGAGAAGAATCATATTTTATTATATTTAAAGTACTTCAAAACAAAAGAATTCCCCCTATTTATTATGAATATAAGTTTATTGGTGACACAAATCTTCACATAATTCGTCTCACTAAAGTTTCATTTAAATCTATTATAATTGTTGTATTGCATGAAAATGGTTAATTTTTTTTTAAGAAGTATAATGATATTCATGTTGGAGCAACAATGATTTTTGTAAGGACCGTAACTTAGAGGTGATAGGAAAATTAGGATTTTAAACCTCTGGGCGGACAATTTAAGGACATTAACTTTTAAAAGTCAAGATTTGAGGTCAAATCAGCCTGAATCAAAGCAAATTGGACTGATTGGCCCGACTTGGCTTGAAATTCGCACTTATTGACATGATTTAAATTGAATTTGGGTTGATTTTTTATCCAATTCTAACTGATTTGAGTTGATATGACAAAGATTATAACTACTTTTAAAAATTGTTGTCCTTAATTTGTCAGCTCTGAAAGCTACAATCCTCTCTTTTCAATCTGAATAGTTACTGTCCTCATTTTGCCCCTTCCCCCAACTAAGTAGATATCACTTTGAAGAGTTGGTGTCTGTCACTCAATCCTCAAGGTGAAAGTTAATATTTTGAAAATATTTTTTTAAGAATCGTAACTTTGGGGTTAACAATTTAATGACTATAATTTCCAAGAGTTGCGAATTTTGGCACAATTAGCCTAATAAACTTAAATTGAGCCCGAATTCACCCCCAGTCAGGCCAAACTGTGTCAATTGACTCAAAATTTAGATCGAATTCAGCTCAATCGAGCCATGTAGCATAGTCTGATTGGAGTTTATTTTGGATGGTTTGAATTTGGCCATTAAATTTATTATTATTTAAATATTTTAAAAATAAATAACATTTCTTTTGTTTTATATATCAGAAATCAAATATGAAAATTATCAATTATTAATCAAATTAAATACTGTATTTTTTACGGATAATTTTTTTTATAGAATGTAGTTATCTTCCCACACTATTTTAATAAGTTCACCAACTTCTTAATTCATTACCCTTTTTGTTTACTAAATAAACCACTTTAAAATTATATCTTTATCCAACATGTAGTACTTACACATACGTTTCTAAAGATACTCATTCACCAATCTTCTTTAATTTAAATACAACTATCAAATATATTGTTTACTTCTTGGGTATTACTAATTATTATTTGGGTTTTTTTTTTTTTTTTTAAAAATCCAAGTGCATACTATACGTACACTTCGGTGCATACAAGAATCATTATTTATTCATATATATTTGATTAAGTTATTTCATATTACTCATGCATAATCCTAACATAAAATCTTCTACTACATAATCTAATTTGAAGGTTTAATTATAGATAACAAATATTTGAGATTAGCGTGATCTCATCCAACTTAAAATTTTGCATGATTATAGTTTTTTATATATATTATCGAAATATATGGCCTAGACATCTCCTACTAATGGTTAAACGGTGAAATAGATAGGCAGAATTTATTTAATCTATTAATGCACAATTGTTAGAACCAGGTGGCTTAGCCCACATGGCCACTGGGTTTCTCACTTTAGTGAGTGATCCAGGTTCGATTTTCTTTGTGAACGAATTAAGGGAGTTATAAGGTGGCTTGGAGAATTCTTGGAGTATTTGGGGGTGGAGTATTTGGGGGCTTGGTGAACTAACTTCTAACTACTAATATTTTCCGATAAAATAAAATGCACAATTGTTGTACATGTAGTGGTAATTCAATTTTCTCCTTAAAGACTCGGTAATTATATCAAGTATTTGGTATCCATATAACCTCTTCAATAATACGACCGCTAAGTCCATATTATTCATGTGCATAGTCAATTTCAATTTCAGCATGTTGATCATGTGAGGTGTTTTTTCTGTTAGGAGAGTGTAAATTGTTTAACTTTTTTGACACAAATCTTCCTTTTACTGAAATGTTGTCATTTTTTGCGGTGAACAAGTCATGGTGCATACATTGATGGAAGAAATCAAAGCACTTCTATGGCATTTGGATCACGGGGAGAGAGTTGAGATGTCCGAATTTCATATTTGAAGATGAGGCTTTTCAACCCAAAGTATTAATCTAGGATTTTAAAGTATTTTGAGAGCTTTGTTTTCTTTGTTTTAATATATTCAATATTCATTTGTGGAGTAATAAATTGTACTTTGTTGTAAACCTTTGTGTTAAAAAATTTAGTAGATTTAAATAACATGCTTTATAAAAATATATAAAGATTGTTCAACACAAATAGTCAATCAATCTAGAGATTTACCACGATTATTTGAAATTAAAGAATTCTTAATCATAATAGCGGAATGGATCGATTTGAATCAATTCTTACACAACTGGGATGATGGTTTCTCAAACAACCAATATCACCATTTCCTCAATATTCTGTAGAGAGAATACACAATATGTAGTGAACGTACTGATGTTTAGGGAACATAATCCTATTTATGATAATAAGTTATCCTTTTCTTTTAGTTTGGTACCTCGATAAATTAAAAATTTCTAATGGTATCTACACATAAAGATCATGATCATTTTCTATTGGATTATTTGGGCTTTAAAAGTCTGTGGATTTAGAAAAGTCATAGACTCCGTGCAGAGTTTGACTGACTTTTTTTATTGATTTACATGGATTTTCATAGACTTGATAGGATTGTGGAATACAATTTTTTTTATTGATTTACATGGATTTCCATAGACTCTGGCACTGAAACTATTGATGCAAGTGTATATGGAACACAATTGTATATAAAATAAGTTATTCAAATTGTTTAGAAAAAATACCAAAATTACATTAGTTAAAAAAAATACTTTATTATTCTCATCTTCATTCCCATCATCTTCATTTCCATCACCGTTATACATGAGCCTCATTTCCCACATAGCATTAGCAATACTCATTTTTCATGCATTAGCTTCCATTCTTTGTTGTGGTTGGCCTTGAGAAAACAATTTTTAAATTTTTTCTCTCCCATGTCGAAATGTGGTGAATCTTGATCATTTTCATATTCGATTGGAAGTTCATCAGAGCGACATTTTTTTTCAAAGAAAGTTGTGTAATCCAGCACAAGCCAATAACTCTGCTTGTGTGCTTTTCAAAATTGTGAATCGCCATTTGAAAATATCAAAAATTCTCTCAATCACATTTCTTAATGATGCATGACGAAGATTGAATAACTCACTTGCATTTCTGGGTTGACAACCTTGACCAGCAAAATCTTTTAGATGATATCGAACACCACGTAATGGAAGAAAATCTCTGGTTGTTAGAAGAGATTTTGGAAAGTGAAACCTATTCATATTGTTAGAAAAGGATCAAAGAAAATCCATAGACTGTTGAATATCCAAAGATTTTTTAAGACTTTTTAAATTCTATAGAAATCTCTGGTTGTTAGAAGAGATATTGGAGAGTGAAATTTATTTATATTTTTTTTAAGAAAATCAAAGAAAATCCATACAATATTAAAATCTATAGACTTTTAAATACCTAAAATAATTTTAAGACTTTTTAAAATCCGTATTGAATACCTCAAAACTTTTAAAGATTTTTTAAAATTCGGATTGAATACCCTCAGACTTTGAAAGTCTTAAAAAATCCTGCAGACTCCACAAATAAAATACACCCCCCTTAATACTCATATAAGCCCATAACTTAAACTGTAATGGATCACTTTAATTGGGTTTCTTTAAGACAACTATACACATTTAATTTGACACGTATATTGAATATTTCCAACACTTTGTCCTTTGGAAGGGTGTGTGTTATACTCAAATGTAGTGTTATCTATCATTCATTAAAAAAAATACAAAAAATCTCAATAATAAGTAGTTTTATTTATTTTTTAGTAAAAAACATATAAAAGGCTATGTTAGAGGATTTTTTTTCAAAACAAATGTTTTTTCGTATTGAGCACAGTATCATCTCTAGTTGTTCATTGTCTAATATATCTTACAGAATTATTCTCTTCAAAAGTTCTTCGATTTGAAATTTAATAAAATCTGTATTTACAATAATTCATATACTTTAAGGTTCAAATTTTATATTCAATTAAATAAGAGCAACACTCATTTGAAATTATTTAAGTAAGACTATAGCTCATTTAAAGAATATGCAACAAGTATTCTAAGTGTGTCATACCAGGTCAAATAAATAATCCTAAGAAAAATAAATACACCAAGGCTAAAATAGAAATCTTGCTCCCAGGTGTGTTACTATAAGGACAAGTATACGTTACTTTAAGAACAATTATGTGTTACTAGCCGTTACAAAAATAAATATATGTCCTTGCAGTAACTTTAAACATAAATATGTGTTTCTATAAGGACAAATATGTGAATATTTAATCCATTATTTATCTCTTTAACTCTAAGTTTTTTTCCCTAATTTGTACAAGTTTTGTTCATACAATAACATAATTTTGTTCATATAATAACACATTTTTCAATATGTTGCATGTGTTAAAATAAGTTCAAATATGTGTCCATATACTACAACATGCCTTACATGTGTTAAAATAAGTTCAAATATGTGTCCTTATACTACAACATGTTATACGCTTATAGTAACACAACCTGGGAGCAAACTTCTACATTTTGTGTTTGCGTGAGTTTTTTAGACAGATTCACTTGACCCGATCTAACCCTGTTAGGATCTGCGAAATATTTCAATTTGTGCTACAATTAATGGATCCTTGATCCCTGAAATTTTTATATGAGAGTTTATCATTAAATAAATTTAATTGTAATGATAAATATATTTAGCCATAAATTATTAACTAAGGAATGATATATAAATATATATATGTATATAAATTAAAGATTATGTTGAAGGAAAATTGATTATTTGGAAGATTATTTTGAGGAAATTTAAAATTAGTGAATGTTGTTGAAATTATTGAGCTTTATGTGTAATTTAATTGTGTTGAATATAAATGTCGTGTGTTGGAATTTATATTTAATTGGATGCACATCAATCTTTTAAATTTCATATTAAAATTGTGAATTTTATGTGTTTCTTATCTCATTTTTATATTTTTACACATATGTTAATTGTAAAATTTTTTTTTGGAGAAATAACAGATTTTGTTATATTAAAGTATGTCACAATCAAAGAATTGTCCCCGATTTATTATGAATGCGAGTTTATTGATGATACACATTATCGTATGTTTCGTCTCACTAAAGATTGGTTTAACTTTGTTAGAAGCGTTGGATTGCGTAGAAATGATAACATTATTTTGGTTATTTTTGGAGCAAGAATGACTTTTGTTGTTTGTGCACCAATGTTGAATACTTTATATTGATCTTTTTAATTAAGTCACATTGTTTATTCTTTAATTTGTATTGCTCAGTTTCAACGACGATATAATATGTTGTTATTGTATCGAAGGTTTATTATTTTATTTGGAAGTTAAGGTTTACAAACAGTTCATTATTGGGTTATAAGGATTTGAATTGTATGACTTTTATTATGATCCGTGATACATTTTTCTATATTTATCTTAAATCTTTTTTTTTTTTTTTGGTAATTGTTACCGCTATTAATATAAAATTGTTTTCCTAAACTTTTTTAAAATAACATTTACTTTATTATTGTATAACTATTTTAAAAATAAACAAATTTGCTTTTTTTTTATAAAAATTTAAATATGGAGATTATTAATTCTTAATTAAATTAATATAAAAAAATAATGATAAATTTATTATAAGGGACAATTATCTACACCCACTATTTTACTAACATCCACCTATTAATCTAATTTAATTTCAGTACAACCACCAAACGTATTCACTTTCCCACCTCTTAGTCCAGCAGTGAAAAATATGATAATCATCTTTCCACAAGAGCGTCTATTAGCAGAGGGGCTTAAAATTGGGTTTGAAGGGAACGATCCCTTTAGTATACGACCTCTCATATGCGTCGATTTGCATTTTTGTGTAGTTTATCTTATTCTCATTGAAGCTAACATCCGTGAACAAAGTAAGACCTTCAAAGAGTTTATCAGTAGACTTTAGTTCTTGGGAGTTCTTTGGGGAAGATGTGCAACCACAAAATGAAATTTGAGCTCGCTGGAAATTTTGTAGATGGTTATAAGCCCATTCAACTTTGAAGTTGACACGATGTACCGACCCCGACAAGCTATTTTTTTCCATGTTTCATATCACACTGTTTCTTCCAGATTCCCTAGGCTGCCTCACAATTTCCTCAAGGCTTATGCTCTTGCTATTATCTTGTCTTTTGGTGTGAAATTTCATAGTTGCTAGACCTACACCATCCTTAATTCCTAGCCACAAATTGAGCTTTTTCCAAATATGTGCAATCGACGGGTAGAAGAAAAAAGCATGAATGGTGTGACAATTAGGAGTTATATAAATCATTAATCATTTTCCATAAAAATAAAAGTACAGACTTTAGGAGGAATATTGAGAGACCAAATTTGTTGTCACCATATTGTTTCAAACTCTTTGTTAAAAGTATCTTCTTTCTTGTGTTGACTAACTTTTCTCCTCAAAAAAATAATATATCCAGATTTTATAGAAAAAATCCCTTTAGTATCCGACCTCCAAAAATGCAAATCGCTATGGTTTGTTCCACAAATGGGAGTTCATTTGAATAATAGCTTCTATTTAAAAAAAAAAAAAAAAACTCTTTTTTAAAAGATCTTCATTTCAGATGTCTGATGGGAGTAAAAATGATCAACTAATGAATCATTTGCCGCCCTTGATTTGAGTCGACCATCATCTTAGTAAATATTGTTTGTGTGTTTGTTCCTTTATTAATATAAAATAATTTTAAAAAAAATACTTTTAAGGATCGTAACTCTGGGGCGACAAAGAGAGAACCATAATATTTTGGGGGCACAAAATGGGGATCGTTACTTTTCGTGCTGGCAATTTAAGGACTGTAATTTTTAAGAGTCGCAAAATTAGGCACAATCGGCCATAATAAACCTAATTAGTGCGGACAAAATGAGGACTGTAATTTATTTGAAAAATACTCCTTTCGTCTCGCTGTTTATTTCACATGTGAAAGTGTCACGTTGTTTAAAAAAAAATGTGTTATGTGAGTGTAGAGTTGAATAAAATAATGATAATTTTATACATTATTCATTTTTTGTGATGCAGAATTATTTCTTTTTATGTGGCATGAAAATATTTGTGAAATGTCTTAATTAGGCAAATATCAAAGTAATCATGAGACGGAGAAAGCAATATCTTCAAAACCCCATTTATTTATATTTTATTGCAGGGTATTTTTTAATAAACTCTTTATCAATTAACTTAAATATATTTAATAAAAAAATAATTTAATAAATCCTCAAATTTTCACTATTTAACAGTAAAGAATAATTTGTGCATTATATTTGTCTTATTTAACATATGGAGTATAATTTAAATCTTATTTTTAAATGAAAAATTAACAAATTTTATTTTTTATTTAATGTTATTGTGTTAAAAAAATTAAACCAAATATGTAAGCGTATTAGTAATTTAATTTATAATAATAACAAAAATGAATGATAACATTTCATTTATTTTTGTAAATGTAAATGGTTTTTTCTGTGACTATTAGTTTTGGTTATTTTTGTTAAAGAAAAATAAAAGTCCATTATAAAATCAATCAAAAATAGAAGAAATATATATATATATATATGTATATATATATATATAATATAGAATAAAATTTGAAAATTAAAAATTAACGACTTCCGCGCGCGGGTAGAGCTGTTACTTTTAATAATAATAATAACAATTGAGATTAAGATGTTTGAATATTAATTGAAAGGTATGGCCATATACAACTTTAAGTCCTACGGCAGTTTCAAACCTTGACACAATAGTTTCCTCAAATAAACGTAAACTCACTAAACAAAGGTACATTATATAACAATAAAAATAAGAGACTGGATTTAACAAAAGATGGAGGAGTAAATATTACAAACTGTTCAATGAAAAGATAAAACTCAGTTAGTCCTAGCCGAAGAACGCAGTGGAGTTCTAGTGTTTTTATTGTGAGGCAATCCCAGTCTTCTACTCTTCTTAGCTCCATTTCCGGGCTCCTTAATTGCTGCCAACAGTTGCTCACCTCTCGAACTGTGCATGTTTTTCCTTATAAACGAACAAGCCTGCTTGATTTGGGGATCATCCATATCTTTGTCGAGTCTCCTTTTGCACGACATTCGTGCTGCCAAACGTAGATGGCCAGGAGGAATGGAGAAACCTGCATCTAAAATCCAAAACCACCATTATCATCAATCAATTAATATATGTTATGTAAATAGAACAGGACCCATAAAAGGATTATTAAATTTACCAGGTGGGTCTTCTCTGTATATCTCTGGGCTTGGAGATCTCAAAGCTGCATGATTATCATTTTCAGAAACCGGGAGTTCGCGATCTTTTTGACTCTTGAAAGATTTTTCAAGTACAGTAGGGGAAACTCTACAGGCTGTGGGTGTATCGACAGCTGGAATATGAGTAGAGCGCCGTGCTACTGAATCAGAGAGGTGAAAAATATATTTACTTCCTGTGCTCTCAATTTTATTCTGCATCGGTGTACTGTGTTTAATCTCATTGTCATCAACCTTGTTAAGTTTTGACCCAAAACCAGGACTTGTTCCACTAGGTTTAATCACATTGTTGTCAACCTTGCTATCTTCTGATCCAAAACTGGGACTTGCTTCATTGGGATTAGGACCACATTTATTTCCCAAACTAGGAGACACTGGGGAAGTGTCTAAGTTGTCTAACACAGATTTGGGCGATGCATTCCATATAGATGAATGAACAAATTCTTTTTGGCTTTCAATGAAACTTGAAAACCAGGGAGTGCTCTCTTTTGCATAGAAGAGAATGTACGCATTCTGCGATAGCACAAAATCTTCAGTGACCAGCACAACCTAGAACACAGCAGCCAAAAACAGTGCCATTTTAGGATAATCAGAAATGTTAATTAACTATTTGTCTGAAATACTAGACACAAAAAACTCAGTTGCATCTTTAGAACCATAGAGGAGGAGAAAGGATGGTTTTCACCCTTCTCCCTGAGGTAGTTCATGTGTAAAACAAAAAAAATCTGGATTAAAAGCCTAGACAGTTATTTACACACACACACAAAAAATGAAGGATCGTGTAAAATGTTCAGTACATTACCTTTGAATCATCAAACTTGCACCACATTGTTGGGGATAAGCGTATGAAGCAGTAGTAGTGCCCAGATGTTGATGTCAATCCAACATGCACCACAACAGCATATAGTACGTATTTAAGTTCTGTCTGCAGAGCAACCATAAGCATAAACAGGATTAAGTTCAATACATGTTATAAAAACAACAGATGAAGCACAGCAACATTTACTACAGCATGAGGGTCATGTTTAAGCTCCAAACCCACTTGCTAGACATCTTAGCCCAACAGACATTGACAAAAAGATAAATGATAAACATGAAACCTCTTTTAATAACGAAAAAGCAAGTTATTTTCAGCCACTATTCATCAAGCTACTCATCATTAAGCTATGTACACAGTTCATCACAGGACCATTTTCCCAAACTTACAACTATTTTTTATTAAGCACACTAAAATGAAATTCATTGTTTCCAAGTCATTTGCAATGGAGATGCATTAAATGCTTCATATGCTAATAAAAATAACCAGTATGGGCCTCACCTCACTCTTCTCGTTACTACCAGTGAAAGGCAGCAAGTCCAGCTCTAGTGGAAACGGAACATGTTTATAAATTTTCTGAACAAAGCCATCATCATTTTTGAACCTCTTCAAATGAAATACAGCCACTGGAGGGGCCTGATCAATGGAAAGTTTCTTCTCAACAGATACTTGCTCCCTACACTTTTCACAAGTAAACTTAGTATCTGGATCTTCAATCCTTTCAACCTTTGTGAAAGACTGGAGTGCTACTAATAAATTATCTGCGTCTTCAATCTCCAAACTCAGGTCAACTGAAGACTCATAGGTATCAGAACAATGACCACAGTTACAGCACTTTAGCTGCAATCATAAAGGATATGTAATTATGCAACCATAAATTGAAATTGATGATAAAAGGAAAATAAAAGCGAACACATACATTGCTGACAACACGACCACCAAATACTTGTTTCACGATGTTATCACTTGGTAAAGATGTGCAACCTTTACTTTCTGAATCATAACAATTTTCAAGCCTATCCAAAAAGCACTGAAGGAACTCATGAGCATCTTCCTGATGAAATCTCTTGAAACTTGATGAGATATCTGATAGTTTTACAGAGTCAAGGATCACAAACCAACATAAATGTCCTTTGTAATTTGTATACCTAAGACACCCCTAACAGTCATTCTATTAAGCAAAATAAATTCAGGCCAGTAGACCACCACCCAGGTAAAATTATATTTGTGATTGAGTATTTTTGTTATTAACCTAGCACTGGGATCCATAAGACTAAGTATTCAAATGACATTGATGAAATTTATGCATATCTAATGGGGAACCAAGAGAGGATACAGCTCAAGTTGTCAGCCATATTGTGAGGCGAGACGACACTGTTTGTGAGTGAGCACACGATCAATTCCCCCAGGGCACATAGCAAACAAAAACCTTCCTTGTTACCTGCAAATTATTATTTTTAAAAAAAACAATTGACTATCCAACACAATGATCGCCTGAATAACCATTCCAATTAAAGCAGCATGACAAAATTCAAAATTTGGATTGACTAACTTACAATTGGAATGCAGCAAATTCCCATCCGAAATAACGCCACGAAGAATAGGAACTGTGTGAATAAAGCATTGCAGCACTGAATTCAGAAAGCAAGTATTGCCTAAATTTTCCATTCCCGCTCCCTGTGGAATTTCAACAAATTTTATCATTAAAACTAACAAAGTTTCTAGAACTCAGATAAAGAAAAAGGAAATCATAGCTCAAAAATACGGTGAAAACTTTACCACTACAGAACGCTTGGTGTTATACTGGAAAGGCCAGGTGGAGCGAGAAAGGTTTGTCCCAACTTCCTCAGGTTTTTGCTCAGGCCCGACGGAGGGCCCGCTATCCCAAGGCGGCGACCGTTCAGATTTCTGAGGACTTCTACAAATTTCAGTATCTTTGGACCACGGTTGCGTCCAGCGAGGAGTGAAACTGGAAGTAAAAGTATGTGGCGGCGAAATCCTGTGGCGCTCGCCGGCGGTTTCAGTGTCGGTCACTTCGTCCTCCAGTGACTCAATTGCATCGTACAATTCAGGAGTTGCCTCACCGCTCGACGGCGACAGATAGTCGGAACTTGGGGAGCTCATTGGCTGAAGCAGGATTTGATTTGGGGAAGGTTTGCAGAGGAAACTAGGGTTTGACGAGATTTGGGAATGGAGTGGGAATCGGGAGGAAATGGGAGAAATTTAGGGGAATTGGAGGGAAATTTTCAGAAGTATTAGAATCAATTTTGAAAGAGAATTGGTTCTGATTTGGGAAATTTCTTCGTAAGATTGGAGGGATTTGAAAAAAGAGGAGGGAAAAAGCGTTTTTAGGAGGAGCGGGAAAATGAAAGCTAGAAATAATTGGAGTTGTACCGGCGATGCTTAGTGGTTGTACCCGGCGATGGGGAAAAAAAAATCAAAAAATGGTCCTATAAATTTGTTCGAGTTTATAAATAGTCCTATAAAATTTTACTCTCTCTGTTCCCTAATAATTTTTGTATGTGGGGTGTCACATTTTTTAAGAAAAACTACTTTATTGACTCTTTTGGACTAATAAATGAAGAGTATTTTGAAATAAAATAGGTATATTTGAAGTGTGAAAATTATTGTAGGTTATCTTTAAAAGAAAAGTGTGAAGATTAATTGGGACGGAGGGAGTATTTTATAAATTTTTGTCCTTTCAAAATCAATTTTGATTTTTTCGCTGGAATATTTAAATTTTGATCGAAAATTTGCCCTAATTTTTTATTTTGATCATGTTAACGGTTGTCCCTACAATCATTTGAACCGTCTCGCATTTAGGAAGAAAACCCTCGATTAATTTCATTTTCTAATTACACCTACCCCAAGAATTGCAACGTTAAAATTGTGAATTTCGTCCATTTTTTGTGGTTAATTTCGAGTGAGTTGTGTGCATATACTATTCTCTTCTCATTGATTTCGTCATCTCGATATCTTTTTTATCTAATTATGTGTGATTATACATCAAATTTTTGGTAATCTTCCGGTCAAAATTTAAGTTTTATGGTGAAAAGTACCAAAATTAATATCAAAAGGACCAAAGTTGATAAAGTAAAAACTTACACGATTATTTATGGACTCGGACAAAGTTACAGGATCATTTATGATTTTTTTCCCTGACAATACACGACTTAAAAACTAAAGTAGTACTTCTTTCGTACCTTTATTATTGGGCACAAAATTTAATAAAACTTATTTCATTGAAAAATTGGATAAAGTAAGGATATTGTGGAATAAAGTGAGACTCGTTTATTTGTTTGTGAGTGTTGTTTATTTTTATAAAGAAAATAAAAAAAAATTGGTGGACAACCAAAAAAGATGGTGGAAATAAGTTTGGCAAGGATTTTATATAAAAATGATTCATTATAAATTTATCGTAAAACTGTTTTAAAATATCAATTATGCATACCTTCAATTTGCATCTAAACTCATACTTTTTTTTTCAACTTAAGCCCATATTATTTTTTAATCAAATAAATACTCATAAATATAAATATAAATATTTTCACTATTTTTAGCAGATACTCCATATGTCCACTAAAAGTATGCAGTCATGCATAGACTATTTTACAACAATTCTTTTTCCTTCATTTGTTCATCATCCAACAATCACTTATGTTCTTTTTGGGTTTTAAGTAATTTTTAAAAATCAGTTTTTGAAAACCAATAATTTTTGTAATCTATAAGGTTTTTTTAAATCTGTGTTCTTTTTTTATTTTTGAGTAGTGTAGGTTTTAAATTTATTATGCAAAAGTAAAGAAGTGTTGTATAAATTATTTATAGGGTTGTGGGGTTAGAATTTCAAAAACATAATTTAAAAACCAAACCTAGAATGAGTTTTAGATTTCAAAATCCAATTTCGGATTTTTAAAACACAAAAAGAACATAATATTAGGTTTGAGTGTATATATAGAATGAAATTGATTTATATATATATCCAGTGAAATTGATCGTATATAATTCTTTATTTTCTTGTAATGAATGTGCATACTTTTAGTGGACGAGAGTGTATTATATATCAAATTAATTTAAAATATAAAAAAATTAAAAATAAGAAAATACAAACCATTTAAATATGCTTAAATTAAAAAATCAATTTAAAATCTATAAATAAAAATTTAGAGAATTCTAAAATTATATAAAATGGTTGAATTAAACAAGAATTCGTAATATTATTTTATTTTATTAACATTGAATAGTGACAAAGTATAGAGTGAAATTGTTTCATATATGAAACATTAAAGAATATTAGTTGTTTTCACTAAAGAGTATTAGTTGTTTTTACTGAAGAATATATTACTTATTTACACTGAAAAATCTTAGTTGTTCTGTGAAAACAAACTAAAGTTCTTTAGTGAAAACAACTAATACCCTTTAGTGAAAAAAACTAATATTTTTCAGTCAAAACAACTAATATTCTTCAATGTTTCATGTATGAAACAATTTCACTTTGTACATGCTCTTGAATAATGATTATTGTCAGAAATAAAAATAATATTGAATATAATTAAAATAAATTGTATAATTTATGTTAATAATATTTATATAATACTCCCTCCGTCCCGGTCTAAGTGTCCCATTTTTTTTGGTTGAATGGTTTAAGAAAGTGTATTTGTTTATTAATATATGGTAGAAAAGTAATGAATAGTGTTGAAAAGTTATGAATAGTGTTTAATAAAGTAATGAATAGTGTTGAAAAGTTGATTGAATGAGTGGCATTTTTGGTAATATTGTGTGAATTTGAAGGTTAAAGTTTATATGTAGTAGAGTGTTGTTTTTTCCATTTATGGAATGGGACACTTAGTGTGGGACAACCAAAAAAGGAAAGTGGGACACTTAGAGTGGGACGGAGGGAGTATGTTTTTTTTTAATTTTTTTTTTCCAAAAATGTCAGAATAAAAATAATTGAATAATTTTAGATCTTTTTAATTTAGAGTTTGAAAATTTAAAAAATAAGGTATCTTTTTAAAAATTTGATATTGTTTCACAATTGTTTGCACACTTGTTTTATTAATCTGTCCCATAATTTTTTGCATATTTGCATTATTCATCTGTCCCACAACTATTTGCACACACAAAAAAAAAAACTTTTATAAACTTTATCTCACAATATTCACATATTTACAAGAATTGATATTATTATTTGCTTTTTTGGGCCCACATTACGTACAATCTAACAAATTTCTTCACTTTATACCCATCAAAATTCCACTCACTATATTTTTTTCTTAAAAAGTGTGCCCACTTCATGCCATGGTGCAAAAAATAGTGGGACGGAGGGAGTAAAATTTATTGAAATTTATTTTAATAATAAATAATATTTGCTAAAATTGTTAAAAAGTGAAGTCGCGTGTTTTCTCAATAAAAGTAAAGAAGTGGATGAGTATTGTATTCAAGTATTAGATTACTTAGTAGAGTTTTACCATATCGAGTTGCCTGATATCAGGTATGCTTTATAATTATGACACATGTCATCGCACTGCGTCGCATTAACTTGCTACCTGTTGAATTCATTTATTATTTTTAAATTAATTTTTAAATTTTAAATTGTAATTTACTATTATATCCTTTTTAATTAAATACCATTAATTAATATTATCTTTGTCTCTAATGTTCTCTTTCCACCATTTTCACGCCCATCATTCCACTCTCTCTGAACCTCTCTCTATTAGATCATACTTTTTTTCTCCCAGCTTTTGGCTCTCTCTCACCGGATATTAAATTTACAGATGGGTGTTCCCTATCTGTAATTAAGTTTGGGGTATGTTGTATGCATATAGTTAAATGCAGGAATTACCACGCAACTGTTGGTGAGTTTATTCAACGTGGAAGGAGTAGTGCCCATTTTTTCATATAGCCACAACCATGGACGTATATTTAATGTCCTCAAATACAAGCCATTCCTCACATTTTTTCTCATGTTGTCTATAAATTTACAGCTATAGCCACAGAAAGGACACTGACTTCACCTCACATCATCCTTCCTTCTCGACGCCATTTACCTCTCCATTGATGATGGAGAAAATGAAATGGTGATTTACAGAGAAGGCGTGAAGGAAAAGCAAAGTTCGTCCCTAATTGCAAAAAGGTGAAGAAGCGGCGTGTTTAAGAGTGTCCACGCTTGCATGATTGAGAAGGTTGCTATTTATAGGAAATTTTTTGTCGATTTGCAGGTTAAAAAGCAGAGGAATAATCGGGAGAATTCAAGCTGGATTCGAGCGCCGGCGGTGGTTTCTTCTCATCATCGGAGTTAGTACTTAGTTATATCAGTTCAAATGTTAAGGAACTGGAGTGCAGTTATAAATTTCTAGAGTGTATTTCAGAATGAAGTCCGCTGAAGTCGAAGTCCGCTGAAGACAAGTGATCTGAGAATTAGTTTAAGTCTAGAATGTTTTCTAAGTGCATTCTCACTAAGACTGAAACCATCAGGAGAGGACCAAGATCCACTGATGTGAACTAACAAAGCACATTCAATGCTAAACACATTAAACGCTGTTAGTTAATCTGGTTGGAACAAGGCAAAATGAATTTCAGTGAAGCTTACAATAAATGAAGGAATAAGAAGGCTCTCTCAGAGGAGTTCTACCTTAAAGCAAGACAGGATTCTGAGCAAGCAGACTAAACGGCCCAATGAGAAGATGACACGTAGGTGTACTCTACTAACAGCCGACCTGTCCCAGACTGACAAGTACCAAAAGTTTTTCCCTAGCATTCTACAGAAAGTTGGTGAACAGGCATGGTCTTTCAGCCGTTTCTTGACAAGACTTAAAGCTTCAAATAGAGTCGTTTGAACCAATCAGATACAAGAAGACTTACTTGAGAAGATTCAAAATCCAACGGGAAGATTTTCAAGGAAGCCTATAAATACAGAAGGGAGTGCTCATTTCTAAGCCCGGGAAACTCACAAGATCAAAGTTATCTCTACATTCATAACTATCTAGAAGCACTCGAAATTACCTTTGTTTCCAAAGTGTTTCACATTTGCAGAGAACATAACAAGCCTTCTGTAACCAAGCTTAAAAGCTATATCCAAACCTTAGAAAGAGATAATCCATCCTAAGCCTTGAGCTAAACTGTAAGGATTATCTCACATCAGTTGGAACCAAAATCCTACTCAAAACCCTACTCAGTTGTTAGGTTGAGAGTTAGTGTTAAGTGGTGTTAGTAAGCTGATTGTTTGTATCAGTCTGAAAGCAGGTTTGTTTTGGGAACTAGGACCTGAAATTATCCTAGTGATCAATCATCCTAAGAGAGAATTAATTGATCAGTGTACCTTGGCACTATAACACAAGGAATTCCAAGTGAAAGGAATTCTCCTGTTTAATCAGGACAGTGGACGTAGGAGATTCATCTCTGAACCACTTTATATCTTGTGTACTTACATTCTGCTATTTCCTAAGTATGTGTTATCCACTCAAAGTTTATCAAGTAAAACAAGTTTTCTAAAGGGCTCACTAATCCGCATTTGAAAGCTAATTAGATAGTAGTTCAACTGAAAGTCTTGAGCTTTCAGTGGAGGTATTATCTCAGTAAGCTTTCACAAGTAATTCTCAGCAGACCTAAAGTCCACTGACGAGTTACTATCTGAAGTAACCTGATAAGTTCTTAAGAAGTTTAAATTTGTAACCCCAGGTGTATTCCCCCCATACACCTGTTTACTCGTTTCAGGACCAACATAATAGTAGAATAATACGATTCAACTCGATAGTACTCAATGCAACTCGATAGAAAATTAGATGGTTAACTCAACAAATTGCAGGTCATTGAATTTAAACCATTGGATTTTAAATCTGATGGTTTTTAAAACCTACCTGATATCAGGCAACTCGAAAGGGTGTCTGACCTAAGAAAACTCGTACTTAGTATATATTGTCTTTCTTTCCCTGCCTACATTGGTTTGAATGTTCAAACGTTCTTAGTAACATAAGTTTACTGTGTGTTAGTAGGTAGGTGGTCATTGACACTGTAACGTCCTGAATCCGCCCTTATGGCCTTTGTACTCAGAGCTCGTGTTGTCACTTAATAGCCTGATGGCTAGAAGGTTTGAAAAACTTAACAGACGTTTTGGCAAGTATAAGAGATTTTACAGGGATAACAGATAAGGGAGAAGTTATCCACAAAAAGACACCAGAGAAGGAGAGAAACGTTCAACTGAGCTGGAAAAGATGAAAGATTACAAGAACTATACTAGAGGTGAAGGGTCATCATCAAAGACTAAGGAGTCTACTGAGGAAAAGAATGATGATGCCAATAGATGTTTCCAATGCAAGAAGTTTGTGCACTTTCAATATGATTGTCCTCAACTGAGCACCAAGGAAAGAAAGGAAAGGCAAGCCAAAAGAGACAGGAGATATGGAGAAAGGAAAGCCATGGTGGCTGAGGATGTTGATGAAGATCTGGAGTCATCTGATGGACTGTTCTCAGACAGCAGTGATGATGACATGTGCCTCATGGCAAGAGAAGAACCAGAGGTACAATCTAAACCATCCATTTCTCTAGAACACACACCTGAGCTAAGCTCAGAGTCAACTGAGGAACTCAATCTTCAGTCCGCTTTGGAACAATTGATGATTGATTTCTCAAGGTTACAAGAAGCAAGTTTTTGTCTCCAAGATGAAAACAAAAATCTCCTGAGAGAAAACTCTAAGTTAATTGAGTCTGGGAATCAGGCAGATCTTAACTCAGATCAATCTACCATTGAATTGACAAAAGAGGTGGAAACCCTCAAGAGTCAAGGAAATGACAAAGATCAACTGATAAAAGATCTTATTGAATCCAAGATAAAGTTAACTGAAGAGAACTTAAAACTAGTAAGCCAAGTAAATGATTCTCTCCTGAAAATTGATGTCTTACAAAAATCTGAAGAGACCTTGTTAAAAAGGATTGATGCTCTTAACAAACCCTCTCTTGCCATAGAGGAAATTCAAAACTTTCAAATCAATCCTAATAACAAGTGTGGGATAGGCTTTATTCCAAAACCTTCAGAAGGGCCTCTGGGTGTTGCTTCTTCAAGTGGCACAAAGAAATTTTTTGTTAAATCTGTGACCTTTCAACCACATATTTTAGATAAGGGTAAAAGACCAGCTGAGGTCCAACAAAAGAGAAGTCAAACTCAGCCAAAACCAAATGGAAAGGCTCAGTTGACTAATCAGACTAGATCTCAGCAGAGGTACTATCAGCCGAGGTCTTCACAGATGAAGCAACCTCAGCTGAAAGCACCCAGGCATGAGCACTACTCAAGGAATGACTCATACAGAAGACTTATTCCTTTTGTGCCTAAAGAAAAAGGTCCTTCATACCTTTATCAACAAAAACTAAGGCCAGGTGCACCCAAGCCTAAAAGCAAGAATGTAAAGAAGGTTCCTTCAAAGGCTGACACCCATAGAAAGTTTACTCCCAAGGCACCTAATGAGATAACAATTTATGTAGATGTTTATGGAAGACAAATTAGCCATTCTAAAGTAATTAGAACAGTGAGGCAAATTTGGATTCCGAAACGTACAGCTAACCTGGTAGGACCCAACACAAAATGGGTACCTAAAACTTGATTTTGACTGCAGGGCTCAGTGGACCTCAACAAAGGAGAAGCTCTAAAATCTTCAGTCTAGTACTTGGACAATGGATGTTCCAGGCACATGACTGGGAACAAAGATCTCCTGACAGAATTTGTCGAGAAAGAAGGTCCACAAGTCATCTTTGGTGATAATTCACAAGGAGCCACTAAAGGTTATGGTACTTTACTAATTGGCTCAGTAAGAGTAAGCAATGTATCCTATGTCAGTGGACTTAAGCACAATCTTTTATCCATAAGTCAGTTTTGTGATAAAGGATACAGTGTTGAATTTTCATGTAACCTATTCTTTGTCAAGAATATATCTTCACAACAGGTACTACTAACTGGGTCAAGGAAGGGAAATATATATCTTGCAGATTGGAAGTCTTGCACACCAAATGTATGTCTTATTGCAAAGAGCTCAACTGATACTAATTGGTTATGGCACAAGAGACTAAGTCATCTGAACTTCAAGATGATGAACAGGATAGCAAGACATGGACTAGTGGAAGGAATGCCAAATGAAGTATACAACAAAGAACATATTTGCAAAGTCTGTCAGGAGGGAAAGCAAGTGAAAGCATCTTTCAAAAGCAAAGTAGCAACCTCTACTGACAGAGTACTTCAATTGTTGCACATGGATCTCTTTGGTCCTGTAACCCCTGTAAGTATCAATGGGAGAAAATATACACTGGTTGTTGTTGATGATTTCTCCAGGTACACATGGGTGGTATTTCTAGCAAGCAAAAAGGAGACTCAACTCAGGCTACCTGAACTTCTGAAGAAAGTTAGCAATGAAAAGAGCCTGAACATTGTAAAGATAAGATCAGATAAGGGCACTGAATTCATTAACTCTATTATATCTGATTTCTGCAAAGAGTTAAGTATTGCTCATGAGACCTCAGCTGCAAGAACTCCACAATAAAATGGAGTAACTGAAAGAAGAAATAGGACTCTCAAGGAGGCAGCAAGAACAATGCTTGCAGAAGCTCAAGTTCCTAAAAGATTTTGGGCTGAAGCTATTAATACTGCCTGCCACACTCAAAATAGATCCATGGTAACCAAACATCAAGGAAAAACTCCATATGAGTTATGGAATGGCAGAAAGCCACATGTATCTTACTTTTATATCTTTGGTTGCAAGTGTTTCATTCACAACAATGGGAAAACTCAACTGAAAGCTTTTGATAGCAAAGCTGATGAAGGAATCTTCTTAGGATATTCCCAAATCAGTAGAGCTTTCAGAGTTTATAATTGTAGAACTCTTGTTGTGGAAGAAACACCTCATGTGGTCTTTGATGAATTTACTCTTGAGTCCAGGATTAAGGAGAATGAGGAAGTAATAAGCAAAAGACTAACTAGACTGAGTATCAAGTTAAAAGGATATCCTGAGAATTGTGTTGATGCATACATCCCAACCTGGGATAATCTAAATGATCAACAATTCAAAAAGGACACTCAAAGTCAAACCACTCCTCACAGCTCACCTGAGAGCTCTCCTGAACAAGCAACTGAACTGATGAACATTATCCCAGCTCAAGAGGTAACTAATGTCGATGAAGATGTGGTCACACCTGAGACATCCACTGAGCCCATCATTCAAGGGGGAACCAATGATACTATCATTGAAAATGAGAATACCTTGAATGATGACTCATGACTTCAACCCTCTGTCTTATTTCCTGAATTTGATTTCATTCCAATATCTAGTGACTTAACTTCAGAAGAGTTAAACTCTACTGAAGGGCATCAACCTAGGAGGACATGGCTCTCAGATCACACTGTTGAGCAAATCCTAGGTGATCCTACCTCGGGAGTCAAAACTAGAAGTTTTCATGGAGAAAATGCTTTATTTTGTTGTTTTTTATCTAACCAGGAACCAGGTTCCATTGAAGAAGCACTTAAAGACTCAAACTGGATCATTGCTATGCAAGAAGAGCTAAACCAATTCACAAGGAATCAAGTATGGGAGCTGGTAGACAGACCATATCATTGCAATGTGATTGGTACCAAATGGGTTTTCAAGAACAAGAAGGATGAAAATGATGTTATAGTCAGAAACAAGGCCAGGCTAGTTGCAAAGGGCTATTCTCAAGTTGAAGGTTTTGACTATGATGAAACATTTGCCCCGGTGGCCAGATTGGAGGCAATAAGGTTATTTCTTGCATATGTTGCTCACAAGAAATTCAAGGTGTATCAAATGGATGTTAAGAGTTCATTCTTGAATGGAATACTCAATGAGGAAGTTTATGTGGAGCAACCCCCAGGTTTTGAAGAAAGCCACAAAGTATATAGACTGAGGAAAGCTCTATATGGACTGAAACAGGCTCCAGGAGCTTGGTATGATACTTTGTCACAGTTCCTTTTGTATCATGGTTTTATCAAAGGAATAGTAGATAGAACTCTCTTCAGGATCACAAAAGGAGAGGACACTCTACTAGTTAAAATCTATGTGGATGATATCATCTTTGGTTGTCCTAACCAAGTCCTCTGTGAGAAATTTTCTCAACTGATGAAAGGAAAGTTTGAGATGTCAATGATGGGAGAAATGAACTTCTTCCTAGGACTTCAAGTCAAGCAGTCTCCTGAAGGAATCTTCATCAACCAAGCCAAATATACAAGGGAGCTGATCAACAAGTTTGGATATCAGACCAGCAAAGTTGCAAGGGTTCCACTCAACACCAACACCAAGATGGAACCTGATGAAGATGGTGAATCAGTAGACCAAACCCACTACAGAGCTATCATTGGATCTCTACTGTATCTCACAGTAAGCAGGCTTAATATCACATTTGCAGTTGGGATATGTGCAAGATATCAAGCAAATCACAAGAAAAGTCATCTGAAAGCTGCTAAGAGGATTCTTAAATATCTCAAGGGTACTGTGAATATGGGATTATGGTATCCCTCAGATGACAATCTGGAACTCACAGGATACTCAGATGCTGACTATGGAGGATGCAGAATTGACAGGAAATCAACCTCAGGTACTTGTCAATTCTTGGGAAGTAAGCTGATCTCTTGGTTTTCCAAGAAACAAAATTCAGTAGCCACAAGCACTACTGAAGCTGAATACATGGCAGCTGGAAGTTGTTGTGCTCAAATTCTTTGGCTAAGACAACACCTGAGGGATTACAACATCTTTGCTAATGAAGTCCCTATTTTCTGTGACAACAATAGTGCAATGCTATTTCAGAAAATCCAGTTCTCCACACAAGATGCAAACATGTGGATATAAGACATCATTTCATTAGAGATCATGTGGAAAAGAAGGATATCAAAATGCTCAAAATTCATACTGACAAACAAAAGACTGACATACTTACTAAACCTTTGGCTGAAGCAAGGTTTCAAGAACTGTCAGTAGAGCTTGGACTTCTAGATCCAGGAGAGTAGAGGAAGGAGCCAATCTTAGATGAGTTGATTTCGAGTCAGTGGAGGTTCCACCTCAGAAGAGGATTAACCTCAGTGGAGTCACTGATCACAGAAGAGCTTATATCTCTCAGAAGAGGTTCCACCTCAGTAGAGGTCAAATGTTTTAACTCAAATCTGAAGTCTTTTAGTTTTATAATATAAAACTCTTATAAAAAATAGCTAATGAGTATTTTCCTGGAAATTAAATCTTTTTACTCTGTTTCAAAAAGATTTCGATATGGCAAGCATTTATTGCGCGTTGTACAAGTCAGTTTTGCTTTTTCAGTTACCTATCTCACGCGCCTTAAAAGCCGGATGATGTGACCTTCTGGCTACCAACTCTTTCAATCCCCACCTCTCATTTTAGGCGGTTCTTTCCTAACCGTCAAGATCTCTAAAAAACTCCCCACTAACCCCTTCGACTATCCACGACTTTTCAACCAAATTAATCTCAGACGTTGATTGCGGGACTAAATCTCACCATCAATTACTCATATAAAAGCCCCCAGAATCAGCCTAAGAACCTTTTCGAATACACCTTCAAGCAAACACTTATTATCTTCCTAAAATACTCTCTGTAAATTTCTCACAATCCTTTTCTAAAATGGCCAAAGTAAATCTAGGTTTTCTTACCAACAAGGATAATTTCTGGTATGAGCCTACAGTTATTTTCGATAACCCAGACATTGAATCCAGGCCGGAATTCGCTCATATAAAGGAGGCCCTGGAAATGGTTAAATCCGCAGGATTAGAAAAATTCTTGTCTATCCACCCTAAAAGTTGCTTCGATAGACAAGTTCTAGAATTCTTTTTCAGTGTTGCTAACACTGATTCTAAAATCAAGTCCTGTCTATTCTTAAAGAGGAAGAAGAAGGTGATGAGAGATGGTAATGAAATTATTGAGCATCAGAAAGTAAAGAAGGAGATCCGGTTGGAAGGAGATGATCTCAAAGAGCTGTTTGGACTTCCCTCTGAAGGCCCAAATTCGGACACCTGTATCATGGATAAGAAGGAGGAATGGGTCTACACCATTATGCAAAAGAAAGTGAAGTACAGTCCCACAATGAACAGAAGTTTACTTCTTCCCGTTTACAATGTTCTTTGTGAGATTGTTGGGAAATGCATTCTGGGAAATCAGGGGAGCACGAAACAAGTAAGCAAACCAAAGTAGAGATTGATGAAAGCTATAGTGGAGAGTAAGGAGAAAAGCTTTAACTGGCAGGAGTTTTTCTTAAGGGCGCTGAATAAGGAGCAATCAAAATTTCAGCCTGACAAAACTCCCCAACTGGCAAGTAAGCTGAATTTTGCCACAAGATCTTCTATCTGATTGAAAACGTTGATGTGGGAGTGGATTGGATTGAGGATAGGAAGTGGAGCAATTTGAAGACACTCTTCAAATCTGGAAAGGCCCTGGAGGCAAGGAAGCTGAGTATGACGTAGGGCAGCCCTAAAGCAGTAGAGGAGGAGGAAGCAAACCCTGCTGAAGGGAAGAGGACCAAGCTGAAGAGGAGGCTGGTCAAACTAAGTGATAAAATGGCACTGCACAAGGAGGAGGAGGCACAGAAGGCCTCAAAGAAGGAAAAGAAGAGGTCTTCTGAGGCTGTGAAGGAGAGTGCCTCTAAGAAGGTCAGAGCCACAAACTCTACTGATGAGTCTTCATCAGGTAACCCTGACTCATCTCTGAATGTTATATCTACTGAGTCTGACTCAGATGTACCTGCCCCTACCCCCATCAAACCCAAAACCAAGCCCAGAACCCCTATCAAAACCAAGAAAATCTCCAAAATCTCCAAGACACCCACTGAAAGCTCTCAACAGCCTGAAAGTAGATCCCAAAATACCACCCCCTCTGAGGCATCTGCTGAGGCATCCTCAACCGCCTCTGAACCCATTCCATCAACCCCCACTGAACAAAATCCATCTGAACCCCAACCCCAAACCTCATCTGAACCCAACCCTCCTGAAGCCCATACCACTCACCTGGAATCCATCCCAGAAGAGCCTTCTGATATCAGATCCCCTACCCCTTCCCTACCCTCAGACGATGAAGAAGAGTACTCCTTCTTAGATACTCTTAAGGATGAAATAGCTTACTCTTTGGAGTCAAAATATCCTAAGCTTGATAGGTACCCCACCTTAAAGGCTATGTTTATGAGAGTAAGACTCCTTGTCCAGCTCAAAGACAGGAGATTGGGTGAGATCTTAATGGCTGTTGGAGGTAGCAATGCTGATGAGTGGAAGAAGGAGGAGAAGGAAGTGTTGGAGTTTGCTGGGATGACCAAAACCAGACTTCTCTGTGATGAGAAGATCTTTCAAAGTCTGGTTATGGACAAACTGGCTGAGGCAAAGAAAAGTGATGGAGGAGAGAAGGAGAAGCCAGAGGAAGTTGAGAGGGAGCAGGAGGGAGAAAAAGAAAAGGAGGGTGGGGAAGTAAAAGCTGCTGAAGGTGAGGGGGAAAGCAAGGAGAAAAAGGAAGGTACTTCACCACAGCAAGGTGGTGGTGAAGTAGCCAAGAATGTATCTTTGGCAAGAGATACTGAGGCACAAAACTTGCCACAGGAGAGCTCAGTAGAGGTGTCTACTGAAGTTCTCCCACAACAGCCCTCAGTGGTGACTACGGAGTCAGCTGAGGTGTCTGGGAAAGAAGGAGTCGAAAAAAAGAATGAAAAAGAAACTGAGGTAGAAATCACTAATGTTGTGAGTGGAGAAATAAGAGCAATCATTCCTGTAAAGGATGAATTGGCTGAAAAGAAAATAGTTGAAAAAGAAAAAAAGAGTGAGAAAGAAGGTGAGAAGAGAGAGGAGGAGGGAGTTGCAATGGAGGTTGATATGTCAGGTGACTTAGGTTGTGAGAAAGGGGGGGAAATGACTAAGATTGTTTGCCATGCAGGTATTCAAACTGATGAAATCCCCCCAGTCCAGGTCAACCTAACTCCACTGAGAGAAGCTGTCCAACTCATGCAATATGAAAAGCTTCCTTCTCTACAAGCTCAACTGAGAGATGTCCAAGAAATAGTTCAAGAGGAAGTAGATGAAATGGTCATCCTCTCAGACCAAGTTGATGAGCTGATGGAGTCTACCACCAAATCACTCCAAAACCTCACACTAAAGATTGAAGATTCACAACAGATGGTATTAGATGTTGTTGAAGGCCAGAGTGTACTGGTGATAGAGGCCATGAAAAAGCTGGAGAAAAAGGAAGAAGAGGCCAGAACTCAGTTCCTGAAAGATTCTGTGGAAAACGTCTCCATTAACCTAAAGTCCTCTGTAGAGGCTTTCTCAGCTGACCTTATTGGGAAGGTTGAAGGGTTGTGGAACCAGAAGATAACAGAGTTCGAGGCAAAGCACGAGGAGCTGGAAGCCAAGCTGGGTGAAGTGCTGAAGAAGGCTGCAGAGGACTTCCCTACCCAAGAGAAGACAAATGTTTTGATCGATGAAAAGCTGGCTCAGTTTGTGCATTTTGGGCAAACGGCTGGGGCAACCTTGGAAAGGCTGGAGGACGAGGTTGACCACTGCTCTACTGAATTGAAGGCCATCGCTCATGATCAGTTAAAATTAAATATATATGTTGCTGAGTTTATGATTAATGCCAGAAAGGGGGGAAAGAGAGTAAGTGCTAAGGACATGAAGCTGGACCCAAAGAACAAGATGCAGCTGATCCTTGAAACCCCAGAATTCGAAAAAGGCCAACAAATCAAGAGCACATTAAAGAAGGTAGATGCTGAGGCCCAGAAGATTGCTGATGCCAAGAAGGGAAAGGAGGTTTCCTCAGAAGACGTGTCAAAGTTCAAAGAAGCCCATCTGAAGGAAAAGGAAGAGAGAACTGCGAAAAAAAGGGATTCAACAAAAAGGAAGGCAACTGACATCCTCTCAGCGGAGGTGACTAAGAAGACCAGAACCTCAGGAAGGTTGGCTGCAAAGTCAACTGGTTCAACTGAGTCAGTTGAGGTACTTCCTATCCTAAACCCTGAACCTATCTCTTCTGAAACCCCCAAATCTGCCCCCACTAGAGTTACAGAGCTCACTGAGCTAATCAAAGAAGCTGGAGTCTTGAATGAGAGAGCTCAAAAGCTAACTGCTCAACAGTAAGACAGGAGAGACAAGGTTGTTGGGAAAATGAAGACCATTGCTGAGTTGGCTGAAAGAAAGAGGAAGGAGAGGCTAACCACCTTTGATAAGACTACATCAAAGAAATTCAGGAACATTTATCAAAGGTGGGCTGCAAAGCTGAAGAAAGACAAGGTAGCTCCTTTAAATGCCAAGTTCCCTCACCATGATGCGTGGGTGCCCAAGAAACTCAATGATGCATGGGAAACTACAAAAAGAGAATTTGTGTATTCCTTTTATGTCAGTGGAGAATTGGGAAGGGATAATGCACAAGAAGTATTCAATTCATGGCTGTTTGAAGCATACCCAAAACTCTACCCTGAGATCAATGAGGCCTGGAATGATAAATTCTCAGATCTTGCTTTGAAGGCTCCTGAGCCAATCACATACTGGCCTCCTCAAGATGTAACTGGAGCAGTTGATAGAGATCGGATCACAGAAGAATGGGTGTCCCTGTGTGAGCAGTTGGGTCTCAAAGGACATTCAAAAGAAGTCATGGAGAGGAAGAATGAATTGAAGATCCGAGTCTTCAAGCAATATGGACTTGAACCTGTGTTTGAATCCATCTGAGAATGTTAGTGTTTGTACTGGGCATTTGTTTATAAGTTCCAGTTGTGTTGATTTTGAACTTTGGACAACAGACTTCATGTAAATGTACTCATCATATTTTTCATGGAAAGAAACTCTACTGCTGTTTTTGCCCAAGATAATATCTCACTATCATTTAGGCTTATGTACTTGAATGCTTTTACTTACAAAAATCCTTAAACATTTATGTCATCTGAAGAACCTCATCTGAAAGAAGATATGTAATAAGATAGGTTCCGGCATAATAAAAAAAGGGGGAAATTGTTGGGAAATTGTATAGACTTGAGTTTTGATTAAGATGCCAAAAGGTTCCTCCTAAGTCATTTGTAAGTAAAATGTTCAGTAGAGTTATTACTTAGTTATATCAGTTCAAATGTTAAGGAACTGGAGTGCAGTTATAAATTTCTAGAGTGTATTTCAGAATGAAGTCCGCTGAAGACAAGTGATCTGAGAATTAGTCTAAGTCTAGAATGTTTTCTAAGTGCATTCTCACTAAGATTGAAACCATCAGGAGAGGACCAAGGTCCACTGATGTGAACTAACAAAGCACATTCAATGCTAAACACATTAAAAGTTGTTAGTTAATCTGGTTGGAACAAGGCAAAACGAATTTCAGTGAAGCTTACAATAAATGAAGAAATAAGAAGGCTCTCTCAGAGGAGTTTTACCTTAAAGCAAGACAGGATTATGAGCAAGCAGACTGAACGACCCAATGAGAAGATGACACGTAGGTGTACTCTACTGACAGCCGACCTATCCCAGACTGACAATTACCAAAAGTCTTTCCCTAGCATTCTACAGAAAGTTGGTGAACAGGCATGGTCTTTCAGCCGTTTTTTTACAAGACTTAAAGCTTCAAATAGAGTCGTTTGAACCAATCAGATACAAGAAGACTTACTTGAGAAGATTCAAAATCCAACGGGAAGATTTTCAAGGAAACCTATAAATACAGAAGGGAGTGCTCATTTCTAAGCACGGGAAACTCACAAGATCAAAGCTATCTCTACATTCATAACTATCTAGAAGCACTCGAAATTACCTTTGTTTCCCAAGTGTTTCACATTTGTAGAGAACATAACAAACCTTCTGTAACCAAGCTTAAAAGTTATATCCAAACCTTAGAAAGAGATAATCCATCCTAAGCCTTGAGCTAAACTGTAAGGATTATCTCACATCAGTTGGAACCAAAATCCTACTCAAAACCCTACTCAGTTGTTAGGTTGAGAGTTAGTGTTAAGTGGTGTTAGTAAGCTGATTGTTTGTATCAGTCTGAAAGCAGGTTTGTTTTGGGAACTAGGACCTGAAATTATCCTAGTGATCAATCATCCTAAGAGAGAATTAATTGATCAGTGCACCTTGGCACTATAACACAAGGAATTCCAAGTGAAAGGAATTCTCCTGTTTAATCAGGACAGTGGACGTAGGAGATTCATCTCTGAACCACTTTATATCTTGTGTACTTACATTCTGCTATTTCCTAAGTATGTGTTATCCACTCAAAGTTTATCAAGTGAAACGAGTTTTCTAAAGGGCTCACTAATCCGCATTTGAAAGCTAATTAGATAGTAGTTCAACTGAAAGTCTTGAGCTTTCAGTGGAGGTATTATCCCAGTAAGCTTTCACAAGTAATTCTCAGCAGACTTAAAGTCCACTGACGAGTTACTATCTGAAGTAACCTGATAAGTTCTTAAGAAGTTTAAATTTGTAACCTCAGGTGTATTCCCCCCCCATACACTTGTTTACTCGTTTCGGGACCAACATAATAGTAGAATAATACGACTCAACTCGATAGTACTCAATGCAACTCGATAGAAAATTAGATGGTTAACTAAACAAATTGCAGGTCATTAAATTTAAACCATTAGATTTTAAATCTGATGGTTTTTAAAACCTACCTGATATCAGGCAACTCGAAAGGGTGTCTGACCTAAGAAAACTCGTACTTAGTATATATTGTCTTTCTTTCCCTGCCTACATTGGTTTGAATGTTCAAACGTTCTTAGTAACATAGGTTTACTGTGTGTTAGTAGGTAGGTGGTCATTGACACTGTAACGTCCTGAATCCGCCCTTATGGGCTTTGTACTCAGAGCTCGTGTTGTCACTTAGTAAATATAGAAAACTGCGCCAAAAAAATTATTTGAAAAAATAAAAGTGAGAGATTTGAAGGATAGATATGCAACGCAAATAATTTAACATAAACATTGATTTATTAAACACTAGAAATTGGCCGAGAGAGATAGTGAAAAATCAGAGTGGGTTTATTTTTGTTAAGTTGCAAGAATTGTATTGTTCTTATAAGAAAAGTGTATGATGAATGAAGTAGAAGGAATAAGGCGTGGTAGGAAGAAGTGTAACTAAAACATGGGCTATTGTGATAATCTTCTTTCATTCGTGAATACTCATATTCTCATCATAATTGGATTTAAGTCATCGGCCGATGCACGTCAACTTGAATTTTGTGACCAAGTGTGACATGAGTGATCAATTAGTGATTAGAGATAATATGATTAAGTTATTTGAATAGACACTTCATCATGTTTAAGACTTAATCAAGTATTCGCGAATGAAAGAACATTATCACAATAGCCCATATTTCAGTTACAGGTAGTTGCAAATTTCCTCGCAACATACCTCATGTATTGAGAATGTCTGATTTATTGTCCAGAGTTCAATTAAGACCGTTAGTTTGACTAATCGCTTGATATATGAGGGCCTATTGGTCACACAACAAGTAATTCCTTCACAGATTAAAATTGGTTGATTGGGTATTAAATTGAATTTATGGAGAATTAATAATATATTAATTTAGAATTAATTATTATTACTATTTAATTAAATTAGAATTAATTATTATTACTATTTAATTAAATTAGATTTAATTAAATAAGAATCCCAGAATAATATATGGAATATTATTGTAGAATTTTATATAGCTTCGACTAAAACCACCATTGCCAATGATATCCTCTTCATTTTCAAGCTTCATCTTTGTTCCATGTTTATTTCTATATTTTCTATCTATCTATTATATATATATATATATATATATATATATATATATATATATATATATATATAAGGAGCTCTCTTGTGAAATATTTCACATGTGAAATATACCTAAAATAGGTAAATATTAAAAAATTCTTGGGTCGGGTCACACTAGGTAAAAATTTGTGGATCTTGGTCGGGTCAGGTCGGGTTCGGTGGGTTTTTTTTTCAAAATTTCGTGCAAGTCAAGTTTCAGGATTTTCGCTCCCAGTTTGTGTTACTATATGGACAAATGTGTAATACCCTAGGTTTTCATGATCTTATTTATTTTACTAAATACTTTATAATTCTTCATGAATCTATGTGATGCATTTACATCCAAATTTATGCAAAGGCACATATATGTTTTAATTACTCAATATTTACAATTAACGTATTATTTGCTCAATACATGCTTATTCTTGAAACTTTATAATTTTTATATGTTTTTTATTTTATGTCTTAAAGTGTTTAGGGTTAATGTAGTCCTTAAATATAGAAATTTATTTCATAAGTTATAAGTTGTAAAATGAACGTTTCTTCAAGAAACGAATTTCGTATCGATTACTCGATATTTTCTATGATTAGTATATAGACTTTGTAATTTATTTAGAGTCCTAGAAGAATTTTAATTTTATTTCATAAGATAGTATAAGTAAATTTTATGCATAATGTACTTTAGAATTATCCAATATTCATAACTTTTACTTATTAAATTCAAAGTATACATGTGTTATTACTACAAAATACAAGAATTCTCTTGAAAATGCTATAATTTTCAAAAATCATAGATAAAATGGGAAGATTGATGAAGCTTCATGACTTATGATAAGATAAGATAAGATTAAAGAAAAGAAAAGTCAAAAGTTAGCTTCTAACCTTAAAATGTCATGTGTTCATTAATTTAACTTACAAGAATACTCCATAATCTTCCTAAATCATCATCAAAGTCGGTCCTAAGGGGGATTGGAGTAGTCTCCAAGTATTGCTTCTCCTATAAATACAAGACCATTCATGCATAAATAGGTATAAGCTTAGAGAAAGAAAATTAGAACAAATACTACACTTATACTTAGAAGTTGAAAAGGGAGAAGAAGGAATTTCTTTTAGCTACCAATCTATAAGTAAGTTTCTCTTCTTGAATAAGTGATTAATTGAGTTATAGTATGAAGTTTATGCATGGGTTGTGAATTAAATAATAGGAAAATGAGTTTGATAAGTAATTTGCATGATATATGAGCTTTACTTCATGTTTTGAATGTTTAATTCAAATTCTTCATATGTTATAAACAAAATCATGTTTATTATTTGATTATCTATGCTTTAGAAGTAGAAATCATGAAATTATATGGTTTAAAGTGAGTTTAAGATGATATGTTCTTCATGTATGCATAAAACCGAATTTCTGGAAATTTCGTTTTGACCAATTCATTTAGTGGAAAATTCTGAAAATTTATTATGTGAAAATAGACTTTTGAAGGAACTTAGGTTTAAAATTTCATATCTTTTGGAGTAGTATTCGATGCATGGTGATTTTTCAAAGTTGAACTAGGGTTTTGGACTCTATAACAGGAACAGTAGAAGTTTGCTATGATCTGAGAATAATCAGTTAGGTTTTTATAGAAAACCAAAGTATTTTGATAAATAAAATGAAGTTGGGAGTTTATGGTTAAAATTTCAGGAGTATTGGGCTTATGGTTGATTTATGGTGAATTTTTAAAGTTAAGTGACCAGAATCTGTAACAGTGTGTTCATTACGAAATATTTGATGATTGGTAAAAAGTTTGAGAAATCTGGAAATATGGTGATAAACTTTATTGAGTTGGAAATCCACTTTTAAAATTTCATAATTTTTGGGCGTATAGATAATTTAATATGAATTTTCAAAGTTAGGTGTGTAATCTGCCAAAATCGAATTTTTGTATATGAAAGGTTCGAAATGGTCCGGTTGCATTTTTACAGTCGATATTTATTTATAACTTGTTATTTGATGATTTTATACACTTAATTGATATTTGTGTGTTAGTATACAATATTTGAATATGTATGGAGATTTGAATTCAAGTCATTATATGAGTATAATATGTGAATTTTACAAATGAAGGGATAAGTAACAATGTTTCTATTTTAAAAAATTTACTTGTAGGTACAAACCTGCAAGGTGGGGAATCACTTCACTCTTCACCGAGTATTTTATTATTATTTTAATTGCACTTATTAAATGTTAAATGTTAAATATTTTGAGTCTGGCCCGCTATCGACTGGCCCCTGAGATAGTCCAACTATATGTTGGCAAATGAGATAGTCCGGACGCTCCGGCACCACGGGTTGGTCGCGCCACCCAAGGAGATACCCGGTGAAATATCGGAGGCTCACATGTTACAAACAATTGATGTTTAGTTTGTGCAATTAACAAGAGGTTTCCCACTAAGTGTTTACAAACACTTATCCCTTCCACTTTTAAATTTTTACAGATGTTGTGGATCCTGGCGTGGGCGAATGAATTCGTTAAAAACTTTATGTTTCAAGAATTATGTTTTTAAATTTTGGGTTTGTAACTTAAGCTACGATCATACTTATTTACTACTTCCGCTGTGTAGATGTGTGGCGTGTGTATATTTTAATACAAAGTACTATTTTAGTGCCGTTCCTACTTGTGCCACATCATATTTTCCGTACTATATTAAGTGGGGACGTCACAAAATGTATGTTATTATATGGGCAAATGTGTGTTACTAGTTATTAAAAAATAGGTTTTTGTACTTTAAAATAACAATAATGACAAATATATATATTTTTACAAGAACAAATATGTGATTTAATTTATTTTTCATCCCTTTAAATATAAATTTATTATTTTATACATTAACACATATTTGCTCCAACAATAACATACATTTTCTCAAACATCAATACACTTTTGCTCCAACATTAACACACATTTGTAATAATACACATCTACTCTAACATTAACACACTTTGTTTTAATAGTAACACATATTTCTTCTAACAGTAACACACATTTGCTACAATAGTAACACATAGTTTTAGTAACACACGTTTACCCTAACATTAACACACATTTGCAATAACACATATTTACTCTAATAGTAACATACATTTGCTCCAATTGTAACACATATTTACTCTAATGATAACATAAATTTGCTCCAATAGTAACACACATTTTTTCTACTAGTAACACACATTTTCTCTACTAATAACACACATTTGCTCCAATAGTAACACATATTTGTAGTAACACATACTTTCTCTAATATCAACACACATTTCCTCTATCAGTAACACACATTTGCTCTAACATTAACTCATATTTGCTGGGAGAGGAAATTCATCAATTAGACGTTTATCTCTGCTTGAAAAGAAACTGGTTTAGTGGCCTGGTTTTTTTTATGACCCTGTATTACTGTCCCTATTAATTGCTATGTAAAATAATGGAAACACACAAAATTATGTACTATCCATGTTACTACAAAACAAATCCATCAATTTTAATGGATCGCACAACAAATTAGAACAATTCTTCAAACACCATGCTTTGCACCATAAAGATTCATGATCATACTTCAATTTCTACACGCATACCTTCTGCACGATAATGTTTGTACCAATTCCGCTTGTGGCACTATTCGCAATATCAGATCCCCCTTCCGCCTCAAAGACGATCTCTAGGCATGCGGAGAGAGATCCAAATTACGAATTATCCTTCAAATTCAATATCACCACACTCTACCTCGCTTTCCTCAAATTTCAAGTGAAATCAATCGATTACCAGAAGGACATAATTAGGGTTTCTGATGCTTCCATAACCCACTCGACCAATTTAAATTGACTCCAACCCACCCATTCTAATGGTTGCTATTCGTGGTTCGATTGTATGCGTCCTTCATGTCCCTGTTTTGTTGCTAAGGTCTACTGGCATAAAAGTAGAAAAGTTGCGGGAAGAGTTTGATCAGGGTTTTAATATGGGTTATTCTACAGATCCTATAACAATTTGTCTATATATAAATATTATATTATATTCTCCTTCTTTAAAAAATTATATGTTAAGGTTACTATGCCCAAATTTTACTTAGCAAATGCTTGTATAATGGTGAATTTGCATAATTTATTTATTATATATTTCTTGGAAATCAAGTTCTATTTTTATTTTAAAACACAACCCCAATTATTTATTTTCCACTGTATATAACTTGAACTTCTCATTTAGCACTAGGGGTGAGATGGGGTAGGAGGGACAAAAGTCTTTGTAAGTTGAATAAAAAAATGAATGAATGTCTTATAAAGTTATCATCAATAAATTAATGAAAAATCTTGATACAATGTAAAAAAAAATAAAAAAATTAAAGATGTGTGTAACTAGTATTATTGTTGAAAAAAACTTATGAAAGTCTTAATAAGTTGTCAACAATGAATTAATGAAAAGTTTTGATAATGTAAAAAGAATTTGATGAAAATTTTGTAAACTGGTATTATTATTAAAGAAGAATTGATGAAAATTTTCATAAGTTGTTAAAGCTGAATTGATAAAAAATATTAATAAGTTGTTAACTCTATAGGTAACTTTAATTTATGAACACTTCATTGTTATAAATGTATGAATGAATCAACTATGTCGCAAAAAATGTTAAATGAATTGGGAACTTTATTTATTGAAAAAGACACGTTAGAATAAATTTACTTTGAAGATGTTGTTTGGATATGTATTTTAGTTTTGATGATTTTCCAAAACAACATGTAATAGGTTTGAAAGCAGTCAGGATAGTATCTTTTATTTCAGGTCAGGCTAGATTAGCTTTCAGTAGAATAGGCTGTTCAGTTGAGGGGGAACTCAGCAACACAGCCTGAAGATATCAAGATGACACCCAGAAGAACTGACTGAAGTCATGCTTGCAACCTAAACCAGAAGAGAAGCCCGAAGGATGTCCCACTGAGTGTAAACCGGGCTGATCTAAGCTAAGTCAGGTGGACCACTCAGTGAAGAGCATGATCAGAAGGATCAGTGCTGCACCAAGTAGGCCATGAAGGTGTCAGGCTACTGTGGTCAGGGAAGTTTGTCATTCAGTCTTATGACAAACTTCTTGGAATGATCTTCAAACAGTCTCTGAAGGACAACTACACTGAAGACGTTCATTCCACTGAAGATCATCAGTCAGTGAAGGAGGAAGCTACCTAAAGTCAGTGGGTCTTAGTCAAACCCACTGAGTCAAAGATCCGTGAATCCAGGCCACGTGGACCAATCAGCACGAGGCAGCAACTCTGACACTGACAAAGGCCGTATTCCAAGAAAAGTGGTTGAAACCATTTAATGTTGGATTCAAATGTATTTCCTCTCCAACGGATACATTTGAATCCCCATTATATATACAAGCTCATAGCTTCGTTGTAAGGTGTGTAAAAGAAAGAAAAATCAACACCTACAAGCTATAAGAGTGTGTGAGTTGTTAGGGAGTCATAAGGAAGTGTGCTCACACCCACGACACTGACCTTTAGGGTTATCACTTATCTTCATTGAGTGTCAAGCTTGTAACTCTTAGCTTAGAGAGGTTTTCCTAATCTTAGCTTTAAGGCTAACACATTGTAAAGGAAAACCTCACCTAGTTGGAGAAAACCAAACCAAACCAAACTAAACCCTTTCAGAGAATGTTAGGTTTGTAGTGAGGTGAGGAGAGGCAGCCCAGGGAGTGGCGTGAGTCCAGTTGTAAGTGCACCTTGGCACGTTAAAAACAAGAATCCCAAGTAGTGGATTTCCTGTTAAATCAGGCCGTGGATGTAAGAGCTTGAGTCTTTGAACCATGTTAAACTGAGCGTTGTTTATTGTTTAAGCACTTGCTAATTATTTGTAGTGTATACTCACTGAGTGTACTTGAAAAGTTTGAAAAGAAGATTAGCTAAGTATTTTAGTCAGGGAGAACCAATCTCACTGACAAGCTTAGGCTAGCACTCGAGAGTTCAGTCTCTTGAGTCACTGCCTTGCGGCGAGCAAAAGGAGAGGATCTTCTCCAGACAACTCTTACTTAGGCTATGATCCTGTCAAGCTGAAAGAGTAAGTTTTATTCCCTACTGCTCGGCTGGTCGTCACCTTGCTGTGTATACTCCTTCTTAAGCTTATCTTTTCTTGATGTAGGTACAAGCCTGAAGAGTACCCAGGGCGAGCAAAGGTGCTCCACCAACTAAGTTGCGTCAAATCTGCTCCTACTTATCATCCCTGACTCCCATGTCAGGCGAGCAGCTGAACTGATCCCCCGCTACTGGACAAAAGTGTGCGAAAACATTGTCCAGGATCAAAGCTTAAGCGACAACGCCCGCCTGCTCAGCTATAATGCTAGCCATCAGGCGATTGCTGCTCAGAAGGTCCTCGATCAGTCCATTGAATTGGAGAGGACTAATAGGAGCTTGGGGTGGAAAATTGAGCAGTTTGAGGTGGAGAAAACTGCCATCCTGAAGAAGAAAGATGAGGAGTTAGCTTGGTTGAAGGGCGAGTATGAGAAGGCCAAGCTTAGCTGGGAGAGGAGTTTGAAAACTGCTGAGGATGGAGAAGATTGCCTTGAATACCTCCGAGAAGCTAAAGTTGGATTTGGGGGTCGCAACTAATCGCCTTCAAACCTTGGAGACTGAGCGTGTCGGTCTGGTGGAGAGGGTTGAATCCCCGAAGGTCCATATTACTCAGCTAGAGAGGGAGAAGAAGCGCGCCGTTTCCTATACCAACTATGTGTAGGATGTAACCGATAACACAACTTCGGTTATATCTGCGCGTACGCTGATTGCGTACGGTCCGTGAAGTACACACTTGATAATGGTCTTGATATCATGACTTTGGTCACGAAGGACTTCACGGACTATGTCATAGAGAACCCTCCCGCTGCCGGCTTTGATATCCCTATTGCTGACCTAGGGGATATGGGTGTGAACTTGGATGTCTTTAAGGACGATGTCCGGGTGATCGCCCCGAAGCTGAGGACTGAGGAAGTGAACAAGGATGCCTCAGTCTTCGACGCCCTGAGCCCCCTCTTCCCAAGCTGGTACCTCTGCTGTGGCATGCGAACAACAAGCTTCCGGGCCGACCACCACCGAAGTTGCCCCTTCTACTGAAACTCCATCCACTCCTCCGGCTCCTCAAGAGTGAAGACTTTTGTTTTTTCTTGATTCTAGCTTGTAATAGGCCTTGTTTTATCTTTTTTTATTGTATTTTTCTTTCTTTATCAATGAAGTAATTTCTCTTTCCCATAGCTTTTTTATGTTATCATTTTTTTAATACTTGCCCTACTGCTCGCCCCCTTTATTATGTTTCATATTTTTGCTTAAGCACTTCTCTTTTATTTCTCAAGAGTAAAGTGCTTTTCTGTTTGCAAATTTGTATGTATGACTTTACATTGGTCTTCTTGGTTCTCTAGGAATTTGACCTTCATTTGATTGTGCTTTCATGGTCCTTATTGGACTTAACCTTTTTATCTTTTTTTCCTTTTACAATTGAATCCTGCTGCTCGCCTTGTGTCGAGCTTGTACTTAGCATGCTTTGCTTTGAGTGAGCAGTTGGGCTTTATGGGCGAGCAGGTAGGCCTTGTGGGCGAACATGTGGGCCTTGATGCCTTTCTAAGTCACATCTCAACACATACTAAAAATACATCAAATGATCATTTATATTGCTTGAATTTTGACAATCTTACTACTATTCTAAACTTAGAAAATTTTAAAAAAGTTCTAAAATTTACACCTAAATCTAAAACGTACAAAAGTGATATACAAAATTTACATCGACTCTTGACTACTTATAGTACTTCTTCAATAAGGCCGCGTTCCAGGAGTATTGGGCCGAGTTGCCTTTCATGTCTTCGAGGTCATACGTGCCGTTATACCACTTGTGGGTTACCCTGAATGGGCCCTCCCAAGTCGGTCCACATACTCCTGGTGGCGGTGCTAACACTTTCCGAAGCATCAGATCTCCAACCTCGAATTCTCTGATTTTTACTTGTGAATTGTAATATTTTGCGATTCTTTTCTTATATATCACATTCTTCATTTCTGCTGAAATCCTTTTTTCATCGATCAAGTCCATCTCCGCAGCTAATGCCGCGTTGTTCGACTGCTCGTCGAACCCTGTTGTTCGCTCCGTTAGTACTTTGAGCTCTACTGGTATGACTGCTTCGGTGCCAAACGCTATAGTAAATGGTGTTTCTCCGGTGCTCGTCCTATGTGATACCCTGTAGGCCCAGAGTACTTCCAGTAATTCTTCTGACTATTTGCCCTTCTTGTTTACCAAGCGAATCTTCAAGATGTGTTTAATTATCTTGTTGTCTGCTTCGACTTGATCGTTAGATTGAGGATAAAAGGGCGTTGAAAAGTATTTCTTGATCCCCCATTTTTTTACAGAAGTTCCTTATCTTCTTGCCTTTGAACTGCTTCCCGTTGTCTGTTAAAATTGCTTGTGGGACTCCAAATCGGCACACGGTGCTTTTCCAAATAAAATTGATCATTTTTTCTTGTGTAATCGTTACGAGTGCCTCTGATTTGGCCCATTTTGTGTAATAGTCCACGGCCACTACCGCAAATCTTACATTCCCCTTTCTAGTCGGGAAAGGTCCTATGATATCTATCCCCCACTTTGCGAATGGCTATGGACTATTTACTAATATTAGTTCAGTTGGTTGCCTGTGAATGCTGGGGGCAAACAACTAGCACCTATGACATGTCTTTGCAACTTTTATCGCATCTTGCAGCAGAGTTGGCCAATAGTATCCTTATCTCACAGTCTTGTATGCTAATACTCATCCTCCTGCATGATTTCCACATACGCCTTCATGAATTTCTTTTAAAACTTCTTGCCCTTGCCCCCTAGCCAAACATTTTAATAGAGGGAGCAAAAATCCTCTTTTAAAAAGTTGTCCCTCCATGATAGTGAACCTTGCTGCTCACCTGGTCACCTTGGCTGCTTCTTGTGGGTCTTCGGGTACTTCACCATCCTTGAGGTATTTGAATATTGGTGTTCGTCAGCTATTTTTCCCAAGTTCTTCCTCAACTTGATTGATTTTGTAATCGCTAGTTAATGGGTATAGTATCTTGGTTATGGTAACCTCCGAAAGCTCCGTTGGTCCTGTGCTGGTAGCTAAGCGAGCAAGTGCATATGCCTGGACATTGTTATCTCTTGGCACTTGTTCAATGTAGATCTATTCAAATAAGGAGGCTAGATGGGCTACAATCTTTTGATACAAAGTCGTGTTCTCATCTTTTGCCTCGTATTCTCCTCGGACCTGGTTGACTAACATCTGGGAGTCTCTATATATTTACAACTTTCGTACCCCCACAGCTAATGCTAACTGAAGTTCGGCTATCAGCGCTTCATATTCAGCTTCGTTGTTTGTTGCCATGAACTCAAATCTGACAGCTGAGGTGAATACTTGTCTGTCAGGGCTGATCAATACTATCCCAGCTCCTGATGCCATGTTAGTTGATGACCCGTCGACATATATATGCCATGGATGATTATGACCTCTCGTCGGATCTTGAGGAAAGGTTAGTTCGACTATGAAGTCGGCTAACGCTTGTCCTTTGATCGCTGTTCGAGGTGCATAAAATATTCCAAACTGACTTATTTTGAGTGACCGCTTGAGGAGGCGACCAGCAGTGTCAGGCCTTTGCAAAATTTATCTTAGTGGAAATGTTGTTAGCACCTCTACTTGATGGTCAAAGAAGTATGGTCGTAGCTTTCTTACGCTCATTACCAGTGCGTAGGCTAACTTCTCCATCGGCGAATATTTGATTTCTGCTTCGTGTAAGGCCTAACTCACATAGTAGATTGGCAAGTGAAACTTTCCCTGTGCACGTACTAAGACTGAGCTGATCGCCACTTCTGAGGCAGCCAGGTACAAGTATAATTTCTCTACTGAGATGGGCTTTGACAGGATCTTGGTGTCGCCAAGGTATTCTTTTTGTTGCTCAAACGCTTGTTGGCAATTGCTTGTTCAATGGAATTGCCCTTTTTTTATAGCACCAAAGAAAGGCCGGCCTCTGTCCCCTGATCTTGAAATGAACCTATTCAAGGCTGCTAAACATCTAGTGAGCCATTGAACTTCCTTGACTGATCTTGGTGGCTGCATATCCATGATTGCCCTCACCTTTGACGGGTTTGCCTCAATGCCTCGTTGACTGACCAGGTGTCCAAGGAACTTTCCTGAGTGAACTCCAAAGCTACTCTTTTTTTATTTAGCTTCATGTTATAAGCTCGGAGTATCTCAAATGCTTGTGATAAGTGCTCTAGATGGTCTTCCTTCTTTGGACTTTTGATGACTATATCATCCACATATACTTCCATCGTCTTGCCAATGTGTTCATCGAACATTTTATTGACAAGTCTTTGGTACGTGAACGACATCCTCTTCCAACACAATAAGTTTTTGTTGGTGTAAAATGTTGTATTCTCCTGGTCGTCCGGATGCATTGGGATTTGGTGGTAGCCTGCAAACGCATCCATAAATGTGAGGAGCTCATGTTCGGCCGTGTTGTCCATCAGCTGGTTAATGTGTGGAAGTGGGAAGTTGTCCTTTGGACATGCAGCATTCAAATTGGTGAAATCAATGCACAATCTCCATGTTCCATTCGGTTTTTGGACCAACACCGGGTTCACCACCCATCTGGGGCACAAGGCTTGTTTGATGAGATCGTTGTCCAGTAGCTTCTTTACTTCTACATCCAATGCCTCGTACTTATCGGGTCTAAATTTCCTTCTTTTTTACTTTACCGGTTTTCTAGTTGGATCAATATTTAGCCTATGTCAATCATGCTCAGGGCTAATGTCCACCATATCGGCGTGCGACCATGCGAATACATCGAGATTGGACTTGAGGAATTCTTTCATTCTGGATCTGTATGGCTCAGGGAGCTCAGATCCAATAAAAAGTTCCAAGTCTTCTCGGTTCGGGTCGACTCTTATTGCTTCCAATTCTTCAACCGGCGTTGCTTTTCTTTTTTGGCTTTTCCAACAAGGATCGATGATGGGTCCTTCCAGGTTAAGCTCATCTTCAATCATTATCGGCTCTATGGCTCGATATCTTCAACTTCGTTTGGAATAGGCACAACCTCTTCTCCCTGCTGCTCATTTTGAATCTCCTGCTCGCCTTCACCCTGCTGTTCGTCTATTTCCATCATCTCCGTGTCTATGGATTCCATGATTTCATCTAAGATGGAAGGTTCCTTTTAATCCCTGTTGCCCGGCTGTTCGTCTATGATGGACACTTTGTTGTCTTTTGGTTGTAGTTGCAGGAGGCAATCTCGAGCTCTCTTCTGATCGCCTTTCACCGTACCTTATCCTTTCGAAGTTGGAAATTTAAGACAATAGTAGTACGTTGAAACGGATGCTTTGAATTCATTCATAAAAGGACGACCGAGAAACCCATTGTAGGCATATTGTTGGTCTACAACCAAGAACTCTACCATTCTAGTTAACCTCCTATCAGGGTTCTCGGTAGATACAAGTTCAACCGATAACGTAACTACACCTAAGGGAACAACTTCTCCAAATCCCACTATCTTATGATTACAATCTTTGACATATTTAGCATAATCTCCTAACTGATCTAATGTGCTTTTGAATAGGATATTCGTGTAGGAGCCGGTATCCACTAGTAGGCGATGAACTCGGTTTTCCATGATCTTGGCACAGATGATTAACGAGTCGTTGTGAGGGGTGAGTATCCTATCTAAATCCTTTTCTGAGAATGTTAGGTCACCCGTCTTCTTGGTAGCCGAGTTTACTCCTACCTCTTTAACTTGAGCCACAGCCCTGAGTTCCGATTTCCTCTTTCTCTTGGACATTTGAGGTCTTCCATCTGAACAACCTCCTACCGACCCAGTTGGTTCGAGCATTAAAATTTCTCATATTGGATCAGCTGGAGCTGTCATTGTCTTCATTCCTTTCATATCCCTCATGCTCGACTGCTCGTCACTCTCATCATCTTCCGAGCTGGAGGATGCTGCTGCTCTTGGTCTCTTTCCCGGTTGCCTTTTTATAAACTCTGACAGTTTTCCCTCTTCGTAAAACCTCCATAATTGCTTCAGAAGGTCCCGGTATTCACTTGTGAAGTGGCCTATGTTCTGATGGTACGCGTAATATTTGTTTGGGTTTAATTTTTCTCGCTCTTGTCGGATCTTTCTAGGCTCTGATAGCATGTCTTTGTCTTTCATATTATTGTACACGGCTTCTACTGATGTGGTCAAGCCTGATTCAGCTTTTCTTTCAAATCTGCTCCTTCATTAAAGGCTTTCATATTTTTGGGAGCTTTGTATTCTCCTCCTGATTTTTCCCCGACTTCTTTTGGTCAGTTTTGTCTCCCAATTCCTTTTGAAGGGTCTCTTGCATTGATATGTATATGCTGGCCTTGCGTCTGAATTCTGCATAAGTTTTGGGGAAGGCCAGATGCATTTCGTTCCATTGGTCAGTTCCTTTCTTAAGTCCTGCCATCACGGCTACGATCTTCGTATCCTCGCTCATCATCTCTAATTCCAATAGGACTTTATCGAATCTCTCAAGAAATTTCCTGTCGAACTCATTGTCTTCTTGCTTTAAATCTGCCAATCGGTGTCTTTACGTCAAATAAGACCCGGCGGTAGAGAAATGGGACAGGAACTCCTTGCTTAACTGTGCAAAGGAGTTGATGGATCCCGGGGTTAATGTTGAGAACCATCGATGATGTCCGTCTCTAAGTGTGAGCGAGAAGTTATGACATTGAGTCACGTCTGTAGCCCCCATTGATATCATAAAATCTGAATACTTTGTCAGGTGGACTCTTGGATCTGTCATCCCTTCATACAGACTGATAGCTGGGAACTGTATCTTCTTTTGTATGGGAGCATTCAGGATTATGAAAGATAATGGTGATGACGGCAATACCGTTGATCCGACACCCTTTTGGGTCTCCAACTGCTTCTGCATCTCTTCCACTTCTTTCTTCAAGGCTTGCCACTCATCTGGAGACGTTCTTCCATTGGAAGGTTGTTCATCATGATCAAGTCTAATTTCATCATAATGCAGTCCCTATCCAACGGGACATTTCTCCTGTGTGGCTTGCCTAACAACGTTGCTAGCTCCATTGGAACCCAAACTGCCAAAGGTGAACCTTCTCAGTCTGTCATGGACTGAGGGGTGAACAACAGGGTATGCTCGCTCCTCGCTCCATAGGAGGGTTTCTCTCCTATCTCTTCCGCGATTCTCTATTCTTGCTCTTGTTTGAGTGCAGTCCGTATCCTTGGTTATCTCCTTGCTCGACTCCTCTCCTTCCCCAGGGGTGGATTCATCTCGGTTCCCCAATCGTTCGCTTATCGGGGCCTTGCCTCTGTTCCTTCTGACTTGGGCACTATCTGCTTCATCCACTCGTACACCTTTATGTTGTTTGGTCACCTGCTCGGCTGCTCGGTTGCTCGTCTCCTGAGCTCTTAACGACCCGACAGCTTCTTGACGTCTTTGCAACGATTGCAGGACGACAATTGTTTTCGCCAATTCTTCCGGATTTTGAGCTAATGCTTCCACCTCTGGAGGGAGAGTGTCGATGGTTACTTGCATGTTTCTTTGAGATGTTGTACGCACCGTAAATGCATGGTCACCCGTTGATGATACACTAGTTCATGATCTGTGTGACGGGTGTGCACTTGAGGATTGTCGTTCTTGTGATCTCGCCATTTGTTAAACATTGAATGTTTTTTATGAAGGTTTTGTGCTTATGATTGTCAATTTAAGAATAACTAGCCTGGTATGTGTGAATTTGGCTATTTACAAACCCTAATTCACACATGCTGTTGGAGTTATACGTGAAAGTATGCTTTTACTTTGTATAACTCATGTATTAAACACTTGTTTATGAGAATAATTCTTTTATCACATTTGCTTTAGATATGATTGAATGTTGAATATTTATTGCAACCAGTTCATTATATATAGTACTTGTTACATTGTAGTTAATGTGGTGATACCCGATCACGGAAGATCACATTAACGGTTTCCTTGTAACTAAACGTACAAATTCACGACCTAGGTGGAATTGAACAATCCGCCGTGAAAGGTCGATGTGTAAGTCTCAGATTGGTCTGTCTTGACTAAGAGATTGCACTAGCACATTTAGTATGTGTTGAAGATGACCTACATCGAGGATAAATTCTTCTGTTCTGAAATGTGAAGAATTAGACCTCAGTGGTTATTGATTTCTTAATCTCCATCACTTAAATAGGATTGTGTGTGCTTAATGGTTACTGCTTTGATTCATGTTGGGTGAGAATCATCGTGACTTTGAACCTTGAGCTTTGGGCAGTACTATTAATCATACGACGGTTGCTAAGATTTAATACGGAGAAATGCGTGCGAGTACGGCTCGTGTGATTAGTCCCCTTGGTGGGCTCAGAAGTTTTATCGTACCAAATCTTGCAAGTGAAGAATCAGTTTCTTCAGTACGGATAATAATGTTGAGCTGTCTTTACTCCAAGGTGAAATATATTACTTAATTTAGAGCTATTCAGAAGCTTAATTAATTAATGGACTTGATAATCTTAAACGCGGGAAATAATAACCGAGAGCCCATATTATCGTAATATGGATTAAGATGGATAGTGCAATATTAATTTATTAGTGGTAATAATTAATATTAATGGATTGAATTATATTGGGACTCAATATTGAAATTCAGAAATCCATTAGGAGGTCCAATCTTAATTCTCCTTAAAGGCCCCTCAAGTAGCCCAATAATGATAAGATGATTAAAATAAAAAGAAAATATAATGCTGATTTCTCTTATGTAATTTTCAAAAATTGGTATATTAGGAGATAAAAGATTTTGTTGATTTTCTTGGAAAGATATTATGGAAGATAAGTATTCTTGGAATACAAGATTATCTCATATATTCAAGAGGATCCAAATCTTGGATTCTTCCCTATTATTTTCGAAAAATACAAGACAATAAGGTGAGTGAGATTTTTGTGGAATATTTTATTATGGAGAAAAGAATATATGAGATATATTCAAGATTTCTTAGAGACTAAGAAAAGATTTTTTCCAAGGCCCATTCCACATAGTATTTTCGGCCACCTCTACTTATAAATAGGGGATGATTATTTCATCCCCAAGTACATAATTCCATGTGTTGGAAAAATCAAGAGCATATATATTTTTCTTTTTCCTTAGTTATTTAAATTACTTGAAAGCATCTACCACCGGTGATCAAGTAAGGCGAAAGGGAAATACTTGAGAAGACTTTTGGATTGATAAAGCGTGATTGTGATTGTCCCGTTTATTCAAAGACAAATTCTACAAGAGGTACGTAAGTCACATAAATTCTTGTTTATTCCGTCATAGATTTTATGTGAATTAATTCAACATGCATGATGATAAAATTATTGTTGGAATTATTATTTGAATTAATTAGGATTAATTCATGCTAGTAATAATTGTATTTAAATTCGTATTTAAATTTCATCCCGAATAGATTTCGGGCACCTTTATTTTCCCAACAACTGGTATCAGAGCCACGGTTTCGGGCTCTGGTCTTTAAATTGGAATTTAAATTGTTAGACATTAAATTGAAATTGGATAGTAGAATTGCTAGATCTTTTTTGCAGGTATCCAATTGTCATGGTTTTAATGTTATTTTTTTTCATGCGTGTGAATTAATGTTTTTAATTTGATTCGTTCGAATTCGTTTTTCTCGTGAGAAAATCCACGAGTAGATTAGTTATTTTTATTTTGACTTGATCATTGTAATAGACTAGTCTAGATCTAGTATTTATTTTTTGTAAATAAATTGTAACCGGATCGAGACGAAGAATGAAGAATTAAAGATGGCGTACCCGGACGACGCATGTATGCGTGACGCATGCATGGACGTCAAATCATGCATGGGGTGAAGAATGCGAACGAACGACAAAACCCGGTGCACGGGGTGCGCGTGGCGCATGACCCACGCACGATGGGTGAGCCGAGGCACAGGCGCGTGCGCCTAGCACTGGCGCTCGGCAGCCGTTGCTTGGCGTCACACCGAGAGGTGCGCGGCGCACTGCGTGGGCCAATGCGTGCCGTATCTCGGGCCGTGAATTTAATTTCAGTTCTTATTTTTTTGTGTGATTTTAAACGTCGTCCCGAACCCCAAACGAAGTTGTTTTTGATGAAGTGTTGTTGTTCGAGTGGGAGCGTATCGAGACGAATGATGGAAAGCAACAAGGAAGATATTTCGCATCAAGACGTGAAGGAATTAAACCGTGACAATTGGATTTGAGTGCTCCAATGTGTTTAATTTTGTTTTGATGGATGTTTTAATTTCGTGTACTTATTATTATTTGTTAATATGTGTTTGCATGATTTTAATTATCCAAGAAAAACCTTACTTTCGAAAATTACTAAGTATATTTCTTTAATCGTAATTTTATTCCGGATATTAAAATTGGATTAATTTAGCCTCCATAATTTATTTATTTGTGAAGTTCTTTTGGAATATATTTTCCCCTCGGATCGGCCAAAAGGACGGATTTCACATGAATAAATTCCGAAAGGATGATTGTGGATTATTACTAGTGGCGGTATTGACCCTCACCACGAGTGGCTTGCTCAAAGCGAAATAATAATCCTGCATTTAATTATGGTTATTACTTAGGCATAAGAAATTGATATTAACTTACTCCCCTCGGAGTCCCTGTCAATTTTTATGTGGTCAAAGTGGGAGCCAACTATTAATTTTGAATTAAGGATTTGTAACTTTTAAGTTTGTGATCCGCTTGAATGTGTTTAAATGTATAGACCATCCCTCGTGGCGCATATAAATTGTTTCGAGATGTTGGTTGATGCATGATTATATTGTTTTAAGGTTTCAATATAATTGATGTGATCGAATTATGTGATAATTTCGTATTTTCTAGATATTGATATGAATGTATGTCTTATTCTCAGTTCATCATGTCACAACCTTTTAATCTATTGTTTAGTATACTTAAAGATAACAAACTTGTCGGTGAGAATTATGTTGATTGGAAACGTAATCTTGATATTGTCCTAACCGCTCAATACCACAAATGGGTACTTACTCCTAAGCCCCAAGAGCCTGCCGAAGATGCGAGCAAGGTGGTCAAGAAAGAGCATAAGAGTTGGTTTGACTCCGATGAGATGGCTAGGTGTACTATTCTAGCTTCAATGTCAGATGTGTTGCAACACCAACACCAACACCAACACATGGAGACCGTCTCTGAGATAATGCTCAATCTTGAAGCCATGTTTAAACATCAGAACCGTACAACTAGGCAAATCACCATGCGAAAGATGCTTTCGTTGAAGATGGTGGAAGGTACGCCCGTAAGGGATCACGTTATCGAGATGATGGGTTATCTCAACAAGTTGGAAGTACTTGGTGCGGAATTTGATCTCCCTACTAAGGTCTATTTCGTTCTCCATTCTCTGCCGAAGAGCTTTGAGCAGTTTCAGTTGAACTATCAAATGAATGACCCGACAAATAGTTTGCCCGAGCTCTTGCAAGCTTTGGTGTCGGTGGAGATTTTAATGGATCATCAAACTGTTGTTATGGTGGTAAACGGTCCGTCTGCCTCTTCGGGTCCCAAGGGAGGGAAGAAGAGAAAGAGGACGAAAGGCCAGACCCAAGCAAATCCAACCGTTGTGAAACCTAAGGCGAATAGCGAAGGAGGTGGAAAGAATGTTGCTAAGGGTAAGTGCTTCAATTGTGGTGAGAAGGGACATTGGAGGTCAACCTATTCTAAGCCTAAGAAGGCGGTAAAGAAAGGTAAGTCTCATGCTTTAGTCGTTGGAACTTATGTTGCGGCGTATCCTACCCACGTTTGGGTAGTGGATACCGGGGCAACTGATCATATTTGTTTCACTCTTCAGGGGTTCCAGCTAACCCGACGACTTAGCAAGAATGAGATCCTCGTCACTTTGGGCGATGCTACGAGAGTAGCAGCCGAAGCAGTGGGAGCCATGCACCTATCTTTTGAAGATATAGTTTTAATTTTAAGAGATGTTTTATACGTTCCGAACTTTAGGAAGAATTTAATTTCAGTTTCTAAGTTGTTTTTTGATGGATATTCAGTTACTTTTAATAAAGTAGTTACTGTTTCTTTTAAGAATGATACTATCTGTCATGGAAAGTTGGTAAACAATCTCTATACGATTAAGTGTGCACACCACTCAAATAATGAATCTAATAACACGTCGATCATTTAGAGTAATAAAAGAAAATGTTCTTCGGAGATGAACGAAACACTTCTATGGCATCTTAGACTAGGTCATATTAATCTAAAGCAGATAGAGAGATTGGTGAAAGACGGATCCTTGGAATCATTCCAAGTCGAACCGTTTCCAACTTGTGAATCCTGTTTAGAGGGTAAAATGACCAAGAGGGCATTTGGAGACAAGGGGAATAGAGCTACGGAAGTGTTAGAACTCGTTCATACCAATGTGTGTGGTCCAATGACGATCAAAGCAAGAATGGGGTATGAGTATTTCGTCACCTTCATTGACGATTACTCGAGATATGGGTACATTTACCTTATGAGGCATAAGTCTGGAACTTTTGATAAGTTCAAGGAGTTTAAGGCCGAAGCCGAGAAACATAGGGAAAAGAGTATCAAGTTTCTACGATCAGATCGTGGGGGCGAATACCTCAGCGATGAATTCTTGAACTACTTATCGGACGAAGGGATCGTATCCCAGTTAACCGCACCAGGAACCCCTCAACAGAACGGTGTGGCGGAATGAAGAAACTGGACTCTTTTAGAGATGGTAAGATCCATGATGAGTTATTCAGATTTACCCAAGTCATTTTGGGGTAACGCCTTGGAAACGACGACTTACATTCTAAACTTGGTGCCATCCAAATCGGTTCCTAAAACCCCAATGGAATTGTGGACCGGGCACAAGCCCAGTCTAAGACATTTGCTGATTTGGGGTTGTCCGGCATACGTGCTAGACAAGGAAGCCGATAGGTTGGATCCACATTTGGAATTAAGGCTATTTATAGGATACCCTGCGGGAACGAAAGAGTGTATGTTCTATAGTCCCAAGGATCAAAAGACCGTGATTAGTACACACTTTAAATTCTTGGAGGAAGACTATATGAACAATCAGAAGCCTAAAAGTGAAATTACCTTAGAAGAATTGAGAGGTCAAACCTCGATACCAAGTATACAAGATGATGTACCACACATCACATCTTCACAACCAGAACCCCGTCGCAGTGGGAGGATTGTTAGGCAACCCGAGAGATTCATGGGAATAGAAGAATCTTCGGATTTAATTCCCGGTGATGAATCAAACCCATGGACATACAACGAGATAATCCAAGACAAAGACGCAGAGTCGTGGCAAACAGCAATGGAAACCGAGATGGGTTTGATGGATCATAATCAAGTGTGGGAGTTGGTCGAACCACCCAATGGGGTAGAACCCATTGGATGCAAGTGGGTGTACAAGAGGAAAAGAGGACCGCACGGAAGGGTTGAGACCTTCAAAGCAAGGCTAGTGGCCAAAGGGTATACTAAAAAAGAAGGGATCGATTATGAGGAAACCTTTTCGCCTGTAGCTATGCTTAAGTCTATCCGTATTCTCTTGTCGATCGCTGCGCACCTAGATTACGAGATCTGGCAAATGGATATCAAGACAGCTTTCCTTAACAGAAGTCTTGTCGGGATAGATATTTGTATGCAACAGCCCAAAGGTTTCATTGAAAAAGGCCAAGAGCACCTCGTATGCAAGCTTAAGAGATCCATTTATGGACTTAAGCAAGCATCGCGTACTTGGAACCAGTGTTTTGATCAAGTGATTAAGTCTTATGGGTTTGATCAAAATGAGTACAAAAGTTGTGTGTATAAGAAGCGTGAAGGAACTGCGGTGGTATTCTTAGTATTATACGTAGATGATATTCTGCTTATTGGAAATAATGTAAAGGTATTGTCAGATGTAAAGGTATGGCTGTCAAAACAATTTGATATGAAGGACTTAGGGGAAGCCGGTCACATCCTTGGGATCAAGATCACTCGCGATTGCAAGAAGAGGATGTTGGGCTTATCGTAAGCTTCATACATTGACACTGTTTTGAAGCGTTTCAGCATGCAAGATTCCAAGAAAGGTTTTGTACCTTTTAGGCACGGAATCCATCTATCAAAAGAAATGAGCTCTAAGATGCAAACAGAGATAGATGACATGAAAGGTGTTCTGTACGCTTCGGCCGTAGGAAGCCTTATGTATGCAATGCTGTGTACGAGACCGGATATCTGCTTTGTCGTGGGCATGGAGACAAGATATAAAAGTAATCCCGGAAAGGACCATTGGACTGCCATAAAGTGCATCTTGAGGTATCTGAAAAGAACTCGTGAGCGGATGCTGATTTACCAGTCAGATAGTCTTATGCCCATTGGATACACGGACTCGGATTTCCAATCAGACATAGACTCAAGAAAGTCAACCTCGGGTAGTATGTTTTGCATGAGAGGTGGAGCCATTTCATGGAGAAGCGTTAAGTAGAAATGCATCGCCGATTCGACCATGGAAGCCGAGTATGTAGCTGCTTGTGAAGCGAAAGAGCCAGTTTGGCTCAAGAACTTCTTAGTGGACTTGGACGTTGTTCCGAATTTGCCCGACATGATAACTGTCTTTTGTGACAATGTCGGAGCAGTTGCAAATTCAAAGGAACCGAGAGCCCACAAGGCCAGCAAACACATAGAAAGAAAATACCATCTTATACGAGAAATCGTTAAGAGAGGAGATATAGAGGTGGCAAAGATAGCATCGGGAGGCAACCTAGCCGATCCATTCACAAAGGGTCTGCCTCAGAGTACATTCGAGAGACATGTGGATGGAATGAGAGTCAAGACTATTGCCAATCTGCTTTAAGTATAAGTGGGAGGAATTATTAGGTTAGTGTAGGTTGACATGAGATGTCACGTAGAACTACTACACTAAGACATGCATGATGTATACTAAAAAGTAAACTTTAACTATAAGTGGGAGATTGTTGGAGTTATACGTGAAAGTATGCTTTTACTTTGTATAACTCATGTATTAAACACTTGTTTATGAGAATAATTCTTTTATCACATTTGCTTTAGATATGATTGAATGTTGAATATTTATTGCAACCAGTTCATTATATATAAGACTTGTTACATTGTAGTTAATGTGGTGATACCCGATCACGGAAGATCACATTAACGGTTTCCTTGTACTAAACGTACAACTTCACGACCTAGGTGGAATTGAACAATCCGCCATGAAAGGTCGATGTGTAAGTCTCAGATTGGTCTGTCTTAACTAAGAGATTGCACTAGCACATTTAGTATGTGTTGAAGAGGACCTACATCGAGGATAAATTCTTCTGTTCTGAAATGTGAAGAATTAGACCTCAGTGGATATTGATTTCTTAATCTCCGTCACTTAAATAGGACCGTGTGTGCTTAATGGTTACTGCTTTGATTCATGTTGGGTAAGAATCATCGTGACTTCGAACCTTGTGCTTTGGGAAGTAATATTAATCATACGACGAATTTAATACGGAGAAACGCATGCGAGTACGGCTCGTGTGATTAGTCCCCTTGGTGGGCTCAGAAGTTTTATCGTACCAAATCTTGCAAGTGAAGAATCAGTTTCTTTGGTACGGATAATAATGTTGAGCTGTCTTTACTCCAAGGTGAAATATATTACTTAATTTAGAGCTATTCAGAAGCTTAATTTATTAATGGACTTGATAATCTTAAATGCGGGAAATAATAACCGGGAGCCCATATTATCGTAATATGGATTAAGATGAATAGTGCAATATTAATTTATTAGTGGTAATAATTAATATTAATGGATTGAATTATATTGGGGCTCAATATTGAAATTCAGAAATCCATTAGGAGGTCCAATCTTAATTCTCCTTAAAGGCCCCTCAAGTAGCCCCTCAAGTAGCCCAATAATGATAAGGTGATTAAAATAAAAAGAAAATATAATGCCGATTTTTCTTATGTAATTTTTGAAAATTGGTATATTAGGAGAGAAAAGATTTTGTTGATTTTCTTGGAAAGATATTATGGAAGATAAGTATTCTTGGAATACAAGATTATCTCATATATTCAAGAGGATCCAAATCTTGGATTCTTCCCTATTATTTTCGAAAAATACAAGACAATAAGGTGAGTGAGATTTTTGTGGAATATTTTATTATGGAGAAAAGAATATATGAGAAATATTCAAGATTTCTTAGAGACTAAGAAAAGATTTTTTCCAAGGCCCATTCCACATAGTATTTTCGGCCACCTCTACTTATAAATAGGGGATGATTATTTCATCCCCAAGTACATAATTCCATGTGTTGGAAAAATCAAGAGCATATATATTTTTCTTTTTCCTTAGTTATTAAAATTACTTGAAAGCATCTCCCACCGGTGATCAAGCAAGGCGAAAGGGAAATACTTGAGAAGGCTTTTAGGTTGATAAAGCGTGATCGTGATTGTCCCAAAGGCCAATTCTACAAGAGGTACGTAAGTCACATAAATTCTTGTTTATTCCGCCATAGATTTTATGTGAATTAATTCTACATGCATGATGATAAAATTATTGTTGGAATTATTATTTGAATTAATTAGGATTAATTCATGCTAGTAATAATTATATTTAAATTCGTATTTAAATTTCATCCCGAATAGATTCCGGGCACCCTTATTTTCCCAACACATGCATGCATTCAAATTCTTAGATGTGAACAAATTTGTCACAAATGATCACCAAACACCTTTATATTCCAGTTTCCGATGACTTCTCGCCAGATTTCGGCTATAATTTGCAGATTCCAGCAACTTTTTGCAAGATCACTTCAAATCTTCAACTAACCGGAGGTTTGGACCCCCTTCCTCTAGCGCCAATTGTTGATGATCTTGATTTAATGTGAAGAATTAGTGGTTGTTTAGGCTTGAAAGATCATCAAACAAGATAATTGAACTAGGATTAATCACTAGATTGAAACAAGTTAGGGTTGAGAATCGAATTTGCAAGAGTTTGGACTTATTTTTGAATAAATCAACTTATTTTTCCCTTCTCATGAAGGGGTATTTATAGGGTACAAGCAAGCATGAGGTGTCACCTCCTTAGTCATCTTAATTTATACATTGACAAGTGTTTAGACACTTGTTTAAGTCCTAAACTATTACATGTTACACAATGACAAGTGTTAAGACACTTGTTTGTTCCTAATGTAATGCCTAATTAGTGGGATTCTTGATGATCTTCCAAGGTGCCCTGTTGCTCACCTGCTCGCCTTCTAGGTTTATTCTTGAATCTTCTTGTTAGTGTTGGTCGCTTAACTTTATTCATTTGCAACCAGCTGCTCGTCTGACCAGCTGCTCATCCAACGTGTTCTGACACTTTACCCAGCTGCTCGCCCTGTCCAGTTTGTTAATTACAAATCCCAGTTGCTCGCCCATTTGATCTTTTTTACTTCTGATGACCTCTTTATCTATTATTTAACTTTTAATTAGCTTAATCCTGTTGCTCGACTGTTCGCCTATCAATAAGACAACCGCAGATTCAACAACTGAGGCTGAGTACATAGCTGCGACAGAAGCTGCCAAAGAAGTTGTCTGGATAAAGCAGTTCTTAACTGAACTAGGGGTAGTTCCGAGTGCCAGTAGTCTAATAAAGTTGTATTATGACAACATTGGTGCGGTTGCACAAGCAAAGGAACCGAGATCGAATAACAGAAATAAGCATGTACCGAGGCGATATCACTTGATAAGAGAGATGATCATTAACAAGAAAATAGAGTTAGAACGCATTCCCACAGATGATAATTTGGCTTACCCATTCACCAAGGCTTTGAGTGTTCATGTACACACTAGACATTTTGATGGTCTAGGGGTTAGACATGTAGGTGATTGGCTTTAGTCCAAGTGGGAGATTGTTAGTGTTAGTGTCCTAGAGACAATCCTTTGTAAGGACATAATACTAAGATGATATTCAGTTTATGGTTTAATATTATTGATTGATTTAATATTAAATATATGGCTTTACACTCATCTGAATATTATGTTTGATTATTTGCATTATTCATATATGTGTTCCCTTGGGTCGATACTGTCATTGAGTGAGTGAGAACTCAAATGACCTAAGTACGATTCTCAAATAGCCCCGATCAAGGATCATCAAGATAGGAATATTGATGATGCAATGGAGATTGGTGTGCGATCTGCATTATACTCTTTGGGAGAGTGCAGTAAGATCTCACTTACTACGAGATATTAGGTATCTCATAATGGATGCACAAATACCTTGGAGGGTATTGGTATACCCATCCGAGAAACCGTTTGATGTGATTCCACATAATGTGTCTACAAGTGTCTCGGTTAGTGGGAGCTATGTGATACTCCTCAGACTTGAGGTCAATACGCACGACATGTGCGGAGGGATGAACTTTGACCATGACCGACGTTTTCACCCTCCAAGGGTAGATATGACATGGATTTGGTTCATCACAAAGTACATGTGCGTGGTAGTTGAGCAAAGAATAGGATTCATTCCTCATTATAGATTTAAGAGAGAATACTCGTCTTCTCATCATAATTGGATCTAAGATATCGGCCGATGCAAGTCGACTTGGACTTTGTGGCCAAGTGCGACGCGAGCGATTAATTAGTGATTTGAGATAATATAATTAAGTTATTTGAATAAACACTTTATCATGTTCAAGGCTTAATCGAGTATTCGCGAATGAAATTAAGATATCACAATAGCCTACAATATTACAGGTAGTTGCAGATTTCCTCGCAATGTACCTCGTATATTGAGAATGTCTGATTTATTGTCTAGGGTTCAATTAAGACTGTTAGTTTGACTAATCGCTCGATATACGAGGGCCTATGGGTCACACAACAAGCAATGGCAGTTTGCCGATTATAGTTGGTTGATTAAGTATTATATTAGATATAATATTTAATTTATGGAGAATATAATAATTATATTTGGAATTAATTATTATTATTATTATTATCTAATTAAAATTTGATTTAAGGGGCATTCACAAAATAATACAATTGAACACCACTATTTACAAGATAGTACAGTGTTCAAAAAATATATACTTATGTTCAACTTTTTTTTGTGCGTCTGTTCAATTATGCTGTACCAATTTGTAAAAAGTGGTTTGGAATTGTATTATCCTGCACTTAATCCTTGATTTAATTAGATATGAAATCTCAATAATAATATTTAGAATATTATTATACAAGAATAATAGATATGGTAAATATATTATTCGTAGGAACATATCTAGGGAAATATAATCTGTAGAGATTATATTTACGAGCTAGGCCCGATATCTTGCTTAAGAATTAAGCTAAGTTAATTATTGATGATCTTGATCCAATATGAATGATTGGTGGCTGTTTAGGCTTAGAAAATCATCAAACAAGGTAATGAGGCTAGGATTAAACACTAGATTGATCTAAGTAGGGGTTGAGAAATAAATTTGCAAGAGTTTGGTCTTGTTTTTAAAAAATGAACTTATTTTCCCTTTCTCATGAAGGGGTATTTATAGGGTACAAGCAAGCATGAGGTGTCACCTCCTTAATCACCCTTATTTACATCTTGACAAGTGTTATGACACTTGTTTTATTCCTAAGCTATTACACGTTATACAATGACAAGTGTTAAGACACTTGTTTGTTCCTAATGTAATGCCTAATTAGTGGGATCCTTGATGATCTTCCGAGGTGCCCTGTTGCTCACCTGCCCGCCTCTTTGATTTATTCTTGGATCTTCTTGTTCATGTTGTTCGCTTGTTTTTTTTCTTTGGTGACCTGTTGCTCGTCTGACCAGCTGTTCGCCTAATGTACTTTGGCAGTTGACCCAGCTGCTCACCTCCTCTGCTTCATTAGGGATAAAGCTCTGCTGCTCGCCTCTTTTAGTCTTTTATTCTAATTGACCTTTTTTATTTACTATTTAATTTTTTAATTAGCTTAATCATGTTGCTCGGCTGCTCGCTTATCAACAATGCCCCTTGGCTTGACTTAATAAGATAAAAGTTATTATTCTTAAGTCAAGCCATAGTTATTAGACGATGTTTTGGGATAAGAGGCGAGCAACAGGGATTCAAAAAATTTGGGTGGGAAGATTTTGAGCGACCAACAGGGCATGACCCTTGGCCTGGTGATGGTCTGTTCTCCGAGGTGCAATTTTCGAAGTGTTGTGGGCGGCTGGGGGATGTCACCACTGCTACGCGTGCGCCCCTATTTAACTCGTAGGGGCCTATAATTTTCACAATCTTTCAATTAAACCCCTATTCCTTCTTCTATAAATATCTAATCATTTCCTCATTTTCCTTTTTCCGCGACCGCACATAAGAATTCTCCATTGTTGCTTCTTCAAGCTCTCAAATTCCTTTGATTTCTTCAAGTGTTCTTCCATTTTTCCCGTCGATTCGTTTCATTTAAAGGTAAACCCATCATTCTCTTTGTCTCGGTTTTGATTCTTCGCATTTTATTCTTCAATTTGTTCAAGTATTATCGTCCTCGAGAATTACCACCGCCGCCGCCGTGTTATTGCTAGCACCACCGCCGCTGTGTTATTGCTAGCACCGCAGCACCTTTGCCAGTGCCTCCTTGCAACTGCCCGTGCCACTATATTTTCCTCTTTGCTTAGATAAAAATACATAAATCTCATTATATGGCATCCCCGTCTTCGAGTAATACAATCTCCAGTGAGAATGTCGGCCGAAATCCTGGGAAACGGCCAATGGAAGATGAACCATCGCACCCCACTCCTCGCCACTCACTTCGCCAAGCAATTGCTCACAATCCGCGTACTTTGCTCGTAGATGAAGGTACGGGCTCGGAGGCAAGCTCTATTGTTCGCTCCGTGGATGCGTTCTATGCCGTGGATAGCTCAGGCGAGCAGGATGTCGCTCAACCAGCTGCTCGCCCCTCTCCAGAGGGAAATACCTCCTCTGACCTGGGTGAAGATTCGACCGAAGTTGCTGCCAAAATCGAGGAGATGAGTATCCCTGAATTTGTAGGGGTGAGCAGCGAGCAGCAGGGTCGCAGCGAGCAAGTGGCTCAATCGAGAGGCGACCAACTAGATCCTTCTCCCCCTGACATAACCTGGAGGTTCCTTAAGGAGATCAAATTCCCTATATCCAAACCTACCTCGGAATCCCAAATTCCCGAAGCAATTGTTCGTAGGTAGGAATGGGTTGAGTACGCCAACCACTATCACAGCTCCTTTCCGCCTCCCGCGAGGACTATTATGACTGCTCAGGAGACTCCCTTGTATACTGCGGGCCGAATATCAAGTCTAACCACAGAGGATGACCTGGCTCGCATTCGATCATCCTTCCGGATCCCGTATGACATCCATTTGTATGCTCCACAGAAAGGGGAAACAACTAATCACCCTTCTCCTGGTTGCACTGCCATTAACTTGGATGTTTTAAATGCTGGGTTCCCGCTGCCTCTACACCCCGTGATCGGCCGATTCCTTGAAGATACGAACTTGGCCATTACACAGATCACCCCGAACGGATGGAGCAATCTACTGGCTTTTATAACCCTCTTCGGGCTTGAGGGTTACAAGAATAAGATAAGTACCGTTGAGATACATTATGCAATGACCATCTCTTTGGCTGCTAACGAGGACGGATTGTGATGGTATTATCTCAAGGCCCGTAGTGGCGTGAAGTTAATTGAAGGGGTGCCAAATAAAGTGAAGAGCTGGCATAAGCAGTTTTTCTTCATTGGTGGTGATTGATGGGCATCTTCCGACTTTTCTGGTGGACCTGGTCATATCAACTCTCCCGAAGGCTTTGGCGAGATTCTGCGTAGGTTTCACTTTTGACTTGCTATGTCCAGGGTGAAACTAATTTTAATATTTTTCTTTCCATTGTTTTGCAGGTCCGCGTATCTTGAAGTGGGGGCACCCTGAACAGAGTGAAGAATTCCTTTACGTCCTCACCGCAATCACTCTCCGGAATCCAAGCGATCGTAGCATCAAGTACCTCTCCAAACCTCATTGTCGGAAGCTTGCTCAGTTGACTACCAGTGCTCATCACTTGGAGGCTCAAGCTACTGTCCCGGAAGGTATAAAGTTTGTATTAATAATTCTTTGGCCGCCTGGTTACTTGGTTGCCTGGTTGACTGGTCGCCTCCTTTACTATTCTGACTCTTATGCTTGTCTTATCTTCAGCGCAAAGAGTGATTGTCGATGTTCCGGAAATACCAAAATGCTATCACCTCCTTGCTCGTCGTGTTAAATAAATGGCCGCTACTCAACCTTCAAAGAAGAAGAAGCTTGATCCTCCTACTTCCCTCATCAAGCTAAGGGCGGAGGAGGAGGAAGAGGAAGAAGCCCCACCTATGCAAGATCCTGCTCCTCGCCCTCCTCCTCACTCTTCGCCTTCCAGAGACAACCGGGGCAAGAAAAGACTGACTAAAGAAGTAGCCCCTGCTAGGAAAGAGGACGATCGCTCCAAGCGAGCAAGAAGTCTAGCTCAGGCGAGCAAGAAAAATGCACCTCGCTCTTCTTCCATTGAGAAAGTGAGCGAGCAGCAGGTGGTCGGCGCAATAGTGGTGAGCAAGGGGAGAAGATCCTCTCCAGACAGCTCTTATCTGGGTTATGACCCTGTCAAACTGAGAGAGTAAGTCCTTCCCAGTTGCTCAGCTGGTCGCCCCCTACCCTCCTTGCCTGACTTACATTTTCTTTTGTAGGTACAAGAAGGAAGAGTACCCAGGGCGGGCTAAAGTTCTCCATCAGCTCAGCAGCGTGAAATCTACCCCAGCTTACCAGGATATCTGAGACTCACATGTGAGGCGAGCAACTGAGCTCATACCTCGCTCCTGGACTAAACTGGGTGAGGAAATCCTTCAGAGCCAAAGTTTGAGCGATAATGCTCGCCTCCTGAGCTACAATGCCAGTCATCAGGCTATATCTGCTCAACGGATCCTCGACCAAGCTATCGAGCTGGAGAGGACAAACAGGGGCCTGGGTCGGAGGATCGAGTAGCTTGAGGCCGATAGGGACACTCTGTTGAAGAGGAAGGATGACGAGTTGGCCAAGCTGAAGGCTGAGTTTGAGAAGGCCAAGCTCAATTGGGAAAGAGGTCTAAAGGCCGCGGAGGAGCACGAGCAGGTGGCCCTCAACACTTCTGAAAAGCTCCAGTTAGATTTGGGGGTTGCGACCGACCGCCTCAAGGTCCTGGAGACTGAGCGTATTGGTCTAGTGGAGCGGGTTGAGTCCCTGAAGGTCCATATCGACCGGCTGGAAAAGGAGAAGAAGCGTGCCATTCCATACACCACTTACGTACAAGATGTAACTGATAACACGAACTTCGGTTACATCTGTGCGTATGCTAACTGTGTGAGGTCCGTGAAGTATGCTTTGGATAATGGTCTTGACGTCATGACTTGCACTACCAAAGACTTCACGGACTATGTCATCAAGAACCCTCCAGCTGCTGATTTTGATATCCCTGTCGCCGATCTAGGGGATATGGGCATAAACTTGGACATTTTTAAGGACGATGTCCGGGTGATCGCCCCCAAGGAGAGGACCGAGGAAGTGAACATGGATGCCACAATTTTTGATGCCTTGAGTCCTCTCTTCCCAAACCCCTTGGATGGAGCTGGCACTTCGGCTGCAGTAGGCGAGCAACAGGTCCCGGCGGCGACCAACCCAGATGTTCCTCCTTCTGAAGCTCCTCCTGCTCCCCCGGCTCCTCAAAATTGAAGACCCATTTTTTCTCTTTGAACTTCTTAGTTTTGTCATAGGGCTTATCTTGTAACTTCCTTCTTAAGTTGTACTGTCTTTTTTATTACTAATGAAATAGTCTCTTTCCTTTTATTGTGTTCATGTTAATGCTTTCTTCACATACGCCCCAAGTTGTTCGCCTCTATTACTATGTTTTACATTTTTGCTCTACTTCTCTTTTATTTTTCAAGAGGAGCATTTTTTATCTTCATGGTTCTCTAGGAACTTGACCATCATTTAATTGGGCTTTATGGTCCTTTTTGGACTTTAGCCTATTGTTTTTCACAATTGAGCTTTGCTGCTCGCCCCATATTGAGCTTGCGTTTGATACGCTTTGCTTTGGGCGAGCAATGGGGCAATAGGGTAATATGGGTGAACAGGTGGCTTTCAAGACCTCGAGCCTTGCTGCTCGCCACCTGTTGAAATTGTGTTTATTAACAATCTTTTAACTCCTGGCAAACAACTATTCCTTTTAGGCGAACACAGGGGCTCTTCGTGTCTTCCAAACTAATTGATCATTCAATTACAATATCACAAAAATAACCAACGTCCTTCCTTATTTACATACTATTCTAAAAAAGTTTAAAATTTTTGTCAAATTTACAATATACCAAGCAACGTATAAGATTTACATCGACTTATAAAATGATATATAAAAGAGTACATTGACTTTTTTACTACTGATAGTATTTCTTCAATAATGCTGCGTTCCAGGAGTATTGGGCCGAGTTGTCTTTCATGTCTTCAAGATCATACGTGCCGTTGTACCATTTATGAGTTACCCTGAATGAGCCCTCCCAAGTCGGTCCAAATACTCCTGGTGGTGGTGCCAAAACCTTTCGGAGTACCAGATCTCCAACTTCGAATTCTCTGATTTTTACTTGCGAATTGTAATATCTTGCGATTCTTTTTTTGTATATTGCATTCTTTATTTCTACCGAGATTCTTCTTTCATCAATCAGGTCCATTTCTGCAGCCAAAGCCGCATTGTTCGACTGCTCGTCGAACCCTGTTGTTCGCTCCGTAGGTACCTTGAGCTCTACTGGTATGACTACCTCGGTGCCAAACACCATAGTAAATGGTATTTCTCCTGTGCTTATCCTATATGATACTCTGTAGGCCTAAAGTATTTCTAGCAATTCTTCCAACCATTTGCCCTTTTTATCTACCAAGCGAATCTTCAAGATGTGTTTGATTATCTTGTTAACTGCTTCGACTTGACCATTTGATTGAGGATGATAAGGTGTTGAGAAATGTTTCTTGATTCCCCATTTTTACAGAAGTCTCTTATCTTTTTGCCTTCAAACTGCCTTCCATTGTCCGTTAGTATTGCTTGCGGGACTCCAAATCGGCATACGATGTTCTTCCAAATAAAGCTAATCATTTTTTCTTGTGTGATCGTTACGAGTGCTTCTGCTTCAGCCCATTTCATGTAATAGTCCATGGCCACTATTGCAAATCTTACATTCCCCTTTCCCGTTGTGAAAGGTCCTATGATGTTTATCCCCCACTTTGTGAATGGCCATGTACTATTTACTGATATTAGCTCAGTTGGTGGCCTGTGAATGCTGGGGGCGAACAACTGGCACCTGTGGCATATTTTTGCAACTCTGATTGCGTCTTGCAGTAGAGTCGGCCAATAGTACCCTTGCCTCACCGTTTTGTACGCTAATGCTCGCCCTCCTGCATGATTTCCACACACGCCTTCATGGATTTCTTTCAAAACTTCTTGGCCTTACCTCCTTGCTAAACATTTTAACAAAGGAAGTGGGAATCCTCTCTTGTAAAGTTGCCCATCCATGATAGTGAACCTTGCTGCTCGCCTGACCATCTTGGTTGCTTCCTGTGGGTCTTCAGGTGCTTCACCATCCATGAGATATTTGAGTATTGGTGTTCGCCAGTCACCTTTCCTGACTTCTTCCTCGGCTTGGTTGATTTTGTAATCGTTAGTTGAAGGGTGAAGTATTTTGGTTATCGTAATTTCTGGAAGTTCTGCTGGTCTCGTGCTGGTAGCCAGGCGAGCAAGTGCATCTGCTTGAGTGTTATTGTCCCTTGGCACTTGTTCAATACAGATCTGTTCAAATAAAGAGGCCAGATGGGCCACAATTTTCTGATATAGAGCCATGCTCTCATCTTTTGCCTCGTATTCTCCTCGGACTTGGTTGACTATGAACTGGGAGTCTCCGTATATTTGTAATCTCCGTACCCCCATAGCCAATGCTAGCCGAAGTCCGGCGATCAGTGCTTCATACTCAGCTTCGTTATTTATTGCCATGAACTCAAATCTGACAGCTGAAGTGAATACTTGCCTGTCAGGGCTGATCAACACTATCTCGGCTCCTGATGCTGTATTCGTTGATGATCCGTCCACATACATGTGCCATGGATGGTTATGACCTCTCGTTGGATCTTGAGGAAAGGTTAGCTCGACTATAAAGTCGGCTAACGCTTGTCCTTTGATCGATGTTCGAGGTGCATAAGATATTCTAAATTGGCTTATTTCGAGTGACCACTTGAGGAGGCGACCAACAGTGTTAGGTCTTTGCAAAATTTGTCTCAACGGGAACGTCGTTAGTACTTCTACCTGATGGTCAAAGAAGTATGGACGTAATTTTCTTACACTTGTTACTAGTGCATAAGCTAACTTTTCCATCGGTGAATATTTGATTTCTGCTTCGTGTAAGGCTTGACTCACATAGTAAATTGGCAAGTGAAACTTTCCTTCTACCCGAACTAGGACCGAGCTGATCGCCACCTCTGATGCAGCTAAGTACAGGTATAACTTTTCTCCTGATATAGGCTTTAACAAGATCTTGGTGTCGCTAATGTATTCTTTTAGCTGCTCAAATGCTTGTTGACAATTGTTTGTCCACTGGAACTGTCCTTTCTTGATAGCGTCAAAGAAAGACCTGTATTTATCACCAGATCTTGAAATGAATCTATTCAAGGCTGCTAAACATCCAGTGAGCCGTTGGACTTCTTTAACTGGTCTTGGCGGTTGCATATCCATGACTGCTTTCACCTTTGATGGGTTTGCTTCAATACCTCGTTGACTGACCAGGTGTCCAAGGAATTTTCCCGAGTGAACTGCGAAGCTACTCTTTTTCGGATTTAACTTCATGTTATATGCTCGGAGTATCTCGAATGCTTGTGATAAGTGCTCTAAATGGTCCTCCTTCTTTGGACTCTTGACTACTATATCATCCACATATACTTCCATCGTTTTGCCAATGTGTTCATCGAACATTTTATTGACAAGTCTTTGGTACGTGGCTCCTGCATTAATCAACCCAAACGACATCCTTCTCCAACAAAACAAGTTTTTATTGGTGTAGAATGCTGTGTTCTCCTGGTCGTCCGGGTGCATTGGGATTTGGTGATAGCCAGCGAATGCGTCCATGAAGGTGAGAAGTTCATGTCCGGCCGTGTTATCCACCAGCTGGTCAATGTGTGGTAATGGGAAGTTATCTTTAGGGCAGACGACATTTAGATCGGTGAAATCGATACACAGCCTCCATGTACCGTTTGGCTTTCGGACCAACACTGGATTCGCCACCCACCTGGGGCATAATGCTTGTTTGATGAGATTGTTGTCTAGTAGTTTTTTCACTTCTATATACAACGCCTCATACTTGTCAGGTCCAAATTTCCTTCTTTTCTGCTTTACCGGTTTCTTAGTTGGATCAATATTTAGCCTATGGCAAGCATGCTCAGAGCTAATGCCTACCATATCGGCGTGTGACCATGCGAACACATCAAGATTAGCCTTAAGGAATTCTTTTATTCTGGATCTGTATGGCTCAGGGAGCTCAGATCCAATAAAAAGTTCCAAGTCTTCTCGGTTCGGGTCGACTCTTATTACTTCCAACTCTTCAATCGGTATTTCTATTCTTTTTTGGCTTTTCCAATGGGGATTGATAATTGGCCCTTCTGGGTTAAGTTCATCTTCGATCATCATTGGCTCTGCTCCTAGCCTTGGCTCGATATCCTCAACTCCGTTTAGAGCAGGTACAACCTCTCTTCCTTGTTGCTCGTTTTGGACCTCCTGCTCGCCCTCACCCTGCTGTTCGTCCACTTCCACATCTTTGTGTCTATGGATCTCATAATTTTATCTAAGATAGAATGTTCGTCTTCAGCCCTGCTGCTCGGCTGTTCATCCATGACAGACACTTTGTTGTCCTTCGGTTGAAGTTGCAGGAGGTACTCACGAGCTCTCTTCTGATCGCCTTTTACCGTACCTGATCCTTTTGAAGTTGGAAATTTGAGACAGTAGTAATACGTTGAAATGACTGCTTTGAATTCATTAATAAAAGGACGACTGAGAAACCCATTGTAAGCAGATTGTTGGTCTACAACCAAGAATTCTACCATTCTAGTTAACTTCCTATCAGGGTTCTCAGTCGATACAAGTTCAACCGATAACGTAACTACTCCTAAGGGAATGGTTACAGCTTCTCCAAATCCCACTATCTTATGATTACAATATTTGACGTATTCGGCGCAATCCCCTAACTGATCTAGTGTGCTTTTAAACAAAATGTTTGTGTAGGAGCTGGTGTCCACAAGTAAGCGATGGACTTGGGTCCCCATGATGTCAGCACATATGATCAACGAGTCATTGTGTGGAGTGAGTATTCTATTCAAATCCCTTTCTGAAAATACCAAGTCCCCCATTTTCTTGGTAGCCTGGTTTACTCCTACTTTTCTGACTTGTGCCACAACCCTTAATTCTGCCTTTCTCTTTCTCTTGGATATCGGGGACCTTCCATCCGAGCAACCTCCTACAGGTCCGGTTGGTTCAAGCATAAAGATCTCTCGCATTGGCTCAGCTGGGGCTGTGATTGTCTTTTTCCTTTTCTGATCCCTTCTGCTCGGCTGCTCGTTACTCTCATCATCTTCCTAGCTAGAGGATATTGCTGCTCTCGGTTTCTTTCCCGGCTGCCTTTTCACGAAGTCTGATAGTTTTCCCTCTTCATAGAACCTCCAGAACTGCTTCAGAAGGTCCCGACATTCACTTGTGAAGTGGCCTATATTTTGGTGATATGCCCAGTATTTGTTGGGATTCAACTTACCGCGTTCTTGTCGGATTTTCCTGGGCTCTGACAGCATATCCTTATCTTTCACATTATTATAGACAACTTCTACTGATGCAGTTAGGACTTGGTTCAGCTTTTCTTTCAGTTCTGCTCCTTCATTAAAAGCTTTCATGTTTTTGGGAGCTTTGTACTCTCCTCCCGATTTCTTTCCCATCTTCTTGGAATCGGTCTTGTCTCCTAACTCTTTCTGAAGAGTCTCTTGCATTGAAATGTAGACCCCATCTTTGTGTCTAAATTCCGAGTAAGTCTTGGGGAAAGCTAAGTGCATTTCTTTCCACAGGCCTGTCCCTTTCTTGAGTCCCGCCATTACAGCTACAATCTTTGTGTTCTCGCTCACCATTTCTCCTTCTAATAGCACTTTATCAAATCTCTCAAGGAATGCTCTATCAGACTCATCATCTCCTTATTTCAGGTCCGCCAACCGGTGTCTTTGTGTAAGATAGGACCCGACCGTAGAGAAGTGAGATAGAATTTCCTTGCTTAATTGAGCAAAGGAGTTGATAGACCCTTAAGTTAATGCTGAGAACCACCGAATGAGGCCCATCTCCCTGTGTGAGTGGGAAGTTATGGCATTGAGTTGCATCTGTAGCCCCCATTGATATCATGAAATTTGAATATTTTGTTAAGTGAACTCTCGGATCTGTAGTCCCCTCATATAAACTGATAGACGGGAATTGTATCTTCTTTTGTATAGAAGCATTCAAGATTATAGAAGATAATGGTAACGATGGCAATATCGTCGATCCAACGCCCTTTTGGGTCTCCAATTGTTTCTGCATTTCTTCCACTACTTTCTTCAAAGCTTGCCACTCGTCTGGAGACGTTCTTCCATTAGAAGACTGTCTATCATGGTCGGGTTCAATGACCTCTTCATGATGCAGTCCCTTACTAACGGGACGTTTCTCCTGTGTAACATGCCTAGCAGCGTTGCTAGCTCCATTGGGACCCAAACGACCAAAAGCCAATCTTCTCAACCTATCGTGAACAGAGGGGCGAGCAGCGAGGTATGCTCGCTCCTCGCTTCTTTGAGGCACTTCCCTTCTATATCTTCCTTGATCTTCCATTCTACCATTTGTTCGGGTATGACTTACACTCCTTGTATCCCCGCTGCTCGACTTCTCGCCCGCCCCTGGGGTGGACTCTCCTCGACTTCCTAATCGTTCACTTACTGGAACTTTACCCTTGGCCTTTCTTGCTTGAGCACTGTCTACTTCGTCTACTCGCACATCTTCATTTTGCTTAGTTTTGTGCTCAGCTACCCGGTTGCTCGCCTCCTGGGCTCTTGATGGTCCGGCAGCTTCCTGTCGTCTTTGTAATGATTGCAAAACAACAATCATTTTCACCAATTCTTCCGGGTTTTGTGCCAAGGCTTCAACTTCCGGGGAAAGAGTATCGATTGTAACTTGTACATTCCTCCGGGATGTCGTTCGCACCGTTCGTGCATGTTCACCCGTTGATGACACCCTAGTTCGTGACTTGTTCGACAGATGGGAACTCGATGACTATCTTTCATGTGATCTCGCCATTTATTAAATGTGAGGTGTTTCTTGACAAGAGATTTATGTTTGTGAGTGTTGATTTAAAAACAACTAGCCTTGCATGTATGAATTTGACTTTTTACAAACCCTTATTCGTACATGCATGCATTCAAGTTCTTAAATCTTCAAACAAACACTTCACAAATGCCCAGCTAATACTTTTAATCCTAGTTTCCGGCAACCTTCTGCTGGATTTTGGTTCTAATTTGCAGAATCCGGCTACTTTTTACCAAAACTTTCGAATCTTCAACCAATCGGAGGTTCGGACCCTCCTTCTAGTGCCAATTGTTGATGATCTTGATCCAATATGAATGATTAGTGGTTGTTTAGGCTTAGAAGATTATCAAACAAGATAATGAGGCTAGGATTAAACACTAGATTGATCTAAGTAGGGGTTGAGAAATAAATTTGCAAGAGTTTGGTCTTGTTTTTAAAAAAATGAACTTATTTTTCCTTTCTCATGAAGTGGTACTTATAGGGTACAAGCAAACATGAGGTGTCACCTCCTTAATCACCCTTATTTATATCTTGACAAGTGTTTAGACACTTGTTTTATTCCTACGCTATTACACGTTGTACAATGACAAGTGTTAAGACACTTGTTTGTTCCTAATGTAATGCCTAATTAGTGGTATCCTTGATGATCTTCTGAGGTGCCCTGTTGCTCGCCTGCTCGCCTCTTTGATTTATTCTTGGATCTTCTTGTTCATGTTATTCGCTTGTTTTTGTTCTTTGGTGACCTATTGCTCGTCTGACCAGCTGTTCGCCTAATGTACTTTGGCAGTTGACCCAACTGCTCGCCTCCTCTGCTTCATTAGGGATAAAGCCCTGCTGCTCGCCTATTTTAATCTTGTATTCTAAATAACCTTTTTTATTTACTATTTAATTTTTTAATTAGCTTAATCCTGTTGCTCGACTGCTCGTCTATCAATATTAATCCCTATAAATATGTGACTTATGGGAATTCCTAAACACACAACAAGAAATCTAATTTCTCCATAAAATTTATTATTCGAGTTTTCCTAGCAAGTTCGTCTAGAGGTTCAACACTGCACCCCGCTGCAGATCGGTTGATAGTTGTTGCGTGGATACCGTAGTTGAGGATTCCGCGTACGAAGCGCTGTAAGATTTCTTATTTAGATATCTTGAATTTAATTTTGCAATTAATCTATTCGTTGTTGGTGAACATTAATTTCCACTGCGCATGTTTAAGTGTTTACGTGCCTATAAATTCCAACAATTCTAGCTCGACTGACCACCAGGGAAGGACCAGCTGAGTTAACAGATATTATTATCACCAGAAGGGACAATCCATCAACTTTGGATTATCAAGTCAATCAAGTGGGCGAACTACTTGATGATGATGATTGGCGAACTCCTTTAGCCAAATACTTGAAAGATGGTGAATTGCCAAGCAATCCTTTTGAAGCTGCCAAAATAATAAACCGAGCAGCCAGGTATACCCTGGTGGGCGAGCAGCTTTATAAAAGAGGCTTCTCAATCCCACTTCTCAAGTGTTTGCCTAGGGGGCAAGGACGAGATACTTTGGAAGAAATCCATTCAGGAGTTTGTGGAAACCATGTTGAGGGGCAAGCTCTGGCCTACAAAACAATAAGGCAAGGCTACTATTGGCCAACTCTACGCCAAGATGCTATTCAAATGGCAAGAGCCTGTCATTGATGTCAAATTTTCCCACAAGCATCCACACTCCAGCACAAGAGCTCATTTTCGTTTTTAGTCCTTGGCCATTTGTAAGATGGAGAATAGACATCATTGGACCCTTCCCACCTGGAAATGGTAATGTACAATTCATTGTTGTGGCAGTTGATTACTATACAAAATGGACAGAAGCAGAAGCCTTAGTCAAAGCTACACAAGAAAAAATGATCAGCTTCATCTGGAAGAACATTATCTGTCGATTTTGAGTTCCCCAAACAATTGTTACAGATAATGGTCGTCTGTTTGGTGGGAAAAGACTAAGGGACTTCTGCACCAAGTGGGGGATCAGAAAATATTTTTCGACCTCTTATCATCCACAATCAAATGGTCAAGTTGAAGTCATCAATAAAGTAATCAAACACGTTCTGAAGATACGATTGACGGAAAGTAAAGGAAATTGGTCTTTGGAGCTCCCAGATGTCTTATGGGCATATAGAGTTTCTTCTAGATCCAGCATGGGGGAAACACCATTTGCATTGAAACTCGGAACAGAAGCAGTTATCCCAATCGAGCTAAAGACCAAAACAATTAGAACAACCAACTTTGATGAAGTGGCGGACAGCTCTGCCTTGTCAGTCGAACTGGACTTGCTCGAGGAAAAAAGAATCATGACTGAGCTAAATAATGCAACATACAAATAACGGGCAAAGCGTTATTATAATTCCCATGTCAAGCTAAGGGAGTTCAAAGTTGGTGACCTCATTCTAAGAAAGAAGCTCGCCCTACCTCCAGGTGTATTTGGACCGACTTGGGAGGGCCCATACTGGGTAACAAACAGGTTACCCAATGGTGTTTATAATATCGAAGATATGGAAGACAACTCAGCCCAATACTCCTGGAACGTAGTCCATCTAAAGAAGTACTATCACTAAGGTGAGCTGCTTTAACAAAGGGGCGAGCAAGAACTACATATGTGCAAGTAAGACCCAAAAACTTGCCTAATTTTTTAAAATTTTCACTAAGTGTTAGTGGCCGAACAAGATGTGCTAGTCAAACTACTGTAGCCTAGCAACTTGTTTATATTTTAACGTGCTTAGTATTTTGACAAGTTTAAAGTTGTTTGACAAAATGTATAGCAGTCGAACTACTTTGACTTGGTTTGTAAAGACTTGTAAAGTAGGTCGTTTTTATACTTGTAATTTTTTAGCAAGTTCAATGATAGTTGTTCGTTCAAAGGAGAAAGTTCAAGCTCAAGGCACAAGTCAAGTTAAATGATCAAGCCCATTAAAGGTTGTTCATTTTTTTTAAATGAACATACCCTAAGGCCAAGGCCCCTATTCCATTTTTTAAAAGCAATGTTCTTTTCGAACAAAGCCCAAACACATGTATTAAGATTGTAAAGCATAAAAGTAAATGCAAAGCAATTAATGTATAAGGACAAGATGAGCAAATTAAAGTTTCAATGAAGACAAGGCAGTTAGCCAAATTTTTTTTTACAAAAATCAACTCCTTCAAGGAGCGAACAACTACAACAAAAAAGAAATTACAAAGCTCTATTCTAAGATCCTTGCCCAGATGGGGAGGAAGGTTGTCATCCCGGGGGCCAACTAGGGAAACTCCCATAGTCTCCGGATCAACAGGCACATCCACTGCCAACTTGACGATCAACCCAGCTGCAACTTCAGCTTGCTCGACTGAGGCCTTATCCTTGGGGTCGGAAGGGGCATCTACCTTGCTTCGGCCTCCTCTTCCAGCTCGTCCTCGCCCTCTGGAGGATGGGTAATTTTGATATGGGGGTCAAGAAAGTTAATCTTGACCTCATACTCGGGCAGGTCGCCAGTTTGGAGAGTTGTCCCTAGAGCGGGAGGATTGTTCTGTAGGAATGTGGTGAACTCCTTGCTAACCTCAGCCAAGATGTCAGGAATGTTGAACTAATTGATAACTCGGATGCACTCGGAGTATGCACTTATGAAGCCCAAAATGGAGCTCGCCACCAACTCCGGCACCAACTCCTCTTGCGGGATGGAATTGGAGAGCTGCTCCTCCAGTCGGGCAGCTTTGGTCTCAACTTCTGTGGCCCATTTTTTGGCTGTCTCTTTCTGCTTCTGCTCATGGGCGAGCTGGGCTTGAAGCAGTTCGACCTTGACTTCCTTGGCCTTGAGCTCTTCAGAAACCTTCGTGTGAAGGTCAAGAGCCCTCCTTGATGAAGTTAAAAAAGGAGAAGAGAAGGCCAGAACTGATCTGGCGAAGACCACTAATGAAACTCTTTTCAGCCATGGAGCTCGTCTGGACCTGCTAGAGAACACATTGGCCCAGGCAGAGTTGCAGAAGAAGAAGAAAGAGGAGTTCAAATCACTTTCCATGGCTAAGCAGCTTGCTGCAGAAGAGGAGTCAGAAGCAGAGCAGGATTCAATCTCAATCTCTGGACCTGCAAAGAGGAAGATCAGGAGAGTCAAGAAAAGCTTCCTTGAGACTGTTGTTGAAGAAGCTCAGAAGAGATACAAGGAAGAGACTCCAGAGGAGAAACAGGCAAGGATCAGGAAGAACATAGATGAAGAGCAGAGGCTCAGATATGTTAGGAGGCAAAACAAGAAGAGCAGAGAAGCTGGTGCTCCTTCTGGTGCAGGTGGATCTAGCCAGAGGAGGAAAGCTCCTATTGAAGTGATGAACATTCTACCTCTCAGGACAGAAGGGTCCTTTGACTCTACTGTGCCTGTGCCATTGATTGAGAAATGGAAGGAGGCAAAAACTCTCTGGTTCATCCAACATTACATCCAGAGGCCAGCACCAGAGGATGATGAGCTGATCAACAGAACCTTCCACACCTGGATGCAAGCTTATGATGTAGAGTTGTACAAGCAATTGATGGACTCTACCATTGAGTTCAACCTGGAGGTGACTGCCCCTGAGTTCACTTTTCTCAACACTCCCATGGTAGGAGACCAGGTTGATTGGGCTGAGCTGAAGAGACTGTACAAGACAAAGGTGTTGGCCAACTTCACTCCAACATCTTCTGCAGAGTTGAAGGCCGTCCAGGATAGGTTCCTTGACTGGTTTCTAGTGCCCAAGGAAAACAAGAGATATGCATAGAATAGGACTCTGAACTTCAATGTAATTTGTAATCTTCTTGTCCTTATTATTAATGAAAATATCATATCTTCTCTGTTCAAAAGACAACCTCTTGTTGTCTTAATTGTTTGCCTGATAAGATCTATTCTAAGGTCTTATCCTTTATTGTTTTCATGCTTAAGTCTTATGTTTTGATCAGTTCTGGTAGTGTTTTAACTTCATCAAAAAGGGGGAAATTGTTAGGAAAATTATTGTATAGTTTTGGTGAGTTAAAATAAACCAGAAGATGTAATAGGACCATCTGGACCTGTTAGCCAGATGATGATCTAGATTAGGACTTAGTCTAGGGGGAACTGCCAGACCAGAAGACTTCACCAGAAGAGTCACCAGAAGACCCCACCAGAGGACTTCACCAGAGGACTCCACCAAAAGACTTCACCAGATGAGATCAGACCAGAGGCAGAGGACCTTCCCTAGACCAGACGAGTCCGGACCAGACGAGTCTGGTAGAACAAAAGATGCTTAGTTTGATCCCCTGTTTCTACTGAGTATTCTGGTTGTTCACTAGATTAGGACCAAAAGACACCGAGGTTGCCTGGTGTCTGGTCTTGCCTTCTCTGTTGAAAATTAGAGTTTGGCAGAGGAAGCATTTGACCGTTGGTGATTCAAATCAAGTCAACAAGATCAGGATTGGAAATTATTTGAAGATAATCAATCCAAGGATCCCACCAACCCAATCAATCAATTAGGGAATTGATTGATTGAAGCTTCCTTAAATAGAGGATCTGATTGGACTAGCTCTCCAACGGCTATTTCCTAATCCCCTTTATAAATACAAGAGTGCAGTTCAAGAAAAAGCTCTAGAGACACCCTACACGCATAAGTCATTCTAAGCTTTTGATAATCACTCTTAGCACTCTTATTGTTCTTTCATTCATATTCACTCTCAAGGAGTTATTAGACCTTAACCTGTTCATCTCTAAGATAAGGTTGAAGGTAGCCTACTTTATATTGTGATTAGATCTAAAGGAGTTGTAAGAAGGAACTGGTACTTCCCAATTCCAGTGAGTAAGTAAGTAAGTTGGTTGGTTGTTAGTGAGACCCCTTGGATAAAAGGGAGAGTGGACATAGGATATTCAAATCCGAACCACTATATATCTTGTGTTCTTTATTGCTTTCATTTACTTATTCTCTTATTGGTTTATGTGCTCTTGTAAAAAGAATTTGAAAGACATTTAACTTAAGCTTCCGCAATTAATCTAACTAGTGGGACCAACAATTTTTTTTCAAAAAAAATCATAAAAAAACTTATAGCGGTCGTTAATGGTGGATTCCAGCGGAAAGATGAAGAGGCGGCGGAGTTTGGGATGTTTAACCCGAAAAACATAAAATTAAGCAGAGAAATATGAAAAACACGGGAGAAATTACCTTTAAAAGCTTGAAGTGGAAGAAATCATCGTCGTAAATGGTGGAGATTATTGTGAGATAATCCTTACAGTTTAGCTCAAGGCTTAGGATGGATTATCTCTTTCTAAGGTTTGGATATAGCTTTAAGGTCGATTATAGAAGGTTTGTTAAGCTCTCTACAGATGTGAAACACTTGGGAAACAAAGATAATTTCGAGTGCTTCTAGATAGTTATGAATGTAGAGATAGCTTTCATCTTGTGAGTTTCCCGTGCATAGAAATGAGCATGTCCTTCTGTATTTATAGGCTTCCTTGAAAATCTTCCCGTTGGACTTGAATCTTCTCAAGTAAGTCTTCTTGTATCTGATTGGTTCAAACGGCTCTATTTGAAGCTTTAAGTCTTGTCAAGAAACGACTGAAAGACCATGTCTATTCACCAACTTTCTGGGGAAAGCTAGGGAAAGACTTTTGGTACTTGTCAGTCTGGGACAGGTCGGCTGTCAGTAGAGTACACCTACGTGTCATCTTCTCATTGGGCCATTCAGTCTGCTTGCTCAGAATCCTATCTTGCTTTAAGGTAGAACTCCTCTGAGAGAGCCTTCTTATTCCTTTATTTATTGTAAGCTTCACTGAAATTCATTTTGCCTTGTTCCGACCAGATTAACTAACAGCTTTTAATGTGTTTAGCATTGAATGTGCTTTGTTAGTTCACATCAGTGGACCTTGGTCCTCTCCTGATGGTTTCAGTCTTAGTGAGAATGTACTTAGAAAACATTCTAGACTTAGACTAATTCTCAGATCACTTGTCTTCAGCGGACTTCGACTTCAACTGACTTCATTCTTCAATACACTCTAGAAATTTATAACTGCACTCCAGTTCCTTAACATTTGAACTGATATAACTTAAGTACTAACTCTACTGAACATTTTACTTACAAACGACTTAGGAGGAACCTTTTGGTATCTTAATCTAAACTTAAGTCTATACAATTTCCTAACAATTCCCCTCTTTTTGATTATGCCAGAACCTATCTTATTACATATCTTCTTTCAGATGAGGTTCTTCAGATGACATAAATGTTTAAGGATTTTTGTAAGTAAAAGCATTCAAGTACATAATCCTAAATGATAAATGAGATATTATCTTGGGCAAAAACAGCAGTAGAGTTTCATTCCATGAAAAATATGATGAGTACATTTACATGAAGTCTGCTTGTCAAAAGTTCAAAATCAACACAACTGGGACTTATAAACAAATGCCCAGTACAAACACTAACTTTCTCAGATGGATTCAAACACAGGTTCAAGTCCATATTGCTTGAAGACTCGGATCTTCAATTCATTCTTCCTCTCCATGACTTCTTTTAAATGTCCTTTGAAACCCAACTGCTCACACAGGGACACTCATTCTTCTGTGATCCGATCTCTATCAACTGCTCCAGTTGCATCTTGAGGAGGCCAGTATGTGATTGGCTCAGGAGCCTTCAAAGCAAGATCTGGGAATTTATCATTCCAAGCCTCATTGATCTCAGGGTAGAGTTTTGGGTATGCTTCAAACAGCCACGAATTGAATACTTCTTGAGCATTATCCCTTCCCAATTCTCCACTGACATAAAAGGAATACACAAATTCCCTTTTTACAGTTTCCCATGCATCATTGAGTTTCTTGGGCACCCACACATCATGGTGAGGGAACTTAGCCTTTGAAGGGGCTACCTTGTCTTTCTTCAACTTTGCAGCCCACCTTTGATAACTGTTCCTGAATTTCTTTGAAGTAGTCTTATCAAAGGTGGTTAGCCTCTCCTTCCTCTTTCTTTCAGCCAACTCAGCAATGGTCTCCATTTTCCCAACAACCTTGTCTCTCATGTCTTGCTGTTGAGCAGTTAGCTTTTGAGCTCTCTCATTCAAGCCTCCAGCTTCTTTGATTAGCTCAGTGAGCTCTGTAACTCTAGTGGGGGCAGATTTGGGGGTTTCAGAAGAGATAGGTTCAGGGTTTAGGATAGGAAGTACCTCAACTGACTCAGTTGAACCAGTTGACTTTGCAGCCAACCTTCCTGAGGTTCTGGTCTTCTTAGTCACCTCCGCTGAGAGGACGTCAATTGCCTTCCTTTTTGTTGATTCCCTTTTTTTCACAGTTCTCTCTTCATTTTCCTTCAGATGGGCTTCTTTGAACTTTGACACATCTTCTGAGGGAACCTCCTTTCCCTTCTTGGCATCAGCAATCTTCTGGGCCTCAACATCTACCTTCTTTATGGTGCTCTTGATTTGTTGGCCTCTTTCGAATTCTGGGGTTTCAAGGATCAGCTGCATCTTGTTCTTTGGGTCCAGCTTCATGTCCTTAACACTTACTCTCTTTTCCCCCTTTCCAGCATTAATCATAAACTCAGCAACAAATATGTTTAATTTTACCCGATCATGAGCAATGGCCTTCAATTCAGTAGAGAAGTGGTCAACCTTATCTTCCAGCCTTTCCAAGGTTGCCCCAGCTGTTTGCCCAAAGTGCACAAACTGAGCCAGCTTTTCATCGATTAAAATGTTTGTCTTTTCTTGGGTAGGGAAGTCCTCTGCAGCCTTCTTCAGGACTTCACTCAGTTGGCTCCCAGCTCCTCGTGCTTTGCCTCGAACTCTGTCATCTTTTGGTTCCATAACCCTTCAACCTTCCCAATAAGGTCAGCTGAGAAAGCCTCAACAGAGGAATTTAGGTTAATGGAGACGTTTTCCACAGAGTCTTTCAGGAACTGAGTTCTGGCCTCTTCTTCTTTTTGCTCCAGTTTCTTCAGGGCCTCTATCACCAGCACACTCTGGCCTTCAACAACATCTAACACCATCTGTTGTGAACATTCAATCTTTAGTGTCAGGTTTTAGAGTGATTTGGTGGTAGACTCCATCAGCTCATCAACATGGTCTGAGAGGATGACCATTTCATCTACTTCCTCTTGAACTATTTCTTGGACATCTCTCAGTTGAGCTTGTAGAGAAGGAAACTTTTCATCTTGCATGAGTTGGACAGCTTCTCTCAGTGGAGTTAGGTTAACCTGGACTGAGGGGATTTCATCAGTTTGTACACCTGCATGGCAAACAATGTTAGTCCTTTCCCCCTCTTGCTCACAACTTAAGTCACCTGATATATCTACCTCCATTGCGACTCTCTCCTCCTCTCTCTTCTCACCTTCTTTCTCACTCTCTTTTTCCTTTTCGACTATTTTTTTCCAGTCAATTCATCCTTTACAGGAATGATTGCTCTTATTTATCCACTCACAACATCAGTGATTTCTACCTCAGTTTCTTTTTCATTTTCTTTTTCGACTCCTTCTTTCCCAGACACCTCAGCTGACTCCGTAGTCACCACTGAGGGCTGTTGTGGGAGAGCTTCAGTAGACACCTCTACTGATCTCTCCTGTGGCAAGTTTTGTGCCTCAGTATCTCTTGCGAAAGATACATCCTTGGCTACTTCACCACCACCTTACTGTGGTGAAGTACCTTTTTCTTGTTCTACCTCATTTTCCTCTTCTTTCTCCTTCTCTCCTCCATCACTCTTCTGATACCAATTGTTGTGAGATAATCCTTACAGTTTAGCTCACGGTTTAGGATGGATTATCTCTTTCTAAGGTTTGGATATAGCTTTAAGCTCGATTACAGAAGGTTTATTAAGCTCTCTACAGATGCAAAACACTTGGGAAACAAAGGTAATTCCGAGTGCTTCTAGATAGTTATGAATGTAGAGATAGCTTTGATATTGTGAGTTTCCCATGCATAGAAATGAGCACGTCCTTCTGTATTTATAGACTTCCTTGAAAATCTTCCCGTTGGACTTAAATATTCTCAAGTAAGTCTTCTTGTATTTTATTGGTTCAAACGACTCTATTTGAAGCTTTAAGTCTTGTCAAGAAACGGCTGAAAGAACATGCCTATTCACCAACTTTCTGGGGAAAGCTAGGGAAAGACTTTTGGTACATGTCAGTCTGGGACAGGTCGGCTGTCAGTAGAGTACACCTACATGTCATCTTCTCATTGGGCCGTTCAGTCTGCTTGCTCAGAATCCTGTCTTGCTTTAAGGTAGAACTCCTCTGAGAGAGCCTTCTTATTCCTTCATTTTTTGTAAGCTTCACTGAAATTCGTTTTGCCTTGTTCCAACCAGATTAACTAACAGCTTTTAATGTGTTTAGCATTAAATGTGCTTTGTTAGTTCACATCAGTGGACCTTGGTCCTCTCCTGATGGTTTCAGTCTTAGTGAGAATGTACTTAGGAAACATTCTAGACTTAGACTAATTCTCAGATCACTTGTCTTCAGCGGACTTCGACTTCAGCTGACTTCAATCTTCAATACACTCTAGAAATTTATAACTGCGCTCTAGTTCCTTAACATTTGAACTGATATAACTAAGTACTAACTCTATTGAACATTTTACTTACAAACGACTTAGGAGGAACCTTTTGGCATCTTAATCAAAACTTAAGTCTATAAAATTTCCCAACAGAGATGGTGACCGGAGATGGAGATTAGTTGCCGGAAATTTGAAAGAAAAAAGGTAAGGGTTTTAGCGCTGAGAAATTGAAAGAAAATTGAAAAAAATGAAGAGTCTCCCCTTTTATAACATGCAAAAGCGGGGTCAAAAGCAAAAAAATAAAGAAAACTTGAAGGGCCCAAATGCAATAATCGGGCGCATGCTGCTCTCCTTCGAAGATCCTGGAAGCGCATCACCTCGAGATTGTGCGCGCTGGGCTGCGGCAATCATGCCGCCCACGTCACGCCTCGAGACATGCCAGATGTCTCGGTATCCCAACCGTTGCCCGTCCGGTGCAGTCCGACCAGGGTGAGGCAACTCGGCCATGATAATGCAGTCCATCCCGGATAATACAGCTCGCTCGAGAGGCCAAGAATATATCCCACCTTTTAGCAGTTCGCCTCTTACCTCACAGCATAAAGGTAGGCTGGGGGCAATTGTTAATAGGAGAATTCCATCCTACTTAAGGCGAGCAGGTTTAAACAAAGTAACCCCACAAGAAATAAGATTAAGCAAGTCAAGTCAAGCCAGACCGAGCTGGAATAGTCAGCAAGGCGAGCTACTTTACCAAGTCAAACTACATCAAAGAAGAGACCACCCGAATCCAAATAAGACCCTGGCGAGCTACTTTAGCCAAAGAGCCGGGGCAGAATGTAAATCGACCAACAAGATCAAGCTAAGAACTCCTCAAGGACAAGTCCAAAAGAAACAAAAAGCTTAATAATACGAGCTAATCCAACTTAGAGGATAGAAATTAGCTTAGATAAGGTCAAATAGTCAACCCTCCATGTGTCAAGCATGCACATATGGGATAGCAAAAGCCATTCCACCTCCTACTTGAAGGACTTGTATAAAAACCATAAATTTTCATGAATAAAATGAAGTATAAATTTACAAATACAACTATACTATACTTACACGCAATCAAACACCTCAATCTACACATACATACGAAACAAATACGTAATCAATACACACATTTAACTTTTCTTAATTCCGATTCATCGTATTCACTATTTACGGTAGTGATCAATCACACGTAATTGTTTGGTGGTCAAATTAGCAATTAAAAATAGCCACTAATCTAAGTGATTAGAATCGATCATCAACAACTCAATTAAAAAAAATCAATCAACCATTTAATCGATAAAAAAATTAAAATGATTTAATATGTTTAATTCCATTTTAAATTTATTTTAACAAATTAGATTTTCTAAATTGAAAATCCTCAAATACAGTGAGACAATAAAATAAGGTAATTAAACATTAAAGTTCCCATAGTTAGAATTTTAAATTTAATTGATCAATTCAATTTAATATATTTTTATAGACTCAAGTTATATACAATAAATATTCTAACTTTGTATACATTCATAGTTTAGCTTAATTGGTTAAAATCATAAATTATACTCATGTGGTCCTAGGTTCAAATCCACGTATATGCATATATTTGTTAATTAAACTCTTTATTATGTAATGACACATAAGCATATGCCATGTAGGTAGAATCAATCACAAGACGACACATATGAAAAATCAACCACATAATGACACATAAGCAAGATCAACGCCTTATTAGTATAATAGAGGGTATTCAAAAGGTTGATAATTAGAACATAGTTGCACAACAGAGTTCATCATAACCTGAAAATATTTAAAGATTGGGGTAAGATATAAATCTCAGTAAGTGACATGTACGGTGTTATGTAGTATCTTAAAGTTTCATCGTACACATATCGTTCAACATATCATAATGTATGACTCGCTAGCCATAACATGCATATTGGACATTGGTGCAATGGGCACGAGAACCTCTCTCATTTAGTCTTGGACACTAGTGCAATGGACTCGAGATATGGTCACCATTGATCCATATCATTCATATGATCGGAGGTCGTAACCCGTATGTTACCATAAAATTGTTACTATCGCGTGTTGTGGTATTAATTATCCTAAGTGTCGCACCTCGGTTAGAAATTGGACCTTACCCAACTAGTCAATTTAAGGGCAACCACCGAAGATTTTTTATAAAGGAGTTGGGTGGAAGAACAACACGTGCAACTTACACAAGGTTGCTCGCTAATGAGGTGATAAAATAATCATCCACATAGAAAAGTTGATCGACAACATGTTGAGATAGGAAGCGTGTCAATGTAAAAATAGAAGTACACACATTGCATACCTAGTTTATATGTGAATCACTCCACGTAAGAGAATCTCTCCCCAACGAACAGTTGGCAAGAGACTATTGGTCGAATCTACCCCTCAATGAGAGATTTGATGCAGTCCACTCCTAGACCAAATCTATGCATTGAATGCATGGATTGCACAAGATACTAGGGCAACATTAAGGGCTTGTTTGGAGAAATGGCCCAGAAATAAACCATTTATGGTGTTTGGTAGGTCGGATACGTTTTACGGGGTGCCCGAACCTTTTCTTGATCAATGTCTATTTTTCTCCAATTCCTATAATTTGAATAACACACTAAAAAACCATATATGACCATAGACATGCGATTGCTTTGTTGCATCTAAACAATAACCCATAAAAAAATTATGGTCAAAATTGCCCCCTCTTCCCCATTCATCATATCCCGTCAATCTATCTCATTCTCTTAGCTCTGTAAGCAGCAGGCAGCAAAACCACTATAAATGGAAGCGACGACGAAGAGGGTGACGATGACTAGTGGTGGCAGCGGTAAAGAGTAATAGATCTGAAATTTATCACCTCATTAATTTTGACGATGCACAGCCACGGTAAATGGCAGCGATTGGCGAAGCTCACGGTGGAGCTTGTGATGATGAACGACGGCCAACAACGACACTGGTGGCGACAATGAAGATGACGAGCAGTGTGCTGTGGTGAGGAAGAGTCAAATCGATTTCTTCTTCCTTATTTAATTAGTACAGATTTTATACAATTGGCAATGGGTACATTTGAGAATTTTGCTCCATCGTCGGAAATTGGTTGGGAATTTGGGGATGGAGGTAATTTGCAAATAGCTGTGAATCTGTAATTTGTTGTTGATGGAGATCTAGAAGATATGATGACAAAATTGGAGGTCTGACATTAATGTTTGTTGAACAATGAAATTGATTCTTAAATCTATGTTTGAAAAGTTGAAACATCCATTTCTTACTGTAGAGGACGGTGAAATGCATACAACCTAAAGAAGATGATAGAATTTGTAGATGTTGAGGGCAAAATAGTAAGTTTATTGAATTTCTACAATTTTCTTATGAATTGTTTTTCTCTACCAAACACCAATTATTATACACATGAATATTATTGTATACTATCAAACACGAATAAAAAATTTCACCCTTAAAACATATCTCAATTCTTATCTTGACCTCTTTTCTCATCTAACCTACCAAATGGGACCTAAATGTAATCCTTTGCATTATAAATATGTCCTCTAACTTATAATAAATGAATCACCAACCTTAATGTTGGGATATAGACTAGATGTTTTGAAGATGTTAAAACAAGAACTTATAATAGGAGCAGTTGAACCTGTTAGTCAGCTGCAGACTAGCCTAGGACTAGAATAGGTCTTAGATTAAGGGGGAAGGGAATTAGACAAGACAAGAAGAGTCCCAGACAAGAGAAGCCCCAGACAAGAGGAGTCTCAGACAAGAGGAGTTCCAGACAAGAGAAGTTCCAGACAAGAGGAGGCCAAGACAAGAGAAGTCCCAGACAAGAGGAGTCCCGGACAAGAGAAGTCCCTGACAAAAGGAGTTCCAGACAAGAGGAGTCCCGGACAAGAGAAGTTCCAGACAAGAGAAGTCCTGGACAAGAGGAGTCCAGGACAAGAGGAGTCTTGGACAAGATGAGTCCTGGACAAGAGGAGTCCTGGACAAGAGGAGTCCTGGACAAGAGGAGTCTTGCACAAGAGGAGTCTTGCACAAGAAGAGTCTTGGGCAAGATGAGTCTTGGACAAGATGAGTCTTGGACAAGATGAGTCTTGGACAAGAGGAGTATTGCACAAAAGGACACTTGAACAATATGAGTCTTGGACAAGAGGAGTCTTGGACAAGTGGAGTCTTGGATAAGATGAGTCTTGGACAAGAGGAGTCTTGGACAAGATGAGGTCGGGACAAGATGAGATCGGGACCAGCTGAGTAGAGGACCAAATGAGGTAGAGGACCAGATGAGGTAGAGGACAAGATGAGGTAGAGGGCCAGATGAGGTAGAAGACCAGATGAGGTAGAGGACCAGATGAGTAGAGGATCAGATAAGGTAGACAAGAAGAGGTGTACCAGACTACTCTACCAGATAAGCTCTACCAAACTACTCTAACAAGAAGATCTTGTGATCCAAAGATAAGAAGAGTCAAGAAAGGGAAGTCAACTGATATCAAGGAAGATGGTTGTAGATCAAAGAAGAATCAATCAAGGAAGGATTCAACCAATCAACCATATAATCAATCAAGATGATTGATTATATTTCTTAATTTATATATGTTTGAATTTCTAGCTTCCAACAACTAGTTATTTAATACCTATAAATAGGAGTGCATGGTGATGAGTTCAATACAAGAAAGACGGGCAAGAGAGCACAAAAGATAGAGAAACACACGAATACACCATACGCTCACCTTGTTCATATAAGTATATCTATTCTTTTAGGAGTTGTAATTGGAAACATTACTCAACCTATTCATCACATAGAAGGGCTGTTGTAACTTGTACAAAGGAGCTGGTACCTCCCAATTCCAGTAGTAAGTGAGGTTGTTGGTGAGTGAGACCCCTTTGGTGAAAGGGAGAGTGGACGTAGGATCGTTATATCCGAACCACTATAAAATTCTCGTGTCTCTTTTATTTACTGTTTTTATTTTTAATATCTGCATAATTTGTTTTAGCACCTTAAAAGAGGCTTTTCTTAAAATTAATTATAAAACACTTTTCTCAAATAATATTTTTGGGACCAACAAGTGGTATCAGAGCAGTGTGTCATAGACCACTGATTTGAAAAGCTTTTGGTGGTCACCAGGAAAGATCTAATTTTTTTGAAAAACCCAAATATTTTTTGTATTAATAATTTCTTGTAGAAATGGGTTCGAAGAAAAGAAATAAAAGATACACTAGGAGTCACTCCAAAAGAAGATTCACAGCCGAGGAAGAAGAGGTATCCACTTCTGGTTCATCATCAAATTTTGGACCAAGCGAAGAGATATATCTTGTGACAGATGAGGTATGCAATCGAACTCCCTCTTCTTCTTCTTATTCTTCTTTTTCTGAACAATCAGAAGAGTCTTATACGCAAATATTGCTATTAGATCTCCAAAAATATGTACAATTTTGTCAAATACTGGAAGAAGAAAACACAAAGCTGAAAGCAGAAAATCAAAAGCTTTCAAAATGTTTTGACAAATTAACTGATCTATCAGTTGAACAGGTTCAAACACTGGTAGAAGAGTCCACTGACTTGAAAACCAGATGTGATGAACAAACTAAGCTGATAGAAAGGCTGCTTGTTGAAAACATTGAGAAAAATAATGAATATACCCTGTTGAAAGCTAAGTTTGTTGAACTCTTCCATCAAAACAAAATTGTAAAAGAAAGTGAGGACAAGCTCAAACTGAGACTGGAGGAGCTGACTACAGCAAACAATGTTGTGTCACACATAGTTGCCTCATCTCAAAAAGAGCATGATAAGACATGCCTTGGTTATTCCAAACCTGGATCCTCACATGTTCATAAAGAAGAAAAGACTAGAAATTTTATTGATAAGGGTAAGAGGTCAGCGGACCGGGCAACTCAGCCTAATGGGCAGATGAGTTCTAAAACTCAAAAACCCAAAAGGCAGAGGAGGAATTTTAAAAGACCTCAGCAAGGCCAGCAAAGTAGAAAACAACCTGGACCTTCTCAAAAGAAGCAGTTCCAGCTGACTCCTACTAAACTGCAGAAGACTTTTAAGTCATCTGCAAGACCATCTGGAACTTTTGATGGTTCTAGCAAGACTTATCCTTATCAACAGAATTTCAAGACTGTTGCATTAAGACAAGTTATTTCTTCTACTGGACAAGCTCATAAGAGAAGAAGAGCCTCTAGAAGAAATAACCATGTCGAAGCTTCTTATGTTCAGTGTGTTTTTGTGGATATGTATGGAAGGAAGATAAGATCACCTGATTAAAAAAGGGGATGATCTATTCTTGTGGCTTCCTAAATGTTGTGCTAACCCCCCTGGACCCAGAAGGGTACCAAAAACTTGATTGCATGCATATACACAAGAAGACCAGCTGATATTATGCCCCAAATATCAGCTGAACATATTTTGAGGGGGAAGATCAGTTGACCCTGCTTGATTATATTTCTCATCTAAAGATTTCCATTTTCTCTTGTCTTGTTTAAATTCAGTTCTTTTAGTTTTAACATCATCAAAAAGGGGGAAATTATTGGGATATAGATTAGATGTTTTGAAGATGTTAAAACAAGAATTTGTAGTAGGAGCAATTGAACCTTTTAGTAAGCTACAGACTAGCCTAGGACTAGAATAAGTCTTAGGTTAAGGGGGAAGGGAATTAGACAAGACAAGAGAAGCCCCAGACAAGAGGAGTCACAGACAAGAGGAGTCCCGGACAAGAGGAGTTCCAGACAAGAGAAGTCCCAGACAAGAGGAGTCCAAGACAAGAGGAGTCCCGGATAAGAGGAGTTCCGGACAAGAGGAGTCTTGGACAAGATGAGTCCCGGACAGGAGGAGTCCCGGAAATGAGGAGTCCTGGACAAGAGGAGTTCTGGACAAGAGGAGTCCTGGACAAGATGAGTCCTGCACAAGAGGAGTTTTGGACAAGATGAGTCTTGGACAAGAGGAGTCTTGGACAAGAGAATTCTTGGACAAGATGAGGTCGGGACAAGATGAGGTCGGGACTAGATGAGGTAGAGGACCAGATGAGGTAGATGACCAGATGAGGTAGAAGACCAGATGAGGTAGAGGACCAGATGAGTAGAGGACCAGATAAGGTAGACAAGAAGAGTGTACCAGACTACTCTACTAGATGAGCTCTACCAGACTACTCTACCAAGAAGATCTTGTGATCCAAAGATAAGAAGAGTCAAGAAAGGGAAGTCAACTGATATCAAGGAAGATTGATTGTAGATCAAAGAAGAATCAATCAAGGAAGGAGTCAACCAATCAACCATATAATCAATCAAGATGATTGATTATATTCCTTAATTTATAGATGTTTGAATTTCTAGCTTCCAACGGCTAGTTATTTGACACCTATAAATAGGAGTGCATGGTGATGAGTTCAATACAAGAAAGACGAGCAAGAGAGTACAAAAGATAGAGAAACACACGAACACACCATACACTCACCTTGCTCATACAAGTATATCTACTCTTTTAGGAGTTGTAGTTGGAAACATTACTCAACCTATTCATCACACAGAAGGGTTGTTGTAAGTTGACGAAGGAGCTAGTACTTCCCAATTCCAGTAGTAAGTAAGGTTGTTGGTGAGTGAGACCCCTTTGGTGAAAGAGAGAGTGGACGTAGGATCGTTATATCCGAACCACTATAAAATTCTCGTGTCTATTTTATTTACTGTTTTTATTTTTAATATCTGCATAATTTGTTTTAGCACCTTAAAAGAGTTTTTTTCTTAAAATTAATTATAAAACGCTTTCCGCAAATAATATTTTTGGGACCAACACTTAAGACTGAGGCTAAAAAAATTCAGCAATTTTCCTTGCATTTATAACTTTTCTTTTATTCAACAACAATAATCTTCATCATTGACTTGAATAGTTAATTTTTTATTATTCTATTCATTCAAACCTTTATTATTTTTTTCAGATTATAAAGCCACATTAAGCATACGATAAATCCATTTGATTTACACCGGGTAACAACAATTGACGCTTGAAGGATGATATTCTTGCCTAAATTCACTCGAAAAACTTTAAGAACACTGACTATTCTTTATGAAAATCTTCAAATTTCCAATTTTTTTAATTTTCTTCGCCTCAGAGCTTTCCAACCATGTAAAAAGCAAATGCCACCACTCTGACGGTCAAAGTCACCGCTAAGCCGCCCTAAGAGGATGTCACACAGTCATATTTTATCTCTTCGGTCCAATGAACTCGGGATATCCTTCCTTTCCCGATGCAATATTTCGAGACCACGGAGCAGATCGACACGACTGTAGTACAACTATGCGAGCACGCCCTCAAGTTGCATAACAACCAAAGCTCATTGGTCGTCCCAAAAAAGAGCACTTCACTCGTGCCCACAAGGGCAAGAGGAAGCTCAACAAGCAACAGGGCGATCACTCGCCAAACATAACCAGATTGCATGCATACTACTAGCCCAAAAATATCCACTCCAACTCGGTGTTCAGACACTGGCTCCGCAGATTCCACTTGGATGCTAAACCGTGTCCACCACCCACTCGATGCTAAATCCGAGACTTTCACTAGGTCCTTAGCATACCCACCCCGAGGAGAGAACAATCAGCCACACTTGAGTTATCGGCGGATAATTTTTCTTGCCGAAATGTTTGAACTACTTGTGTCCAATTTTAAATTTTACATAGTTTAGAATCTCAATTGCCATAAATATGTGTGCTCGCCGAGCAAGAATGCGACCTCGCCCACCCTGTGCTAGCCGAGCAAGAATACAACCACACCACCCTATTAACCTTTTCATTTTTGTACTTTTTAAAACAAGCAAATTACATGATCCAAAATTGGATGGGATCACAATAGAATGCAAGTATACGACTAAGTATTATCGAATCATGCACTTAGGAATTCAATGGTTCCATAGAACTATGTGTTGTCATAATATTATAAATGCGTATTTTGGAGTTTTTAAGCTAATAGATATGAAAAGACAGTAACCAAATTAACAAATTAGAATAAAGAGCAAGCAAATTAAGCTAATTAAAAATGTGTTTCTACTTATTCATCCTGCAGTGCACGCCCGTGCAGACGTGCACGACCAAGTCTGGTCATGCACGACCCCAAACACCTTCCTACGTAAAATCCTTTAAGGTGCACGACCGTGCACCCTTGCATTCCATGATCCTATCCTCGTGCATGACTTTTGAAATGTATAACAACTCTTCAATTCGTGCACGACCAAACTCCAATTTTTTTGCTTTTGACCTCTTTGCTAATTTTTTTATCTCATTTTAGCTCATTTTTGTCAATGACTCATCCTCTCATCAACTATTGACTTCAAATTCTTGCCATCGAGCTCCTCGTTATGATTTTTAGCCTAAATTCCTACAATAAACGAGAAAACTCCAAATTGAACAAGATTTAATCCTTTTCATCACAATTCTACCAATGCAATGCAATTGTTTACAACTTAATGCTCAAATGCCTACAAATTATGTACATTGTGACCCTCAATCACTTATGCTCGCTATAGATCTAGATGGAACACCTATGGAGGTCAACCTCCCGAAACCCCGTGCGAGCAAGAAGATCTAGTGCCCAGACTAGGCTTTCAATCCAGTTTCACCAATCTCAACCTGTGAGGCCAAAAGCTAACAACCCCAATAAAAGAGCTTGAGTGCATTCAGGCGAATCCAACCTGCCCCGAGCTAAACTTGAACATTAGTTTAAAAGTCATGTAAAAAATATTAGAGGACGTGATCGATTTCCTCTAGAAGTACATCAACGTGTTCATTTGGTCACACAAAGACATAGTGGGCATAGACCCAAAGTATACATGCCATCACCTCAAGATTGACCCAAAGCGCAAACTTGTCGTGCTGAAAAGATGAAAATTTAGCCCAAAAAAACACGCAGCCTTGGTCAAGAAAGTCAAGAAATTGCTCGATAAAAAACTAATTGAGGAAGCTGAAGATTAACCCCAATGGGTAGCGAATGTTGTTCTTGTCAAGAAAGCAAATAATTCTTGGAGGTTGTGCATCAATTTCATAGATCTAAATATCACATATACCCAAAGACTATTTCCAATACCGCATATCGATCATTTGGTAGATAGCACCGACGACTATGAATGATGTCATTCATGGACCCTTTTACGGGCTACCACCAAATCCCAGTGTTCGATGGTGACATTAAATACATGTCTTTTTTTATAGAGAAAAATGTGTATTATTGGTTAATGATGCATATCGGTTTGAGAAACACCGAGGTGACTTACCAATACTTGGTTATGTTTGATAACCAAATAGAAAAAACCATAGAGGTCTATATTGACGACATCAACGTCAAAAGTGTAAAAAAAGACCACCTAAGGAACCCCACCGATGCTTTCACCATCCTTAGAGCTTTCAACATGAAGCTAAATCCAAATAAGTATAACTTCAACATAAGATCCGAAAAGTTCCTCGGCCACATCATAATAGCCAAGGGGTAATTGAGGCCAACCTTGGAAAAGATCAACGCCATCCTCGACATGTAGGAGCCTCGTAGCGTCAAATAAGTGCAGTGCCTAACAAGTTATTTAGCGACACTGAATAGATTGATTTCGAGATTAGGGGATAAGAGCAAGTCTTTCTTTATCACCATCAAACATAAAAAGTGCTCTTAGAACAAGGAAGGTTCAGTCGTTTTCCAAAAATTAAAAGAATACCTCACAAATTCCTAGATACTTGCCAAAGTTGTGCTAGGTGAAAAGTTTTTCCTCTATATTGCCACCTCAGATAATGCCCTCACTGTCATGCTCATTCGAGCAGACGACCAAAAATACTTACCAATTTACTACATAAGCTAAACATTCCACGACGCTGAGCTCCGATACACCCCATTGGAAAGACTCGTATATGCTTTGGTAATGAGTGTTCGAAGCTAATAGCATATTCCTTCTGTCCCCTCTTAATTTTCAAAGGTGAATGGACACACTTTAAAGAAAAATGGCTTTATTGACTTTTTGGACCAATAAATGAAGAGTATTTTGAAATAAAGTAGTTATTCTGGAGTGTTTTATTTCTTTATTTAGGGTGTAAAAATTATTGTGGGATGTCCCAAATAGAAAGGTGTGAAAATTAAGCAGGGACAGAGGGAATACTTTTTTTAATCATAAGATAGAGGTTCCCAATACGCTCCGCTCCTACTTCGCCAAGTTTTACATAGAATGGACACAAGTGGGAGACTTCTCAAGTGGTCGTTCGAGATCCCCCAATACGTTGATTATACACACCACACATGGAGATTAGAGGTCAAACCTTGGTTAGTTTCATGGTCGAACTCACATTTCCACCCAACCTATCAAGACTAGATTTCCCACCTTGTAAACTATATATGGATGCCACCTCGATGAATACATGTGTCGGGGTAAATATAATCCTCACCGGTCCAGATGAGCAGGGACGGACGCAGGAAATAAGAACAGAGAGGGCACACATTGAATCAAATAATAAAAATTAAATATTAAATTAAATTCTTGTAAAAAAATTAAATTAAATTTACTATTTATCTCAAATTTACTAGTAAGAATCAAATTATAATTTATAGAGTAGGTCTTACATATGAGACGGTCTCAGAGTGAGATATAATATATATATATATATATATATATATATATATATATATATATATATATATATAATTTTTTTGAATGACTCTAATAATTTAAAATCAGAGAGTGATAATTTGTGTTAGTTTGTGAATTATATAGTAATTAAAAATCATCTAACACAATTTTTTTCTATAATATATGTTGTATTTTTATTTAAATATAAATATAAAAGTTTACAACATTGCTAAATTTTTTTAATCTACTTATATTGTTTAGCAAATTAAATAAATAAATAGAATTTATATCATTCATGCAAAATGGTACTCAAATGTGTTCCTCTTCACTAAAAAAAATGCAGTTAATATATATAATAAGAACCATTTTTTAAAACATATGCAATTACTTAAAGAAAAATAATAAAATAAGGTATAAATATAATAAAATGATAAATAGATGTAATAATTATAAATAACAAAAAAAATGTTAAAGTTTGACACTGAATTGTTGAATTAGTTAAAGCAAAATAACCAAGACGTAAAACGTTGTTGAAACTGTTGAAAAATTTCTCTCACTAAAATTCTAAAGGTCCCTCTAGCTTAGGGTTTTGTCTCTCTTACGGGGTGGCGGCCATCCTTAACTTGTGGGCTTGTGGAATCTGGAATATGGATTTTTGATTCCTAGTTTATTTCTTTATTCTCAGTCCTGTAGCTCAAATTTAGTTTGTATCTTGTTACAACTATATTTATTCTCACTTATCAATTTTCCTATATTTTCTTTCCCCTGCTTCAATTTCCTTTTAACTTCCCCTTGCTTTTTGTGCCTCCGGTGTGCGTCGGATTTGTTGGAGTTTGGCCTTGTGTTACTCTTTTTAGGGGGCTGTTTGGGGCCTCCTATTGCAATTTTTGTAGTGTTTGTGTGTTGGCTTTTCTGTTTTGTCTCTCTCCGTCCCATTTTCTCTGCACGTATCTTGACCCTTGGCGGCTATTGCAATATCAGTGAGGTACAACATAAAGAGTAGACTGAATGAGGACGAGGAAGTCATCTTCTTGGAAGAGCCGGAGGAGGATAGCTCGACTCACACCCCAAAGTGTCTAGTGGGAAAGGTCCTCACGAAGAAATCATTTAACGCATATGGGTTTCTAGAAGCAATAAAACGCGCAATAATCCCCTCCAAAGGTTTCTCTCTGCAAAAGAAATTGGGGCAAATTTGTTTACATTCAAATTCAACTCTACTGGGGACCTAAAGGAGGTGCTTAGAAGGGAACCATGGAATTTTGAAAAGAAGTTGGTGGTTCTCAAGGAAATCGGCCCGGGAGAACAACCATCGTCTATAGTCTTCTCCACAACACCAATGTGGTTGAGGATATATGACTTACCTCTTTTGGCTAGATCTGAGCAAAAGATCTGCACCATAGCAGCTCGATGTGGGAAAATCATGGAAATTGACCCTTTTTCGATGGAAGGAGTTGGATGTAGTATACGAATAAAGGTGCAACTGGATATCTCAAAACCCATCAAGGCAGGAATTAACTTTGCTAGCAAAGGAGCAGCACCAATCTGGGTACCTTTCAAGTATGAGAGACTACCATCTTTCGCTTCTTGTGGGGAACTCTAGGACATATGAAAAGAGAATGCGACTTGGTCGAGGAAGATAGTGAACTCCTATTGCTGCCGAAAGAGAAGTTACCATGCGGTGAATGGCTAAAAGCTTCTCCATCGAAAAAAGCAGCGGTCGTAACTGTTGATAGGCGAACATCAATGATTGCTGGGCGAACAAGGATTAAAGCTCTAAAAAGAATTATGAAGAACCAACCCCAAGTCAAAGATGATTAGCAAAGAAAATCAAGTTGGGGTGCATAAACTAATCCAAGGAGTGTATAAACTGACGAACAACTCTGCCGACGAACAACATATTGGCGAACAGGTCTGGAGACCCGAAGCCAAATATGGACCCTCCACCAAGTTCGATAATGACGAACAACATTATGAAAGATGGAGCATCTACCAGCTTAAGAGATGTATGGAATCGAACAAAGGACCAAGATCCCAAAGCCAATCTGTGTAAATCATAAAGGCGAACAACTTCTGAGCCATAACCTCAAAAGGCGAACAACTTCTATAGAAGAACCATTCTGGACCAACTAAACCGACCTGGACGAACAACAATGAAGTCCGAGATAAGACCAAAGAAGACTTTGTAACTAAGATTCAGCTTAGATAAGGTCAAACAAAGGTCAATAGGACACTTGTCAAGCATGCTAGCTAGGGAGACCAAAAGTCATAGACACCTCATGCTTGCTAGCTTCTATAAATAGTTGTTCTCCAGCTAAGAAATACAAGTAAAAATTTATAAATATTCCCAAAACACACACTAACACACTAAAACGTGCACACATACGAAATTAAAACAATTTCGACTTTCGTATTTTCGATTTCATATCCCGAATCTTCGATTTACCATTTACAGTGGTAATCAATCACACGAAATTGATTGGTGATCTTAAACCGAACTAAAACAGTCACTAATCCACCCGATTAAATTTGATCACCAACAAATTGGCGCTAGAAGAAGGGTTCGAACCTCCGGTTTAGTGTGATTAGACAAGAACTTCAAGTTGAAAACTTGAAGATTTGAAGAAAGTTTCAAGAAACATTTGAAGATTCAAACAAAAGTGTTCTTGGTGTTCTTCATCATAAGAACAAAAGACAAATTAATTCGAAATGTCTCAATCAAAGGAAACCCAAGGATCATGCTTGTCAAGGAGAGCATCTCCTACCCGAGCTTCGTCGGCCGACCACCAGGATCGTAATCCCAGGCATGCGAACAGATCGCAACACACTGCCATAACCCATAATCTCCCACCTAAAATGGAGGCCTTAGCGAACAACCCTAATGAACTGGCCAAGACCATTGCTGCTCTCCAAGCTCTTCAGAGACAACAAGATCAGAATAGGCCTTCACAAGTGAGGCCTAAGGACAGACCCATAGAAGTTGTTAGGGCCAGGTCAGCTAGGGACGAACAACACGAGGTGAACAGTGCCCAGATCAGGCGGGATAGAGGCAAAGCCAAGGTGGTCGAACCAAGAGAGGGCCAGGCAGAGTCTGCTCGTGGGCGAACAACAATGTCGAGCCATGGAACAACTCGTTCCAGTGCCCAGGACAGACTTGGCCAACCCCAACGACAGGAGAAAGTTGCTCGCCAAGAAGAAGAATGTGGGCGGGCAACATTTGAACAGCCTCGCCCATCAGTTCATGAGAGACTCTCCCAATCTGCCTTTAGGCGTCTAGGGCAAAATGCGACGAGCAACCCTAAAAAGAAGCTCCAGGATTTGCCCACTCCGAGTGAGGGACTGCGACGAGCAGAAAGGTTTGTACCTTTGCTCGCCGAACATACTCCAAGCCAGGGGGCATCTTTGGATGAGCTATCAAGCCTGAGAATGGCAGTGGAGAGCATGCAGGGACAATTGGACCAACAGAGAGGAGTGGGGACGACCAGTCTACCATCTTCACCTTTATCATCCCTCATTCTAAAAGCCCCGATTCAGAAGAAAGTCCAATTCCCAGCAAGTATCCAATACGATGGCCTTGCTGATCCCAGGGTTCATCTAACAAAATACTCAAATTACATGGTCTCGGTGGGAGCCAGCGATGCCACCCAATGCCGAAATTTCCCATTAACTTTGGGGGACCGAGTACATAAGTGGTTTTCGGCACTGCCACCAGCATCCATCCACTCGTTCGTTCAACTGAGCCGAGAGTTCCTTTTCCATTTCTCAACGGCAGGGTCATATTTATCCCAAAAACACCGACTGTCGGACCTAAAACAAAATGACGACGAGTCGGATCGGGCATTCATGGAAAGGTTCGACAAGGTGCTGTTGGAAGGTGAACCCATCAGCGAGGACATGCAAATAGTTGTTGTCATGGCCGGGCTGAAGAAAGGATCGAAGCTATGGAAAGAGGTACGTCTGAATGGCCCAAGAAGTTATGCCGAATTCAGAAATCAAGCCGGCATATTTGTTTCCATGCACGAGGCCTTGCAATCTAACTTGGGGGAGAACAAAGCTGACCCCAAGGAGAACAACAAGAAACCTGGCGTAACAAGCTATCGGGTCCCGAAAAACATGAAGGCATTCACTGAAGGGACGAAGCTTAAGGAAAAGTTGAATCAAGTGCTAACAGTGTCAGTCGATACTATTTATGAAAATGTGAAAGAGAAGGAGTTGCTCTCCCCTCCCCGAAAAATCCGACAAGACACCGGCAAACTCAACCCTAACAAGTATTGTGCCTACCATCAAAGCGTGGGGCACTTTACGAGCGAGTGTAGAGATTTGCTCAAGCAGCTTTGGCGGTTCTACGAGGAGGGGAAACTCTCCGACTTTGTTAAGAGGTAACCTGGAAAAAGAGTCCGGGAGAACAACTCTGAGGATGAGGATGATCAATCTCAGAAGAATAATAAACCAGGACGACCAGTTCCTACCATTCCTGCTCGTCCGTTGGAGGACTTATACATGATGGAACCCGCAGGCCCTGCAGGAGGGTGTTCTGATGGACGACCGCCAATCTCCAACCGAAAGAGGAAGGTTGAGTTACGAGCGATCGATCAAGTCCAAGAAATGGGGGTTAAACCACCTATCATGCAGACAACAGAATTGACCTTCACCTAAAAAGACTTGGAAGGAATATTAACTCCGCACAACGATTCGCTCGTAATCTGTGCAAAGATTATGGGAACACGAGTCCACAGATTGTTGGTGGACACCGGAGCCTACACCAACATCCTATTTAAAAAGATGCTCGATCACCTTGGAGATTATTCGGGCTATATTCGGGATTCAACTCACAGAATTGTAGGCTTCGGGAATGCTGTAACAGTCCCGTTGGGAATAGTTACTTTAGCAGTACAACTTGTAACGGCCAACGAACCCGAGAAAAATATTACAAGAATGGTTGACTTCTTGGTTGTAGACCAGGATTCAACTTATAACGGGTTTCTTGGTCGACCATTTTTAAATAAATTCAAAGCTGCATGTTCCACTTATCACTATTGTTTGAAATTCCCAACAGCAAGTGGAGCAGGCACTATCAAAGGAGATCAAAGAAAAGCTAGGGAATGTCTCCTACAGTTGCAGGTCAAACATGCATTAGTATCCATGATGGAAGCCACAACAAGCTATCCTGTTGATGAACCATCAATACTAGAGAACATGATGGACATAGAGGACCACATGAATACTGACGAGCAACATTCTGACGAACAAGTGTTGGACGAACAACTCATCACCACCCATGGAGAACTTCCATCTGACGAACAACAAAGGGGGGGTGACGAGCAATATTCATCAGATGACTTGGAGGGCGAGGTGTTGACTAACAACAACGAGTCAGGACCAGCAGACGATCTAGATCCCCGCCTGGGAGCAGAGCCCATGAACATCGAAAATAACTTCAACCCTGAGGGACCAATACTTGATCCTCGTTGGAAAGGACAAAAACAACGAGCAACTCCAGTAGAAGAACTGGAGGCATTCAGAGTTAATCCTGAAAATAAGGACCTCGAATTATATATAGGATCTGAGCTCCCTGAGCCTTACAGATCCAAAATGAAAGAGTTCCTCAGTAAGAATCTAGATGTTTTTGCTTGGTCTCATGCAGACATGGTGGGGATAGATCCAAAACATGCCTGTCACAAGCTCAACATTAATCAAGCAAAAAGGCATGTCCATAAAAAACGATGAAAGTATGGCCCAGACAAGTATCAGGCTTTGAATGAAGAAGTAAAGAAGTTGTTAGACAACGACTTAATCCGACAAGCACTCTATCCACAATGGGTAGCAAACCCAGTCCTTGTGAGGAAACCAAACGGGACCTGGAGGCTATGCATAGACTTTACTGATCTGAATGCAGCATGCCCGAAGGACAATTTTCCTCTTCCTCAAATTGACCAGTTGGTGGACAGCACTGCAGGTCATGAAATGCTAACATTCATGGATGCCTTCGCCGGATACCATCAAATTCCAATGCATCCAGACGATCAAGAGAACACATCATTTTATACAAATAAAAACTTGTTGTGTTGGAAGAGAATGCCCTTCGACCTCATCAACGCCGGAGCAACATACCAGAGGTTGGTGAACAAAATGTTCGACGAACAAATCGGAGATACAGTAGAAGTCTATGTAGACGATATCGTAGTCAAAAGCCCCAAAAAAGAAGACCATCTTCAACATTTGACCCAGGTGTTCGATATTCTTCGGAAATACAACATGAAGCTGAATCCGAAGAAGAGCAGTTTTGGAGTCCATTCAGGAAAATTCCTGGGCCATCTGGTTAGTCGACGAGGGATTGAAGCTAATCCAGTAAAAGTCAAAGCAATCGTGGATATGCAGCCACCACATTCGATAAAAGAAGTGCAAAGGCTCACAGGATGCCTAGCAGCATTGAATCGATTCATATCAAGATTGGGGGACAAATGTCGTCCATTCTTCGAAGCCATCAATAAAGGACAGTTTATATGGACTAGCAACTGTCAAAAGGCGTTCGACCAACTTAAAGACTACCTGGGAGATTTAAAATCCTATCAAAGCCCGCCCCAGGAGAAAAGCTATACTTGTACTTAGCAGCGTCAGAAGTGGCGATCAGCTTTGTTCTGGTACGGGAAGATGGCAAATTTCATCAACCTATCTACTACGTCAGCCAAGCTTTGCATGAGGCGGAGATCAAATACTCTCCAACCGAGAAACTGGCATACGCACTTGTCATGAGTGTGAGGAAGTTACGACCGTACTTTTTTTACCATCAAGTTGAAGTGCTAACAACTTTCCCACTCAGACAGATTCTCCATCGCCCCGACACAGTTGGTCGTTTACTAAAATGGTCACTAGAGATTAGCCAATTCGGGGTGACCTATGCTCCTCGAACAACGATCAAAGGACAGGCGTTAGCCGACTTTATAGTCGAACTAACCTTCCCACCAGATCCGACAAGAGGACTTGATCACCCCTGGCATCTTTATATTGACGGATCTTCAACCAACATAGCCTCAGGGGCAGGAGTGGTTCTAATTAGCCCTGACAGACAAGTATTCACCTCGGCGATCAAATTTGGTTTCATGGCAACCAACAATGAAGCTTAATATGAAGCTCTTATTGCTGGTCTCCACCTATCTCTTGCAGTAGGTGTTAGACGGTTGCAAATATTCGGCGACTCACAATTAATTGTGAACCAAGTCCGAGGTGAATACGAGGCGAAGGACGACCACATGATCGAGTATCAGCGAATTGTTGCCTACTTGATGTCCTTGTTAGAACAAGTCTTCATTGAACAAATTCCAAGGACAAGCAACACGCAAGCAGATGCATTGGCCCGACTAACAACAAGCGAGGGACCTGCAGAGTTGGCGGACATTATAATTACAAAGATGAATGATCCATCAACAAGAAGTTATAATATCAACCAACTTGACGAACAAGCAAGTGAAGAAGAAGACTGGAGAACAAGTATAGTCAAATATTTGAAAAGTGGAGAAAAACCAAACAACCCTTTTGAAGCTGCCAAGCTAACAAAGTAAGCCGCCATATATACTCTGGTGGGCAAGCAGCTTTACAAAAGGGGAATATCAATCCACTTCTCAAATGTTTGCCTAGGGGGCAAGGACGAGCAATACTCGAAGAAATACACGCCGGAGTATGCGGAAATCACACTGGGGGGCAAGCCTTGGTGTACAAAACTATCAGACAAGGCTACTATTGGCCAACTTTACGCCAAGATACGATCAAGAAAGCGAAGACTTGCCATCAATGCCAGATTTTTGCCCCAAACATTCATACCCCGGCCCAACAGCTCGTATCAGTTTATAGCCCGTGGCCATTTGCAAGATGGGGGATGGACATTATTGGTCCCTTCCCAGCAGGAGTTGGAAATATTCAATTTGCCGTCGAGGCAGTCGACTATTACACGAAATGGGCGGAAGCAGAGGCCATGGTAAAAATCACGCATCAGAAAATGATCAACTTCATTTGGAAGAACATTGTCTGTCGCTTTGGGGTTCCACAAACCATCGTGACAGACAATGGTCCACAGTTTGATGGAAAAGAGTTGAGAGATTTCTGTATAAAGTGGGGGATCAAAAAACATTACTCTACGCCCTATCATCCCCAATCAAATGGACAAGTCGAGGCCGTAAACAAGATAATCAAGCATACATTGAAAGTGCGGGTAGCGGAGAGCAAAAGCAGTTGGTCTGAAGAACTCCCGGAAGTCCTGTGGGCATATAGAGTTTCTCCCAGGTCGAGCACCGGAGAAACACCTTTTGCAATGGCCTTCGGAACAGAAGCTGTAATACCAATCGAGCTAAAGACCAACACATTCAGGACGACCAACTTTGATGAGCAGGCGAACAACTCTGCTCTAGCTACTGAAATGGATTTGCTCGAAGAAAAAAGGCTGAATGCCGAGCTAAAAAATACTACCTATAAGCAGCGAGCAGAACGCTATTATAATTCCCATGTTAAAATCAGGGAATTCAGAGTTGGAGATTTGGTTCTAAGAAAGTTGCTCGCCCAACCTCCAGGTGTATTGGGACCAACTTGGGAGGGCCCGTATCGTATAACGGAAAAATTCGTTAATGGTGTATACGATATCGAAGATATGGAAGGCAAGCCGGCCCAATACTCCTGGAATGCCGTACATCTGAAGAAGTACTATAAATGAGACGAACAAAGTTCTTGATACGAACAAAGTTCTTGATTGGGCGAACAAATGTCTTGGGGGGCAGGTGAACCAAGTAAGGCAAACCAAAAACTTGCCTAATTTTTTGAAAATTTTACTAAGTATAGGATGAAAAGTTGTTCGGCACATTGTATAGTCTAGTGCTGCTTCATCTTTTTTAATTTTAGACAAAGTTGCTCGGCAAAAATATTATAAGCGAGCATGTTTTTTAGTGTTCAAAGTTGTTCGTCAGATTGTATATGTTAGTGACGAGCAGTCTTACAACACTTGTGAATTTTTCATTATGTATACATAGTTGTTTGTCAAAAAGGAAAAGTCCGAAAGCTCGAGGTACAAGTCCATTTTGAGGACCAAAGCCAATTAAAGGTTGTTCGTCTTTTAAGATGAGCAGAACCTAAGGCTAAACCCAGATTCCATTAAGGCAAAGTTCAATTCGAACAAAAGCTCAACATTATATGTTATAATTGCAAAAGCATTGACAAAAATGTAAAGGCAATTAACATATATAAGAAAATGAGCGAACAAAAGAAAGACACTTTCATTAAAATAAAGGCTTTGAAGCCTAAAAAATAGTACAGCTTTGAAAAGCCATTACAAAGGTACTACAAAAGGAACGAACAACTACTACAAAGAAAAGAAAAAAGGCTAAGTCCTAAGTCTATTGCTGCTCAGCAGTAGGAGGGCTTTGGATCTGGCCGGCAGGAGGATCGACGATCAAATCTCTCGCCATATCTTCGACGGCTTTCTGCTCCATTTCCTTAGAAGCCTGCTCGTCCTCGGCAGCCGGCTCTGCCTCTTGATCGCCCTCATCAGCTGGGATAGGAGGGCGAGTAACAACGATGCTAGGGTCAAGTTTATCAATCTTGACCCCCAACTCAGCCACGTCCGCCAACTGGATCTCGATGTTGTTCGGCGGTGGATAATGCTCGATGAACTCAGTCAGGTCTTTCCCCATCTCTTCTATCATGTCTTTGTAATCGTAAGCATCGGCCATACGGATACAATCCGCGTAGGCACAAATGTATCCCAGGTTGGAGATGGGGGCAGACCGAACTTGAACCTCGGCTTCGAGTTGCTCGAGTGAAAAAGAGTTGGTTTCTACATCTCGCAAACGAGCAATCTCCGCTTCGAGCTCAGCATTTCTTTGCTCGGCCGCGAGCAGCTTCTTCTCCCCTTCGCCGAGCACAATGTCTTTGCCTTTCAGTTCGGCAGATAAACCTTGAATTTCTTCAAGATGTTTCTTCTCGTTATCGATATAGACGCTGATCTGGTTGTCGAGGCGAGCAAGTTTGGCCTCATACTGGCTGACCAGGCCATCCTTCTCCTCCGTGAACTGCCGAGCAGTGCTTGCGTAGCGGCGGGCAACTTCTTCTTGCTCGGCTATCTGGGCCATTGCCCTTTGAGCCGTGACGAGGCCATTAGAATGAAGCATCATGGAAAGATGGACGTTGTCCGCCAGCCCTTGTTGGAAGACTGCTTTATCCAGGGGACGTGTCCAAGCTCGGGCGATCAGCTCCGTTGCCCTGCAAACGTGATCGCCGGGAATCTCCCTTATGTTGACGGGAGTCTTCGAGCAAGCGTACTGGTGAACAGCACTTGCTCGACTAGGATGATCGTCAGCACGGTATCTGCGAACAAGAAAGCAAATGATACTTAGAAAAATAAAAAAAAATGAATCTTGTTCGGCAGAAGCGAAAGTAGACTTACTCCTGGAACTTTCGATCGTCCCAACCCAGATGGGTGATATCCTCAGGACCGCGAACATGAGTGGAATCCCTGCCCGCCTTGCTTGTCTTCTCCACAGGCTCATTGGAGGAGGGGCGAACAGTTTCTCCCTCCGTATGATGGCGAGCATAGCTCTGCCCCACTTTCTCCTTGCCCTTGGTCCCGGCAGGAGCAGTCTGGGACACAAAGGTCCCATCCCCTTTCTTTAGGCGCTTGGCATCGCGGGGTGATGGTGCAGGAGGGGGAGAATGTGGTAGATTGGACGAGGGCGTGGCTTGGCGAACAACTTTCGCCCCCTCCGCCTTATTCGTCATTGCCAACACTTTGGATGGCGGGTCACCCTTCTCCCTCCTTCCCTTTGGAGGTGGCATTTCGGGGGCTCTTTGCTCTAAAAGTCCGAAGCAGGGAGGGACAGCGACGGTGACTTGCTCGGCTAAAAAAAATAAATAAAGAGAAGAGAAATTAGACGAGCAAGTTTAAGAAACAAATGGCGAGAAATATGTATATTGAAAGTTAGAAACTTCCTGTACCTGGGGGCACCTCAATTTGGGCTTCCAGGTGGTGGGGGTTCATGAACAGGCGAGCAACTTTCTTGCACTTTAGTCTGTTCACGTACTCAATGGTCCTCTCGGCCTTATCTCGGAGGGCGACCAAACACGAAGTGAAGAGGACCTCAGATCCGATCTCTTCCTCTTCCGAGTTCCACTTGAGTAACCGGGGACCTGCGAGCAAACAAAAAAAGTTAAATTAGAACTTTATGCAAGGGCGAACAAAGATGACCTTACGTTTGATTTGCCCATAGGTGGTGGGTTCAAAAATACGCCCGGCACCGCCGTGAGGACCAGAAGATGCTCGCCAATCGCCCCCAATGAAGAAAAAATGCTCCTTCCAATCCCGAATCTTGTTCGGCACCCCTTCCACCAATTTTAATCCAGCCCGGACTTTCAAGTAGTAGTACCCTTCTTCGCCCCTCGGACATTTGGTGATGGTCATCAAGTAGTTGACCTCCTCGGTAGTTATGCGGTCGATGTATCCTTCCAGGGCGAACAAGCCCATGATGCCGAGCAAGTTCATCCACCCAATAGGAGTTATTTGGGTGATGGCTAAGTTGGTCGCCTCCAGAAAGCGACCAACAACGGGAGGAAGTGGCAATCTTAGCCCCGCGATCAACGTGTCTATGTTGATCGCCGTACACCCAGGAGGAGGACGACCAGCTGTTTCCTTCCTCTTAGGAGCCCACATGAAGATGTCATGGGGAATTTGATATGTTTCCCGTATGAGGTTGAGCTCGTCTTTGCGAACAACACTCCGAATTCTGCTCGCCTGGTACTTAGTTCTCACCAGATCCAAAACTTGGCGCGGGGGTCGAGGAAAGTTGTTCGCATGTTCATCGGAATATGCTCGCCAATCAAATGGGCGAGCAATACCAGTGGGAATCTCATTTTCAAGCATCTTAGGGCCTGGAAACCCTATCCCTTCCAGAAACTCGGGGGTAAGCTCGTCAAACTCCGGATCTTCCTCGGATTCAGAGCCAGATGAAGATTGCTGCCGGAGGTATTGCTCGCGGCCTTCCTAATCTCTTCGCCGGATTGGCGAGCACCAGAATCCTCCACTAATTGAACCACCGAATCCACATCAGGGTGTGTATCCGAAGAAACCTCAAATGGTGGATGTTCGACAAACGGCACGATCGGGAAAAAGGGATCCAAAGCCTCCTCTGAGTTGTGGTTGCTCGAATGGGAGAACATTAGTTTGAGAATGAAGTTTTTAAGTTTTAAAAAAGGGGTTTATGATCTCCGATGATGGTTTTGGGCGGGCGACGGTGGCGAGAATCCTTCCACGGCGGTGATGGTACAAATTTGGAAAGAAAATAGATAAAGGAGAAGAAATAAGGAGAGTGACTACCTTGGGAATGAAATCTGAAGCCGAATGCAAGAGAAACAGACGCCGGAAAGCTTGGAATCGCCGGAGATGGTGGATTTCGCCGAGAGCACTGTAGCAAGATGAGAAGAAGTGGGAAAAAAATTGTTTCCCTTTTCTATTTATACCCCAGCCAAAAAACGGGGTACAAAGTGTAATTTCCCCAAAAATCGGGGCTAAAATGACAAAAAACGGGGTCAATTTGCGAATTCGAGAAGAAGTCAAGGGGCCTACGAGCAAAAGTAGGGCGCGTGACCTCGGGATTGATCGCACGTGGGCGGCACGTAATCATGCCGCCCACGTCATCTTCGTACATCCCCCAGATCGTGGGAAGGTGAAACGACGAACCCAACGTTGCTCATCAAAATCAATGATGTTTGTCCAAATCCTCACTAGAATAGTATCCTAACTACAGTTGCTCGCCACAAAGTTGCTCGTCTGAGGCAACATTTAGTCAGGATAGGGGGCAATTGTTGATAGGCGAACATCAATGATTGTTGGGCGAACAAGGATTAAAGCTTTAAAAAGAATTATGAAGAACCAACCCCAAGTCAAAGATGATTAGCAAAGAAAATTAAGTTGGGGTGCATAAACTAATCCAGGGAGTGTATAAACTGACGAACAACCCTGCCGATGAACAACATATTGGCGAACAGGTCTGGAGACCCGAAGCCAAATATGGACCCTCCACCAAGTTCGATAATGATGAACAACATTATGAAAGATGGAGCATCTACCAGCTTAAGAGGTGTATGGAATCAAACAAAGGACCAAGATCCCAAAGCCAATCTGTGTAAATCACAAAGGCGAACAACTTCTGAGCCATAACCTCAAAAGGCGAACAACTTCTATAGAAGAACCATTCTGGATCAACTAAACCGACCTGGACGAACAACAATGAAATTCGAGATAAGACCAAAGAAGACTTTGTAACTAAGATTCAACTTAGATAAGGTCAAACAAAGGTCAATAGGACACTTGTCAAGTATGCAGGCTAGGGAGACCAAAAGTCATAGACACCTCATGCTTGCTAGCTTCTATAAATAGTTGTTCTCCAGCTAAGAAATACAAGTAAAAATTCATAAATATTCCCAAAACACACACTAACACACTAAAACGTGCACACATATGAAATTAAAACAATTTCAACTTTCGTATTTTCGATTTCATATCCCGAATCTTCGATTTACCATTTACGGTGGTAATCAATCACACGAAATTGATTGGTGATCTTAAACCGAACTAAAACAGTCACTAATCCACCCGATTAAATTTGATCACCAACAGTAAATCCAACATAAAAAGGAAAAAATGGGACTTCTCCGATCCGCCGCCGCTTGTTTGAGAAATTTAAGAAAGAAATACTGGCAAAAACAGAGAGTAAAAGGGAGGAGGAAGAAAGAAATCTTGATTATGGTAGGGAACGAAGAAAAGGAGTGGAAGAATTAAGGAAAGAGCTGGAGAAAGTGACAGTGAGTAAAGAAAAAACAGAGAGGAGGGAGTGGGAGAATGAAACGAGAGAAGTATATGAAGGAAACAATGTGAGCTTAATGAGAATGGGGAGTGAGGTAGCCCTGGATGATGTATCTCAGAAAGTGGAAAACTCATTAATGACGACCAACAACCCAAGTACCATAACTCAAATCTTAAGCCCCCCCATCCTTAACTCCCACAACCATTCTCAAATCCATGTGCTCAGAAAATACACAATACCCACACCCAAAAGAATCTAAGACCCACGTCATAACACCCACCACTCATCCAAACCAATTCATAACCCCAGCTACTCCATCTCACTTTACCTCAGAAAAAATTGATAAAGTCCTACCTAAAAGTCGTCAACCTTTAACCCCCATTGAGAAGAAACAGTTACCTACCCCGATAACAATTTAAAAAAAATACTCATACCCACTCTAAACCCACCACCTCAGACAAACATAAATAACCCCTTACCTAGCCTTCTCAAGCCCAAAGTCGAACCAGAAAATCCCCCAATACCCAAGCCCAAGACTCACCCGATATCTACTGGTACACCATCTCATTACACCAGCCAAAAAACCTAGCAAACTCCCACACCACGAACTCAAAAAATAATAAAAAATTATCAAACAACCCCAAGAAATGGGAAAGAGCCAAGCCTCAGATTGACCCAACTGGCGAGAAAGAGAAAGGGAGACGCTGAAAATAATTCAAACCATGAGAGAAAAATATGAAAATGGGAAATTGGATGGCTGTTGAGGAAACACACTTTGAATTTGGCGGTGGCTGTGGAGCATCCCCGCCGCGACTAATGATCGCCTTGAGCTGGAACTGTCACGGGCTTGGGAACCAAGCGACAGTTAGGGCATTGAAGAAGCTCCTACATGAGGAAAATCCGGGTATAGTTTTCCTCATGGAAACAAAAATGTTATGTACCCAAATGAGTCGTCTAAACAACCGAGCCTTTCATTCCAGTGGGTGTTTACCAGTGGACTGTAACGGAAATAGAAAGAACAAAAGTGGAGGTTTGTGCATGTTATGAAGGGAACCCTTCTCCTTCTCACTCACCTCGTTCTCGAGACACCACATATCCCTCAAGGTTAACATGAAAGGAACAAATTTCAGCTGGTTTATTATTGGTCTCTACGGTTGGCCAGAACAAGGAGCCAAAACAAAAACTTGGCAGCTTCTCAGGTCCATACAACTGGGTGTGGATACTCATTGGCTTTGTATGCGTGATTTCAGTGAAATATTGTGTTCCACGGAGAAATAAGGGGGTAATATCAGACGCACGAGGCAGATGGTTGATTTTTGGAGTACCGTTTCATCACTAAATTTACAGGACATTAGATTCTGAGGTTCAAAATACACGTGGTCTAATGGAAGATCTGGGAATGATAATATTCAAAGCCGTTGGGCAGAATGCTAGCTACGCCACAGTGGTGAACCCATTTCACCTTCCACGTGGTTCATCATCAACCCCGTATTAAATCGGACCATGCCCCATTAGTCCTGGATTTCATGGAATCGTCCCCGGATAGAAATTCCCAACACAAGCTCAACAAATCAAAGTCATTCTGTTTCGAGAAACTATGGATGGAACACATAAAATATGGAGAGATAGTAGAGAAGTGATGAAATCAATGTGATAATTTGACCACTTTTTAGGAAAGGACAGCAGCCTGTAGTACCAAATTACAGCTTTGGGGATTAGTGGTCTTTGGCAAGATTGGCAAGAAAATTAAAGAATTAAGAGAAAAGATTCAACTTCTACAACAGAAACACCAAGATCACCAAACTATTGAGGAGTTGAAACAGTGTGAAGTTAATATGGATGAACTCTTGAAACAAGAGGAAATCTTGTGGTTCCAGAGGTCGAGAGCCTTATGGCTTAAGAAGGGAGACATAAACACCCCGTTCTTCCATAAGAAGACATCTATTCGAAAGATGAAAAATACCATACACCGTCTTAAAAAGCCAGCAGGGGAGTGGGAAACAAAGGAGGAGGAAATTGGAGAAATTATTCGAGAGTACTACAAGGAGCTGTTTACCTCAGTTGAACATTGCACTATGCACTGGGTGATTGATACGGTGGAGACGAAGGTGACTAGAGAGATGAACGAATTCCTCACTCAGCCTTACAATGCAAGGAGATCAAATGTGCTCTGAAACAAATGCACCCAACAAAATCTCCTGACCCCGATGGTATGCCTCCTTTATTCTTTCAAAAATACTGGAAGATTATCGAACCCTCTTTTATCTCCTCTTGTTTATCTATCCTCAATGATAAGTCCGACCCCTCCCCATTAAACCATACTTTTATTGTGTTGATCCCAAAAGTAAAAAACCCTGATTGTGCTAAAGAGTTTAGACCAATTAGCGTCTGTAGTATCATTTTTCGTGTCAGTACTAAGGTAATTGCTAATCGGGTTAAGTGTGTACTTGATGTTGTGATTTCCCCTGTACAGAGTGCATTTATTCCGAACAAGTTAATCACGGATAATGCCATGATTGCTTTAGAAGTGTTCCACCACATGAAGAAAAAAAAGATGGGAAGGAAATGAGTGACAACTCTCAAGCTAGACATGAGCAAGGCATACGGCTGAGTTGAATGGGGTTTCCTTGAAAAGATGTGCGACAAACTGGGTTTCGATCAAAGATGGATTAGGCTTGTAATGTGATGTGTCTCGACCATTTCTTATTCGATCTTGCTGAACGGATACCCAACAAAACCCTTCTTACCATCTCGTGGCCTTCATCAAGGGGATCCATTATCCCCATACTTATTCTTGATTTGTGCAGAGGTTTTTTCCTCCATTATCCACCGGGTTGAAACTCAAGGGGAATTGACCTGGATAAAAACCAAAAGAAATGCCCCCTCAATCTCTCATTTTCTCTTCACGGATAATAGTATCCTTTTCTTTCGAGCAAAACAAGAGAAGGTCGATAAAATTAAGGAGTTGATTGATACATACGAAAAAGCTTTCGGGCAGCGTATTAACATGGAAAAATCTGAACTTTTTGTTAGCGGAAATGTATCGGAGGAGCTTTGGGAGGATATGGGGATTTAGTTGGGAGCAAAAACTGTGGTGCAATACTCTAAGTATCTTGGTTTGTCAACCCTCTTTGGCCGATCAAAGCATCAAGTCTCCAGATTACTCTCGGCCGTATTTTTAACCGTATGAAGGGGTGGAAAGAATCGTCACTCACGAAGGCAGGCCATGAAATCTTGATCAAAGCTGTCATCCAAGCCATTCCAACATACACGATGAGTTGTTTTCTTCTTTCTCAATCCATATGTGAGGAAATAGAAAAGGTAGTTGTTGCATTCTTTGAGGGAGCAAAGACGGGAGAACGAAAGACTCACTGGGCTAGTTGGGCAAAGGTTTCGAGGTCAAAGGAAAATAGAGGATTAAGCTTTCGAGAGATCTACTACTTTAATATAGCACTTGTGGCTAAACAATATTGGAGATTGCTTAACCAACCATATTCTACTGTGGCACAACTTCTAAAGGCCCGATACTTTCCTAGAGGATCAATTCGAACAACAACAGTTGAGTTCCAGCCAAGTTTCCTTTGGAGAAACATAATTAATTCGAGAAAGTTAGTGGAGGACGGCCTTGCTTGGCAAGTTAGGCCTGGTGAGCACATCTCCTGCTTCTCGGAAAGATGGATTGGAGTGGATAAATAAGAAGTTTCGGATATGATTGAAAATAGGCCCAAAGGAATTGGATTGATGACTGACCTTATCGACCTTTGTGGTCCCTCCTGGCGCGAGGAAACCATTTGTGGATGCTTATCTGAAAACGATTATTGCAGAATTCGCCAAACCCCTCTGAGTAACTGAAATCCCCAAGATAAGCTCTACTAGAGTCATACTAAATCAGACAAATACACCGTGAAGTCAGCCTACCATTTGGCGTTGGCAAAATACTCGAAATGTGGCAATCTCCTCCCTTCTACGAGTTCTTCAAATCCCCTTGATGGTCCCGTAACAAAACCATGTGCATTTGGGAATTTTGGGAGAAAGTTTTGTTTTAACACTGTTGTGCACTGAATTGCTTTGTCAATGAGTGGTCAATGCAGTGTTTAAGTGTGTCAGGATGATTGATTCGATCCTGACTAAAATACTTAGCTATATTTTTTTTGGAGTATGCATGACAATATTAATAGCAAGTACTTAAGCAAATCAGTAAAGCAATAAAGAACACAACAATGTAAAGTGGTTCAGAGGCTCAAGCTCCTACATTCACTATCCTGATTGAACAGGAGAATCCACTAAAGGATTGACTTGTTTTTAACGTACCAAGGTGCACTCTCAACTGGACTCACGCCCCTCTGCGGAGCTGCCCCTCGAACTGGCCTCACATCCCTCTCCACTAAGGGACTGCCTCTCCGCACCTAACTTCAACCACTAACTCTAGCACTCAGGAAAGGGTTTGGGTTTGATGTTGCTTTCTCCAACTAGGTGAGATTTTCTCTTACATGGTGTTAGCCTTTAAGCTAAGGTTGGGAAAATCTCTTAAAGCTTAGGATGTATATGATGAGCTCGAGTATACAAATTGGAACACTAAAATATGGCTGTGAAGAACTTAGGGTCAGTGTTCTTGATGGAGATACCTATAGGTTTAGCTTTGTCAGGCTCGTTACATCCATCTATCGACACTTGGGCATGAGCACCTCAAGCACACACCTCTGATGAAGGTTGAGTTTGTATTTATAGTGTGGATTTGAATGTTACCGTTGGAGAGAGTAACATTCAAATCCAGACTATCTCTGCAGTGAAATTCTCCTTTTTCAGAGTAGTACGACCTTGTCAGCTTTTGTCACATTTGTTGCCTTATCTTGATTGGTCCACGTAGACTGAGTCTAACGACTCTTTTGTTCAGGGTACTTGATCAGGGTAGACCTGACTTCAGGCGACTTGTCTTCAGCTGACTTGTAGTCCTCTCAGGTTACCTTCAGTGGACTTGAAGTCCACTCAGGATACTTTTCTTCAGTAGACTTGAAGTCCACTCAGGGGAGTTGACATAAGGCTATTTGTCAAGCTTCCCAGCCTCAATAGCCTGACTCCTTCAGGTTCTACTAGGCTCAACATTGATCCTTAGGATCAGGCTCTTCACTGAGTAGTCCACTGACCAGCTTAGAAAGATCAGGTTCATACTCAGTGGGACTTCCTCAGGATGGTCTTCAGGTCTTCAGGATTCTAACTTGAGGCTTTAGTCTGTTTGCTCTAGGATAGCTTCTGAATTCTTCAGGTTCCTGAGTCAGCTGAGTTCCCCCTCAACTGAACACCTGTAAAATGAAAATAGACTAGCCTATCCTGAACCGTATAAGATACAATCCTGACCGCTCATATCCTATTACAAGCCGTTTTGGAAAATCATCAAAACTAAATATCTCAACAATTTCCCCATTTTTTATGATTCTAAAACTTCTAACACTTATTATTTTCTATAAGAAGAAACAGGTTAGTTCAACAAGTAATAGTGCAAATAATGCAGAAATTCCCAAATTTATAAACATTAAAGATCTATTCGGTTGACCATAAATATTTTCAAAACAAGATCATAGGTCATTTGAACAACCCGCTCTGATACCAATTGATGGTCCCGTAACAAAATTATGTGCATTTGGGAATTTTGGGAATAAATATTGTTTTGACACTGTTGTGCACTGAATTGCTTTGACAATGAGTGGTCAGTGCAGTGCTTAAGTATGTCAGGATGATTGATTCGATCCTGACTAAAATACTTAGCTATTTTTTTTGGAGTATGCATGACAATATTAATAGCAAGTACTTAAGCAAATACGTAAAAAAATAAAGAATACAACAATGTAAAGTGGTTCAGAGGCTCAAGCTCCTACATCTACTATCCTGATTGAACAGGAGAATTCACTAAAGGATTGACTTGTTTTTAACGTGCCAAGGTGCACTCTCAACTGGACTCACACCCCTCTGCGAAGCTGCCTCTCGAACTGGCCTCACATCCCTCTTCACTTAGGGATTGCCTCTCCATGCCTAACTTCAACCACTAACTCTAGCACTCATGAAAGAGTTTGGGTTTGATGTTGCTTTCTCCAACTAGGTGAGATTTTCCCTTACATGGTGTTAGCCTCTAAGCTAAGGTTGGGAAAATCTATCTAAGCTTAGGATGTATATGATGAGCTCGAGTATACAAACTGGAACACTCAAATATGGTTGTGAAGAACTTAGGGTCAGTGTTCTTGATGGAGATACTTATAGGTTTAGCTTTGTCAGGCTCGTTACATCCATCTCTCGGCACTTGGGCATGAGCACCTCAAGCACACACCTCTGATTAAGGTTGAGTTTGTATTTATAGTGTGGATTTGAATGTTACCGTTGGAGAGAGTAACATTCAAATCCAGACTATCTCTAGAGTGAAATTCTCCTTTTTCAGATTAGTATGACCTTGTCAGCTTTTATCACATTCGTTGCCTTGTCTTGATTGGTCCACATAGACTGAGTCTAACGGCTCTTTTGTTTAGGGTACTTGATCAGGGTAGACCTGACTTCAGGCGACTTGTCTTCAGCTGACTTGTAGTTCTCTCAGGATACCTTCAGTGGACTTGAAGTCCACTCAGGATACTTTTCTTCATTAGACTTGAAGTCCACTTAGGGGAGTTGACATAAGGCTATTTGTCAAGCTTCCCAGCTTCAGTAGCCTGACTCCTTCACGTCCTACTAGGCTCAGCACTGATCCTCAGGATCAGGCTCTTCACTGAGTAGTCCACTGACCAGCTTAGAAAGATCAGGTTCATACTCAGTGGGACTTCCTCAGGATGGTCTTCAGGTCTTCAGGATTCTGACTTGAGGCTTAAGTCTGTTTACTCTAGGATAGCTTCTGACTTCTTCAGGTTCCTGATTCAACTGAGTTCCCCCTCAACTGAACACCTGTAAAATGAAAATAGACTAGTCTATCCTAAACCGTATAAGATACAATCCTGACTGCTCATTTCCTATTACAAGCTGTTTTGGAATATCATCAAAACTAAATATCCCAACACCCCTCTAGAAGATCATTTGTCACTTAAACCTGCCACCAAAGGTATGCCATTTTTGTTGGAGTGCATGTACTGATTCTCTTGCTACTAAACCAAATCTCATTCGTCGGGGAATGGAGATTGATCCAGTCTGCAGTCAATGTGAGGAAACCGGGGAAACTTTGAACCATATTCTTATAGGCTGCCCTTTTGCAAGACACTCATGGGCTTTAAGCCCGATCAGATTCGAGGTGAAAACCTTCATTAGGCTCCCATTTCGATAGCTGTACGGGGAACTTCTTGAAAAATTGCCTAAGGATGGGATCTACCTATTTATATTCATTGCATGGAGCCTGTGGAAAATTGAAATGGTATAATTTTTTAAAACACCAGTTGTACCCCGATGGATATTGTGCAAAGAGCTTTTCGTTTGCAATCGGAAAACCAGCGTGAATCACCCCTTCGTGGGAGGACCAAAAACCTGTCTCCTGTTGTCGCACAATGGCAATGCCCCCCTTTGGGCTGCTGGATGGTAACCACTGATGCAACTATATTCAGTGATGGTACTTTTGGTTTTAATTTTGTAGTCCGGGACTCGCAGGGAATGGTCATGATGGCTGGCTCGAAACAATGAAATGACAAGGGTACTAGCATGCTGGCAGAGGCCCTTGCTTTACGTTTTGGTCTAAAATCGGCCTTTGATGTAGGGTTGAGAGTTAAACAGATTGAAATCGACTCGGAGAGTCTGGTGAAAGCTCTTCATGAGGACAAATTAGATGATACTTTTGTAATGATGATCGCTGATGACATACAGAGTATGTCTGACCATGTTCAGGGCACCGAGTTCTTATTTACCATGAGAGATGCAAACAAGGTGGCCCATACTCTAGCCCATGTAGGAGATTGTTCGAATTTTGAAAAAATATGGATAAAGGAAGTTCCTGATATATGTAATCCTTTTATCCTAAATGATGTAAGGCTATTGCCAAGTATCAACTAAGAAATGAGAACCTTTTAATTTTTTTGTAAAAATAATAATAATAATAATAATAATAACCAAGACGTAAAACTAGATGCCAAAAGTGGGAGTTCTACCCTGATTCGCATGGGTATATGACGTGCCTAGCTAACCATTGCGCCAGATACCATATTACATAATTTTTTGATATAAAAAAATATATAGTTATAACCTAAAATCCAGATGGGGCACTTTCCCCCCTCTCCTTGCCCAAGTGTTTATCCGCCCTTGCAGACGAGCAATGCTTCATAATGCACTCAAATTTAATTTTCTCCCCACAAACAACGAGACTGAGTACGAGACCTTGGTCGACGGTCTATAGCTCATCATGGCAGTAGGAGTCTGCCGATTACACATCTACATGGATTCACCCTTAATCGTGAATCAGATGAAGGAAAAATATGTTTCTAGTATTGTAGTTATTCTATTTTATATAATTCAATATTTTATATTGTATACAAATTTATATAAAATTATATTAAGGGCTCGTGTTCAAAGTTTGACTCAAGCCAAAAAAAAATTACTAGGAACGGTCGTGCATCATATCGTTTGTTGTTTAATTTACTTAAACTTTACTTTTATTTTGTTATTATATTCACCATCATCACTAACAATCTAATCGTTAACATCCTGAACCAAACATCGTGACATTGAACAATTTGATATAAATGAATTCAGATGTCATAGTTAAAATTCACACATAATTCAATACTGAACCACTAAGTTGGTTTTTGATTATTATTATTATTATTATTATTATAATATATAAAGCTTGCAGATCATATAAAATTCTCAAAGTTTTATCTCATTATAATAATCATGAACAAAATTTAAATCTGAAAATATACGCCATAAAGTATTAAAAAACAATTAGGTTATCTTGTGAAAATTTCCCAAAATGTGCAAATCCTGCTGATAATTGTGTTGAACATTATTGAGAATGAGAAAATATAGAATAAATAATATGAGAGCATAATGAGGTATGCTTAATTTCATTAGAGACCTCTTTTATTGAAAATGATTTTAAGGTTGCGAAGGTACGATAACATTACAAAAATTTACATTGTCTTTCATTATATAGCATTACAAAAGTTTACATTGTCTTTCATTAGTTATTTTTGACAAAGACAAGCTGAATGTGTATTTATTTTAATAGATGGTTGAATATCAATTTCTAATTTATACTACAATTCTTTTATCAATTTGCAACATATACTATACAAAATTATCTAATTACAATCTGTACTATGTTTTAGGCTGTAATTGACCAATCTCATATAATATAAGTTGCAATTGGATAACAAAAATTATACATATTGCGAATTGATAGAATGTCATAGTACACACTTCAAGTTGATATTAACTTTATATATGTTTATGTTATGTTATCTTCAACAATTTGTAACATGTTATATAATCTTTTATCGATTTGTAATTTGTACCTTTTTTTATCCGATTTGAATTCAAACCATACAAAATCTGACTTATTGCAACCTAAAATGTAGTATATGTTGCAATCAGATAAAAAATTGTACATGTTGAAAATTGATAAAAGAGTCACGATATAAATTACAAACTGATATTAACCCTCATAAGATTGACATTTTATTTATAATTAGTTTAAATTTTATCAAAAAAAAATTATATAAATTTTTTATTGTCTCAATTAAAACCCCTAGTAAATTTTTACCTTAAATTGAACACTTGACATAGTTGTTAATCATTTGTAGAATTAGAAAATAAAATATCATGCAATAACAAGATTAATCGTTTGTAGAATTAGAAATAAATAATATCAAACACAACAATAACTATCTTGTTAATGTGAATGAATCTGATTATAATGATAGTATATCAGATCCGTATTGTTATAGGAAATTTCTTTCAGAAAATTATTGTATCTTGAACACTAAAATCCTTAGATGATTTATTTTCCCATTTTACCATTCATTTCCTTAAGTTAATCTCAATCTTTAGCTCAAAGGATCGCCATTTAATACTTTCGCCATACATATACCAACAAAACCATAAAACTAATGATGAAGAAATGATATAAAAATTCATTTCCCTATTGCTTTTTCAGAAGACTTCGTTGTTGCTTTCTGTCAGAGCATTTTTTTTTCTAAGAAATGTTAAAAGAAGGAAAATAAAATCTATTTTGCAAGCATTACTCAAAATTCTACATTAATAAAAACCAACCGAGTTGATAACGAGCTAGGAGAGAGTTTAAAATATTATCCCACTTCTAACTATATTTTATAAGATGATTTTAATTCAAAAGAAGGAAAAAAAAAATAGTATTAAAAAATAAGTTTACTGTGCATCTAAAAAATGTATTAATAGTTTCATTATACATTATATTTTAGACATTCTAATAAAAACAATTAATATTGGGTTGCAAACAAATTTCTCACGTCAAACAATGTTAAATATTGTGTATGCAAACAGGCTTCACAATATACTTTGCCAAGAAAAAAAAAAGGGTTAGAAAGTTGGGGTTTTCTTATGTCAGACACCCTATCGAGTTGCCTGATATCAGATATGCTCTATAAACCATTAGATCTAAAATATAATAAAATCTAATGATTTAAATTTGATGATCTACAACATGTTGAGTTAATCATCTAATTTTCTATCGAGTTGCATCGAGTACTATTGAGTTGTATCGTATTATTACATATTATATTAAATTTAATAGTTTAAAAATTTATAATTATTAATTTACAAATTTATCCTTCTTTAATTTATGACTAAAATCTTTTTTAATTAATATGTAATCATCAATATGAAAAAAAACAAAATCAACTCAACAAGTTGCAGGTCAGTGCAATACAATGCGATGACACGTGGCACAATTATAGACCGTACCTGATATCAGGCAACTCGATAGAGTGCCTGATCTAAGAAAACCCCTAGAAAGTTTTATTGTGTATATTGATCAATATTAATTATTTTATTATAATGAAATAATTGGATAGTAGTATTGTATAATAAAAATAATTAATAACATTTTGACTAACATGATGAAATAAATCCATAGGAGACTTACTCTTATTTTTTTAAAATAATTATTATTTGAGTTTTTTGTGGGTCTTTCCTAACGTCAGAAAACCTTTTAAATACCATTAGATCCACAATCCAGCGTACAATTTTTTTCCTCAAATGATTGCACTTTATATTAGAGCATTTGCATTGTGCATATTACAACTGCACTGCATCGTCCTACTAATAAATTATATTAATAAATATAAAATGACTAAATAATCATTTTAAATAAAAATTACACACACATATATATTAATATATATACATATCCATTTTAACATTTTATTTTTAGATTAACAAATTTAAATTAAATAATAAATAAAGGATGATTGCGTATCCCTAATCAACATTTGATTTTTTTTTTTTTTAGTAAAATTTGATCATTCTTAAAATGTCAATTATTCATTTTATAGGGATCTACTATTAATTAACCCTAATTTTTTTTAGCAATGAACTGGAACACTATATGTGATGAAGAAAACAATAGTAAACTGACTGGCGTTGGACAAAGAGTCGAGTCATAGTCACGGAGTGTGGAGTTGTCCAACGGTTTCGAATCGTCGGTTCTGGTTCTGAACTGTCGGTTCCCGATTACAATTTAATGGAACCTATACTGAACCGCTAAATATGAATGAACGGTTCCGGTTCTGGTTCCGGTTTCGTTTCTGACTGTTCCGGTTCCAAACCGACGGTTCATGGTTCCGAACCTTTCTTTCGTTTTTTTAATAAATAACATGTAATTTTTTTTCTTAATTCAAGTACAAAAAAATTAAAAATTGAATTTGAACAAGTAAAATTTTATTGTATTCAACTTTCAACATACAAAATAAAATTACAACTACAATATAAATAAATAATAACTAAAGTTTATAAATTTTAAAAATATGTAATACAAAGTTTAGAAATTACAATTTAATTTTTTTTACATGAAAATACTTAATATTTAGTACTTACAACCTACATTACAATTAAAAAAAATACAATAATGAATTTCTTTATAAAATATTAATATTATCATAGGTATTAAAATCATATATATTAGTTCGCCGATTCGAACCGTGGAACCGTCGGTTCCGAACCGGCGGTTATGGTTCTTGATTTAGTAGAATCGAAATCGAACCTTGTAATACATGGTTTCGGTTCTGATTTAGTGACGGTTCCACTATTTTCGGTTATAGTTCCGGTTAGAACCGACACACCGTCGGTTAGAACTGATGGTTCCGATTCATTTGAACAAATCTAACGGAGTCCAAGGATAGAGATGGTAAGCATAAATTTATAATGCAATACTCAACTGCATTAAATTTTCCAACCCCATTAATTATTTTTCTATATTTCGATTAAAAAGATAACTTGGTTTCTTTAATTAATTTTATTTGAAATACAAAGTGGTCAATATTCAAACACAAACACAATCAAAGATAAAGTTTTACAAATTTATAAAATTTATTTTTTTATCAAAGAAAAGTATATTATAAGAATATCTTGATAATTTTTTATTTATCATTTAATAAAAATTAATTAATTCTTTTATTATGAAACTATATCACCCTGATAAAACTAGATGATGTATCAATTATTTATTAGTTCACGTACAAAACAAACACTCATCCTAACCAAGTAACCATAGAAAAACCCTTATTGGATTAACATAATAGCATCTCTCCTCTTGCACCATCAATTAATTGTATTTAAAGCCATTGAATAATATGCAAAGAAAATATCGAATTATTTAAATCCAAGCCAATTAAGTTAAGTTCATTTAAGATCAACTTAATCTACCAAACTCATTTAGCAATATAATCAAATTCTTAACGTAGTAGTATTATATGTTTTCTGAATAACAATTGCAATAATTGCAAACTGGATTGCTGGCAAATGATTATTTGATCCCATGTTTTTTCTTCCTTATTTTAACTTTACATTTTATATACCATAAGAATCACATTCATCACAATACATAATATAATACACTTGAATTTTAAGATATTGATCTCTTCTAGTATTGTTGATTACTGTTTGAGATATGGTAGATTATTGTTTGGAGTATTGTTGATTCAAAACACACTATACACATCTAATGGTATATTTTTCCACACTTTTTGCAATTTATCCAAGTGCATAATATGCATTTGGGTCCATACTAGAACTACTCATCAATGATACCATAATCTTGGTGACAAATAAAAATAAAAGTATTTCTAGTGTGCATTTGCGTGCATGTTATGCATTTGGATTTTTAAAAAAATACCTCAAATATAAATTAATAGTACCCAGTGAAATAATCACTAGTACTCCAAGAAATAATCAATAATATCTCAATTGTAAATAAAATACACAATTCAAGGTGTTAGTATATATTTAAAAAAAATTAAAATTGAATTTAAAATCCTAAATTTGTGAAAAAATAAAATACTAAAAAATAAAGAACGAATCGGTGTCGTATTCGTGGAAGCTGCCCTTTACCGTGTGGCCAGTAGCTGAAGGCCTTTAGTCCCATTATTTTTTAACTCAGCTTCTAAATTCAGCTGAAATTCACCCCAAATAAAATCCCAAACCAAACTCAAATTTCCACCACCTAATACGGCATCTCATCCCCTCTTTCTCTCTCTTTCTTTCTTCCCCACTCTGTCCGCCCAACATTTCTACCCACTTTCTCTCTCTCCCTACCTTCTCCGACCTTCCTTCACTTTCTCCGCCCAAAACAGTGGGAGATACTGTCTTTCTCCCCGTTAATCAATGGAATGATCACTTATCGGATGCCGACACCTTCTACAGACCCAACCCACATGAATCCCTGGTCCACTAGCAGCGCCGCCTCCACGGCCGACGCCGGCGACGCTTCCATGGCCGACGGCTTCTTATCCTCCGCTTCTGATCTGGCTTCCTATTGGCCCTCTTCCGTTATTCCTCAACAACCCGTCTATGGCTCCACTCCGCCCGCCGCCGACCACTCCAAATCTTCCGCCGCCGCCGTTCAGTTACTCAACCAGGAAACCCTACAGCAGCGCCTCCTCGCTTTGATCGAAGGCGCGCGTGAGAGCTGGACCTACGCCATTTTCTGGCAGTCGTCGTCGGTGGTTGACTACGGCGGCGGCGCCACCGTGTTGGGGTGGGGCGACGGATACTACAAAGGCGAGGAGAACAAAGGAAAGCGCCAAACGGCTTCGTGTCCCACCGAGCAGGAACACCGGAAAAAGGTCCTCCGGGAGTTGAATTCGCTGATTTCGGGCCCTACGGCCCCCGTCGACGATGCCGTCGACGAGGAGGTTACCGACACCGAGTGGTTCTTCCTGATATCGATGACGCAGTCCTTCGTCAACGGGTCCGGACTTCCGGGCCAGGCCCTCTACAGCTCCAGCCCGGTCTGGGTCACCGGCACGGAGAGACTCGCCGCCTCCCACTGCGAACGGGCCCGACAGGCCCAGGGCTACGGGCTTCAAACCGTGGTCTGCATCCCTTCCTCAAACGGCGTCGTCGAGCTCGGCTCCACCGATCCAATTTTCCAGAGCTCCGATCTGATGAACAAGGTCCGAATCCTGTTCAATTTCAACGGTCCCGAGGCCGGGTCGGGCAATTGGGCCATGGCCGCGGATACCGACCCGTCCGCCCTCTGGTTAACCGATCCCTCTTCCTCCGCCGTCGATGTTAGGGATAATTCCAATATCCACTCAATTCCGGCCACCACTAGTCTAAACCCTAATTCCACCAGCACATTAACCGACACTCATCATCTCCAATTTAATAGGGATCTAAATTTCTCCGAATTCGGATTCAATGGAAGTAGCAGTAGGAATAGCGGCAGCTGCAAGCGTGAATCTGGAGAGATTCTCAATTTTGGGGAAACCGCAAAGCGGGGTGGCGGCGCGGCCGGCGGGGAGGTCAATGTATTCAACGATGATAAAAACAAGAAGAGGTCCCCAATGAGCAACGACGAGGGTATGCTGTCCTTCACATCAGGGGTAGTCCTGCCCTCCAGCATCGGCATGGGCGCCCCCGAATCCGACCACTCGGATCTGGACGCCTCCGTCGTGAAGGAGGTCGACAGCAGCCGCGTCGTGAACCCCGAGAAGCGCCCCCGTAAACGCGGCCGCAAGCCCGCCAACGGGCGGGAGGAGCCCCTCAACCACGTCGAGGCCGAGAGGCAGCGGAGGGAGAAGCTAAACCAGCGATTCTACGCCCTCCGCGCCGTCGTCCCCAACGTGTCGAAAATGGACAAGGCGTCCCTCCTCGGCGACGCCATCGCCTACATCAACGAGCTCAAGTCGAAGGTGCAGAGTGCCGAATCGGACAAGGAGGAATTGAGGAGCCAAATCGAGGTAGTGAAGAAGCAACTCGCCTCCTCCGCCTCGCCCGCCGACCATGACCCCAAGACGACAACGACGGCGAATGCTGACGTGGACATCGACGTGAGGATCATGGCTCGGGACGCCATGATCCGAGTGCAATGCAGCAACAAGAATCACCCGGCGGCGAGGCTGATGGTGGCCCTACGGGAGCTCGACCTTGATGTGGCGCATGCAAGCGTGTCGGTCGTCAACGGATTGATGATCCAACAAGCGACGGTCAAGATGGAAGGGAGATTGTATACGCAGGATCAGCTTAGGACAGCTTTGAGATCAAGAGTGTCCTAGTTTGTTTTGTTGTGTTGGTTTTAGTTTATAGTTGATGAAATTTGAGGTTGTAGTTAAGTTGAATACCAACTCTATTTTTGTGGCGTGTCTTTGTATGTATATAAACTCAACTGTGGAACCCAAAATGTTGGGGTTTGTATCTATTAATGCGCATCAGTTTCCCTTCTTGTTTATAACATAGAATGTGGGAATAATCTTATCCTCCCTATAATAAGCATTGTGAAGCTTCTTCATCTGATTAAAGACTTGAAAACAAGGTACCTTGAGGAAAAATGGATCACTCAATTTGATTATCCTAAAATGTTACAACCTCCATTCACTGAAAATATTTGTGAATATGCTGGTATGTTTTGGGCAGGTTTTAAAAAATGGTAGATAACGTAAATAAAATAAAAGTATTTTGGGTATTATGGGGACAATTTATAAATTAAGTGTAGAGTTAATGACATAGGGGAGTGGTTGAGAATAATGAAAAAAAAAAGACGGTTAACAATTCTTCAATGGTAATGAGAATGTAAATTATTTTTCATCTATGCCCCCATAATAAAAATGATATGATGGAGAAAAAATTGTTACAATTGTGACTACATTATTAGTGCCATGCCCCAATTTTGGAATAAAAGTAGACAATAAATAGTTGTTGATAGATGAATAGGGGAGTGGTTGAGAATAATGAAGAAAAAAAGACGGTTAACAAAAACAGAATGAACATACTTTTCATGGATGGAGGGAGTAAATGTTTATGTAATTTTAAATAAGGCTTAATCGCACTAAACACACCAAATTATCGACGATTTTGCACCTAAATCACCAAACTATATTTCTTGGCACTAATACATACAAACTATCAAATTTTGACACATAAACCACTACTATTAATTTCTGGTCAATTTTTTCCAAAAAAAATGTATATATATTATTATCGCGCACATGTCTTAACAAGTGCATTTTTCTTAAAACTCTTCATAGTTTTATTCCAATTGGAACAAAAAATATACAAAATTAATTTTCACTTCTGTCATCTACCGCTTCGCATCTTCGTTCTGTTGTACATAGTCTCGTGCATCTGCCCCCTAACACTGTTCTCCGTCTCATACGCCATCTTCTTGCGCTGTTTTTCATTAATTGATTTATATAAAATACTCCTCATACGTTTAAATTAGATTTTTTTTTTTTTTTTTTTTTTTTTTTGCTGAACGTTATGTTTAGTGGTTTATATGCCAAATTTTAATAGTTTGTATGTAATTGTGCCGAAAAATATAACTTGGTAGTTTAGGTGCAAAATCACCAATAGTTTGATTCGTTTAGTGTCAAATAAACCATGTGAAATTGATACTTTTGTAAATATAACAATACTTTTCAATAAAAACTACGCGTAAAATGAATATATTTCTATAAAATCAACTGATACCAAGTATAGAAGACTTTCATCTCGTGGACATCTCTAATGCAACAATGTATCCAAGTCTCTCAATATATAATCATTGTCATTGGGAGACATGTTTTACTTATTATGTTCAACGGTAGATATGGAGGACGTCCGTGTATAAATTGTCTGTGAAAGTGGGACATGTCTGGTAATTCGATCGGCCACATGAAAATCATGGCTCATATATACGTGGACTTATAAGAGCAATATATAGTTCTCAAGTATTATAATTACTATGGGACCACTAATTCAATCATATTGCACCCATCTACTTGCTCTCTAGTGACAACGGAATTAATTTGAGGCACCTTATTCTAACCGAAAATTAATAGAGTTCAATAGTTTGAAGCACCTTATTCTAACAAAATTAATAAAGTCTAATTGCATTTAATTCAATAAACTATTGAAGATTTTGCACTTTAATCATAAAATTTTATTTATTTAAATTAATATATACAAAACATTAAAATTTGACACATAAATTATTAAACTTAATTTTTGAGCATTTTTTTTTTCCCAGAAGTAAATATATTGTCGGGCATGTGCTTTAAAAAAAAGCATTTTTGTCAAAAGTATGTACAGAGTGAAATTGATTCATACTTGAATCATTAAAGAGATTAATTGTTTTCACTAAAGAGTAGTGGTTGTTTTCATTGAAAAATATTAATTTGTTTTCACTATACAACTATTTAGTTAAAATAACTAATACCCTTCAGTTCAAACAACTAATAGTTTTTAGTGAAAACAACTACCCTCTCCGTCCCCTAATAACTTTCACATTTACTGTTTTTTTGTGTTTCAGCGAGCGAGTTTTTTTTATTAGTATTTAAAATGATAAAGTAATTTTTAAAGTGTTTTATAATAGAGGAGAGATAGATCTATCATACCCCTTCTTAAAAAACACTTTATCATTTCAAATACTAATAAATAACTCGATCGCTAAAACACGAGAATAAAATTAGTGTGAAAGTTAGTAAGAGACGAACGGAATAATACCCTCAATGATTCTTTTATGAACCATTTTCGCTTTATACTTTGTCTTTTGTCAAAACTCTTCATAATTTCTTTATAACTTGAACGAGAAATAAACAAAACGATTCATTACTTCCGTCGCACCTCTTCTCATCTTTGCACTGTCGTACACCATCTCAATGTCCGTCCCTTGATATTGTTTTCCATCTCGTGGGTCCTCCTCCTTGCTCTATTTGTCGTCAATTGACTTTATTTTACAAAAGTACTCCTCATATGTTAAAATTAGCCGAAAATTAAGCTTAGCAATTTATGTGCCAAAATTTGGTAATTTATATATACAAATACAAAAAATATAATTTTGTGATTTATGTACAAAATCTTCTATAGTTAATTGAGTTTAGTGCAATTGAAACAAATAACAATAATGTTGATGGTTTGTGACAACGTAATTAATTTAAGTCACCTTAGTCTACCAAAAAGTAATAGAGTTCATAGTCATAGCAATGTTTCCTCTCGAATACCTTGTTAGGCGGCTATAAATACCTTATTCTATATTATATATAGGGAGAGTAACAGTTCAAAAGGAACCTAATAATTCACCTTTGGTTCAATACTTTTTCAAAAATACAACATGGTTTAAAATTGTGGGTCATTCACCTTTTTTCTCCACAACAGCCTCCCAGTCGGGTCCATTTTTTCCTCTCCCCTGACACCAGTCAGTCGATGGGACATCTGCCAGTTTTTATGTTTTTATTGTTCCTGTGCAAATTTTATTTTATTTTGCACATATATTACAATTTTGTTTTATTTGATTTATATATATCTTAATTGAATTAATTGAAATATAAAGATATTCAATTTGAATTATATATCTTAATTTAATTATATATCAATTTATCGAACATCTGTGCAAAAAATAAAAATAAATGCACACGCTTCAAAATTCAAAATTAATTGAGTTATATTTCTTGAGAATTCAAAATTGACATCCAAAAATTTAAAACTTCCAATTTACAAATTTTTTAAATACCAAATTTTCAAAAAAAATAATTGAATTACACTATCTACAACTTCTAAAATTCATTGTTATGTCTAGTTGCAAAAAAAAAAAAATGAAAAAATGCACACGGTCTACATCTTCAAATCCAAATCTTCATCTTCAAAAGAAAATGCACACATCTACATCTTCAAATTCAAATCTTCACTAGTTTATATTTATGTGCAAATAATTAAAAAAAAAAATGCACAATCTACATCTACAGATCTTCATCTTCAAATCTTCATCTTCAAAATTATGTCTTCATCTTCAAATCTCCTCCAAATTCAGCCTAATAATATTGATTCAAATGTAATACTTTATAGATGTAATAATAATTTTTTATTAAAAATTTGCAGTAAAAAACACCCCCAAAATACACACAAACACACACCCACACACAAACACACGCAAACACACACCACCACACAACACACTGCACACATAAACACACACAAACACACATAAACACACACACTGCACACACACAAACACACACACAAACATACACACAAACACACACTGCACACACATAAACACACACGCTGCACATACATAAACACACACTGCACACATAAATACGCACACTGCACACACATAAAGAACACCACACACACTAAATACATAACACACACAGTTCACACGCACCCCACACACGCACACACACCTGCACATACACAAATACACCCATAAACACACATAGAATCACCCAAATAATATCTCATTCACAAAAAATGCAAGAAACCCCAAAAAATAAAAGGGACAATTGTATTGTATCTTAGATCGACGAATCTTAAAATTAGACTCACAAAATACACACAAAATCACCCCAAAGAATCTTTCATCCACCAAAAGAATCTATACATAAATAAATTGAAAACCTGGACGGAGATCGGAGAAGGGGAGTTGCGGGGGCGGATTCGCTGCTATAGATTCGGCAGGTGGAGGTAGATCCCATGGGGGAGAGGCATGAGAGGGCGCATTCAAAGAGATGGCGGCGGATCTGGTGTCGCCCATGGAGGACGACAACAATGAATTTGGAAGAAGATGGTGACGGGCTTGTGGAGGTGGAGTCTCGCCGCCAGAGGGCTGATCTACCTCCGCGTCGCAAGACGGTGGCGGTGGCGCCGCTCATCTTTAGGGAGAGGGAGATTGGAAGATCTAAAAGAGAAATGAGAAACATGTAGCAATGGTGGTGGGCGGCATCGTTGGGTGGCGGTGGTCATGGCGGTGACTCTCCATTTTCAGAGAGGCTGGAAGGGTTAATTAGAGAGAGAGAGGGAGGAGGGTTAATTAGAGAGAGAGAGGGAGAAGATGGTAATGAGTGAATGAGAGTGAGAGAGAGAATAAAGTGGGGTGAGGGGGAGGTGGGGTGTCGGCTAATTTTTTTTTTTTGGTGGAGTCCATTTTGAACCTATTTCGAATTGTAGAAAAGGTGTAAAACTAAACACTAATATATGATATAATGTTGAACCTATTAGTAATAATTCCTTATATATACTCACTATGCATGTTTCTAGAGTAAATTTACTTTACATTATATGCATTGTGAAATATTTAAATAATATCAATTATATATGTTTACTAAATAGTTACAATTATCTTTACTAAACAATATTAGTTGAACAATTTTAACTGTTCAATGCAAACAACTGTAAGTGTTCAATGAATTATTTTTTCTAATGTTTGAATTACATAGTGCACAGTCAGTCCTACAATTTATGGAGTCTTGTGCGAAAAAATTGTTAGACCCTTCATATTTGTATAATAAGTTAAAATAATGTTCTACTTAACATGGAGATAATTTTATAATTATAATAATAAAATGAGATGTATACGTATGAAATATGTTATATTATAATATAATTATTTTAAACTTATCAATTCAAAACAATATAAAAATAGAACTCTTTTTTTTTTTTTTTTTTAAAAAGCAAACTACCTATACAATTAGCTACTAGCTATGGAAAATTGATCTTTTTGTAATTTTTACCCGCAATGTCATCAATTAAATTTTTATAAGGGCGCTATTATTCACCCACGTAAAAATACTTTATTCATCCGCTTTTTTTTTAATGTTTAATAAATATACTAATATACCCTCTATAAAAAAAATAAACATTATATTTATTAAGCACTCATGCTTTTAACACCATCCACAAATCTCAGAATTCACGTTAAATTTTCTACCTTTTTCACATACACTTGCACCATTAAAGAAGAAAAGGAAAAAAAAAAGTATCATCATAAAAGTATAAATCATAGACACAATTTAAATGAGATTAAAGTATTTTTGTTTATCTATAAATTGGTACACCATGAAAATAAAAGGAATTGTGATTTTTTTTTAAACGACAGGAAGTGGTGATGATGGTGGTTCAATTAAAATAAAAAAGAATTGTTGATGTGCTATTTTTTTTAATTTCAAATTGATATGTGTGTATATATATAGTGAATGGTGTAAATATTATATTAAGGTTATAGTTATAAATTTTAAGGGGGTGCATTAAAAAAAAATATATACATGTTAACTTAGTATTGGGTACTTCAAAGAACTTTTCTGGATTGTCGGTACATAGTTTACTTTTGTTTAGATCTTTTTTTCTTAGTGTGGATTTGTGTAGTTTGGAGGTTTTGTATGATGCTTATTCTAATTTCGGATAGTTTGGTTTGTTGGGCATATCTTTTTGAGCTAAGTATTGTATGAAGGCCTAACTCTAGGCTTAAAACTCAGGTTGTAAGTGAGAGGATTGCCCAGACTTATAAGCCCACCCAAGACCATCTCTCTATTCGATGTGGGATAGCTTAATACCCTCCCTCACGTGAGACGGGGACCAGGTCGACACGTGGTTCCACAGGTGGATCCACACATCGAAGTAGAGAGTTGGCTCTGATACCATGTATGAAGGCCTAACTCTACACTTAAAACCCAGGTTGTAAGTGAGAGGATTGCCCAGGCTTATAAGCCCACCCAATACCATCTCTCTATTCGATGTGGGATAGCTTAATAAGTATATAAATATTTTTGGGCTTTGTACTTTTGGGTCCATAATGATTTGAGATTTCCTTTATCCTACATAATTAAGCCTTGAATGTGAGCTTCTCTTCGTAATTTTTTAGGAGTTTGTCTTTTTTAGAGGTTGTTTCACCCCGCGGTTTTGCCCAAAGGGGTTTTATGACATGAGGTTTTTAGTAAGACTGTTCTTCGTTACATTTTAAAGCCGTTTGACCCTGGTTGTAGGTCCACCTATTTTGTTTTCTCTTTAATAAAATCACATCTTATTTTTCATCATATTCACAATTCATTATGGGAAGACCAAGACAACGAAAACAACCACAACCACAGAGACCTTTAAAGTATGCAAACAAAAAAAAAGTCAGAAAAAATGAAGAAAATCTCTCAATGGGTCAAAAAACCCCACAATGAGGAAGAAACCATAATAAAGATAGTGAATCTCACATCGATAAACTTAGAGAAGAGGTAAAAAATTTAAAACTTAAAATAAAAAAAAGAAAGGGATCAAACGAAATATACCAGTGAGCCACTGTATCAGTGACATCGTCGGAGATGATGATGATGTCGTTGATCCTAAAATGATTCAAAACTATGGGAAAAAAACTATTTAAAATGAAAGGAAATACAATGCAAAAGATTTACTACTACACATTTGGACTTGGAGAGCTGTACTTGGAGAGCTCTTAAAAAAACCGCTCTCCAAAACATAGCTTGGAGAGCGGTTTTACATAATTATATTAAAAAAAAAAAAGATCTAAGACAGGGGTTATTAACCGCTGTCCAATTATTAGTCTAAGAAAGCGGTTTAAAACCGCTGTACAAGAGGTGAAAGCTAAGACAGCGGTTAAAAACCGCTGTCTAAGGGGTAACTTACAGTGCGGTTCGAAACCGCTATCTAAGTGAAGCTTGGATAGCGGTTAAAAACCGCTGTCTTAGCTAATTACTTGGAAAGCGGTTACTAACCGCTGTCTAGGTGTTTGACCCCCTTTTACCAAATCAGATCCCTAATTTCATACTTCCTCTCGCTCTCGCTCGCTTTCTTCCTCCGGTCCCACCCCGATCACCACCTCCTCCGCCGCCTCGCGACGCCGCCCAGCCCTCCCCTGCGACGCCACCTCGCGACGCAGCCCGCCGCCGAGGAGCCTTCCCTCCGACGCCGTCCCAGCCTGCCGCCTCGCCGCCGCAGTCCTAGCCCGCCGCCTCTCCACCGCCGCCAGGTATTAATTAGTTTAACTGCCTAAATATAATATCTGACTTCGTCAATTGACATTGAGGGCACATCTGCTTGTATTCGACTTTTTTTTTTTTAACTATCATGATTTGTTTTTCTTGAGCTTGAATTCAATTCATTAATTGGTTTATGTTTTTATTTTTCTTATTGAATTCAATTTCAAAACTGTGTTCATACTTGTTTTGGAATTGAATTTAATTTGAAAATATACTGAGCATTGTCATGCTATCAAGTTATGTAATCTTACAAATCCAAAATTAACTTATATGTTTCAATTTTACTATGTAGTATCTTGAATAAACTAGTATTTCTGTATAAAAATTGTGATAAGAATCAAAATTAAAATTAATTTGTTCATATGCATATTACATCATTCTTTATTAATCTTTTTTATTTTATCAATATAAGAATATTTTAAGATATTGTTGTGGTGTTTTGAACCATTGTAAAATAATGAGAATCCCTTCTAAAAGCTAAGGACATGCTTAAAAAAGAAGAAGTGATTTTAACATTTGTATTGAGTTTGCAAGCATCCCTTGTATTGTCTCATAATTAATAACTAAAATTATAAAAAATTACTAAAACTCATATTTTAAATTTGATTTTTACTTTTTACATATTTAATATGTTATATATATCAAATTAAAAATTGTAGAAAGATAATTATACTTCGACACATAGTACGTTATACTTAAAATGAAAATTTTATTGAATTATTAAAATGTGAGTAAAAAGTATAATATAAAAAATAAATTAATAAATTAATATCAAGTCACTATCTTTGTTAGATAGTTAAGTTCATATACTCATCAATCACCATGAAGCAGTGTGACTACACTTGCTCAAGTTCACATTTTCTTTAACAAACTTATAATTTTCTTTAACAAATCAAGATTAGACTTGACGATTCATGCTCTGCAATAACTACATAATCAACAATCTAAGTAGCATAAACTTTCTACAAAGTGCAACACAATTGATTCCTCCTTACATAATCTATAAAAAAATATAAATAATCTTAAAAGTACGAACATTGAACATACATGTATTTTATAATAGGAAACACTTTTTAGCTAAAAAATATTGTTCGCCTAGGTAACTATAGCATGTTAGAATTTTAGAAAGTCTTGGGACTTATAGCATGCCTAGCTAGAGGTTAATAAGTTTTACAAAACAGTAGTAGTTGTAAATAGAGTTGGATTACTAATTATATATAGACTCAACACGTGTGCTTTTCAGTTAATCTATATAGGCATCTCTAGTTCTATATGGATCGAAAGTGGGTTCGAGCAGATAGATTATCAGATGAGTATAGGAATGGGGTGGAAGAGTTTTGTAATCATGCAATTAGACACTGCATCGACCATCGATACATTCTATGTCCGTGTTGGAAATGTATGAATGGAAAAACTGTTAGTGGTCGAGAAAATTTGTTTGACCACTTGATGTGTCACGGTATTGATAAAACATATATCGTTTGGACATTTCATGGTAAGAGAATGGATGGATGTAGCTCAAGCAACATAGGAACTGACTTTAGGTTTGAAGATACAGTGGATGAGGATAGTTTTGGAGATGTACCGAATGCTGATACATCGAGTGGGGATGACACAAATCTGCGAGATCACCCTCATATGTCAGAGAAATTAAGGGATAACGCTGGATTACCCCTTTGGCCCGGGTGTAAGAAGGCAACAAAAGTGTTAGCTGTGTTGATATTGTTCAACCTAAAAGTAGCACACGAGTTATCTGATGTGTGCTTCTCAAGTATGTTGGAAGCAATTAGTGGTCTATTGCCCGATGGAAATGTACTGCCTACGAAAGCATATGAGGCTAAGAAAATGCTTAAGTCAATCGGGTTAACACATCAGAAAATTCATGATTGCCCGGGTGATTGTATCTTATTTCGGAAGGAGTATGAAGAGCTCGATGAATGTCCCAAGTATAGGAAGAAGATATATCTGAAAAATAATTCTCCAGCAAAGGTGATGTGGTACTTCCCAATAATACCAAGATTCAGGAGAATGTATAATAACGATGTGGATGCTAGAAATTTGACTTGGCATCATGATGATAGGATCAAGGATGGAATGCTGAGACACCCTGCTGATTCACCCCAGTGGAAGACATTCGATGCCAGGCATCCAAAATTTAGCAACGAGCCACGACACTTGCGTCTTGCACTCTCAACTGACGGAATGAATCCGTTCGGTATCCAAATTACCAACCACAGTACATGGCCAGTGATTCTAATGGTTTATAATCTTTCACCAGAATTGTGTATGAAGCGCACTTACATGATGTTGTCTATATTGATATCAGGACCCAAACAACCTGGTAACAATATAGATGTATATTTGGCTCCTTTGATAGAGGACTTGAAGCTCCTGTGGGATGATGGTGTTGATGTGTTTGATGCTTATAGAAAGGAGAATTTCAAGTTGAAGTTCATGTTGTTTGGAACTATCAATGATTTTCCCGCTTATGGAAATGTATCTGGATATAGTGTGAAGGGGGCCGATGCATGTCCTTGTTGTACTACGAATACAGATCACATTCGTCTATATCATTGTAGGAAGACTGTTTATATGGGGCATAGGAGGTGGTTGAAGCCAACACATGAGTACAGAAGAATGGCCGATGCATTCGATGGCACAATCGAGGAACGTGGACCTCCACGTTTATTGTCAGGTACAGATGTATTGAACGAGATGAAGAATGTCAACACACAATACGGAAAACACTTTGCAAAGAGTCTCCCAACTAGAGGCTGGAAGAAGGAATCAATTTTCTTTCAATTACCCTATTGGAAAGAGTTGTATGTTAGACACTTCATTGATCTAATGCATGTTGAGAAGAATGTTTGTGCTAGTTTGCTCAATACTCTGCTAGCTGATAACAAGTCTAAGGATGGTTATAATGCAAGAATGGATATGGTTGATATGGGTATAAGAGCAGAACTGACACCTGTGTGTGAAGAAGGTAAACCACCGAAATTACCTCCTGCTGCACACACCTTGTCCAAGAGTGAGAGAAAATATTGCTTCAAACACTAAAGGATGTGAAAGTACCAGAGGGTTATTCGTCTAACTGCATGGAATCAGTCGAATAGCACTTACTTTGGACAGATTGTCAACATTTGGGAACTCGATTATGTTGGTCACCGTGAACCAATCTTCGATTGTAGCTGGGTGAGGATCCCTAACGGGGTCCAGGTTGAGTGTTCTGGGTTTGTACGTGTTGATTTGAAGAATGTGGGATACAGAGATGACCCTTACATAATGGCCAGTCAAGCTCAACAAATTTTCTATGTTCCCGACCCAGTTAATAAGAAATGGTCTATTGTCCTTCTGTCAAACAAATTTAATAATAGTTACCAGATCAACGACCACGTCGATGAAGATGTTGATATAATCGATGATCCTTTTCAGAATTTACCTTTTTCTGTACCCTCCTTCGATGATCCTGCAAATCCACGCCCGTACCAGAGAAAACTTAGAAAGGAGGATGAATATAACAATCCGGATCTCGTTAACATTCATGGTCATGAACAAGAAAAGTCAACCAAAAAACGAAAAAGAAAAACCAGTACTAAAAAGAAATGTACGATTTTATTGAATGCTGTTTTTTCTGCTTTATTAAATGTTGTTTCTTTTTATTTAGTTAATTTAATATATTTTTTTCTGTTTCACAAGATCATGAGTTATTTGCCCCATCCCGGAGATGATGGAGATGACGGAGATTATTTCCCCCGTCCCTATGATGGAGATAACAGAGATTATTTCCCCCATCCCTATGATGGAGATTATTTCCATTCGATCATTCTTGACCGAGTAAGTCGATTTATTTAAATTATTATTGATTGAAGAAAAGTTCGTACACTATATCTAATTAAATTTTTAATGTTTGTAGTTTGTATATGATCGTCCGCTTGCTTTTTACTCCAAGAAAAGATTGGAGAAATGGAAAATAGATTGGATGGGGTATTTGTACAACCGATTCTTGTATTATATTATATAGTATAACTTTTGTTAGCATGCATATGTAACTGATATACTAATTTGTGATTGATGATCACATTTTTGTTATATTTAATTGATGTTTTGGTGATGGACGTTTATATTTGTATATATATATATATGGTATAATATATATTATATTTATTTGTAATATATCAGGTTTTAATAAAATAAATTAAAAGAATTAAAAAAACAAAAAAAAATAAAGACAGCGGTTAAGAGCCGTTGTCTAAGAGGAATTCGAAAATAATAAAAAAAAAAAAGAGCAAAGACAGCGGTTAATAACCGCTGTCCAAGAAGAAACCTTGGATAGCTGTTAGAAACCGCTGTCTAAGAAGAGACTTTGGATAGCGGTTGGGAACCGCTATCTAAGAAGAAATTTTTAAAAAGCGGTTTTTAACCGCTGTGTAAGTGTAGCTCTAATACAGTTGTTCCCAACCGCTGTCTAAGTGCTACCTCGACTTGCATAGCTGCTACTTGGAAAGCGTTTTTAACCGCTTTCCAAGGGTAATTTGAACCGCTCTCTTAGAGCTTATTTGTACTAGTGATTATGTAGAATGGAGAGCAGTGTCTGTTGCGGTTATTAGTTACAAAGAGAACAAGAGGATCAAATTTTACATTAATGTTGTATCACATGAGTTGTTTTGAAATTTATTAATTGAAATGTAGTTTAGTTGATGTTGATGATCGGTTCTAATCGCGTGGATTTTTAACTGGAATTAGGATCACCAAACAATTTCGTGTAATTGATTACTACCGTTTATAGTAAATACGATAGATTGGATAAGAAAATCGAAAATACGTGTATTGATTACGTATTTATTTTGTATGTGTGCATTTTGTGGTGTACGAGTGTGTGTTGAGAGAATTTTGTGTATTTGAACTTATTTTTATTAATGGAGAGCAACTCTATTTATACAAGCCACCAAGTAGGTGGTGGACAAAACTTTTGGACTTCCAAGCTTGCATGCTTGACATGTGTCCCTTTGACCTTATCTAAGTTTAATCTTAGTTACAAAGTCTTCTTTTGATCCTATCTCGTCCATAGAGTTGTTCGTCATTGATTGTGTTGCGGTTCTTCGTTTGATTCATTTCGTTATAAGTTGTTTGCATGGTCGGAAAAAGACTTAGAAGTTGTTCGCTCATCATTTCCTTCTGGTTGACCAATCCGGATCTTCATAATTGTCAGATGTTGTTCGTTTAATAGTTGTTCGTCGAGGATGTATGGTGGATATCAAATACTTTTCAGATTGATTAATACACCATTTCTTCATGAAACTTGTTCGTCATTCATGCCTTGATTAGCTTAAGTCACGATCCATGCTTAGGGTTCAAGACATGCTCGCTTGGAGGTTGGTCGCCAGGTGTTAAGGTAATCATGATATACACCTCTTCGGTTTGGTTAGTGCACCCTTTACTACGTCATCCTTATTTAATCAAGTATGGCTCGTTCAACTGATGTTAAAATCAGTGCTTAAGCTCTAGAACCTGTTCGCCTATCAACAATTGATATAAAACATAAAGAACAATAATACATTCAGGGAGAATTCTCAAAATGATTGATTTTTTTTATCATTTAGTTCAAATTTCGAAAAACTTCTTTTTAAACAAGACGTACACATGCATGATTTTATTTCATTATCATGATAAATAATTTCCAATCCTATTTTTTCTTGATTCTTGAGACTGTTGCACATGTAAAAAATTTCTAAATATAACGAGTTAGAACATAAGTTGGTTCAAATGCAACCAAATATCTAATACTTTGCTATAAGTTGAAAAAATTGAAATTAACTATATGGTTTTGATATAGTGCCACAGTTGGACACATTATTTTATGCCCACAATTTACATGACAATGCCACATAATTTTATATTATGAGATCTTATGATCCTTTTCTTCTTTCTTTTATTCCTATATTCTTTTATATTTCATTACATTCTTATTTTTCCTATCATTTATTCAAAATCTTCTTTCCACTTGTGTAGGAAAAAATATTTTAACGATAGACATTTTATTTCCCAAAGAGTTTTTTTTTCCAATCAACAATATAACTTAAAAATCATGTTTAAAATGTATTATGAGCTCTTGTTGTTTTCTTCACCTTCACGAATGGAAGATAACCTGTTCTTAGTAGTTCCATATGGGTTTACATCTAAAGAGGTCCACAACTGTGATCTTTTCGTTACACTCCTCGTAACAACATTGCCATCTATAGTTTTTTAAGAACTGGTCTTTAACACTAGAGGCTTGTGAGAAACCATCTTGATGATCTTTGAACTTCCATGGGGAGAGAAGACATGAGAGGTAGAGAGGTCTCACTGGGCATGCCAAAATTATATCAACAAATTTCTTGTAATTATAATATAAATACGGAAAAAAAATTAACATTTTTCGGATTAAAATTTAGAAAATTGCTAAAAACACAATTTATTTTCTTTCAAATTAAACCAAGAATTTAAGTAGGTTACAATCTCTATTTTATTCTCCTATATTCTTCCCTTTGAGTTAACTAAGACTTTGATGAATTTTGAGCAAAATTTTATCTTGATCTTTCACTAGCTTGAAGTTGGAGATTTATATCATTAATCTACGAGGCATGTTGCAGTACGAATTATCCCTTAATACACCTGTAACCCGACACGACAACGGGGTCTACTTGAATGCGAATTGACCTAGCCCGATAGTAGATCAGATCCTCTAAGATATGCTAATCTGACAAGATTGAGGGCCAACATCAGAAAGAAAATCAAAGTACCACCACCTTTACAGACAAAATAAGAGCATTTAATGTAGTGTAGATCTAATACTAGTTATTAGATTAACGGTTATAATAAAATCCTAAAATAAAGGATCGAGATGAGCTTGGTAGCTTTCTTGGGCATTAAGGGTGGTCCTCTTTAAATAGAGGATCACACCCACATTATAATGGTCATCCCTTATTTTCATGATAATCACTCATACAATGTATACAAAATCATATTCAATTTCTTGTCCCATTGTTCTTATTTGTTTATTCATTTATGTTTAGTAGTTATTAATTGAATTACGTTTATAGCTACATTAATCCATTCATCCGACCCGATAAATTGTTATCAATAGGTGGAAGCCTTATTTTGGATTAAATATTATTTACAAAGACTTTCTGGATAAATGCATTCGAGATTGCGAGAATGCCTTTGAATATAGAAAAACATGAATTTCGAGATGAAACACCAATTAAAGGGGCTTGACACCCTGACCTTGATACCTTTGGAACTCTTTAAGAACGTCTTTCAGGAAGAAATGTCAATCAAAGATATTTTTGCACCATGATCTTGAATCAAATATTATTTTTGGATGATTTCCACGAAGAACGCCTATGAAGCTCATTCGAATCTTCAAGAACACCTTGAGATATCTACAGAGAATTCTAGAGTCTTGTATATCAAATTTGTACATATTTTATGATCATATCAATGATCTTTGCGAATTGGATTTGTTAGAAAGTTTATTCTCATATCAAGAGACCTTTTATTTCAAACTTGTAGATAGTTTACTCTCGTATCAAGAAGATTTAATTTAAGAAAATATATAGAGTTTTAGCTCTTATCAAGGAGCACAATAGACAATTTAGTCTCTTTTCAATGAGCTTTGATATGGAGAACTTTAAATAATCATACTTTTCTCCTTGTTAAAATTCTTCATGACTTTATCTTTGAAGATAAAGCACTCTTGAATTTAGTGACCCACCAAACTATGGTATATGTAATACTTATGGTTATTAGTACTTTTAGTTTCTTATGGTCACTTCATTTTCGACAACTCAATGATCGTTGCATTGATCAAATCGTTAAACATCCCAGAGATTTTAGGGTTTAAGAATGAATATTGTTTTTGTTGCATGTCTTATAATCAACCCCATTTGCCCTCCATCGCAAGACATTTCTTTTACGTATTCATTATTTGAAGGTTTAACATAAGCCATGCACAATACTTTTTAGCTGGTGGTTCTCCGACTTCACATCCAACAATTCTTAGCTCGATATAATGAGCTATTCTTGCTTAGTTCTTTGGCCGAATTCCTTAAAAATGTATTTAGAGGTCCGACTCTGTTCCTAGATTACACATCTTTATCACAAAAATCACAAATAAATTTTTCTTGCAATTCAGGCTTATGTTTCTCCATCAATTAATAATTTAATATAATCAATCATAGGGTCATCCTTCCACTAGCGAGTGTTATTTAGATCGATAATGGTAACCATTTTTCTTGTGTTGTAGAATCGATTCAAAAACTTCAGCTCCATTTAAGCCCAACTGACAATGAAGTTGGCTTCCAGTTCGATATACCAATAGAAAGCATTGTCCTTCAAAGAGTGTACAAATTGCTTAATCAAAATGATCTTTATAAGTCTCGACATCCTTGCATATTTCAATAGTATTAGTCATGTGTTGTTTGAGGTTCCCCTTGCCATCAAATTGTTGAAACTTTAGAGGTTGGTATATGAATAAAAGTAAATGATGACTAAAGTCTTCTTTAAACCTACCCTTTTTCATTCCCAATATAAGCTTCTTAAGTTGATCGTTATGGATCCCTCCATAAAAAAATATGCAATTCTTTTGTAGTTGGTTCAATTTTAGCCCTCTGATGTTTTGTTGAGGTCTCTCCATCATTGTGTTCCTCAACTTATTTTCTCTTTAAATGATCTGCATCATCATTATTCACCCTATTCATCAAACGAGAAATTTGGGAGTCTTGATCTTGGATGTATCGTGAGACTTCTTTGATGACTTTGGTTAAACTAGCAAGTTATTTCTCAATAGCCGAGGTATTCGTCATCATGACTAAAGCTACGTTTGAGATTTGACAAGAAGCATGACAATGAGCACGAAGTAGAACACGAATAGTTGTATTCTTCACCTTCAACAACGTAAGACGACTTGTTCACAACTAATGAGTTTGCTCCTAAAAAGGTTTGCGATTGCAACATTTTGGTAATGCTCCTCGTAACAAGATTTAGGGGTGAACACTAATCGATTAAAGCCGAATTAACCGACCGAACCGAACCGAATTGTAAATTCGGTTCGGTTATTCGGTATTTCAGTTCGATTACGGTTTTAAAACTATAAATTTTGGTATTTCGATTCGATTTCGGTTATTGTAAGAAAATAACCGAAAATCAAATTTAATTAATAATAATTATAATAATATATTTAATAAATTAAATAACTAATATTATATTACTTTGGTTCATGATTGTGCATAGTATTATAGATTGTTATTATGTATGTAGTATGGACTATTAATCTATTTTGGACTAGTATTGACAATGGACTGTTATTACGACTATTATGGAATATTATTGAACTGTTATTTTAGTATTTGACAAATTCCTTGGATGTTATTTTTAATTTTTTATTGAGTCTTAATTTATTAGGGTGTTAATATACTTTTGTAAATGATTTAGAATTACTAGTTGTTTTATGAACTTTTAACAGTTTTTTTTATTACTTCGGCCCAAAAATTCCTAAAAAAACCCCAAAAAAATTACACATAATACATTTCGGTTAATAATCGAAACGAACCAAAATATTTCAGTTTGGTTGAAATTCGGTTTTAGTGCTATTTAGTTTGGTTTTGGTTACCGGCCAGAGGCTTTTCGGTTATTTAGGTTTTCATTATTCAGTTCGGTGACCGAATAACCGAATGCTCACCGCTAACAAGATTGACATCTAAAGTCTTAGAATTGCTGGTCCTTAGAATGAGTATCTTGCGAGGAACCATCTTAATGATCTATGAAGTTATTTGGTAAGAGAAGTGATCAGAGGTCCCACCAGACATGCCAAAATTTGTTATCTTTATCTTATTATTTTCTGATTTTTCTCTTGCGGGTTGACTTTGACTTCAAAGAATTTTTTGGTGAAAAAATCTCCGTCTTGATCTTCTTATGAGTGGAATTTGGAGATATATAATGTTAATCTAAGGGCTAGACGCATTATTATGGATTAAATATTATTTTCTTAGATTTTTCGGGATGAACTTGACAAACGTCTCTGAATTCCTGAAGAACGCCTTTGGAAGTACACCATCGGAAGGCTTAGTACCTTGGTTTTGGATCGAACATTGTTCTTATTTTATTTATGGGGAATGTCAAGGAGTGTGCGAAGGACACCTGACTTGAATCGAACTTTACTAGCTTTCACTAGAAGTTACCCCGCAAGCGTACGAGTTCACTATAGTATCAGTAAGTATAAAGACCAAGTATATCGTACCTCGGGATGGGTTGTATGCGAATAGAGCCCTGGGGATCTACGCGTCGTAATTAATATGGGTGGATGTTTTTGGCTTTTTGAGAATTATTAAATCTAAACTATATTACTCTACATATGAAAAAGAAAGAATAAAATTAATTATCTAAGGTTTGGTTTCAAATAAAATATGGTGATGCTCAGGATAGGAATTCCTACGTATACTAATAGAGTTGGTACATAATCAAAATAACAGTGATGTGCAAGAAATAATCCTAAGTATAAGATTGAAAGACTAAAAGCTCAAGAATTAAACCCTAATACTTTGTCCTATCAATCGACTTCACTAAACCAATAATCTAGTTAATGGCTTGTGCTTAATTAATGAGACCATAATTCAACTAAGATGATGCGGTCACCTTCCCTCGATAAACCGGTTGATGAATAAACCCCTTCTAAACCCTCTCGTTAAGCCTATTAGTTATTAGAGAGTGATAAGATCGTCCCCTCTCTAACAATGTTCATACTAAATTCAAAGATAATTCTAGGATTTATTTTAAGCATTCATTAATCAAGAGAATTAAAACTAAACATCACAAGTCACCCTAATTATGTACCAACGTCCTACTTCTACGAGTTCATCCTACCCCAAGCATACAAGGGTTTTAGCCTAGCATGGTTTTAACGATAGCAGAAATGATTAAACAAGCAACGAACATAAACATGATTAATCTAGTAGAAAAACTCAAGAACATAAACAAGGGTTTAAGAAAGAATTAAAGTCTGAGAATAAAATTGAATTAAAGAGAAAATATGAAGTCTCAAGTGTTAAGTATTGAAGAACAAAAGATGAAAATAACAAAATCCAAATCTAACTATGAATTCGTAATGTAAAAACCTCGATCAAAAGTAAAATATGCTTGCTCGAACTCTTGGTACTTCTCTCTCTCTAAAATCTATCTCTATGTGTAAAGTGGTGTCCACAAACATGTTCGGAAGGGGTATAAATAGGCAATGGATCGAGTCAGGAATTAATGGGCCAAAATCGCATTTGCTCGAGTGCTCGAGTACTAAGTACTCGAGCAAGTTCAACTCGAGTGCACCAAACTTCCAGATTGCCAAAAGTACTCGACCACATGAGCTCGAGTACTTAGTACTCGACTTGATCCAACTCGAGCACAGTACTCGAGTACTCGAGTACTCAGTACTCGACCTAGCATCACTCGAGCACAGTACTCGAGTGCTCGAGTACTATGTACTCGAGTTCTTCTCGCTTGAGTACTCCAATGATACTTTTGCTCCCTCGAACTAATACTTTTCGTATTTCTTTCATATCTTCTCACCCGGGCATCTGTTTGAGTCGATTCAAAGTCCTACGAACTCCATTTTTCACCCTCTATCCATCTATGAGCATCAAAGAGGCAAATTCATTAGTTCATGAAAATAGTACTCAATTGACTCTAAATACTCATCGAAATCAGTTAAAACACGGGCAATTCGAGCTATAAAATCTAACAATTTCACGCCTAATCAACCCCCCCAAACTTACCGTGTTTCTTGTCCTCAAGCAACGAAATAATAAGTCAAGTGAAATTGTTAGGAATGAATCAAGAATCAAATCATGCAAGTAATCGAGCTTAAGTTTCAAAGATCGTTCACATGTATACAAAATCAAGCATGGATGTGCACTCAACGATGTGTTTCACTCCCTCACAGGTGTATAACAGTATTAAGGGACACTCTCAATCGATCAATCACACATATCAACAGTCATAGGCTTGTAAGCACTCTCAACTTCAACCACACTCTAGAAATCAATGTTGAATCAAATAAGACTTTATCAAGGTTGTAATGTAGGCTCTTTGGACAAGTGTGATAACTATATGGTTAAGTGACTCAAGTGAATAGAGAATAGAAAATCAAACTCAATAACTCAAGACGAGGAACAGAACACTTCAAGCATCTTCATGCAATACAATTTTAATTCCACTACTCCCGACACTTAATTTTTTTTCAACTCTTTTCACTTTTTCAATCACTTCATTTTTCTTTTCACTCTATATATGAGCTCATATTCTCTTTTGTTCATTCTCAAATTTTTGGTCTTTTCCACGACTCAAGATCTCATTACACCTTCTTCTCAATTACACTCAAACATTAATAATTCTCCTTTTTCAACTCAACTCGATCCCTTCTCATTCACACTTTCCTATTCTCCACTCAAATTGGGACAAAAAGAGTTTAGGAATTTGGATAAGTGTTAAAATGTGCTAGCAAATAAATAGGCCAAGGCTCAAATGGAATAACAAGGGATAAATATCATTGGTAGAGAAAATTTAGGCTAAGTGACTCAATCAAATCAAAGATGGCCTAAAATCACTTTCGGCATATCAAACTAGACACAATCAAGAAGCGAGAGCACCCACAAGTTCTAGCATCCTCTAAGGTGACGATCCACTCACAAACGAAGAGATCAATTTAATGAATTGTAATCTCTAAAAAGCTCAAATCTCACGACTTTCACATCCATGCTAGTCCTAGTGAATTCTCACTCTCATCACACAAGTACTCAAAAGAGCAATTTGTAAGCATACGAGTTTTCTCTCAAATCAACTCTAACTTCTACACTCACACAATTCAGCTCAAGGAGCATCTCAAAGCAATATGTAGTAGCACATCAAAGCAATATGTAGTAGCACATCAAAGCAATATCAGCTCAAGGAGCATCTCAAGACACAATATATAACCAAACTCAACCCAAAGAGAGGGTGTGCGCCTGTGCAATGTAACCATAAAACATATAAAAACTCCACCCCCCAAACTTCGACCTTGTTAAGCGGTCTAAGTTTGGGGTTGTGGGTTACCTCATCCAAATAATTCAGTTTCTCTCAACAACATGGCACACTCCCTTGTATCGAGTTAGTCCCTTCAATCATCACTTCTTTGGCACTCCTTCACCCTCAAGGCAAGCCTACAAAATAAAACTCTCAAGTACGAGGTTAGAACTTACGACTCAAAATAACACCCTAATAACATAAAATATTTAAAAGCAAGTAAAAGTGAGTTGCCTCCCACTCAGCGCTATTTTTAGGGTCCTAATGCCGGACCGAGCTCCAAGGAGCTTATGGGACATGATACTCAAATTTACCTCCCTTACTCTCATAAGAGTGGTGGTTGAATTCCTTTCCTTGATGCCCCTTCATCATGAGCAAGGATGAAAATATCGCTATCGCAAGTAATATCGCAACCTTAAATTTACGGATATATCGATGGATATATTGATATCGCATATCGATATCGCAAATTTTTTGAAAAAAAGACGGAAACTTTATTAAAATTTTGGAAATATAACATGAAATTTTATGGAGTATTATAATATGATATTATGCATATATTCCATTTAAAATCACTATAAAATTACATGTTTAAAGTAGGCATATAGATAATAGACTATATAAACATTGTTCAACGTAAAAAAAATTGAAAATATAATATTTAATACTATACAATACAATACAAGATATAAATACATAATATAAAAAAATATAAGATTATGAATATTACATGATACAATACACTTAGTACCAAAATGATGATCTATGAGGTTCAAGTACAGAGTATGTAATGTCATCTTTGTCCAAATAATATTGACACCAACTCATTATATTGGAGTAATCATAGATAAAGGGTATTAGTTGATGACCTATTAGTTGTTTTTACTAAATGATATTAGTTTTGGAGGGTATTAGTTGTATTCACTGAAGGGTACGAAGAACAATATTTATTTAACTAAAGCGTATCAGTTGGTTACACTAAAGAGTATTAATTGATTACATTAAAAAATATTGTAAAGTGATTCATATATTAACCAATTTCACTCTATACATACTCACTTTAATACTAAGTCAACTTAGAAAAATAATAAACATATAAACACATAAAAAAAATAAACATAAAAACAATAACCACAAAAAAATCACGATATTTTTATATATTCGCGGTATTTTGCAATATATCTGCGATATTTCCCGATACTCATTCATTTTTGTACCACAAGTGAACCGATATCGATATTGACATCGATAACTTGCGATATATCGCGATATACCCGCGATACGCTGTAAAAAATACATTGCACCCCAATATCCGTATCCCAATATCAAAATTTGCAATATATCCGCGATATACCCCCGATATATCGCTGTTGGTCCCAGTTCAAGACTGAGGGAGACGTGTATAGGAGGGAATACACGTATACAAGTTTTTCTCACTTTCAAACTGACTGAGTCCCCTTGCTCAGAGTGATAAAGAACCCAGGGTTCATAACACACCTATTGACTGCACTGAATCCTGGTCAGTTGGCAAACTATCAACTTGAGTTCAATGCGGAAATGCGTGAGCCCTGGAAGATTATAGTCTTGTTAATGTTTGCTTTCTGAAAACTTGATTACTATTTTCTGAAATAGTGATTAGTAGGGCAGTGTTCGGGTTGATGATCAGGCTGATTGGTTCAAGCCCGATGTTGATGACCTTGATCTGGATTGGATGATTAGTGGCTGTTTTAACACTAAGAAGGTCACCAAACAAGATTACAAGTAATGATTTTATGTAAATGAAGATTGAGAAATAAAATTGCAAGAGTTTGACCTTTTTTTTTTAATATTTGAACTTTTTTCTCACCCTTTCATAGAGGGATATTTATAGGCTTACAAGCAAGTAGGATGTGTCATTCTCTTAGCCTTGATTTTGGCATTGATAAGTGTTTAACCACTTGTCCTATCCCTAAACTATTACATTTTATACAATGACAAGTGTTTAGTACACTTGTTTGTTTCTAATGCAATGTTTAATTAGTGGAATTTTGAGCTGTCTCTTCATGGCCTCATCTTGCTCGCTTGTTCGCCTAAATTGTGGGTACTCTTGCCCTTGTTTTTTACTTAATTATTTACTCATCTTGTTCTCTTGCTGTGTTGGTCGACTGACATCCGTCTGATAGCACTCCTGGTCGTCTGGTGTTTTGACTCCTCATGAGCTCTGCTGGTTGCCGACTTCTTAATTGTATTATTAGTCTCTTAATCCTCTAATCACTGTTGCTCGTATGGTCGTCTATCAACATTGCCCCCTGACTTGTTCTTTTTTTTTAGGAAAATGGCTGACTAATGAAGGACAAGGCATAATCTGATAGAATGACGATTACGTGCCTGGAGCGAGCAATAAAATTTTGAATTTCTTTGGGCGGGAAAGCCGGCGATCATCCGGACATCAGAGCAACCAGTGGGGTGTCCTACGCGTGTGTGACGGTTGGATTCCCGAGATTCTCAGAATCCGTAACATCGTGGGCGGCAGCTGACGTCATCGCCGCCCACGCGTATTTTTCTTTACAGATAGGGGCCTACGAAATTTTCAAAAAATTTCGTTTTGACCCACGCTTTTGCTCCTTATAAATACTCATCTTCCTCCTTCATTTCATTTTTTCGAAGATTTTCCTCCCTTCCCCCATTGTTTCATTTTCTTAAACTTTTGCTTCAATCCCTTCTCCTCTTTTACCGAATCCTTGTCGTTTTCTGTGCGAATCATCAAGGTAATTACTGATTATAGCTTTTAATTTTGTTTTTGCTTTTGTTTTTGCATTTTATTTTTGTTTTTTCTTCGAAAAATTTTCTCCGCCGCCACGAGTTTCTCCGACGCCGCCGTGTTCTGCCATCTCCGCCGCTCAAGCTTCTTCTTTCATTCTTCCTCAAAATCCATTATCATTTTTATTGATTCCTTGAAAAACGACCTCTTAAATGGCCCCTTCTTCGAGTGAAACCACCTCAATTGAATTTTTTTAACATAATCCTGGAAAACGTCCGATGGAAGAAGAAACTTCACCCGCTCCTCGTCGCTCGATTCGTCAAGCCTTGGCCCGAAATTCAAGAACCTTGTTAGTGGACGAAGAGACGGGTTCTGAGGCGTCCTTCGTTGTTCGCTCCGTGGAAGCTCATGCCATGGACAACTCCGGCGATGAAGAGGTGCAACTCCCTGCTGGTCGCCTGGATGCGGAAGAGACTACTTCCTCCGACTTGGGAGAAGACTCGGAAGAGGTGGCCGCTGAGATCGAAGCTGAAGATGACCAATCCAAGATGGAGCGACCAAGATTAACTGTGACTTGGGAGTTTCTGGAGGAGATAGGTTTCCCTACCTCTAGAGTGACTCCCGAGTCTCAGATTCCTGAGGGGGTTGTTCGCCAGAACGAATAGGGCGAATACACTGCTCGCTACTCCACTGCCTTCCCTGTTCGCTCCCGCGTAATCATGACCGCCCGGGAGAACAGCTTCACGGCGAGCAGGATTCCAAGTCTGATTGCTGAGGATGACTTAGATAGTATCAGGTCCCACTATAAGATTCCGTACGATATCTTTTTGTACGCCCCAAAGAAGGGAGAGACTGTTGATCGCCCACCACCAGGATGCACGGCGATCAACTTAGATATACTGAACACGGGATTCCTGCTGCCACTTCATCCCCTCATTGGCCGCTTCCTGGAGGATGTCAACTTGGCTATCACCCAAATCACTCCCAATGGGTGGAGTAACCTGCTCGCCCTGATGACTCTATTTGGCCTCGAGGGCTATAAGAACAAAATTAGCACGGCCGAGATCCATTATGCTATGGTTATATCCGCCTGCAAGAAAGAGGGTGTGGGCTGGTATTATGTAAAGGCGAGAACGGGGGTCAAACTCATCGAGGGAGTTGCCAACAAAGTAAAGAGTTGGCACAATCAATTCTTTTTTATCGGAGGAGACTGGCGGGCATCGGCGGACTTTTCTGGCGGCCAAGCGCGCATTAACTCCCCTGAACATTTTGGCGTTGTAAAACGTAGGCTTCTCTATTTCCTTCCGGGGGCCAAGTTGGAACTAATTGTTGATTTTTCTTTTCTTGTTGTTTTGCAGGTCCAAAAATTTTGAAGTGGGGACATCCGGACTTGAGCGAAGAATTCCTGTTCACATTGGCCGTGATAGTGCTTCGGAATCCTGCTGATCGCAAAATCTTTCATCTTTCAAAGGCCCATTGCCGAAAGATCGCCCAACTTTTCACAAGTCCGCATCACTTGGAAGCTCAAGCGGAAATCCCCGAGGGTAATCATCTTAAGGCTCTTTACTCTTCTGTTCGCCTGATTGCTTGATTTTACTAATCTTCGCTCCTTCTTTACTTTTGACAGATCAACGTGTGACTGTTACTGTTCCTACTATCCCAGAATCCTACCACCTTTTAGCCGCCAGAGTGAAGTAGATGGCCGCCGAAGAGCCGACCAGGAGAAAGCAAGATCCTCCCTTGTCACTCATTCGTCTATGGGCTGGAGAAGAGCCAGTCGCTCATGCTCGCCCACGAGCCCCAGTTGGTCGCTCTAGGGGAGCCTCCAAAGCCATTGCTTCTCCTCGTGGCGCGGAGAAAGAGAAAGAAAGGCCAAAGAAGAAGGCCCCACGAGAGGACACTCGTGGTGAGGGAGAGGGTGCTGAGCGGGCATCAAAGCGCTCCAAACTTGCTACTGAAGCGAGCAGCCGGGCTCCACACTCCCCGGTTTCTAAATCCACCTCTCTTGAGGTTGTAAGTGAGCATCAGACGGTGGCTGCTATTTTGAACAAGAAAAGACGAGCATCTAATGATCGCTCGTACCTGGGATATGACCCAGTGAAGTTGAAAGAGTAAGTATTTGAATTGTCACTTTGGTGATCGTTTTTTGCAGTACATTGACTTAAAGTTTCTTTTTCTTTTCCAGGTATAAACCTGAGGAGCAACCTGGGTGAACATAAGTGCTCCATCAACTCAGTTGTGTTAAGTCTCCTACTTCTTACCTGGACATCCCGGACTCCCATGTTCGCCGGGCAACTGAGATGGTTCCTCGCTCTTGGACCAGGACTTGCGAGGATATTATCCAAGGGCAGACTGCCAGCGATAATGCCCGCCCGATCGCCTATAATGCCAGCCACCAGGCTGTGATGGCTCAAAAGCTCCTCGATCAAATTGTTTTCTTGGAGCGAACCAACGCGGTCTTGGTCGCAAGATCGATGGTTTCAAGGTGGAGAAGGCGATCGCTTTGAAGAAGAAGGAGGACGAGCTTGCCCGAGAGAAGGCTGAGCATGCCAAGGTGGTGGTGGACCTGGAACAGAAGTACAAAGCTTCTCTGGACAGCGAACAGGTGGCCCTCAATCAATCTGAGAGGCTTATGCTCGAACTGGGGATTACCGACGAGCGAATAAAAGTATTGGAGGGTGAGAAAGCAGCCGTGGTCGTCCAGGTTGAGGAGCTACAAGCTAAAATTACTCGCCTGCAGCAAGAAAAATCTAGTATGGTCGCCTTCGATGTTTATGCTCAGGATGTGGCCGACAACACTAACTTCGGTTATGTGTGCGCCTATGCGAAGAGCATCAGGTCCGTGAAGTTTGCCTTGGACCATGGAAAAGATGTTCTGGCCATGACCAAGAATGACTTTGTTGACTATGTCAGGAGCAACCCTGTCAGTGTCGGGTTCTCTGTTCCCGTGGCCGATTTGGGGGAGATGGGAGTTCCCCTAGACATCTTTGGGGAGGACGTCCAAGTCATCACCCCCAGTTTACGAGTGAGAAGCCAAACAAAGATGCAGAAATTTTCGAAGATCTTCACTCTCTCCCCCTTACTCCCATCGACGGGGCAGACACCTCGACTGCAGCGGCCACCACTGAAGTCGCCACTACGGATGCTGCTCCCTCTGCACCGGCGACCATTGATGCTCCTCCAGCCCACCAGGACTGAAGACTTTTATATTTTTTTTCTTAAACTTGTATTAAGGCAATCTTGTACTTTCTTCGCTTCTTCTTGTAATATCATTCGCCCCTTTAATGAAAAAGAAGTTTGGGAATGGGTGTTGTCTTTATTGCTTTTCCTTGTTGCTTCCTTACTTCTTGTTTGTTCGTTACTTGCACTGTTGTTCGCCTGAACTTATACAAGCTTCACGAACTTAATATTTTTTCTTTATTAGAGATAGACGTCTTTATGTTCAATGATCACCTGATCGATTTAGATGGGCCCTTATTGTCTTAAAAAGACTTAGCCTTAAATGGTTGGGCCTTACGGTCCTTACATGGACTTGGCCTTGAATTTTTCTTTCATGGTCACCCCCAATTTTGGGCCTTATTGTCCTTTTATGGACTTAGCCTTGGGTTCGTATATTTTTACCCCTGTTGCTCGCCCCCTTTGCCTGTGCATCTTGGGCGAGCAGCTTATTTTTGTGAGCGAACAATTGAGCAAATTAATCTTACAACACAAATTTCATATACATCCATAAAATTTTGAAAATTCTTCAACATACTTACAACTGGTACTCATAATTAATATAAAATTTGAACTAGATTTTAGATGTACTATACAACTTTTTTGCCTATTGATAATATTTCTTTAACAAAGCCGCATTCCAGGAGTATTGGGCCGAGTTGCCTTCCATGTCTTCCAAGTCATATGTGTTGTTGTGCCATTTCTGAGTTATCCTGTATGGGCCCTCCCAAGTCGGTCCAAATACTCCTGGTGGTGGTCCCAAAACTTTCTTAAGTACGAGATCTCCGATCTTGAATTCTCTAACTTTTACTTGTGAATTGTAATACTTTGCGATTCTTTTCTTGTATATTGCGTTCTCCATTTCCGCTGAAATTCTTTTTTCATCGACCAAATCCATCTCTGCAGCTAGGGCCATGTTGTTTGATTGTTCGTCGAACATTGTTGTTCGTTCTGTTGGCACCTTCAATTCTACGGGTATTACTGCTTCTACACCGAATGCCATGGTGAATGGAGTTTCTCCTGTACTTGTTCTATAAGATACCCGATATGCCCATAGCACTTCTGGTAGCTCTTCTGACCATTTTCCTTTTTTGTCCACCAACTGGATTTTTAGTATGTGTTTGATTATTTTGTTGACTGCCTCTACTTGGCCTTTGGACTGAGGATGATATGGAGTTGAAAAATGCTTCTTGATTCCCCATTTCTCGCAAAAGTTTCTTATTTTCTTGCCTTCAAACTGTCGTCCATTGTCTGTTACAATTGCCTGTGGGACTCCGAACCGGCATACGATATTTTTACATATGAAACTGATCATCTTTTGCTGTGTGATTGTCACGAGTGCCTCTGCCTCGGCCCATTTCGTGTAGTAGTCTACGGCCACCACTGCAAATTTTACGTTTCCTTTTCCAGTTGGGAAAGGCCCTAGATGTCGATTACCCATTTTGTGAATGACCATGGACTATTGACTGCTATCATCTCGGTTGGTGGCTTGTGAATGCTGGGTGCGTATATCTGGCATCTGTGATAAGTTTTTGCAACTTTGATAGCATCTTGCAGTAATGTAGGCCAGTAATATCCTTGTCTCACTGTCTTGTAGGCCAGTGCATGCCCCCCAGCGTGGTTTCCACAGACGTCTTGATGGATCTCTTGTAAAACCTCCTGACCTTGCCCTCTTGTCAAACATTTCAGTAACGGAAGCGAGAATCCTCTCTTGTATAGTTGTCCATCCATGATTGTGAACCTTGCTGCTCGCCTGGTCGTGTTGGTCGCCTCTTGAGGATCTTCTGGGACTTCGCCATCACGAAGGTATTTGATAATTGGTGTTCTCCAGTCGTCCTCCTTGGATTCTTCGTCTACTTGATTGATCCTGTAATCGTGTGTTGATGGTTAACATATTTTTGTTATGGTGATTTCTGACAATTCTACTGGGCCCGTGCTGGTAGCCAGGCGAGCAAGTGCGTCTGCTTGGTCCTTATTTTCTCTGGGTACTTGTTCGATGTAAATTTGCTCAAACATGGAAACCAAGTGGGCTACAATTTTCTGATATAACATCATGTTTTCGTCTTTCACTTCATATTCTCCTCGGACTTGGTTGACTATCAGCTGTGAGTCCCCATATATCTACAATCTTCTAACCCCGACCGCCAATGCTAGACGGAGTCCGGCTATCAACGCCTCGTATTCGGCTTCATTATTTGTTGCCATGAACTCAAATCATACTGCCGAAGTGAAGATTTATCTGTCTGGACTAATCAGTACTATTCCGGCTCCCGATGCTGTGTTGGTAGATGATCCATCTACGTACATATGCCATGGATGAATATGACCTCTCGTCGGATCTTGAGGAAAGGTCAGCTCAACTATAAAGTCGGCCAACGCTTGTCCTTTGATCGCTGTTCAAGGTGCATATGATATTCCGAATTGGCTTATTTCGAGGGACCATTTGAGGTGGCGACCAGCAGTGTCTGGTCTTTGTAAGACTTGTCTTAACGGGAAGGTTGTCAGGACTTCTACTTGGTGATCGAAGAAGTATGGTCGAAGTTTCCTGACGCTCATCACCAGTGCGTATGCTAACTTTTCCATCGGGGAGTATTTGATTTTTGCCTCGTGGAATGCTTGGCTCACATAGTAGATGGGTAGATGGAATTTCCCTTCTGCACGAACTAGGACTGAACTGATGGCTACTTCTGAAGCTGCCAGGTACAGGTACAACTTTTTGATAGAATTTTGGTGTCGCTGAGATATTCTTTCAGCTGCTCGAACGCTTGTTGACAATGATTTGTCCATTGAAATCCTCCTTTCTTTATATCATCAAAGAAGGGTCGGCACTTGTCGCCGGATCTCGAAATGAATCTATTTAGAGCCGCCAAGCATCCGGTGAGTCATTGTACTTCCTTAACGGACCTTGGTGGCTGCATATCTAGAATTGCCTTCACCTTTGATGGATTTGTTTCAATGCCTCGTTGGCTAACAAGATGTCCTAAGAACTTGCCTGAATGGACTCCGAAGCTACTTTTCTTTGGATTTAGTTTCATGTTGTATGTTCGGAGTATTTCAAAGGCTTGTGTCAGGTGTTCCAAATGATCTTTCTTTTTTAGGCTTTTTACGACTATGTCGTCCACGTACACTTATATTGTTTTGCCAATGTGTTCATCGAACATTTTGTTGACGAGTCGTTGATACGTGGCTCCCGCGTTAATTAACCCGAATGGCATCCTCTTCCAACACAACAAATTTTTGTTGGTGTAGAAAGTTGTGCTTTCCTGGTCGTCTGGATGCATTGGGATCTGATGGTAGCCAGCGAATGCAGCCATGAATGTGAGAAGTTCATGTCCACCCGTGTTGTCCACCAACTGGTCAATGTGTGGCAATGGAAAGTTGTCTTTGGGGCACGCAGCATTCAAGTCTGTGAAGTCAATACATAACCTCCACGTGTCATTTGGTTTCTTCACCAATATTGGATTTGCCACCCACCTGGGGCATAAAGCCTCTTTGATAAGGTCATTGTCCAACAGCTTCTTAACCTCTACATCCAACGCTTCGTACTTGTCGGGCCCAAACCTCCTCCTTTTTTGTTTTACCGGTTTCCTTGTTGGGTCAATATTTAGTTTATGGTAGGCATGCTCAGGGTTAATGCCTACCATTTCACTATGCGACCATGCGAATACATCGAGGTTGGACTTTAAGAATTCTTCCATCCTGGATCTGTAAGGCTCCGGGAGCTCAGACCCAATGAAGAGTTCTAAGTCTCCTCGGTTCGGGTCAACTTTTATTGCTTCCAACTCTTCGACCGGCGTTGCTCTCCTTTTTTTACTTTTCCATCGAGGATCAATGATGGGCCCTTCCAAGTTGAGTTCATCTTCAATCACCATTAGCTCCGCTCCTAGCCGTGGTTCGAGGTCTTCGTCTTTATTTGAGCAAGACACGGTCTCTTATTTCTGTTGTTCGTTTTGGATCTCTTGCTCGCCTTTCCCCTGCTGGTCGTCTACCTCCATCATCTCCGTATCAATGGATTCCATGATTTCATCAAGTATGGAAGGTTCATCTCCAGCACTGCTGCTCGACTGTTCGTCCACCTTTGATACCCAATTATCTTTGGGTTGCAGTTGCAGGAGGCACTCGCGAGCTCTTTTTTTATCACCTTTTAACGTGTCTGATCCTTTTGGTGTTGGGAATTTAACACAATAATAGTACGTTGAAACAGCTCCTTTGAATTCATTGATAAAAGGTCGGCCGAGAAATCCATTATAGGAGGATTGTTGATCTACCACTAAGAATTCTACCATTCTAGTTAACCTCCTATCAGGATTCTCGGTCGATACAAGTTCAACTGACAACGTAACTACACCTAGGGGAACGGTTACAGCGTCTCCGAACCACACTATCTTATGATTACAATCTTTTACATATTCTGCACAATCTCCTATCTGATCTAACGTGCTTTTGAATAGAATGTTTGTGTATGAGCCGGTGTCCACGAGCAATTGGTGGACTTGGGTTCCCATGATGTTAGCACATATGATCAATGAGTCATTGTGTGGAGTGAGTACTCCATCCAAATCTTTTTCCGAAAACACCAAGTCTCCCGTCTTCTTGGTGGCCTGGTTGACTCTCACTTCTTTAACTTGAGCCACCGCTCTCAGCTCTGCCTTCCTTTTCCTTTTCGAGATTGGGGGTCTCCCATCTGAAAAACCTCCAATGGGCCCGCCCGCCTTAAGCATAAAAATCTCCCGCATCGGTTCTTTTGGGGCCGTTGGGATCTTTTTTCCCTTCTTGGTCATCTTGCTCGGCTGGTCGTCACTGTCTTCGTCATCCGAGCTGGGTGAACTAACCATCCTGGGCCTCTTTCCGGGTTCCTTCTTCACAAATTCTGACAACTTTCCTTCTTCATAGAACCTCCACAGTTGTTTTAATAGGTCGCGACATTCACTAGTGAAGTGTCCGATGTTCTGGTGGTAGGCGCATTATTTGTTTGGATTCAGCTTTCCGAGCTCTTGCCGGATTTTCCTTGGTTCTGATAGCATGTCCCTGTCTTTGACATTGTTGTACAAAGCTTCTATTGACGTGGTGAACACTTGATTCAATCTTTCCTTCAGTTCCGCTCCTTCATTGAAGGTTTTCATGTTTTTAGGAGCCTTGTAGTCACTTCCTGCTGACTTCTTTCCGGTTTTCTTGGGATCAACTTTATCACCCAACTCTTTCTGCAATGCTTCTTGCATAGACACATGTATGTCTGCCCGATGTCTGAATTCTATGTATGTCTTAGGGTAGGCAAGGTGTATTTCTTTCCACAGATCAGTCCTTTTTTTTAAGCCCACCATAACCGCCACCATCTTGGTGTTCTAACTTACCATTTCACCTTCTAGAAGTATCTTGTCAAATCTTTCCAAGAACTTTCTGTCCGACTCATCATCCCCTTGCTTAATGTCGGCCAGTCGGTGCCTCTGAGTTAAAAACGACCCGACTGTAGAGAAATGTGACAAAAATTCTTTGCTTAGTTGTGCAAAAGAGCTGATGGACCCGGGGGCAAGTGCCGAAAACCAGCGATGAGAACCATCACCAAGTATGAGTGGAAAGTTACGGCACTGTGTAGCATCTGACACCCTCATTGATATCAGAGTATTTTGCCAGATGAACCTTAGGATCCGAATTCCCTTCATACAAATTGATGGACGGGAACTGTATTTTCTTTTGCACGAGCACATTCAGGATCGCTGGTGACATCGGCGATGATGGTAAGACTATCGAACTAATGCCCCTCTGAGAGTCTAACTGTCTTTGCATATCCTCGATCGCCTTCTTGAGGGCTTGCAACTCGCTCGGAGACACTCCACCATTGGGGGGCTGTTTATCATGATTAAGTTCTATGACTTCATCTTGATTCAGTCCCTCACCAACGGGACGTTTCTCCTGAGTTGGTCGCCTGGCAACATTGCTGGCTCCGTTAGGGCCTAGCCGCCCAAATGCTGATCTCCTTAGGCGAACATGGACGGATGGGCGAGCATCAGTGCATGGTCGCTGCTCGCTCCGTGGTGGTGTGGCTTCCTTGATCTCTCACATATATTCCGATCTTCCTTCGTAATTATGGCCCGTGCTCCTTGTTGCGCCTTTGCTCGGCTCCACCCCTCCTCCCGGTGTGGATTCTCCCCTGCTTCCCAATCTTTCGCTTATTGGGGTTTTTCCCTTGTTCTGTCGAGCCTGAGCGCTGTCTACTTCATCATTTCGTCCATCCTTTTGCCTCTTACTCCGCTGCTCGACTGATCGCCGTTTCGTCTCCAGCGCTCTTGACAGCTCCGCTCTTTCCTGACGTCTTTGTATTGATTGCAAGAAGGCAATCGTTTTTGCAAGTTCTTTCGGGTTTCTGGCCAGGGCTTCCACCTCCGGGGGAAGAGTGTCGATGGTGACCTACACGTTTCTATTGGACGTGGCCCGTACTGTACGTACATGGTCACCTGTAGATGATACTCGAGTCTGTAACCTATATGATGGGTGTGTACTTGAAGACTGTCGTTCTTTTGATCCCGCCATTTTTGAAAATGTTTGGGTATTTTGGTAGTGAAAACTTTGTGTTTGTCTTTGTCAATTTAAGAATAACTAGCCTTGTATGTGTGAACTTGGTTATTTAGCAAACCCTAATTCACACATGCATGCATTCAAATTCTTAAATATGAACAAATGCTTCACAAATGCTAAATTACCCCTCTTATACCCAGTTTCCGGTGACTTTTGGCCGGATTCCGATGGCAATTTGCAAATTCCGGTGATTGTCCTACCGAATTCTTCAAATCTTCGACCAACAGGAGGTTCGAAACCCTCCTTCTAGCGCTAATTGTTGATGAACTTGATCTGAATTGGATGATTAGTGGATGTTTTAGCACTAAGAAGGTCACCAAACAAGATTACAAGTAATGACTGATGGTCCCGTTTTTCGAATACCAAAATGGGAATTCAGGGGCAATTTTTTTTTTTAAACTTTTCCTCAGGGAGTTCAGCAAGAGTGAAGAGTTCTCAAGTCACTGCATTGCTAAGAGGATGAGCTACCAAGTCAGTGAGAAGACTTGAAGACTCATGCTCTTAGCAACACAGTGACTCGAGAGGTTACACTTCAAGTCACTGCTCTGCTTAGAGGCTGAGCTACCAAGTCAGTGTGATGGCTTGGAGGCTCATGCTCTAAGCAAGGCAGTGACTCGAGATACTGAACTCTCGAGTGCGTTGCCTGAACTGGTCAGTGAGAGGATCCTCCCTGACCTGAATGATTAACTAAAGTTTCTTTTTTAACAATGCTCTCTCAGTGAGCAGATTTTCACAACACTTTAGTAAATACTTTTTAAAGATAAGTACGCTCAGTTTAACGTGGTTCAGAGACTCAAGCTCCTACGTCCACGGCCTAATTTAACAGGAAATCCACTCAAGGGATTCTTGTTTTTAACGTGCCAAGGTGCACTTACAACTGGACTCACGCCACTCCCTGGGCTGCCCCTCCTTACAAACTCACTGACAACTTACTCCCAACAAACCTAACAAGAGGGTTTTGGTTTCGGTTGGTTTCTCCAACTAGGTGAGGTTTTCCTTTACAATGTGTTAGCTTAAAGCTAGGATTAGGAAAACCTCTTCTAAGCTATGAGTTACAAGCTGAACACTCTTCTGTGTATTTCTATGAACTCTAAAGTTCAGTGTACAAGATGTGAATCGTGCCTCCTTATAACTCCCAATATAATGCAATAAACACTCACACCTTCACAGCTCGTAGGCGTTGATTTTACTTACTTCGCACACACTTGAATACGCAGCTATGAGCTTGTATTTATAGTGTGGATTCAAATGTAACCGTTGATGAAATTACATTTGAATCCATACAATTAATGGTTTCAACCACTTTTCTTGGAATGCGGCCTTGTCAGTGTCAGAGTTGCTGTCTTGTGCTGATTGGTCCACGTGGGCAGGATCCAACAGATCTTTGACTCAGTGGGTTGACCAAGACCCACTGACTTTAGGTAGCTTCCTCCTTCACTGACTGATGATCTTCAGTGGACTGAATGTCTTCAGTGTAGTTGTCCTTCAGAGACTGTTTGAAGATCACTCCAAGAAGTTTGTCATAAGGCTGAATGACAAACTTCCCTGACCACAGTAACCTGACTCCTTCAGGGCCTACTTGGTGCAGCACTGATCCTCTTGATCATGCTCTTCACTGAGTGGTCCACCTGACTTAGCTTAGATCAGCCCGGTTTACACTCAGTGGGACATTCTTCAGGCTTCTCTTCAGGTTCAGGTCTCTGGCATGCTTTCAGTTAGATCTTCTTGGTGTCATCTTGATATCCTCAGGCTGTGTTGCTGAGTTCCCCCTCAACTGAGTTCTTCTCAACTGACAACCTATTCTACTGAGAAATAACCTAGCCTGACCTGAAACTAAAGGTACAATCCTGACTGCTTTCAACCCTATTACAAGTGGTTTTGGAAAATCATCAAAACTAAACATATCCCAACAATGACTTTATGTAAATGAAGATTGAGAAATAAAATTGCAAGAGTTTGGCCTTTTTTTTTAATATTTGAACTTTTTTCTTACCCTTTCATGGAGGGATATTTATAGGCTTACAAGCAAGTAGGAGGTGTCATTCTCTTAGCCTTTTGATTTTGGTATTGACAAGTGTTTAGCCACTTGTCTTATCCCTAAACTATTACATTTTATACAATGACAAGTGTTTAGTACACTTGTTTGTTTCTAATGCAATGTTTAATTAGTGGAATTTTGAGCTGTCTCTTTGTGGCCTCATCTTGCTCGCTTAAATGGTGGGTACTCTTGCCCTTGTTTTTATCTTAATTATTTACTCATCTTGTTCTCTTGCTGTATTGGTCGCCTGACATTCGTATGATAGCATCCTGGTCGCCTGGTGTTTTGACTCCTCATGAGCTCTAATGGTCGCCGACTTCTTAATTGTATTATTAGTCTCTTAATCCTCTAATCACTGTTGCTCGCCTGGTCGTCTATCAACACCCGATAAAACTAATGCAATGAATGACTTAAACAGATAAGCAGTTAAGAACAATATCAAAGCATTAAGAACACAAGGAGTTTAACGTGGTTCAGAGACTCAAGCTCCTACGTCCACGATCCTGATTGAACAGGATAATCCACTACTTGAGATTAACTTGTTTTTAACGTGCCAAGGTGCACCAAGATCAGCTAACCTCACTGACCTATACAAACTCCTTCCTAACTTCACTAAACAACTTCAACCAACAAACCTGACTATAGGGTTTTGGTTTTAGTTTGGATTCCAACTAAGGTGTGATCCTTACAAGACAAGGCTATGCTAAGGATGGATAATCACTCTAAGCTTAAGAATATATCTATTACGCTAAGTGGAATACAGAATACTCTCACTAATCAAAGAAATACTTGGGAAATTTATCTGGTTTCGAGTGCTTCTTTTAGAATGCTGAATGCTTGAATGGTTGAGAGCTTGAGTAATTTCTGGCTTGGAAATTTCCTGTAACCTTGAATGGGTTCAAGGTCTTCTGTATTTATAGATGGATTTGAAAACTATCCGTTGGAAGAGATAGCCTTTTAGTCATCCTCGTAGGGTTGTTCAATGGATATATCTCCCATGCAGCTACCGTCCTTGCATGGATTAGGTAATTGCATTAAATGCTCCATTTAATGCTTGCCCGTTGAAAAGTGCAGTCTGAACTTAGTCTTCATGTCAGGTCCGTACGTGCGTGTCCTTCCTGGATTGGTCCACGTCATCAGGTTGGTGAGAATGTCAGAACTCATTCCTGGGCTTCAGGCTTGTCTTATTAAGTTCTTTTTGTCTCGAGCACAACGGTCTTGTCCTGACGCTGACATTCCTTCTGCATTACTTGGCCCTACTCCAAGTCTTTCCCATTACTCAGTATCATCTTGTTCCCTTCAGGACTGAGTTAGTAATGACCTCAAGGTCATACTCTTCATCACTGACACTTACTCAACCAGCTTAGAAAGACTGTCATAAGTTCAGGATGGTGCTCTTTGTCTTCATGCTCTTAGTCTTGATTGACATCAGTGAGTGCTCCTCTCACTGAGTACCTGTGAAGTGTAAAATGACTAAGTGTAACAACCTAAACAAGACTAGTCTGACTAAGGCATTCTAAGGAAAATCATCTTTTCAGGGGCTTTGGGATCTTAATCAAAACTGACAATGTCCCAAAAATTTCCCCCTTTTTTATGATGCCAAAACAATGAAAAGATCATCAAAACATTTAGAGGAAAATAAAAAACCTATCTATAAGATAAGTCAGTGTTAGAGCAGTTCATGATAAAGTACATAATTTAAATGACAGCCAAAAAGATAATGAGTTTTTGTCTGTGGGCAAAGTAATAGATTTCATTGATAATATAGAATGAGTACAATGAACCTGATCTATTACATCAAAAAGAGAGTGAACACCTAAACCAATCTCATTTCAGGCTCGAGTCCATAACCAGCATAGACTCTGACCTTCAGTTCATCTACTCTATTAGGTTAGTTCACATAACCTTCAACTTTGACTATTCTCAATACTTCAATCATAATTGCCTTGGTATCATGCTTGCTTGTTCCAGGGACTAGAGGTGGTGGTCGAGCAACGAACTCAGGAGCCTTCACTTGGACATTGGTTGCGTCAACTTCCTACAAGATCTTCTGAATGAGTTCAGGATTATTGTCCATCATGTAGTCAGTAAAGTGGGCATTGATGTCTTCGGTGTCGCCCCATTTCTTCACTACATACCAGAGTCTGACGAACTCATCCCTTGCGTCAACCCAAAACTCTTTCAACGTCTCTGAGATGAACTCATCGACAAGAGCTTCCCTCTGAATCACCTCAGACTTTCTGACTTGTAGAATTGTTGACTTCCTTGTTGTAGTCCTCTTTCTGTACTTTCTCGGCTCAGGCTTCGCCTTCTTTCTCCTCAGCATGCTCAAAAACCCATCATCCAGCTCCCTTTGTTGAAGATCAGTAAGCTCTGAAAGCTTTTCAACCTTCTTCTCAAGGATGCGCATCTTCTCCTTTTTAGCTATTTCAGTCATGCGCTGAGCCTCACTCATCTCATGGGGCATACCCCAAGCTTCTTCACACAATGACGCCACTTCATTGGTGTCTAAGGAAATTGGATTCTTCCTTGTGCTAAGAGGTGAGCGCTCTGAGCTCCCTTCAAGGATGGATGGTAGTTGAGCTTGAATTTGATCTGCTGAAGGTTCATTAGCCTTTGCCCCTGCAGCCAGCCTCGCTGACTTCCTTGGAGTGGACTGAGCCTCAGATGCCTCAGGGCGGGATCTTTTCTTCTTCTCTTCCCCCTTTTTGGCATCATCCTTGGCCCCAGGCAGAGCCTCCGTGAGGGCCTCCTGCCCGCTGTTAACAATGAAGGTTGCTAAGGACTGGACCTCCAGCACACCCTCCTTCAACATGTCAACTCCATGTTCAATCCCGGATCTAGCGAACGATACACTGGCCATGGTTGCCTCCACCTTCTTTCCAAAAATCTCCATATTGGTGTGGAGTTTTTCCTCAGCCTTTGAAATTCGGGCTTCCACTTTCCCAGTCTCTTCACTGATCCTCTTAGCTTCAGAGACAATATTAGCAGGCTCTTGAATAACCTTGGCCAACTCTTGTGCAATAGACTCAGAGTACTGAGCGATTCTCCCTGACTCCAGCGCCAGCTTGGCCGCTGAGTCATTCAGAGCCTGAGTGAAATGCGCTCTAGCCTGAGTTGCTAGATGCTCCACTGCCTTTTCTAGTTTCTGCTCACGCTATTCCTCCTTCTCATCCAGTCGATTCAGAGTTCGTCTTAGCATCTTTTTCATCTTCTGCCTCTCTTGCTTCACTGACTTCGCCGTGTCAACCATTGTACATTTAAGCAAGATAAGCTCCTTGCTGGCAAGTGTGTTGTAGGCTGACTTGGTCCATTTGATGTGCTTTGCAAGGGCTTTAGCATCTGTTTCTTTTTCAGCCCTGAGCCTCATCACTTCTTCTTGAAGCTTAACCAAGTTCTCAGTCGTCTTCTCCTTCTTCGCTTCGACAATACATTTGAACTCAGCCCTTCGTATCCCAGTGAAAACCACATCATCATCCTCTTCGGCCTCGTCAGTGAGTAGCTGTTTTCCCATGTCAGCCCCTGCTGCATCAGTCCCCTCGTCAGGGTGCACTGAAGGCAGTTGTGGAGTGGTCATAATCGCCTGCTCAGGCTCAGCTAAGTCAGCTCGAACTTTGGGAACAAGTCCCTCAGAACTAGGAGTCTCCTTGGACGCCTCTACATCATCCTCCTTTATCTCAGGACAGGGAATCCTTTCATCGACTGATGTATCATTGGCAGCTGAGATGTTCACAACATCCTCAGCAGTTGGTCCACCCTTGACACCAACTTCCTTTTCACCTCCCCCCTGTGCCTGAGGCTCAGAGTTCATCTCATCTACTTCCTTGGAAGTCTCTTCCACTACCTTCTCATTAGCTCCGCCCTGAGCTTCATCATCATCTCCATTCTCCTTCGACTCATCCTCGAAGTCCTCCTGCAGACCAGCTCTCATTCCATCTACCAGCTGCTTTAAATTTTTGAAGTTTAGCAGCTGTAGCCAACTGGTGATATGGAAATAAGAACATAGCCTTGCCTCCTCCATCTCCCACCAGCCTCTGGCATCGACTAGCATATGCTGCTCCTGCATATTTGACTGCTTGAAGTCGAGCCAGACTTTCAGTTCTATCACATTAGAGCACAGCTCCCTGTATCTATGCAAACTGGGCCAACACTTTGAAGCTCACTCACATGCGTTCCCCCTGAGAGTGTTCTCGAGCATTCCTCTCATTAGCCCGGCATCCAACTCCTTCTCCTCCACCATGTCCAGAAACTCATCAGCGGAGTCTCCTTTGGTAGTGGTTTTGGGGCAGTCTTTAGGATTGGGGTAGGTTGGGAAATCTTCAGGGTTAGGCGTGGAAGTGATTGGCTCTGGGTTCTGGTCAGGCTCAGTGATGTTAGAAGTGCTGGACGCTGACTCAGTTTGTGGAGGGGTAGGTTCAGGGTTAGGGATTTCAGGGTTGGGAGTTTCTGTGGGAAGAGTAGGTGATTCGTGGATGTGTTCGGTGGGGTTGGCTGTAGGTTCAGGTTCAGTGGGATTGGGGTTGAATGTGAGCTCAGGCAGTAGAAGTTTAGTTGACTCAATTGTTCCTCTTACTTGTTCCAAGTCAGAGGCTCTTGGAGAGCATGACTCCTCCCTCACCGGACGGACTTCCCTCAGTTTCTTCGCCGGAGATTTCTTAGGACCCTTCCTCAATCTTTTTAAGGGCATATCTACTTTCTCTTTACCCCCTGATCTGACGTCATCGTCAGTTTCCTCAGCCTCTGAAATGGCCTTTTTGGAGACTGACTCAGTCCCTTTCTTATCCCCCACCGTGGCCTTGTTGGAGTTATACGTGAAAGTATGCTTTTACTTTGTATAACTCGTGTATCAAACACTTGTTTATGAGAATAATTATTTTATCACATTTGCTTTAGTTATGATTGAATGTTGAATTTCTATTGCAAACCGTTCAATATATAGTACATGTTACATTGTAGTTAATGTGGTGATACCCGATCACGGAAGACAACATTAACAGTTTACTTGTAACTAAACGTACATTTTCACAACCTAGGTGGAATTGAACAATCCGCCGTGAAAGGTCGATGTGTAAGGCTGAGATTGGTCTGTCTTGACTAAGAGATTACACTAGCACATTTAGTATGTGTTGAAGAGGACCTACAGCGAGGATAAATTCTTATGTTCTGAAAGGTGAAGAATTAGACCTCAGTGATTGTTGATTTTTTAATCTCCGTCACTTAAATAGGACCGTGTGTGCTTAATGGTTACTGCTTTGATTCATGTTGGGTGAGAATCATTGTGACTTCGAACTTTGTGTCTTGGGCAGTAATATTAATCATACGACGGTTGCTAAGATTTAATACGGAGAAACGCGTGCGAGTACGGCTCGTGTGATTAGTCCCCTTGGTGGGCTCAGAAGTTTTATCGTACCAAATCTTGCAAGTGAAGAATCAGTTTCTTCGGTACGGATAATAATGTTGAGCTGTCTTTACTCCAAGGTGAAATATATTAATTAATTTAGAGCTATTCAGAAGCTTGATTAATTAATGGACTTGATAATCTTAAACGCGGGAAATAATAACCGGGAGCCCATATTATCGTAATATGGATTAAGATGGATAGTGCAATATTAATTTATTAGTGGTAATAATTAATATTAATGGGCTAAATTATTTTGGGGCTCAATATTGAAATTCAGAAGTCCATTAGGAGGTCCAATCTTAATTCTCCTTAAAGGCCCCTCAAGTAGCCCATTAAGTAGCCCAATAATGATAAGGTGATTAAAATAAAAAGATAATATCATGCTGATTTTTTCCCTATAATTTTCGAAAATTTGTGTTTAAGAAGAAAGAAGATTTTGTTGATTTTCTTGGAAAGATATTATGGAAGATATGTATTCTTGGAATACAAGAATATCTCATATATTCAAGAAGATCCAAATCTTTGGATTTCTTCTTGTAATTTTTGAAATTTTCAAGCTTAATAGGAGGGTGAGATTTTTGTGGAATATTTTATTTTGGAGAAAAGAATATATGGGATATATTCAAGATTTCTTAGAGGCTAAGAAAAGATTTTCTCCAAGCCCAAAAATATATGAAAATTTCGGCCCCCTCACTATTATAAATAGGGGATGATTATTTCATCCCCAAGTACATAATTCCATGTGTTGGAAAAATCAAGAGCATAGATATTTTTCTTTTTCCTTAGTTTATTAAATTACTTGAAAGCATCTCCCACCGGTGATCAAGTGAGGTGAAAGGGAAATACTTGAGAAGGTTTTTGGGTCGATAGAGCGAGATCGTAATTGTCCTGTTTATCCAAAGGCAAATTCTACAAGAGGTACGTTAATCACATATTTACTTGTTTATTCCGCCATAGTTAATATGTGAAATTAATTCAACATGCATGATGAAAATTCGTTGTTGGAATTATTATTTGAATTAATTAGGATTAATTCATGCTAGTAATAATTGTATTTAAATTCGTATTTAAATTTCATCCCGAATAGATTCCGGGCATCCCTATTTTCCCAACAACTGGTATCAGAGCCACGGTTTCTGGCTCTGATCTTTAAATTGGAATTTAAATTGTTAGACATTAAATTGAAATTGGATAGTAGAATTGCTAGATCTTTTTTGCAGGTATCCAATTGTCATGGTTTTAATGTTGTTATTTTTCATGCGTGTGAATTAATTGGTTTTAATTCAATTCATTCGAATTCGTTTTTCTCGTGAGAAAATCCACGAGTAGATTAGTTATTTTTATTTTGATTCGATCATTGTAATAAACTAGTCTAGATCTAGTATTTATTTTTATGAAAAATAAATTGTAACCGGATCGTGACGAAGAACGAAGAATTAAAAAGGGCATACCCGGACGATGCATACAAGCGTGGCGCGTGTATGGACGAAAAATTATGCAAGGGGTGAAGAAAACGAGGACGAACGGCGAAAACCGGCGCACGGGGTGCACGGCACACGACCCGCGCGCGACGGGAGGCCAGCGCACGCGCGCGCGCCTCAGGCTCGACTGCAGGGCCTCGGGGCGCCTCGTGCAGCGCCTCGGCGCTTCAGCACCTCGGCTCTTCTGGCCGAGAGGCGCGCGGGCCCACTCCGTGGGCCAACGCGCGCCGTATCTCGGGCCATGGAATTTTTCGGTTCGTGTTTTTTTTCCGTGTGACTTTAAACGTCGTCCCGAACCCCAAACGATGCTATTTTGATGAAGTGTTGATGTTCGAGTGGGAGCGTGTCGAGACGAACGACGGAAAGCAACAAGGACGATTTTTCGCATCAAGACGTGAAGAAATTAAACCGTGACAATTGGATTCGAGTGCTCCAATGTGTTTAATTTTGTTTTGATGGATGTTTTATTTCGTGCACTTATTATTATTTGTTAATATGTGTTTGCATGAATTTAATTGTCCAAGAAAAACCTTACTTTCGAAAATTACTAAGTATGTTTTTATAATCGCAATTTTATTCCGGATATTAAAATTGGATTAATTTGGCCTCCATAATTTATTTATTTGTGAAGTTCTTTTGGAATACATTTCCCCCTCGGATCGGCCAAAAGAACGGGTTTCACATGAATAAATTCCGAAATGATGATTGTGGATTATTACTAGTGGCGGTATTGACCCTCACCACGAGTGGCTTGCTCAAAGCGAAATAATAATCCTGTATTTAATTATGGTTATTACTTAGGCATAGGAAATTGATATTAACTTACTCCCCTCGGAGTCCCTGTCAATTTCTATGTGGTCAAAGTGGGAGCCAACTATTAATTTTGAATTAAGGATTTGTAACTTTCGAGTTTGTGATCCGCTTGAATGTATTTAAATGTATAGACCACCCCTCGTGGCGCATTTAAATTGTTTCGAGATGTTGGCTGATGCATGATTATATTGTTTTAAGGTTTCAATATAATTGATGTGATCGAATTATGTGATAATTTCATATTTTTCTAGATATTGATATGAATGTATGTTTTATTCTCAGTTCATCATGTCCCAACCTTTTAATCCACTGTTTAATATACTTAAAGTTAATAAACTTTTTGGAGTGATTTATATCGATTGGAAATGTTTTTTTTTTAAATTTGTCCTTACTGCACGAAAATACAATTGGGTTATTTATGTTAATATACCCGGCAAGCCTAATGATAAGTCAAACAATGGGAAGAGGCAGTTTATGATTGGAAGCGTGACAATGAACACATGAAGTGCATCATCTTGACATCTCTGTCTGCGGATTTGAGGCGCGTCCATGGAGACATTGTATTCGCTGTTGAAATCATGGAACACCTTGAAGAAATGTCTTCACATCAAACCCATGACTAATCAGTTCACCAAACATGACTCGGTCAAGTTGGAAATGGTGGAGGGAACGCCCGTGAGGGAGCACGTTCTCAACATAATGGCATACCTTAACAAGTTGGAAGTACTTGGTGCGGATTTTGATTGATTTCATATACCATTCTCTACCGAGAAGCTTTGAGCAGTTTCATCTGAACTGTCAGATGAATGAACGGACAAATTGTTTGCCCGAGCTCTTGCAAGCTTTAGTTTCGGTGGAGGTGAAAATGTAGCACCAGTCTAGTGCTATGGTGGCTAATGGTCCGTCTACCTCTTTTGGTCCCAAGGGAGGGAAAAAGAGGAAGAGAACCAAAGGCCGGATCCAATCAAATCCAATTGTTGCGAAAGGAAAATGCAAAGGCTAGCATCGAAGGGGAAGTATTTTAGTTGCGGTGAGAGAGGACAATGGAGGTCTGCCTGTTCCAAGCCTAAGAGGCTAGGAAAGTTAGGTAATTCACACACCTTAGTCGTCGAAACTTGTGAAGTGGCGTATGCTGTCTATTCGTGGATAGTGGATACGAGAGCTACTGATCACATTTGTTTCATGGGTTTAAGCTAACCCGACGACTTAACGGAAGTGAGATCCCCATCACATCGGGCAATGCTACGAGAGTGGCAGCTGAAGCAGTGGAAGAAGTGCGCCTATCTTGTGAAGATAGAGTTATGGTCTTGAGAGACGTTCCTCATGTTTCTAGTTTAGAAAGAACTCAACCTTCAGTTTCTAAACTGTTTGAACAGATACTCAGTTTCTCTTAATAAGGATGTTATTGTTTCTTGAAACGATGAGTTTATCTGTTCCGGAATTTCAATGGATGATCTTTATACCATTTTTTGGGCACACCACTCACAAAATTGAATCTAATAACACATCGATTATTTTGAGTAATAAAAGAAAGCGTTCTTCGGAGATGAACGAAACACTTCTATAGCATCCTAGACTAGGTCATATTAATCTAAAGCGGATAGAGAGATTGGTGAAAGACGGATCCTTGGAATCATTCCAAGTCGAACCGGTTCCAACTTGTGAATCCTGTTTAGAGGGTAAGATAACCAAGAGGGCATTTGGAGCCAAGGGGAATAGAGCCACAGAAGTGTTAGAACTCATTCATACCGATGTGTGTGGTCCAATGACGATCAAAGCAAGAATGGGGTATGAGTATTTCGTCACCTTCATTGACGATTACTCAAGATATGGGTACATTTACCTTATGCGGCATAAGTCTGAAACTTTTGATAAGTTCAAAGAGTTTAAGGCCGAAGCCGAGAAACATAGGGAAAAGAGTATCAAGTTTCTACGATCAGATCGTGGAGGCGAATACCTCAGCGATGAATTCTTGAACTACTTATTGGACAAGGAATCGTATCCCTGTTGACTGCACCGGAAACCCCTCAATAGAACGGTGTGGCGGAACGAAGGAGCCAAACTCTTTTAGAAATAGTCAGATCCATGATGAGTTATTCAGATTTACCCAAGTCGTTTTGGGGTAACTGTTGGTCCCAAAAAGGTTATCCAGCGGAAAGCGTTTTTAAGTTAATTTTAATGAAAACCCTTTTAAAAGGTATTGCTAAAATATAAATGCAGAAATCTAAATTGCAGAAAAGTAAATAACACCGGATTTATAGTGGTTCGGATATAACGATCCTACGTCCACTCTCCCTCTCTTCAAAGGGGTCTTTCTCACTCTCCAACCAACTTACTCACTTACTGGAATTTCCGAAGTACCAGCTCCTTCTTACAATCTCTTTAGATCTAACTTCGATCTAAAGGCAAACTTACTCCAACCTTGTCTAACAAGATGAACAGGTTGAGTAATAATCCAACTAAACTCCTAATAGAGTGTATATAAACTAGAAAGGACAAAGGTGAGTGATTGGAAGAGTTCGTGTGTTCTTGGTGTGCTCTCGCGCGACTCTTTTTATTGAACTAATCCAAGCACTCCTATTTATAGTTGTGGAATAAACTAGCCGTTGGAAGCTAGAAATTCGAACAACCATAATTGGAGGAATATAATCAATCACAGATTGATTATATTGATTGATTAGTTGACTTTAATCAAGCAATCAATCAATCAGATCCTCCATCAGTTGACTTCCAGATTGCCTTCTTCTCCATCAAGGATCTCCAAAGTCTTCTTGTCTACAGATTACTACGAAGCTACAGGAAGGGTGAGCTAATCCATCTCCCTCATCTGGTCTGGTCTGGTCTCATCTGGTCAGGTAACACTTCAGCTCTGGTCCTCTTCTGGGAGAGGTCTTCTGGCAGACCAACATCTGGCAGACTCTACTGGTCAGGCTCCTCTGGTCAGACTCCTCTGGACCTCATCTGGTCACCTCATCTGGTCACCTCATCTGGTCACCTCATCTGGTAGACCTCATCTGGTGGACCTCATCTGGTCACCTCATCTGGTCACCTCATCTGGTCACCTCATCTGGTCACCTCATCTGGTAGACCTCATCTGGTGGACCTCATCTGGTTCATCTGGTGGATCTCATCTGGTCACCTCATCTGGTCACCTTCTCTGGTCTGCACAGATTTCTTCCCCCTTGACCAAAGACCTATTCTAGACCTATACTAATCTGTAGCTGACTAACAGGTTCAGCTAGTCCTATTACAAGTTTTTGTTTTAACATCTTCAAAACATCTAATCTATATCCTAACAATTTCCCCCTTTTTGATGATGTTAAAACTAGAAGAACTTAAATAAAACAAGACAAGAAAAATTTAAAATAAGAGAATAGAGAATCTAGCAGGCTGGGTCAACTGATCTTCCCCCTCAAAGTATGCTCAGCTGATATTGGGGCAAAACATCAGCTGGTCTTCTTGTGTATCTGCAGGCAATCAACTTTTTGGTACCCTACTGGGTCCAGGGGGGTTAGCACAATATTTAGGAAGCCACAAGAATAGATCATCCCTTTTTGAATCTGGTGATCTTATCTTTCTTCCATATATATCAACAAAAACACACTGAACATAAGAAGCTTCGACATGGTTATTTCTTCTAGAGGCTCTTCTTCTCTTATGAGCTTGTCCAGTAGAAGAAGTAATTTGTCTTAAAGCAACAGACTTGAAATTCTTTTGATAAGGATAAGTTTTACTAGAACCATCAAAGGTTCCAGGTGGTCTGACAGGTGACTTGAAAGTCCTCTGCAGGTGAGTAGGAGTCATCTGGTTCTGCCTCTTTTGAGAAGATCCAGACTTTCTTCTACTCTGCTGGCCCGGCTGAGGTCTTTTATTCTGGGTATAGCCCTTCTTAAAATTCCTCCTCTGCCTTTTGGGTTTTTGAGTTTTAGGACTCATCTGCCCATTAGGCTGAGTTGCCTGGTCAGCTGGCTTTTTACCCTTATCAATAAAATTACTAGTCTGTTCTTCTTTCTGAACATGTGAGGCTTCAGGTTTGGTATAACCAAGGCCTGTTTTATCATGCTCTCTTTGAGATGAGGCAGCTATATGTGACACATCATTGTTTGCTATAGTCAGCTGCTCCAGTCTCAGCTTGAGCTTGTCCTCACTATCTTTTACAATTTTGTTTTGATGGAAGAGTTCATCAAACTTAGCTTCCAGCAGAGTATATTCATTATCTTTCTCAATGTTTTCAGCAAGCAACTTTTCTATTAGCTTAGTTTGTTCATCACATCTGGTTTTCAAGTCAGTGGACTCTTCTACCAGAGTTTGAACTTGTTCAGCTGGTAGATCAGTTGGGTTGCTAAAACATTGTGAAAGCTTCTGATTTTCTGCTTTCAACTTTGTGTTCTCTTCTTCCAACTTTTGACAAAGTTGTATAGAAGTTTGGAGATCTAATAGCATCTTCTGCATATCAGACTCCTCTGATTGTTCAGAAAAAGAAGAATAAGAGGAAGAGGGAGTTCGATTACATACCTCGTCTGTTACCAGACATATCTCTTCGTCTGGTTCAAAATTTGATGATGAACCAGAAGTGGATACCTCATCTTCCTCATCTGCTAAGCTTCTTTTGGAGTACCTCCAGGTGTCTCTTCTACTGCATCTCTTTGAGCCCATTTCCGCAAAAATTTGTTAGCACAACAAATATTTGGGTTTTCAAAAAAATATGGATCTGCCCTGGTGACCACCGAGATAATTTCAAAACAGTGGTCTGTAGGACACACTGCTCTGATACCACTTGTTGGTCCCAAAAAGGTTATCCAGTGGAAAGCGTTTTTAAGTTAATTTTAATGAAAACCCTTTTAAAAGGTATTGCTAAAATATAAATGCAGAAATCTAAATTGCAGAAAAGTAAATAACATCGGATTTATAGTGGTTCGGATATAACGATCCTACGTCCACTCTCCCTTTCTTCAAAGGGGTCTTTCTCACTCTCCAACCAACTTACTCACTTACTGGAATTTCCGAAGTACCAGCTCCTTCTTACAATCTCTTTAGATCTAACTTCGATCTAAAGGCAAACTTACTCCAACCTTGTCTAACAAGATGAACAGGTTGAGTAATAATCCAACTAAACTCCTAATAGAGTGTATATAAACTAGAAAGGACAAAGGTGAGTGATTGGAAGAGTTCGTGTGTTCTTGGTGTGCTCTCGCGCGACTCTTTTTATTGAACTAATCCAAGCACTCCTATTTATAGTTGTGGAATAAACTAGCCGTTGGAAGCTAGAAATTCGAACAACCATAATTGGAGGAATATAATCAATCAAAGATTGATTATATTGATTGATTAGTTGACTTTAATCAAGCAATCAATCAATCAGATCCTCCATCAGTTGACTTCCAGATTGCCTTCTTCTCCATCAAGGATCTCCAAAGTCTTCTTGTCTACAGATTACTACGAAGCTACAGGAAGGGTGAGCTAATCCATCTCCCTCATCTGGTCTGGTCTGGTCTCATCTGGTCAGGTAACACTTCAGCTCTGGTCCTCTTCTGGGAGAGGTCTTCTGGCAGACCTCATCTGGCAGACTCTACTGGTCAGGCTCCTCTGGTCAGACTCCTCTGGACCTCATCTGGTACCTTCTCTGGTCACCTCATCTGGTCACCTCATCTGGTCACCTCATCTGGTAGACCTCATCTGGTGGACCTCATCTGGTCACCTCATCTGGTCACCTCATCTGGTCACCTCATCTGGTAGACCTCATCTGGTGGACCTCATCTGGTCACCTCATCTGGTCACCTCATCTGGTAGACCTCATCTGGTGGACCTCATCTGGTGGACCTCATCTGGTCACCTCATCTGGTCACCTTCTCTGGTCTGCACAGATTTCTTCCCCCTTGACCAAAGACCTATTCTAGACCTATACTAATCTGTAGCTTACTAACAGGTTCAACTAGTCCTATTACAAGTTCTTGTTTTAACATCTTCAAAACATCTAATCTATATCCTAACAGTAACGTCTTGGAAACAATGACTTACATTCTAAACTTGGTGTCATCCAAATCGGTTCCTAAAACCCCAATGGAATTGTGGACCGGGCGCAAGCCCAGTCTAAGACGCTTGCAGATTTGGGGTTGTCCGGCATACGTGCTAGACAAGGAAGCCAGTAAATTGGATCCACGTTCGGAATTAAGGTTGCTTATAGGATATCCCATGGGAACGAAAGGGTATATGTTCTATAGTCTCAAGGATTAAAAGACCGTGATTAGTTCGCACTTTAAATTCTTGGAGAAAGACTATATGAACAAAAGAAAGCCCAGAAGTGAGATTACCTTAGACGAGTTAAGAGGGCAAACTCATATACCAAGTATACAAGATGATGTACCACACATCACACCTTCACAACCGGAACCCCGTCGTAGTAGGAGGATTGCAAGGCAACCCGAGAGATTAATGGGAATTGGAGAATCTTCGGATTTGATTCCCGGCGATGAATCAGACCCATGGACGTACGATGAGGCAATCCAAGACAAAGACGCGGAGGCGTGGCAAACCGCAATGGAAACCGAGATGGGTTCGATGGATCATAATCAAGTGTGGGAGTTGGTCGATCCACCCAATGGGGTAGAACCCATTGGATGCAAGTGTGTGTACAAGAGGAAAAGAGGACCGGACGGAAGGGTAGAGACCTTCAAAGCAAGGCTTGTGGCCTGTGGCCTGTAGCTATGCTTAAGTCCATCCGTATTTTCTTGTCGATTGTTGCGCACTTAGATTACGAGATCTGGCAAATGGATGTCAAGACAACTTTCCTTAACGGAAGTCTTGATGGGATCTATATGCAACAGCCCAAAGGTTTCGTTGAAAAAGGCCAAGAGCACCTCGTATGCTAACTTAAGAGATCCATTTATGGACTTAAGCAAGCATCGCGTACTTGGAACCAGTGTTTTGATCAAGTAATTAATTCTTATGGGTTTGTGATCAAAACAAGTTCGAAAGTTGTGTGTATAAAAGGTATAACGGAACTGCGGTGGTATTCTTAGTATTATACGTAGACGATATTCGGCTCATTGGAAACAATGTAAAGGTATTGTCAGACATAAGGGTATGGCTATCAAATCAGTTTGATATGAAGGACTTAGGGAAAGCCGGTCACATCCTTGGGATCAAGTTCACTCGAGATCGCAAGAGGAGGATGTTAGGCTTATCGCAAGTTTCATACAAAGCCACTGTTTTGAAGCATATCAGCATGCAAGATTCCAAGAAAGGTTTTGTACCTTTTAGGCACGGAATCCATCTATCTAAAGAAATATGCCCTAAGACGCAAGTGGAGATATATGACATGAAAGACGTTCCATACGTTTCAGACGTAGAAAGTCTTATGTATGCAATGTTGTGTACGAGACCGGATATCTGCTTTGCCATGGGCATGATGGCAACATATCAAAGTAACCCCGGGAAAGCACATTAGATTGCAATTAAATGCGTTCTTTAGTTTTTTAAAAGAACTTGGTATGAAATGCTGATTTAACAATCAGACAATCTAATTCCCATGGGATACAAGGACTCAAATTTCCAATCAGACATAGATTCCAAAATAACTACCTTGGGTAGTGTGTTTTGCATGGGAGAAGGAGCCATGACATGGAGAAGCGATTTGCAGAAATGCATCGCCGATTCGACCATGAAAGCCGAATAAGTAACTGCTTGTGAAGCAGCGAAAGAAGATGTTTGGCTCAAATACTTCTTAGTGGGCTTGGACGTTGTTCAGAATTTGCCCGACAAGATAACTGTCTTTTGTGACAATGCCGGAGCAGTTGCAAATTCAAAGGAACCAAGAGCCCACAAGGCCAGCAAACACATAGAAAGAAAATATCATCTTATACGAGAAATCGTTAAAAGAGGAGATATAGAGGTGGCAAAGATATGCGTCGGGGACAACCTAGTAAATCCATTCACAAAGGGTCTGCCTCTGAATACATTCGAGAGACATGTGGATGGAATGGGAGTCAAGACTATTGCCAATCTGCTTTAAGTATAAGTGGGAGGAATTATTAGGTTAGTGTAGGTTGACATGAGATGTCACGTAGAGCTACTACACTAAGACATGCATGATGTATACTAAAAAGCAGACTTTAAGTATAAGTGAGAGATTGTTGGAGTTATACGTGAAAGTATGCTTTTACTTTGTATAACTCGTGTATCAAACACTTGTTTATGAGAATAATTCTTTTATCACATTTACTTTAGTTATGATTGAATGTTAAATTTCTATTGCAAACCGTTCAATATATAGTACATGTTACATTGTAGTTAATATGGTGATACCCGATCACGGAAGACAACATTAACAGTTTACTTGTAACTAAACGTACATTTTCACGACCTAGGTGGAATTGAACAATCCGCCGTGAAAGGTCGATGTGTAAGGCTCAGATTGGTCTGTCTTGACTAAGAGATTGCACTAGCACATTTAGTATGTGTTGAAGAGGACCTACAGCGAGGATAAATTCTTCTGTTCTGAAAGGTGAAGAATTAGACCTCAGTGGTTGTTGATTTCTTAATCTCCGTCACATAAATAGGACTGTGTGTGCTTAATGTTTACTGCTTTGATTCATGTTGGGTGAGAATCATTGTGACTTCGAACTTTGTGTCTTGGGCAGTAATATTAATCATACGACGGTTGCTAAGATTTAATACGGAGAAATGCGTGCGAGTACGGCTCGTGTGATTAGTCCCCTTGGTGGGCTCAGAAGTTTTATCGTACCAAATCTTGCAAGTGAAGAATCAGTTTCTTCGGTACGGATAATAATATTGAGCTGTCTTTACTCCAAGGTGAAATATATTAATTAATTTAGAGCTATTCAGAAGCTTGATTAATTAATGGACTTGATAATCTTAAACGCGGGAAATAATAACCGGGAGCCCATATTATCGTAATATGGATTAAGATGGATAGTGCAATATTAATTTATTAGTGGTAATAATTAATATTAATAGGCTGAATTATATTGGGGCTCAATATTGAAATTCAGAAGTCCATTAGGAGGTCCAATCTTAATTCTCCTTAAAGGCCCCTCAAGTAGCCCATTAAGCAGCCCAATAATGATAAGGTGATTAAAATAAAAAGATAATATCATGCTGATTTTTTTCCCTATAATTTTCGAAAATTTGTGTTTAAGAAGAAAGAAGATTTTGTTGATTTTCTTGGAAAGATATTATGGAAGATATGTATTCTTGGAATACAAGAATATCTCATATATTCAAGAAGATCCAAATCTTTGGATTTCTTCTTGTAATTTTTGAAATTTTCAAGCTTAATAGGAGGGTGAGATTTTTGTGGAATATTTTATTTTGGAGAAAAGAATATATGGGATATATTCAAGATTTCTTAGAGGCTAAGAAAAGATTTTCTCCAAGCCCAAAAATATATGAAAATTTCGGCCCCCTCACTATTATAAATAGGGGATGATTATTTCATCCCCAAGTACATAATTCCATGTGTTGGAAAAATCAAGAGCATATATATTTTTCTTTTTCCTTAGTTTATTAAATTACTTGAAAGCATCTCCCACCGGTGATCAAGTGAGGTGAAAGGGAAATACTTGAGAATGTTTTTGGGTCGATAGAGCGAGATCGTAATTGTCCTGTTTATCCAAAGGCAAATTCTACAAGAGGTACGTTAATCACATATTTACTTGTTTATTCCGCCATAGTTAATATGTGAAATTAATTCAACATGCATGATGAAAATTCGTTGTTGGAATTATTATTTGAATTAATTAGGATTAATTCATGCTAGTAATAATTGTATTTAAATTCGTATTTAAATTTCATCCCGAATAAATTTCGGGCACCCCTATTTTCCCAACAGGCCTGACTTTTCAGCACCACTCTAACTTTTGTCTTCTTTGCCTTCAAGGCCTTCTCCTCTCCTACCTCTCATTCTCCTCTCTGATCCTGCTCAGCAGCAACCTCAGCATCCTTCTCCTTGCTCTGCTCGAGCAGTTCATCTACCTTCTTCAACAAGCTAGGCACTCCCTTCTTGCCTTTTGCAGCTTGTTTATTCCTCTTGCCCTTAGGAAGAGCATTTGGGTCAGATAGGCCCAAAATTGCATATGTATCACCAGCAGAAGTGAACATAATTTTCTTTGGAGACAAGTCATCCTCCAAATCAAAGGTACAACCCTAACAGGCATGGGCGATCAGGATTGACAATCTTGTCCCAAATGGAAGGATGGCTCCCACGGAGATATGCTTCTTCTCCTTATCCTTCCTCAATTTATCCAGGGCGGCCTGACTGAGTTGGTCAAAGAAGAATTGCTCCCAGTTGGCTTCAACACCATCAACTAGGGCTCCTATAATCCTTAACTTGGGCAAACGGAGCTGCTCGTGAGACCCAGTAAATCCCATGATCATCTTCGAAACCATATCAGTCAGCACGCGGTATTCCAGCTTTAAGGTGTCCTTGTATTGCCTCGTCCTGAATTCTGGCGAACCAGTCTTCGTCCAGGCTTTAAGGAGCTCACCCCCCTTGTTTTCCATGTACATCCTTGGATTCATGCCAGAGCACAGAAGTCCGTATACCTCCTTTATGGCCTTCCTGAGATCGATATCACGAGTTTCAACATTGTAGAGTTCCTCCCCATCCTTGTCCTTCTCATCAGTCGAAACAAGCACGGTCACCCTGGTAAACAGTGTACCCTTGCGAATGAACAGGTTCAGATATGCCTCCACTACTGCCTTTGGAAGCACAGAGATGGGTTTCTGGGTGAAGTATTTCTCCAGCTGTGCCTTGGATATCCAGTCAAAGACGAGAAGAATTTCTTTGACCGATCGGCAGGCTCCCTCCATGGAAATGATGTGTTCCATGTTAACCAACTTGCTTTTGACAACATCATCAATGTTGTCAGTAGACCAGGTGGTGTCCATGAATGCCATTGAAGAATTTGAGTGTTTTTTAGAAATTTGCGATTGGAAGTTTGGACGAGGGGATGTTCAGTGTGCAATATCCATTTGTGTTTGCGTAAATTTCTCAAATGGCATTCTAGATTGATAAGAATTAGCCAGTTACTCAGACGTGAGGTTGGGATTAATCCTGAATTTGAAAAGTTTTGAAATGAAGGGTCATGATTAATCTCCATATTAATCATTTTCTCATTTCAGTCATATTCCGTATAAAACGGATACGTATATGATAAAGTAACTGAGCGCATTAAATGCTCCATTGCACGTGGTTTTAAATATCAAAAGGCGCGCTTTAAATGAAAACAGAATGCATTTAATAAAGATTTTCAGGACGAAGGACTCAGTGAGACGCTTGAAATTCACAAGGGTCATGATAGAACTCATACCTGTCAGGGAGACATTGTAGCACCCTGATACCTCGTTGAGTCGAGTCTGGCCTGAGTTCCCCCTAGATCCTACACTGACTACTCTCCCAGATCTAAGAGTCCTAACTCCACTGACAGTTCCATAAATTTTGCATCAGCCAAAGGCTTAGTCAAGATGTCAGCTCTCTGTCTGTCAGTGTGAATTTTCTTCATCCTAATATCTTTCTTCTCTACATGATCTCGAATGAAATGATGCCTAATATCCACATGCTTACACCTTGTGTGAAGTACTGGGTTCTGAGTGATTGTTATAGCACTATTGTTGTCACAATAGATTGGAACATCATTAGCAAATACTTGGTAGTCTCTCAATTGTTGCCTCAACCATAGAATTTGAGCACAACAACTACCTACAACCATATACTCAACCTCAGTTGTGGAAGTTGCCACTGAATTCTGCTTCTTACTAAACTACGAGATCAACTTACTCCCCAAAAACTGACATGTCCCTGAGGTGGATTTCCTATCAATCCTGTAACCTCCATAATCTGCATCTGAGTAGCTAGTCAGTTCTAAGTTGTCATCTGAAGGATACCATAGTCCCATATTGACTGTCCTTTTCAAATACTTGAGTATCTTCTTAGCAGCCTCCAAATGACTTCTCTTGGGGTCAAACTGATACCTAGCACACACACCAATTGCAAAAGTAATGTCAGGTCTACTTGCAGTCAGGTACAACAATGATCTTATAGCCCTCAGTACTCAGTCTGATTCACTGAAGTTCCTTCAGTGTCAGGATCCATCTTCCAATTGGTGTTCATTGGGATCCTAGCTGGATTGATATTCTGAACTCCAAACTTCTGAATCAAGTCTCTTGTATACTTGGCCTGATTAATGAAAATCCCTAGATCAGTCTGCTTGACCTGCAATCCTAAAAAGAAGTTCATCTCTCCCATCATTGACATCTCAAATTTACCAGTCATCAACTTAGAGAATTTCTCCAAGAGCTGATGATTTGGTGATCCAAATATTATGACATCCACATAAATCTGGACCAAGAGAATGTCATCACCTTCAGTGATTCTGAACAAGGTCCTATCCACGATTCCCTTTTTGAATCCGTGGTCAGTCAGGAATTGAGAGAGGGTATCATACCAAGCTTTAGGAGCTTGCTTAAGTCCATAGAGTGCTTTCTTCAAATGGTATACTCTATCTCCAACCTCAAACCCGGGAGATTGTTCAACATATACCTCTTCATTGAGTACACCATTCAGGAAGACACTCTTGACGTCCATTTGATACACCTTAAACTTCTTGTATGTTGCATATGCAAGGAACAACCTGATAGCTTCCAACCTAGCTACTGGAGCAAAAGTCTCATCATAGTCTATTCCTTCAGACTGAAAATACCCTTTTGCAACCAATCTTGCCCTGTTCCTTACTACAACACCATTCTCATCCTTCTTGTTCTTGAAGACCCACTTGGTACCAATAACACCTTGATGCCTAGGTCTATCTACCAGTTCCCAAACTTGATTCCTTGTGAACTGATTCAACTCCTCTTGCATGGCTATGATCCAGTTCGAGTCAGTGAGAGCTTCTTCAATGTTCTAAGGCTCTTGCTCAAAGAGAAAGCAACAGAACAATGCGCTCTCACCATGGAACCGTCTGGTCCTGACTCCCTCAGTTGGATCACCAATGACTTGGTCAATGGGATGGTCCTCTAGCCATGTTCTTTTGCCAGGAGTTGTTCCTGAAGTACCTGCAATGGTAGTGTCTACAGGCTCATAAAATTCAGGATATTGAACAGAAGAGGATGATCCTAAGTCTATACCAAAGGGATTTACCAACTCAATATCAGGGACATCGATTCCTCCTTGATGAGGTGACTCGGGAACCGTCTCAGCTGCGACCGCATCTACATAGATGGTGCCTACCTCGGGTTGAGCCTATTTCTCAGTCTGAGGCTCAACAATCCCTGATGTGCTGCGTTTAGGAGTGGCTCTTGGATCATCTTCCTGATCGTCGTCATCATCCCATCTTCGAATTGGCACAGTTTTGACCTTGGGATCAGGTTGATTCTTTAAGCTTAGCCTTGTCACTTTTCTTGTGACCTTCTCAGTGTCAGGATCCAACACCCTTATCCTAGACTCAGTGACAGATTCATCAAACACAACATGTGGTGATTCTTCCACAACAAGGGTCCTACAATTGTAAACCCTGAATGCTTAACTGATTTCAGAATATCCTAAGAATATTCCTTCATCAGATTTTCTATCAAAGGCTTTCAATTGGGTCTTCCCATTGTTGAGGATGAAGCACTTACACCCAAATATATGAAAGTAAGAGATACGAGGCTTCCTCTTATTCCAAGTCTCATATGGGATCTGTGCATGTTGTTTGTTCAGCATGGATCTGTTCTGAGTGTAGCATGCAGTGTTGATTGCCTCAGCCCAAAACTTCTTGGGCAATCCTGACTCAGCCAGCATGGTCCTGGCAGCTTCCTTCAGTATCTTGTTCCTTCTTTCAGCAACACCATACCAAGTTCATTACAGAAATTAGAAATATATGAATTTATAAATTCAGTGCCCTTGTCAGATCTGATCTTAGTAATGGACTGATTCTTCTCATTGCTGAGTCTTCTGAGCAACTCTGGAAGCTTCACCTGTGTTTCCTTCTTATTTAACAAGAATAACCCAAGTATATCTAGAATAATCATCAATAACCACAAGGGTATATTTCCTACCATTCATACTTACAGGTGTTACAGGGCTAAATAAATCCATGTGTAAAAGTTGAACTCTGTAAGTGGAGAAGGAAGCTTTCTCCTTGAATGATGCTCTGACCTGCTTCCCTTCTTGACAAGCTTTACACACATGATCTTTGCTAAAACTTCATTAGGTAGACCTTCAACAAGTGATTGTCTAGGAATTTTGTTAAGAGTCTTGAAGTTCAGATAGCTTAATCTTTATGCCATAACAAACTGAGCTCTAAGGAGTTTTTAGCAACAAAACAAGTATTGGGAATAGTGTTGCTCCAATCAGCGAGATATACATTACCTTTCCTAATACCTGATAGAAGCACTTGTGTTGATTTGTCCTTAACTGAACATATATTCGATGAGAACTCAACACTGAAACCTTTGTCACAGAACTGGCTTACTGACAACATGTTGTGCTTCAGTCCTTCCACAAAGGACACATTCTCCACTCTGACTGTACCTATTACTAAGACACCAAAACCTTTAGTAAAACCTTTTGAGTTATCACCAAAGGTTACCTGTGGACCATCTTTAGCTTGAAATTCTTGGAGAAGACTCTTCATTCCAGTCATATGCCTTGAGCAACCACTGTCTAGGTACCAAACAGCCTTGGTTGAGTCTCCTCTCCTCTTGTTGTGATCCACAGCCGCCTGCAAACAATTCAGACTTTAGGTACCCATTGGGTGTTGGGTCCTATTGTGTCAGCTGTACCCTTCGGGATCCAGACTTGCTTCACAACCCTGATTGCCTCAAAGTGGTAAATTTGTCTCCCTGAAACATCTACATACACTACTTTCTTCTTCTTAGCCTGAGAAGAAGATGGTGTATGGGTGTCAGGCTTCACAGGAGCCTGAGTGGATGCCTTTTGGGCTGGCCTCCTGTTCTTCCTAGGCCTGGGTGCAGCAGGTCTCGGGGCTTGTTCTTGATAAGGGCCCTGTTTTCTGTTCCCCCTAGGCAAGTGAGGGAAAGGAAAACAGTTATAGGCCTCAGGATGCCAAAACCATGGGAGAGTCATCATGTTAGGCCTTTCTTGTTGGTATTGCCAAGCATGATGATACCCTCGTTGACCAGTGTGATGACTCTTGGCCTGAGTCTTCCTCTGCTTTCGCTGAGGTTTTCTCTTGCCTGAGCTCTCAGGGGCCTCCTTTGGTTGCTTGGCCTTTCCCTTGGGTTTTGGCTTAGCAACCTTGGGGGCAACCCTGATTGTGTCGACAGTTTCTTTGCTCTTATCAATCTAGCGGGCCTGAAGTACAACCTTCTTTGTATTCTGGACTGCCTGAACAAAAACCCTTTCAGTGTTGCTCCCTGAAGAAACATGAGATTGACCCTGTGAGGATTTCTTAGGAACATAACCAAGTCCCTTTTTCTCATTCCCAAGCATCTGACTGCTATTTATTTCCTCTCTAGCCACTGAGGATTTATTCATTGCTGCAACCTTTTGCTTAAGAGAGTCCTCACTCTTTTTTTTAGGATTTCATGTCTGGCTAAGAGGTCATCAAACTTACTTTTGAGTACCTTCAGCTCCTCTTTCCTGACCAGCTCTTCATCAGCCAGTTCTTTCAGAATTCTCTCTTGGGAGACGCTCAGCATTGATCATGTCAATTTCCTGAGTTAGTCTCACAATTTGAGCTGACTCTTTCAGATCTGACTAAGTGAGTTGATCATTTAGGTTTTGAACCTCAGTACTCAATTTCGGGTTCTCCTCTACCAAGAAGACATTAGTTTCCTGCAACCTGGAGAAATCAACCATCAATTGATCCAAACAGATCTGAAGGTTCATTTCTCTGGCTGACTCTGAGCTAGGCTCAGGATTTTGACCAGTGTATGAACCACACACAGAGTTAGATGTTACCTCAGGCTCTTCCCTAGCCATTAGACACACATCATCGTACTCATCATCAGAAAAGAGTTCATGCGACCTCTCCTCAGGACCATCTGAGTCTGTAGCTTCCCCAGCAAGCAAGGCTCTCCGGTCAGCGTACCTCTGGTCTCTCTTTGCTCTCATATTCTCTCTTTCCCTTGCACTCAGCTCTGGATAGTCGTACTGATAGTGCCCACTCTTGTTACAGTTGTAACACACAGCTTGCTCATCTCCTCTTTCTTTCCTTGGCTCAGGGTTCCTTCTTGAGTCAGGTTCCCTAGGTCTTGATGAGCTTTCTGTTGGGAAAATAGGGGAGCCCGGAATCTATTCGGGATGAAATTTAAATACGAATTTAAATTCAATTACTAGCATGAATTAATCCTAATTAATTCAAATAATAATTCCAACAACAAATTTTACATCATGTATGTTGAATTAATTCACATATAATCTATGGCGGAATAAACAAGAAAATATGTGACTTACGTACCTCTCGTAGAACTTGGCCTTTGAATAAAACGGGACAAACACGTACGCGCTTTATCAACCCAAAAACCTTCTCAAGTATTTCCCTTTCGCCTTATTCGATCACCGGTGGGAGATGCTTTCGAATAATTTAAATAACTAAGGAAAAAGAAAAATATCTATGCTCTTGATTTTTCCAACACATGGAATTATGTAGTTGGGGATGAAATAATCATCCCCTATTTATAAGTGTAAGTGACCGAAATTTTGAGGTTATTTGGGCCTTGGAGAGAATCTTTTCTTAGTCTCTAAGAAATCTTGAATATATCTCATATATTCTTTTCTCCTCAATAAAATATTCCACAAAAATCTCACTCACCTTATAAGCTTAAAATTTTCGAAAATAATAAGTAGAAATCTAGGGGTGTGCAACGGTCGGTTCGGTCACCGAACCGAACCGTATTAGCCAAACCAAACACCAAATCGAAATTTTTTTACAAACCAAAAACCAAACCATATTTTAAAAAACCATTCGGCCTCAAACCGAAATATTTCGGTTTGGTTCGGTCCCAAACCGTACAAACCGAAATCTTTTACACTTTTTTTTAATCAATTTAAATTTTTTTAGCATCAACACACATATTTCATTCAATTATTTGCACCATGTCAACATCTAAATGCTAATTTAGGCAAAGATGCATCAATAAACCTACTACATAATCCAATAAAAACATCAACATAATAGTTTTCAAAATCTAAGCAATAATTTGAAAAATATAATCAACACAAAAAACACTACTCCTCAAGTATTTTATGCAAAACACAAATCAACTCAAGTCTTTTATGCGTGAATATAAATTGTCTAATATTAATATTATTATATTATATTAGAATAAAACTATTAAACATTAATTTAGTGAATATTAATATAAATACAATATATTATTATTATTATTATAAAAAGTATTTCGGTTTGGTTCGGTCTATATGGTTTTTAATTCGTAAAAACCGTAAACCGAACCGAAATAAAAAAAATTAAATTTGAAAACCGTAAACCAAACCATAAACCAAAAATCGAACCAAAATTTGTATTTTGGTTTGGTTTGGTCAGGTTTTTCGGTTCAAACCGTATTTTGCACACCCCTATAGAAATCCCAAGATTTGGATCTTCTTGAATATATGAGATATTCTTGTATTCCAAGAATACATATCTTCCATAATATATTTCCAAGAAAATCAACAAAATCTTCTTTCTTCTTAATATCATATTTTCGAAAAAAAACAAAGAAAAAATCAGCATAATAAATTCTTTTTATTTTAATCACCTTATCATTATTGGGCTACTTAATGGGCTACTGAGGGGCCTTTAAGGAGAATTAAGATTGGACCTCCTAATGGACTTCTGAATTTCAATATTGAGCCCCAATATAATTCAATCCATTAATATTAATTATTATCACTAATAAATTAATATTGCACTATCCATCTTAATCCATATTATGATAATATGGGCTCCCGGTTATTATTTCTCGCGTTTAAGATTATCAAGTCCATTAATTAATTAAGCTTCTGAATAGCTCTAAATTAATTAATATATTTCACCTTGGAGTAAAGACAGCTCAACATTATTATCTGTACCGAAGAAACTGATTCTTCACTTGCAAGATTTGGTACGATAAAACTTCTGAGCCCACAAAGGGGACTAATCACACGAGCCGTACTCGCACGCGTTTCTCCGTATTAAATCTTAGCAACCGTCGTATGATTAATATTTCTGCCCAAAGCACAAGGTTCGAAGTCACAATGATTCTCACCCAACATGAATCAAAGCAGTAACCATTAAGCACACACGGTCCTATTTAAGTGACGGAGATTAAGAAATCAACAACCACTGAGGTCTAATTCTTCACATTTCAGAACAGAAGAATTTATCCTCGTTGTAGGTCCTCTTCAACACATACTAAATGTGTTAGTGCAATCTCTTAGTCAAGACAGACCAATCTGAGACTTACACATCAACCTTTCACGGTGGATTGTTCAATTCCACCTAGATCGTGAAAATGTACGTTTAGTTACAAGGAGACTGTTAATGTTGTTTTCTGTGATCGGATATCACCACATTAACTACAATGCAACTAGTACCATATATTGAACGGTTTGCAATAGATATTCAACATTCAATCATAACTAAAGCAAATTTGATAAAAGAATTATTCTCATAAAATAAGTGTTTGATACACGAGTTATACAAAGTAAAAACATACTTTCACGTATAACTCCAACAATCTCCCACTTATACTTAAAGTCTGCTTTTTAGTATACATCACGCATGTCTTAGTGTAGTAGCTCTATGTGACATCTCATGTCAACCTACACTAACCTAATAATTCCTCCCACTTATACTTAAAGCAGATTGGCAATAGTCTTGACTCTCATTCCATCCACATGTCTCTCGAATGTACTCTGAGGCAGACCCTTTGTGAATGGATCCGCTAGGTTGTCACCCGACGCTATCTTTGCCACCTCTATATCTCCTCTCTTAACGATTTCTCGTATAAGATGGTATTTTCTTTCTATGTGTTTGCCGGTCTTGTGGGCTCTCGGTTCCTTTGAATTTGCAACTGCTCCGGCATTGTCACAAAAGACAGTTATCTTGTCGGGCAAATTCGGAACAACGTCCAAGTCCACTAAGAAGTTCTTGAGCCAAACTGCCTCTTTCGCTGCTTCACAAGCAGCTACATACTCAGCTTCCATGGTCGAATCGGCGATGCATTTCTGCTTAACGCTTCTCCATGAAATGGCTCCTCCTCCCACGCAAAACACATTACCCGAGGTTGACTTTCTTGAGTCTATGTCTGATTGGAAATCCGAGTCCGTGTATCCCACGGGAACTAGACTATCTGACTTGTAAATCAGCATCCGCTCACGAGTTCTTTTCAGATACCTCAAGATGCACTTTACGGCAGTCAAATGGTCTTTCCCGGGATTACTTTGATATCTTGCCACCATGCCCACGACAAAGCAGATATCCGGTCTCGTACACAGCATTGCATACATAAGGCTTCCTACGGCCGAAGCGTACGGAACACCTTTCATGTCATCTATCTCCGCTTGCGTCTTAGGGCTCATTTCTTTCGATAGATGGATTCCGTGCCTAAAAGGTACAAAACCTTTCTTGGAATCTTGCATGCTGAAATGCTTCAAAACAGTGTCAATGTATGAAGCTTGCGATAAGCCCAACATCCTCTTCTTGCGATCACGAGTAATCTTGATACCAAGGATGTGACCGGCTTCCCCTAAGTCCTTCATATCAAATTGTTTTGACAGCCATACCTTTACGTCTGACAATACCTTTACATTGTTTCCAATGAGCAGAATATCGTCTACGTATAATACTAAGAATACCACCGCAGTTCCGTCACACTTCGTATACACACAACTTTCGAACTCGCTTTGATCAAACCCATAAGACTAAATCACTTGATCAAAACACTGGTTCCAAGTACGCGATGCTTGCTTAAGTCCATAAATGGATCTCTTAAGCTTGCATACGAGATTCTCTTGGCCGTTTTCAATGAAACCTTTGGGCTGTTGCATATAGATATCTATCCCGTCAAGACTTCCGTTAAGGAAAGCTGTCTTGACATCCATTTGTTAGATCTCGTAATCTAGATGCGCAGCGATTGACAAGAGAATACGGATGGACTTAAGCATAGCTACAGGTGAAAAGGTTTCCTCATAATCGATCCCTTCTTTCTGAGTATACCCTTTGGCCACAAGCCTTGCTTTGAAGGTCTCAACCCTTCCGTCCAGTCCTCTTTTCATCTTGTACACCCACTTGCATCCAATGGGTTCTACCCCATTGGGTGGTTCGACCAACTCCCACACTTGATAATGATCCATCGAACTCATCTCGTTTTCCATTGCCGTTTGCCACGCTCCGCGTCTTTGTCTTGGATTGCCTCGTCATATGTCCATAGGTTTGATTCATCGCCGGGAACCAAATCCGAAGATTCTCCTATCCCCATGAATCTCTCGGGTTGCCTAGCAATCCTCCCACTACGACGGGGTTCTGGTTGTGAAGATGTGACGTGTGGTACATCATCTTGTATACTTGGTATCGAGGTTTGACCTCTCAATTCTTCTAAGGTAATTTCACTTTTAGGTTTCCAATTGTTCATATAGTCTTCCTCCAAGAATTTAAAGTGTGTACTAATCACGGTCTTTTGATCCTTGTGACTATAGAACATACACCCTTTCGTTCCCGCAGGGTATCCTATAAACAGCCTTAATTCCGAACGTGGATCCAACTTACCGGCTTCCTTGTCTAGCACGTATGCCGGACAACCCCAAATCCGCAAATGTCTTAGACTGGGCTTGCGCCCGGTCCACAATTCCATTGGGGTTTTAGGAACCGATTTGGATGGCACCAAGTTTAGAATGTAAGCCGCTGTTTCCAAGGCATTACCCCAAAACGACTTGGGTAAATCCAAATAACTCATCATGGATCTGACCATCTCTAAAAGAGTCTGGTTTCTTCATTCCGCCACACCGTTCTGTTGAGGGGTTCCCGGTGCGGTTAACTGGGATACGATCCCTTCGTCCGATAAGTAGTTCATAAATTCATCGCTGAGGTATTCACCTCCACGATCTGATCGTAGAAACTTGATACTCTTTTCCCTATGTTTCTCGGCTTCGACCTTAAACTCCTTGAACTTATCAAAAGTTTCAGACTTATGCCTCATAAGGTAAATGTACCCATATCTCGAGTAATCGTCAATGAAGGTGACGAAATACTCATACCCCATTCTCGCTTTGATCGTCATTGGACCACACACATCGGTATGAATGAGTTCTAAAACTTTTGTGGCTCTATTCCCCTTGGCTCCAAATGCCCTCTTGGTCATCTTACCCTCTAAACAGGATTCACAAGTTGGAAACGGTTCGACTTGGAATGATTCCAAGGATCCGTCTTTCAACAATCTCTCTATCCGCTTTAGATTAATATGACCTAGTCTAAGATGCCATAGAAGTGTTTCGTTCATCTCCGAAGAGCGCTTTCTTTTATTTCTCGAAATGATCGACGTGTTATTAGATTCATTATTTGAGTGGTGTGCACACTTAATCGTATAGAGATTGTTTACCAACGCTCCATGACAGATAGTATCATTCTTAAAAGAAACAGTAACAACTTTATTAAAAGTAACTGAATATCCATCAAAAAACAACTTAGAAACTGAAATTAAATTCTTCCTAAAGTTCGGAACGTATAAAACATCTCTTAAAATTAAAATTCTATCTTCAAAAGATAGGTGCACGACTCCCACTGCTTCGGCTGCCACTCTCGTAGCATCGCCCAAAGTGACGAGGATCTCATTCTTGCTAAGTCGTCGGGTTGGCTGGAACCCTTGAAGTGTGAAACAAATATGATCAGTTGCCCCGGTATCCACTACCCAAACGTGGGCAGCATACGCCGCAACATAAGTTTCAACGACTAAAGCATGAGACTTACCTTTTTTTACCGCCTTCTTAGGCTTAGAACAGGTAGACCTTCAATGTCCTTTCTCCCCGCAATTGAAGCACTTACTCTTACCGAATATCTTCACGCCGTACGGTTTGAATGCTCTTTCTTTACCACCAAGAGTGAGTCTACTGGTTTGGTTCCGATCAATCTCCTTCTTCTCAATCTTACCTTCCATTGGCCTAGATTTCGAGAAAAAGCTCTTGATCACCAAAGCCTCATCCTTACTCCCTAAGTATGACTCTACCGTTATCAGAGCTTTGAGCAGGGTATCTAAAGTGAACTTGTGTTCCGATAACACGTAGTCCCAAAAAAACCCATCAAAACTACTCGATAGCTTTAGGAGTATGGAATCGATTTGACTTTCTTCACTTTGTCCGGCACCAAGAAACTCGAGTTTTTCAAACTCACGCTTAAAATTGAGAACATGATCCCTTACAGGTGTTCCCTTCACCATTTGCTTCGTGAGCTTCTCACGAATGGTGAACAAATTCGCCATGGGGTTCTGATGTTGAAACATCTCTTCAAGGCTATTCATGATATCAACAACCGCTTCAATGCCTTCATGAATGCGTTTCAAATCTTCAGACATAAATGTCAAGATTATGCGATTCATGTGCTCATTGGAATGCTTCCAATCATCGAATACCGCCCTTTCCCCATTACTTGACTTATCATTAGGTTTATTGGGTACGTCAACGCTAAATATCCAATAGTGTTCTTGTGCAGGTAGGACCATATTCATGTTACGTTTCCAATCAACATAGTTCTCACCAACAAGTTTGTTATCTTTAAGTATACTAAACAGTGGATTAAAAGGTTGCGACATGATGAACTGAGAATAAAACATACATTCATATCAATATCTAGAAAAATATGAAATTATCACATAATTCGATCACATCAATTATATTGAAACCTTAAAACAATATAATCATGAATCGGCCAACATCTCGAAATAATTTAAATGCGCCACGAGGGGTGGTCTATACATTTAAATACATTCAAGCGGATCACAAACTTAAAAGTTACAAATCCTTAATTCAAAATTAATAGTTGGCTCCCACTTTGACCACATAGAAATTGACAGGGACTCCGAGGGGTGTAAGTTAATATCAATTTCATATGCCTAAGTAATAACCATAATTAAATACAGAATTATTATTTCGCTTTGAGCAAGCCATTCGTGGTGAGGGTCAATACCGCCACTAGTAATAATCCACAATCATCCTTTCGGAATTTATTCATGTGAAATCCGTTCTTTTGGCCGATCCGAGGGGGAAATGTATTCCAAAAGGACTTCACAAATAAATAAATTATGGAGGTCAAATTAATCCAATTTTAATATCCGGAATAAAATTGCGATTAAATAAACATACTTAGTAATTTTCGAAAGTAAGGTTTTTCTTGGACAATAACATCCATGCAAATACATATTAACAAATAATAATAAGTGCACGAAATAAAACATCCATCAAAACAAAATTAAACACATTGGAGCACTCAAATCCAATTGCCACGGTTTAATTTCTTCATGTCTTGATACGAATGTCGTCCTTGTTGCTATCCGTCGTTCGTCTCGACACGCTCCCACTCGAACAGCAACACCTCATCAAAACAACATCGTTTGGGGTTCGGGACGATGTTTAAGATCACACAAAAAATGAAGAACTGGAATTAATTTTAAAAAAATTCCACGGACCGAGATACGGCGCGCGTCGGCCCAAGGAGTGGGCCCGCGCGCCACTCGGTGCGACGCCGAGCAGCGGCCGCACGGGCGCCGGTGCTAGGCGCGCGTGTCCATGCACCGTCGGGCACCCGTCGTGCGTGGGTCGTGCGCCTCGCGCACCCCGTGCACCGGGTTTCGCCGTTCGTTCTTGTTTTCCACCTCATGCATGATTTTACGTCCATGCATGCGCCGCGCATGCATGCATCGTCCGGGTACGCCGTCTTTAATTCTTCGTTCTTCGTCACGATCCGGATACAATTTATTTTTCAAAGAAAATAAATACTAGATCTAGACTAGTCTATTACAATGATCGAATTAAAATAAAACAACTAATCTACTCGTGGATTTTCTCACGAGAAAAACGAATTCGAACGAATCGAATTAAAAACAATTAATTCACACGCATGAAAAAAGTAACAACATTAAAACCATGACAATTGGATACCTGCAAAAAAGATCTAGCAATTCTACTATCCAATTTCAATTTAATGTCTAACAATTTAAATTCCAATTTAAAGATCAGAGCCCGAAACTGTGGCTCTGATACCAGTTGTTGGGAAAATAGGGGTGCCCGGAATCTATTCGGGATGAAATTTAAATTCAATTATTACTAGCATGAATTAATCCTAATTAATTCAAATAATAATTCCAACAATAAATTTTACATCATGCATGTTGAATTAATTCACATATAATCTATGGTGGAATAAACAAGAAAATATGTGACTTACGTACCTCTCGTAGAACTTGGCCTTTGAATAAAATGGGATAAACACGTACGCGCTTTATCAACCCAAAAACCTTCTCAAGTATTTCCCTTTCGCCTTATTCGATCACCGGTGGGAGATGCTTTCGAATAATTTAAATAACTAAGGAAAAAGAAAAATATTTATGCTCTTGATTTTTCCAACACATGGAATTATGTACTTGGGGATGAAATAATCATCCCCTATTTATAAGTGTAAGTGACCGAAATTTTGAGGTTATTTGGGCCTTGGAGAGAATCTTTTCTTAGTCTCTAAGAAATCTTGAATATATCTCATATATTCTTTTCTCCACAATAAAATATTCCACAAAAATCTCACTCACCTTATAAGCTTAAAATTTTCGAAAATAATAAGTAGAAATCCCAAGATTTGGATATTCTTGAATATATGAGATATTCTAGTATTCCAAGAATACATATCTACCATAATATCTTTCCAAGAAAATCAACAAAATCTTTTTTCTTCTTAATATCATATTTTCGAAAAAAACAAAGAAAAAATCAGCATAATATATTCTTTTTATTTTAATCACCTTATCATTATTGGGCTACTTAATGGGCTACTTGGGGGGCCTTTAAGGAGAATTAAGATTGGACCTCCAAATGGACTTCTGAATTTCAATATTGAGCCCCAATATAATTCAATCCATTAATATTAATTATTACCACTAATAAATTAATATTGCACTATCCATCTTAATCCATATTACGATAATATGGGCTCCCGGTTTTTATTTCCCGCATTTAAGATTATCAAGTCCATTAATTAATTAAGCTTCTGAATAGCTCTAAATTAATTAATATATTTCACCTTGGAGTAAAGACAGCTCAACATTACTATCTGTTCCGAAGAAACTGATTCTTCACTTGCAAGATTTGGTACGATAAAACTTCTGAGCCCACCAAGGGGACTAATCACACGAGCCGTACTCGCACGCATTTCTCCGTATTAAATCTTAGCAATCGCCGTATGATTAATATTTCTGCCCAAAGCACAAGGTTCGAAGTCACAATGATTCTCACCCAACATGAATCAAAGCACTAACCATTAAGCACACACGGTCCTATTTAAGTGACGGAGATTAAGAAATCAACAACCACTGAGGTCTAATTTTTCACATTTCAGAACAGAAGAATTTATCCTCGTTGTAGGTCCTCTTCAACACATACTAAATGTGCTGGTACAATCTCTTAGTCAAGACAGACCAATCTGAGACTTAAACATCGACCTTTCACGGCGGATTGTTCAATTCCACCTAGGTCGTGAAAATGTATGTTTAGTTACAAGGAGACTGTTAATGTTGTCTTCCGTGATCGGGTATCACCACATTAACTACAATGCAACTAGTACCATATATTGAACGGTTTGCAATAGATATTCAACATTCAATCATAACTAAAGCAAATGTGATAAAAGAATTATTCTCATAAAACAAGTGTTTGATACACGAGTTATACAAAGTAAAAGCATACTTTCACGTATAACTCCAACACTTTCTGGCTTCCCTGAGTGTCTATCATCACGAGTACATCTCTGTTCATCTCTTCGACCGGGCTTTGGGTCTGAGTATCTTCTTTCATCGCCACGATCTCTCCTCTGGTCAGTGTTTCTTCTTTCCTCATATCTCCTTGAGCTTTGGTGGGTTCCTTCAGGTTTCCTGTCACGAGTATTCTAATAATATTTCTTATAACGACCAAACCTGGAATTAAGCTTCTCAAAGCGTCTGGCCATCAGGTTGTACTCCTCAGCAAGCTCTTCCTAGCTCATCTCCATCAGTGACTTTGATGAAGATCGACAGGTTATGAATTGGCTTTGAACGCCACGCTTTTCTCAGGAGCTTTCTCTTTTTCTTCTTCTTCTTGCTAAACTTTCTTCTTTCTTTTGTTTAAATCATATTCCAATGCTTTAAGCTCTGAAAAAAGTAAAGCAGAAGTTATGTTACTCATATCCTGAGTGTTCTTTAGCATAATTACACTGTTGTCCCATCTCTCAGGAAGGGTATTCAGGATCTTAGAAGCAACATCTCTCTTTGGAACATCCTTATCCAACATCACCAACTCATTCATCAACTTGATGAATCTTGACTCCATCTGATCTATCGTCTCATCAGGCAGCATCTCGAATGCTTCAAACTTCTGAATGACAATATTCCTCTTGTTCTCCTTTATCTTTTCTGACCCTTCGCACATCCTGGTCAGCTCATCCTAGACCTCCTTAGCCGTCTTTAAGTTCATCAGCCTTGTTGACTCCTCAAAAGGCACCGTATGTAAGATGATGTTTCTGGCCACATTGTCCAATCCCACCATTTTGATCTCATCATTGGTCATGTCCTTCCTCTCCTTAGGAACCTGTACGCCAATGTCAAGATGCTCATACCCCAGTCCTCTGACATTAGGGATGGTGATCTTGATAGGTCCTTCCTTGATAACACCCGGCATCTGGTCATGGATGGCTTCTAGATGTGCCTCAAGTCTGAACTTCCAGTAGACAAAGTTAGAAACGGAGAATTCAGGTAACGAAGCTTCAAGTCTCCTCGAAGTCATGATGATGCAAGTTTTATGAAAAGCAAACTCAGTCAGTGACCACCAACAGTTTCACCTCTGAAACTATTAGTATTCAAAGTCAGTGGTCTTTTGAACCACTGCTTTGATACCACTTGTTGGTCCCGGTTCAAGACTGAGGGATACGTGTATGGGGGGGAATACACGTATACAAATTTTTTTCACTTTCAAACTGACTGAGTCCCCTTGCTCAGAGTGATAAAGAACCCAGGGTTAATAACACACCTACTGACTGCACTGAATGCTGGTCAGTTGACAAACTATCAACTTGAGTTCAGTGCGGAAATGCGTGAGCCCTGAAAGATTATAGTCTTGTTAATGTTTGCTTTCTGAAAACTTGATTACTCTTTTCTGAAATAGTGATTAGTAGGGCAGTGTTCAGGTTGATGATCAGGTTGATTGGTTCAAGCTCGATAAAACTAATGCAATGAATGACTTAAACAGATAAGCAGTTAAGAACAATATCAAAGTCAAAAGAACACAGGGAGTTTAACGTGGTTCAGAGACTCAAGCTCCTACGTCTGTTGGGAAAATAGGGGTGCCGGAATCTATTCGGGATGAAATTTAAATACGAATTTAAATACAATTATTACTAGCATGAATTAATCCTAATTAATTCAAATAATAATTCCAACAACTAATTATCATCATGCATGTTAAATTAATTTCACATATTTAACTAGGCAGAATTAAACAAGTAAATATGCGATTAACGTACCTCTCGTAGTATTGGCCTTTGGATATACGGGACACTTGTAATCTCGTTCTATCAACCCAAAGTCTTCTCAAGTATTTCCCTTTTCACCTCACTTGATCGCCGGTGGGAGACGCTTTCAAGCAATTTAATAAACTAAGGAGAAAGAAAAATATCTATGCTTCTTGATTTTTCCAACACATGGAATTATGTACTTGGGGATGAAATAATCATCCCCTATTTATAATAATAGGTGGCCGAAAATTTTCAATATTTTATGGGCAAGAGAAAATCTTTTCTTAGTCTCTAAGAAATCTTGAATATATCCCATATATTCTTTTCTCCATAATAAAATATTCCACAAAAATCTCACCCTATTATTAAACATGTAATTTTCGAAAATATCAAGAGTAGAATCCAAGATTTGGATCTTCTTGAATATATGAGATAATCTTGTATTCCAAGAATACTTATCTTCCATAATATATTTTCAAGAAAATCAACAAAATCTTTTCTCTCTTAATTTAACTATTTTCGAAAAATACAAAGGAAAATCAACATTAATATATTCTTTTTATTTTAATCACCTTATCATTATTGGGCTACTTAATGGGCTACTTGAGGGGCCTTAAGGAGAATTAAGATTGGACCTCCTAATGGACTTCTGAATTTCAATATTGAGCCCCAATATAATTCAATCCATTAATATTAATTATTACCACTAATAAATTAATATTGCACTATCCATGTTAATCCATATTACGATAATATGGGCTCCCGGTTATTATTTCCCGCGTTTAAGATTATCAAGTCCATTAATTAATTAAGCTTCTGAATAGCTCTAAATTAATTAACATCTTTCACCTTGGAGTAAAGACAGCTCAACATTATTATTCGTACCGAAGAAACTACTTCTTCACTTGCAAGAATTGGTACAGTAAAACTTCTGAGCCCACCAAGGGGACTAATCACACGAGCCGTACTCGCACGCGTTTCTCCGTATTAAATCTTAGCAACCGTCGTATGATTAATATTACTGCCCAAGACACAAAGTTCGAAGTCGCAATGATTCTCACCCAACATGAATCAAAGCAGTAACTATTAAGCACACACGGTCCTATTTAAGTGACGGAGATTAAGAAATCAACAACCACTGAGGTCTAATTCTTCACTTTTCAGAACAGAAGAATTTCTCCTCGCTGTAGGACCTCTTCAACACATACTAAATGTGCTAGTGCAATCTCTTAGTCAAGACAGACCAATCTGAGCCTTACACATCGACCTTTCACGGTGGATTGTTCAATTCCACCTAGGTCGTGAAAATGTACGTTTAGTTACAAGTAAACTGTTAATGTTGTCTTCCGTGATCGGGTATCACCACATTAACTACAATGTAACATGTACTATATATTGAACGGTTTGCAATAGAAATTCAACATTCAATCATAACTAAAGCAAATGCGATAAAAGAATTATTCTCATAAAACGAGTGTTTGATACACGAGTTATACAAAGTAAAAGCATACTTTCACGTATAACTCCAACAATCTCCCACTTATACTTAAAGTCTGCTTTTAGTATACATCACGCATGTCTTAGTGTAGTAGCTCTACGTGACATCTCATGTCAACCTACACAAACCTAATAATTCCTCCCACTTATACTTAAAGCAGATTGGCAATAGTCTTGACTCCCATTCCATCCACATTTCTCTCGAATGTACTCTGAGGCAGACCCTTTGTGAATGGATATACTAGGTTGTCCTCCGACATTTATCTTTGCCACCTCTTTATCTCCTCTCTTAACGATTTCTCGTATAAGACGGTGTTTTCTTTCAATGTGTTTGCTGGCCTTGTGGGCTCTCGGTTCCCTTGAATTTGCAACTGCTCCGACATTGTCACAAAAGACAGTTATCTTGTCGGGCAAATTCGGAACAGCGTCCAAGTCCACTAAGAAGTACTTAAGCCAAACCGCTTCTTTCGCTGCTTCACAAGCAGTTACTTATTCGGCTTTCATGGTCGAATCGGCGATGCATTTCTGCTAATCGCTTCTCCATATCATGGCTCCTTCTCCCATGCAAAGCACACTACCCGAGGTAGATATTTTGGAGTCTATGCCTGATTGGAAATTTGAGTCTGTGTATCCCATGGGAATTAGATTGTCTGATTGTTAAATCAGCATTCCATACCAAGTTCTTTTCAGAAACTAAAGAACGCATTTAATTGCAATCTAATGTGCTTTCTCGGGGTTACTTTGATATCTTGCCATCATGCCCACGGCAAAGAAGATATCCGGTCTCGTACACAACATTGCATACATAAGACTTCCTACGTCCGAAACGTACGGAACGTCTTTCATGTCATCTATCTCCACTTGCGTCTTAGGGCATATTTCTTTGGATAGATGGATTCCGTGCCTAGAAGGTACAAAACCTTTCTTGGAATCTTGCACGCTGATATGCTTCAAAACAGTGGCTTTGTATGAAACTTGCGATAAGCCCAACATCTTCCTCTTGCGATCTCGAGTGAACTTGATCCCAAGGATGTGACCGGCTTTTCCCTAAGTCCTTCATATCAAACTGATTTGACAGCCATACCCTTACGTCTGACAATACCTTTACATTGTTTCCAATGAGCAGAATATCGTCTACGTATAATACTAAGAATACCACCGCAATTCTGTCACATCTTTTGTACACACAACTTTCGAACTTGTTTTGATCACAAACCCATAAGACTTAATTAATTGATCAAAACACTGGTTCCAAGTACGCGATGCTTGCTTAAGTCCATAAATGGATCTCTTAAGCTTGCATACGAGGTGCTCTTGGCCTTTTTCAACGAAACCTTTGGGCTGTTGCATATAGATCCCATCAAGACTTCCGTTAAGGAAAGCTGTCTTGACATCCATTTGCCAGATCTCGTAATCTAAGTGCGCAGCGATCGACAAGAGAATACGGATGGACTTAAGCATAGCTATAGGCCACAGGCCACAAGCCTTGCTTTGAAGGTCTCTACCCTTCCGTCCGGTCCTCTTTTCCTCTTGTACACCCACTTGCATCCAATGGGCTCTACCCCATTAGGTGGATCAACCAACTCCCACACTTGATTATAATCCATCGAACCCACCTCGGTTTCCATTGCGGTTTGCCACACTTCCGCGTCTTTGTCTTGGATTATCTCGTCGTACGTTCATGGGTCTGATTCATCGCCGGGAATCAAATCCAAAGATTCTCCAATTCCCATGAATCTCTCGGGTTGCTTTGCAATCCTCCCACTACGACGGGGTTCCGGTTGTGAAGGTATGACGTGTGGTATATCATCTTGTATACTTGGTATAGGAGTTTGCCCTCTTAACTCGTCTAAGGTAATCTCACTTTTTGGCTTTCTTTTGTTCATATAGTCTTCCTCCAAGAATTTAAAGTGCGAACTAATCACGGTCTTTTAATCCTTGAGACTATAGAACATACACCCTTTCGTTCCCATGGGATATCCTATAAACAACCTTAATTCCGAACATGGATCCAATTTACCGGCTTCCTTGTCTAGCACGTATGCCGGACAACCCCAAATCTGCAAGTGTCTTAGACTGGGCTTGCGCCCCGGTCCACAATTCCATTGGGATTTTAGGAACCGATTTGGATGGCACCAAGTTTAGAATGTAAGTCATTGTTTCCAAGGCGTTACCCCAAAACGACTTGGGTAAATCCGAATAACTCATCATGGATATGACTATTTCTAAAAGAGTCTGGCTCCTTCGTTCCGCCACACCGTTCTATTGAGGGGTTCCCGATGTGGTCAACAGGGATACAATCCCTTCTTCCGATAGGTAGTTCAAGAATTCATTGCTAAGGTATTCGCTTCCACGAACAAATCGTAGAGACTTGATACTTCTTTCCCTATGCATCATAAGGTAGATGTATCCGTATCTTGAGTAATCATCAAATTACTCATACATCTTCTTGCTATGATCATCATTGAACCACACATATCGGTATGAACGAGTTCTAACACTTCCGTAGTTCTATTCCCCTTGGCTCCAAATGCCCTCTTGGTCATTTTACCCTCTAAACAGGATTCACAAGTTGGAAACGGTTTGACTTGGAATGATTCCAAGGATCCGTCTTTCACCAATCTCTCTATCCACTTTAGATTAATATGACCTAGTCTAAGATGCCATAGAAGTGTTTCGTTCATCTCCGAAGAACGCTTTCTTTTATTACTCGAAATAATCGATGTGTTATTAGATTCAATTTTGTGAGTGGTGTGCCCAAATAATGGTATAAAGATCATCCATTAAAGTTCCGGAACGGATAAACTCATCGTTTCAAGCAATAATAACATTCTTATTAAAAGAAACTGAGTATCTATTCAAACAGTTTAGAAACTGAAGGTTGAGTTCTTTCTAGACTAGGAACATGAGGAACGTCTCTCAAGACCATAACTCTATCTTCACAAGATAGGCGCACTTCTCCCACTGCTTCAGCTGCCACTCTCGTAGCATTGCCCGATGTGATGGGGTTCTCACTTCCGTTAAGTCGTCGGGTTAGCTTAAACCCATGAAACAAATGGGATCAGTAGCTCTCGTATCCACTATCCACGAATAGACAGCATACGCCACTTCACAAGTTTCGACGACTAAGGTGTGTGAATTACCTAACTTTCCTAGCCTCTTAGGCTTGGAACAGGCAGACCTCCATTGTCCTCTCTCACCGCAACTAAAACACTTCCCCTTCGATGCTTGCCTTTGCATTTGCCTTTCGCAACAATTTGATTTGCTTGGATCCGGCCTTTGGTTCTCTTCCTCTTTTTCCCTCCCTTGGGACCAAAAGAGGTAGACGAACCATTAGCCACCATAGCACTAGACTGGTGCTCCATTATCACCTCTACCGAAACTAAAGCTTGCAAGAGCTCGGGCAAACGACTTGTCCGTTCATTCATCTGACAGTTCAGATGAAACTACTCAAAGCTTCTCGGTAGGGAATGGTATATGAAATCAATCAAAATCCGCACCAAGTACTTCCAACTTGTTAAGGTATGCCATTATCTCGAGAACGTGCTCCCTCACGGGCGTTCCTTCCACCATTTCCAACTTGACCGAGTCATGTTTGGTGAACTGATTAGTCATGGGATTCTGATGTGAAAACATCTCTTCAAGGTGTTCCATGATTTCAACAGCGGATACAATGTCTTCATGAACGCGCCTCAAATCCTCAGACAGAAATGTCAAGATGATGCACTTCATTCATTGTCACGCTTCCGATCATAAACTGCCTCTTCCCATTGCTTGACTTATCATTAGGCTTGCCGGGTATATTAACATAAATAACCCAATTGTGTTTTCGTGCAGTAAGGACAAATTTAAAAAAACATTTCCAATCGATATAATTCTCTCCAAAAAGTTTATTAACTTTAAGTATATTAAACAGTGGATTAAAAGGTTGCGACATGATGAAATGAGAATAAAACATACATTCATATCAATATCTAGAAAAATATGAAATTATCACATAATTCGATCACATCAATTATATTGAAACCTTAAAACAATATAATCATGCATCAGCCAACATCTCGAACAATTTAAATGCGCCACGAGGGGTGGTCTATACATTTAAATACATTCAAGCGGATCACAAACTTAAAAGTTACAAATCCTTAATTCAAAATTAATAGTTGGCTCCCACTTTGACCACATAGAAATTGACAGGGACTCCGAGGGGAGTAAGTTAATATCAATTTCCTATGCCTAAGTAATAACCATAATTAAATACAGGATTATTATTTTGCTTTGAGCAAGCCACTCGTGGTGAGGGTCAATACCGCCACTAGTAATAATCCACAATCATCCTTTCGGAATTTATTCATGTGAAATCCGTTCTTTTGGCCGATCCGAGGGGGAAATGTATTCCAAAAGAACTTCACAAATAAATAAATTATGGAGGCCAAAATAATCCAATTTTAATATCCGGAATAAAATTGCGATTATAAAAACATACTTAGTAATTTTCGAAAGTAAGGTTTTTCTTGGACAATTAAATTCATGCAAACACATATTAACAAATAATAAAAATTGCACGAAATAAAACATCCATCAAAACAAAATTAAACACATTGGAGCACTCAATTCCAATTGTCACGGTTTAATTTCTTCACGTCATGATGCGAAAAATCGTCCTTGTTGCTTTCCGACGTTCGTCTCGACGTGCTCCCACTCGAACAGCAACACTTCTTCAAAAACAGCATCGTTTGGGGTTCGGGACGACGTTTAAAATCACACGGAAAAAACACGAACCAAAAAAATTCCACGGTCTGAGATACAGTGTGCGTTGGCCCACGAAGTGGGCCCGCGCGCTTCCCGGCCCGAGAAGCGCCGAAACGCTGCCCGAGGTGCGCCGAAGCGCAGCCCCGAGGCGCACCCGAGGCGCTACACGGAGGCGCGCCGAGGCGCACCCGAGGCACGCGCACGCGTGCGCGCGGCGCCGTGCCCCCGTTGCGCACGGCGTGCGCCGTGCACCCCCGTGCGCCGTTTTTTTCGCCGTTCGTCCTCGTTTTCTTCACCCCTTGCATGATTTTACGTCCATACACGCGCCACGCTTGTATGCGTCGACCGGGTACGCCGTTTTTAATTCTTCGTTCTTCGTCACGATCCGGTTACAATTTATTTTTACAAAAAAAAAATACTAGATCTAGACTAGTCTATTACAATGATCGAATCAAAATAAAAACAACTAATCTACTCGTGGATTTTCTCACGAGAAAAACGAATTCGAACGAATCGAATTAAAAAACAATTAATTCACACGCATGAAATTAACAACATTAAAACCATGACAATTGGATACCTGCAAAAAAGATCTAACAATTCTACTATCCAATTTCAATTTAATGTTCTAACAATTTAAATTCCAATTTAAAATTCAGAGCCCGAAACCGTGGCTCTGATACCAGTTGTTGGGAAAATAGGGGTGCCCGGAATCTATTCGGGATGAAATTTAAATACGAATTTAAATACAATTATTACTAGCATGAATTAATCCTAATTAATTCAAATAATAATTCCAACAACTAATTATCATCATGCATGTTAAATTAATTTCACATATTTAACTAGGCAGAATTAAACAAGTAAATATGCGATTAACGTACCTCTCGTAGTATTGGCCTTTGGATATACGGGACACTTGTAATCTCGTTCTATCAACCCAAAGCCTTCTCAAGTATTTCCCTTTTCACCTCACTTGATCGCCGGTGGGAGACGCTTTCAAGCAATTTAATAAACTAAGGAGAAAGAAAAATATCTATGCTTCTTGATTTTTCCAACACATGGAATTATGTACTTGGGGATGAAATAATCATCCCCTATTTATAATAATAGGTGGCCGAAAATTTTCAATATTTTATGGGCAAGAGAAAATCTTTTCTTAGTCTCTAAGAAATCTTGAATATATCCCATATATTCTTTTCTCCATAATAAAATATTCCACAAAAATCTCACCCTATTATTAAACATGTAATTTTCGAAAATATCAAGAGTAGAATCCAAGATTTGGATCTTCTTGAATATATGAGATAATCTTGTATTCCAAGAATACTTATCTTCCATAATATCTTTTCAAGAAAATCAACAAAATCTTTTCTCTCTTAATTTAACTATTTTCGAAAAATACAAAGAAAAATCAGCATTAATATATTCTTTTTATTTTAATCACCTTATCATTATTGGGCTACTTAATGGGCTACTTGAGGGGCCTTAAGGAGAATTAAGATTGGACCTCCTAATGGACTTCTGAATTTCAATATTGAGCCCCAATATAATTCAATCCATTAATATTAATTATTACCACTAATAAATTAATATTGCACTATCCATCTTAATCCATATTACGATAATATGGGCTCCCGGTTATTATTTCCCGCGTTTAAGATTATCAAGTCCATTAATTAATTAAGCTTCTGAATAGCTCTAAATTAATTAACGTCTTTCACCTTGGAGTAAAGACAGCTCAACATTATTATTCGTACCGAAGAAACTACTTCTTCACTTGCAAGATTTGGTACAATAAAACTTCTGAGCCCACCAAGGGGACTAATCACACGAGCCGTACTCGCACGCGTTTCTCCGTATTAAATCTTAGCAACCGTCGTATGATTAATATTACTGCCCAAGACACAAAGTTCGAAGTCGCAATGATTCTCACCCAACATGAATTAAAGCAGTAACTATTAAGCACACACGGTCCTATTTAAGTGATGGAGATTAAGAAATCAACAACCACTGAGGTCTAATTCTTCAACTTTCAGAACAGAAGAATTTCTCCTCGCTGTAGGACCTCTTCAACACATACTAAATGTGCTAGTGCAATCTCTTAGTCAAGACAGACCAATCTGAGCCTTACACATCGACCTTTCACGGTGGATTGTTCAATTCCACCTAGGTCGTGAAAATGTACGTTTAGTTACAAGTAAACTGTTAATGTTGTCTTCCGTGATCGGGTATCACCACATTAACTACAATGTAACATGTACTATATATTGAACGGTTTGCAATAGAAATTCAACATTCAATCATAACTAAAGCAAATGCGATAAAAGAATTATTCTCATAAAACGAGTGTTTGATACACGAGTTATACAAAGTAAAAGCATACTTTCACGTATAACTCCAACAACGTCCACGATCCTGATTGAACGGGATAATCCACTACTTGGGATTAGCTTGTTTTTAACGTGCCAAGGTGCACCAAGATCAGCTAACCTCACTGACCTATACAAACTCCTTCCTAACTTCACTAAACAACTTCAACCAACAAACCTGGCTATAGGGTTTTGATTTTAGTTTGGATTCCAACTAAGGTATGATTATCCTTACAAGACAAGGCTATGCTAAGGATGGATAATCACTCCAAGCTTAAGAATATATCTATTACGCTCAGTGGAATACAGAATACTCTCACTAATCTAAGAAACACTTGGGAAATTTATCTGGTTTCGGGTGCTTCTTTTAGAATGCTGAATGCTTGAATGGTTGAGAGCTTGAGTAATTTCTGGCTTGGAAATTTCCCGTAACCTTGAATGGGTTCAAGGCCTTCTGTATTTATAGATGGATTTGAAAACTATCCGTTGGAAGAGATAGCCTTCTAGTCATCCTCGTAGGGTTGTTCAATGGACATATATCCCATGCAGCAGCCGTCCTTGCATGGATTAGGTAATTGCATTAAATGCTCCATTTAATGCTTGCCCGTTGAAAAGTGCAGTCTGAACATAGTCTTCATGACAGGTCCGTACGTGCGTGTCCTTCTTGGATTGGTCCACGTCATTAGGTTTGTGAGAATGTCAGAACTCATTCCTGGGCTTCAGGCTTGTCTTATTAAGTTCTTTTTGTCTCGAGCACAATGGTCTTGTCCTGACGCTGACATTCCTTCTGCATTGCTTGGCCCTACTCCAAGTCTTTCCCATTACTCAATATCATCCTGTTCCCTTCAGGACTAAGTTAGTAATGACCTCAGGGTCATACTCTTCATCACTGAGACTTACTCAGCCAGCTTAGAAAGACTGCCGTAAGTTCAAGATGGTGCTCTTTGTCTTGATTGACATCAGTGAGTGCTCCTCTCACTGAGTACCTGTGAAGTGTAAAATGACTAAGTGTAACAACCTAAACAAGACTAGCCTAACTAAGACATTCTAAGGCAAATAATCTTTTCAGGGGCTTTGGGATCTTAATCAAAACTGACAATGTCCCAACAATCGCAATATTTTGGATCATGAGTTCCTTTGCTTCCTTCTCATCCTCAAGTGGTGGGGGTCTCAACTTCTTCTCACATTTATCTGGAGGAGTCTTACTAAGCAATTTCTTGAGTTTGGACTTTTTCTTCTCAACTCCTCCTTTCTCTTCTCCTTTGGCCACATCTACCATTTTCAATTCCGAACTCTCTTCCTCAATAGGGTACTTCATGGCCTCGTATAGGGAAATCTTCACCTCTTAATCATCAACTTTCAACGTGATCTTCCCATTCGCCACATCTAACACCAACACGACCGTAGCTAAGAAAGGTCTTCCCAAGATCAAAGGAACGCGCTCATCCTCCTCCATGTCAAGCACCACAAAATCAGCTGGAAATATATGATCTTCAACTTTCACGAGGACGTCTTCAACTACACCTTGAGGTCGAGTAATAGACCGGTCAGCGAGTTGAAGCGTCATCATTGTCGACTAAAGTTCTCCACCTTCCAACTTCTTAAATAACGATAATGGCATCAGATTAATGCTCGCTCCAAGATCACACAATGCTCCCTTCTTGACTCCATTCCCGATATCACATAAGATAGTGAAACTTCCGGGATCTTTCAACTTCGGAGGAAGCGCTTTGTGCACTAATGCACTCACCTCATGGTTTAGCTGCACAAGGCTCATCGACTCTACGTCTCTTCGCTATCAAGTCCTTCAGGAACTTGGTGTAGTTAGGCATCTGTTCTAAAGCATCATAAAAAGGAATGTTAATATGTAGCTTTTTAAATACATCAAGGAATTTAGCAAACTTCTCATCTAGTTTCTTCTTCATAAACCGTTGTGGATATGGAATGGATATCACCGATTTGGGTACCCCCCATTCATCTCTCTCAGTCTCTTTTACATTCTTCCTTGCTTCATTTGCCTTCTTCCACTTTGGAACTCTCTCTATCTCCTCAATGTCTTCCTCTTCAGGCTCTTTGCTCTTTTGAGTGCCTTCACCCTCAACCCCTTTCTCAACTCCTATTTCCTCAATCTCATCTATGTCTGTCTTATGTTCTTGTACCTCCATCTCAATCTCTCTTTGGGGCGTCTCTGAGTCAGCAGGCATCTCAGGACCATCATATTTGGTTCCACTTCTTAACTGGATCTTCTTGCATTGCTCTTTCAGGTTCCCCTCTGGCATAGAAGGATATTTCCCAAGCTCTCTACCCAATGATTTTGCGATATGGCTAATATGATACTACATCGAAGTGAACCGCCTACTGTTCTCTTGCTGAATTCCATTCAGCTCCATATCCCTCTTCTGGAGATCTTGATCACGCTGATCATTCTTCTTACTCATCTCTTTCACATCATACTCCAAAGAGGATAGCCTCTTACTACCTTCTTCTACCTTGTGAAGAATGGCACATAATATCTCATCAGTGGTAGCACCTCCTTCTCCTCCGGTGAGTTTTGAGCCAGGGTCAACATTTGGAGGTACAGTTATCCCCGCTCTCGGATTGCTATAAGAGAAATTTTCATTCTTCCTCCCTTGATTCTGAGGAGGTTGTTGGCCTCCTTGATACCCCTGAGTATTCCTCCATTGATTCTGAGGAGGTTGTGGACCCGGTGGTACAAACGGTTGACTATAAGTTGGTCGCCCCTGATAATTTCCACCTTGATAGCCATTCTGATTATAATTAGGCCCTCCCATATAGTTGACCTCCTCATGCTGGCTTGCTGACTGATCCACTTTCTCACTCAATACAGTATTCCCTCTAGCCAGATTTTGCCTAATCTCGAGGTTGCTTATCTTTTCCATCATCGCCATCAACAGCTTCATTGTTCCCTCACTCTCCTCCAACTGATATGTTCTCTGAAATTTTGGGTCCTCATTCTATTGCCCGGCATTTTTGACAATGTTATCAACGATCTCTCTACACCTAGTTGCACCATAATTCAAGAATGCTCCACTAGCACATGCATCAAGGTGGGTTTGACCTGCCTTGCTGGCTCCACAGTAGAAGAAAGCCATGATGTTCCCTTCGTTGTATCCGTGCTGCGTGCACTTAATGAGCATATTAGAGTATCTCTCTCAAGCCTGACGTAAGTCCTCTCCTGGCTTCTGCTGGAAAGACGAGATCTCTATCCTTGCTTTGATCGTTCTAGACGGAGGGTAGAATCGCTCGAGGAACAGATGCTCGAACTCGGCCCATGTGGTTACACCTCCCCGTGGGAGCGTGTTATCATACCACTCCTTTGTTATTCCATTTAAAGAGATCGGGAACAACCTGAGCCTCTTGGCGTCTTCAGATATGTCGTTATAGTTAAAAGTTGAGGCAATCATCAGAAAATTCCTCAAATGAGTATGAGGATTCTCCTTCCCGACCTCCCACTTGAATTGATTCTCAGTAAGTATATTCAGGATTTCTGGGGAGATAGAGAAGTTGTTTGCCTCTACTGGAGGCAATGCTACTCCATCGTAATACCGTTGCGGTTGTGCCGCAAACCTTCCTCGGATCGCTATATCATGATAAGCATTCTGAGGAACATGCTGAGGATAGACGGGTGGTAGAGGTACTTGCGGAACTGGAGGTTGGTTATAAGCAGGAGGTGGAGGATAAGGGTATGGGTGATAAGGATATGGTGGGTATGGATAAGGATAAGGTGGGTTGTTTTGTGGGTAGATAGGATTGTTGAACGGGATGTTCGGGTTATTGCTCTAGCTTTGGTTTTGAGTTTGAGTTTGTGCAAAGTTGTTTTGGTTTTGCGGGTTCGGGCGTTGGTTCTGAGTTTCCCCTATGGGTATCTGCTGGTTACTGATGTTTCCATCAACTCCATCCACCCGTTCCACTATAGCATTGTACTCTGCAGCAGCTTTGTCTAAATCCCCAATTCCATCCAGATTCATGTTGTCTTTCTCTCCACCGGCAGTATTAATCCTTCTTAAGAAGGCTCGGTTTTTTCTTGCTATTGTCTTAGGATCTAGTTGTGTTCTCTCCTCGCTCGTATCTCCTTGCGAGCGTGTTTTCATAAACCTGAAACACTAACAGAAGAATCAAAACGCAACTGTCGAACAAGTAAGAATTAAATAAAAAAATAAAGCACTCACTACAAATTACTAAGCTGTCTCCAAGTCCTACTCAATGGACATACATCGACATCCCCGACAACGGTGCCATTGACTTAAACTGAACTTTTCTAGCTTTCACTAGAAGTTACCCCGCAAGCTTACGGGTTCACTGTAGTATCAGCAAGTATAGAGACCAAGTATATCGTACCTCGGGATGGGTTGTATGCGAATAGAGCCCTGGGGATCTACGCATCGTAATTAATATGAGTGGATGTTTTTGGCTTTTTGAGAATTATAAAATCTAAACTATATTACTCTACGTATGCAAAAGAAAGAATAAAATTAACTATCTAAGGTTTTGTTTCAAATAAAAGATGGTGATGCTCAGGATAGGAATTCCTACGTATACTAACGGAGTTGGTACATAATCAAAATAACAGTGATGTGCAAGAAATAATCCTAAGTATAAGATTGAAAGACTAAAAGCTCAAGAATTAAACCCTAATACTTTGTCCTATCAATCGACTTCACTAACCCAATAATCTAGTTAATGGCTTTTGCTTAATTAATGAGACCATAATTCAACTAAGGTGATGTGGTCGTCCTCCCTAGATAAACAGGTTGATGAATAATCCCCTTTTAAACCCCATCGTTAAGCCTATTAGTTATTAGAGAGTGATAAGATCGTCCTCTCTCTAACAATGTTCGTACTAAATTCAAAGATAATTCTAGGATTTATTTTAAGCATTCATTAATCAAGAGAATTAAAACTAAACATCACAAGTTACCCTAATTATGTACCAACGTCATACTTCTACGAGTTCATCCTACCCCAAGCATACAAGGGTTTTAGCCTAGCATGGTTTTAACGATAGCAAAAACGATTAAACAAGCAACGAACATAAACATGATTAATCTAGTAGAAAAACTCAAGAACATAAACAAGGGTTTAAGAAAGAATTAAAGTCTGAGAATAAAATTGAATTAAAGAGAAAATATGAAGTCTCAAGTGTCAAGTATTGAAGAACAAAAGATGAAAATAACAAAATCCAAATCTAACTATGAATTCGTAATGTAAAAACCTCGATCAAAAGTAAAATATGCTTGCTCCAACTCTTGGTACTTCTCTCTCTCTAAAATCTATCTCTATGTGTGAAGTGGTGTCCAAAAACGTGTTCGGAAGGGGTATAAATAGGCAACGGATCGAGTCAGGAATTAATGGGCCAAAATGCGTCTGCTCGAGTACTAAGTACTCGAGCAAGTTCAACTCGAGTGCACCAAACTTCCAGAATGCCAAAAGTACTCGACCACATGAGCTCGAGTACTTAGTACTCGACTTGATCCAGCTCGAGCACAGTACTCGAGTACTCAGTACTCGACCCAGCATCACTCGAGCACAGTACTCGAGTGCTCGAGTACTATGTACTCGAGTTCTTTTCGCTTGAGTACTCCAATGATACTTTTGCTCCCTCGAACTAATACTTTTCGTATTTCTTTCATATCTTTTCATCCAGGCATCCGTTTGAGTCGATTCAAAGTCCTACGAACTTCATTTTTCGCCCTCTATCCATCTATGAGCATCAAAGAGGCAAATTTATTAGTTCATGAAAATAGTACTCAATTGACTCTAAATACTCATCGAAATCAGTCAAAACACGGCAATTCGAGCTATAAAATCTAACAATTTCATGCCTAATCAATGCCTAGGGAAGAACACCGATCAGGTGGGCTTAACACCTTGATCTTAGATCAAACGTTCTTTTGATGAAGAACTTAATGAACTTTTGTAGAGAAACATCAATAAGATGGGTTGAATACCTTGATCTCAAATAAAACGTAGTAGTTGTTTATTAAGAACTTGATGAACTTTCACGAAGAAACTTAAAAACAACTTAGGATCACTAGACTCGATCTGTTGAACTTACAAATCCAGTGTATTCAATAGTTTTATGTGTTGAATGAATGAATTAAGAGCTCTACTTATAATAGTGAATGTATATTTTCATTCTCCACGCTGCCACATGTTATATCCTGGTTGGTTGTTGCCAATTTGATTGACTTTTTTTTTTATCGGTAAATGTTAGTTGTTAGTAGTTGGATTAGTTCACCTAGTCTCCATACACTCCTAAAAATCTCCAAGCCTACCTTATAACTCCCTCCCAATTCGTTCCCAAAGGGAATCGAACCCAGGTCACTCACTAGAGTGAGGAACCCGGTGGCCAGGTGGGCTAAGCCACCTGGTTGCCAATTTGATTGACTTAATTTGAAAAATCAATTCGATTTGATTTATTCTCTTTATTTCCTTTCATTTTTTCGAGATATTATTTGATATCTCTTAATAAATGTCAAATCGATTATTTTCTTACCAAATACGACTATTTGGATATTCGTGAAAGTTGGTTGGTTCGTCCTGTGGGTATTAAATACTTCCTCCATCTGTCAAATCTATTCTCATTTGTCTTTTTAGTGCGTCTCTCAAATCGATTCACATATTCTTTTTTAGAAAATATTATTTTACTATCACATAACACTCACAAACAATCACTTTATTCATTAATGGACACCATAATATTCTTACTTTATCTCATTTTTCTTAAAATCCCCGCCCATTTTCAATAGGAATAGATCTAGGGATGGAGAGTGTATCATTTATTTAATTATTTAACTTAAAATTTAATTAAAATTCTCAAAATACAAATAGTAAGCAACTTGATTTTTAATATTTATTCACATATCATGTTTGATAGAACACAATTTTTATTGTGCTTACATTATCATTGAATTTGAGTTAGTTATATATGTTGATTATCTTTATCAAACGAATTCAAACAAATATTATTTAATCTGAGTCTTAATTATTCGTCAAATGATTTGGTTTGATTACATAATATTAATTGTGTTGTGGACAATTAACTCTTGCTTTTTTTTTTTTTTTTTCCATCTCCTCATCCTAATATTTGGATTGAAAATAATTCCCCCTTTTAGTTTAGAGCAAATAGCTCTCATAGACATTGCTAATTGATTAATACCCCATCCGCTTGAAACTACTCTTATAAGTAGAAAATGATACATTTTTTAAGAAGAAAAAAAGTGAGTGAATATTTTTGAATTAATGAGGAGTATTTTATTAACTTTATGAGTGTGTGCTATTTTTTTTAAGTGTGAAAGTATTATGAGAAATATATAGGATAATATAATATCAAACTACTTTTTATAATTTGGTACAAAATAAATAAACAGATGCATAAAAAAAATTGAATATAAATATATATTTTTTGCACTATCTTATAAATAATAGTTTGGAATTGTATCATTTTGTAAACATGCCAAGTGTTATTAGGACGTCCAGAACTGTGGATAACTTTTGCTTTGCTTAGAAAAAAAATTTAAATGTAGCAGAAGAACCTTGGTGATATCATCCACAGCGAAACCATTTAAAATTATTCCTGTGGGCATGTAATCCAATAAGTTATGGACAAAGACAAACATTAATTAAATAGCCAGGCAAGTGGGGATTACTTTAATATCACATTATATAATAGTAGTAGTCATATTGAATATAATCATGTGTTTCATGTGAACTATTTATTATTTTAATGATGTGTCTAGTCCTATGTCGCATGACCCGCATATTTTGTCTTTAACATTTTTTTTATTTTTTTATGTTCTCTGCTTTAGTTCTAAGCAAAGTGTTAAAAATTTGCACATTATGAATGATATGACAGAAAATTTATTTATGGAAGTAAAAAACAGATACCTAGACAGTTAATTATTGTGTAAAATTGTAAATGGCTCAAGTTCTTTGAATGGAGGGCGATGGCCAAGTTTTTGCCTGTGTTGTACACAACTATCTTGTACAGTATAATTAATTGATTCTATCCCCACAAAATTAAATATTCACTTCATTTCAAAATAAGTATTGACTTCACTTCAAAATAACCACTCCCTCCGTCCACGAGTAAGTTTCCCACTTCTTTTTGTTGAATGGTTTAAGAAAGTGTATTTGTTTATTAATATATGGTGGACCACATGTTGACTTTTAGGATAAAGTAATTAATAGTGTTGAAAAATAAAGTGAATGAGTGGCATTTTTGTAATATTGTGTGAATTTGAAGGTTAAAGTTTATATATAATAGAGTGTTGTTATTTCCATTTATGGAATGAGAAACTTACTCGTGGACGACCCGAAAAGGAAAGTGAGAAGTTTACTCATGGACGGAGGGAGTATTATTTTAAATTTCTTCACATATATTAAGACATTTAACTTTTGTCATAATTATCTCAATATAAAAATTAATTTTTGAAAAATATTAATTTTATTAGTCCAAAAAAACTATATATAGACTATTTTATATGCATTGAAAAATGTTTAAAAGGTTAAAATGACACTTATTAAGTAAAAATGAATGCTAAAATGATATTTATTTTGAAATGGAGGAAGTACGTGATAAAACCAATTGGTTCAATCATGTATTTGTGCTGCACAAGAGGATCTTGTACATCACATGATCCAAATCTCAAGTTTTCATATATTCTACTTTCCCTGATTATAGTTGGGGTTTTAATATAAATTTTTGTATGCACTCAAGTGCATAGTAGACATTGAATTTTTATTTTTATTTTTATTTTAAATCGGTTTAATTTTTTAAAACTTATCAAGTAAATTGAACTTTGAAAGTTAATATTAATTTAAAATTAGATTTAAAATTCAAGTGCTTGTTATGCACTAGAGTATACACAATGAATCACTGTTGTTAATAATAATATTGTATCTCATAAATAATAGTGTTATATTTGAAACTGTCATAGCATGACTAAAACGATTTAATTGTTGTAGCACATCATATGGGGTGAACATAAACATAAAAAAATAAAATCTCAATATTATTCATTGATCCAACAAAATATATAAAAAAAAATTAAAAAGAAAAAATCACATTTATTTAGAAGTGTTGATGACCTTTTCTAATCGGTGGTGATTAGTGGCTGTTTTCTCAAGCTAAGATCATCAAACAAATACTAAGATCATGATATATAGTTGAATATAGTGCAAGAAATGAATTTGCAAGAGTTTGGCAACTTTTTTATTATGGGAAAAACCTCTTCTCCTTCATGCAAATGAAGGGGTATTTATAAGCATACAAAGAGGCTAGGTGTCACCATCTTGATGGCTTAGCCATTGAGATTTTGCCAAGTGTTATGACTTTTGTACAACAACTAATCTATTGCCCAATGAATGGGTGTCAAGTGTAAAGAAACATTGACTATTTCTAAAGTTAGTGACTCTTGACATTCCCAATGTTGTACTTGGTCTTTGAAACCACTCAGCTACTCTCCTTGGTGCCCAGCTACTCGTCTGTATGTCTTCGTTGGGTGTTGGAAACCCTTATAATCCAAGTTGCTCGCCTGCTCGCCTCTTGTTGAATACTTTGGGTCTTCTTGCTCTTGTTGTTCACTACTTCGTAATGGCCTTTATGACCAGTTGCTCGCCGCCTTCATATGGATACTTGTCCCTGTTGCTCGTCCTCTTCCATTTGGTCTACAGTCCCTGCTGCTCGCCTCTTAGGGCATATAGTCCCTGTTGCTCGTCTTCTTCCACACTATCACTTTTGATGACTTCTTAATCTTATTAGATTAATAATTTTTTTATGTTAATATTATGTCCCTGCTGGTCGCCTATCAACAATGCCCCCTAGTTTGGCATATAAGGATGAATTTTTATTCCTTTATGTCAAACTATAAGGTAAGATACGTTTTGCGGTAGGAGGCGAGCAACAGGGAAATCGACCTTTTTCCATTTTGTACGGAGCGAGCAACTGGGTTTTGAATTTCTTTTAGGCGGGAATTTTGGGAGGCGACCAGTGGGGAGCGACTCTTGGACTCACGTCGTTTCGCTTCCCGAGGCACGAAACACGAAGCGACGTGACGTGGCCGTCCACGCGTGTGCCCCTAAAATTGCATTTAGGGGCCTCAACTTTTCGATTTTCTTAATTTCGCCCCCGAATCCATATCTATAAATAGCTCCCTTCTTCCATTTCATTTCTTTTTTCGATTTCTCACAAGCAAACCGCCATTGAAGAGTTCTTGAGCTTTTCTTTTCGTTGTTTTCTTCGATTCTACAGCCGATTTTATCCAAATCAAAGGTGAATCCTTTGATTTTTCTTGTTTGTTCTTGTTATTGCTTGCATTTTTCTTTCAATTTCGCCATTTTCGTTTTTCATTTTCCTTATCCGCCATCGCCATCGCCGCCGCCGTATCGCCGCCGCGTCGTCTCCGTGTCGCCGTCGTGTCGCCGTCGTAATTACTCCCTCCTTCGTCTGATTTCATCGTTTGATTTGTACGAGGAATTTTCGAAAATTTTCAAAAATTTTCAAAGATGACGTCACCATCCTCAAGCAACACGCCATCTGTTGAATTTGTTGGGCGAAATCTGGGAAAAAGGCCCATGGAAGACGAACCGACAGTCCCTCCTCCTCGCCGCTCGCTCCGGCGAACAACTGGCCAAAACCCAAGAACTTTGCTCGTTGACGAAGAGACGGGCTCTGAGGCGAGCTCCGTTGCTCGCTCCGTTGACTCTTTCTATGCTGTGGAAAGCTCGGGCGAGCAGGACGTCCAAGGCCCCGTTGCTCGCTCCTCGGCTCGGGAGGGGACCAACTCGGATTTGGGTGAAGATTCTTCTGAAGTTGCTGCTGAAATAGAGGAGATGAGTATCCCAGTAGACTTGGGAGCGAGCAGCGGACAAGTAAGGGGGGAACAGCGAGCAGCTGGATCAGGGGGCGAGCAGGTGGGAGTTACATGGGAATTTCTACGAGAGATAAACTTTCCTGTTTCAAGGCCAATGCCCGAATCTCTTATTCCTAAAGCCGTAGTCCGAAGACAAGATTGGATCGACTACGCGAATAAGTACCACAAGGCTTTCCCTACTTCCGCTCGACCTATTATGGAAACTCGTCCATCAACGTATACAGCGAGTAAGGTAGCCAGTGCAGTTCTAGAGGAGGATTTAGTTCGGATACGATCTCACTATCGTATTCCGTACGACATCCATTTGTACGCCCCCCAACCAGGAGAGAGAGCTGACGACCCGCCCCCAGGTTGCACTGCTATCAACCTCGACATACTTAACTCGGGGTTCCCTCTCCCTCTACATCCTGTGATCGGGCAGTTCCTGAAGGATATAAACCTGGCAATCACTCAAATTACCCCTAACGGTTGGAGTACTTTGCTGTCTTTTATTACCCTTTTCGGGTTGGAGGGGTACCGGAATAAGATCAGCACGACGGAGATACACTACGCACTGACTATCTCCTCGGCTGTTCATGAAGAAGGGCTTGGTTGGTATTACCTCAAAGCCCGTAGTGGCGTTAAGCTAATTGAAGGAGTGCCCAACAAGGTCAAGGGTTGGCATAGGCAATTCTTTTATATTGGCGGCGATTGGCGGGCGTCCTCCGATTTTTCGGGAGGACCGGGGCGTATAGACTCTCCTACACATTTCGGCGAAATTCGGCGTAGGTTTTAAATCTCAGTTCATCGAACTTTCAGGTGAACTAATTTTAATCTTTTTCTTTGTTTTTGCAGGTCCGCGTATCCTGAGGTGGGGGCATCCGGATTTTAGTGAAGAGTTTCTATACGTCCTTGCGTTGATTTCTCTTCGGGACGCTAAAGATCGGAGTGTCGAACATCTCTCTCAAGCACATCTCCGCAAGCACGCTCAGTTTATCACTAGTGCTCACCATTTGGAAGCACAAGCAGAGGTCCCTGAGGGTAAGCATTACTTATTACTTTTCCCATATCTCCTATTATTCACTCTTGCTCTGTTGTTCGCCTAGGCCCTGCTGGTCGCCTAGGTCTTGCTGGTCGCCTAGATCTTGCTGGTCGCCTAGGCCCTGCTGATCGTCCAGTATAAGTTCTACTTGCCAATTTTACTGATAATTTTTTTGTTGTCTTCAGCTCAAAGGGTAACGGTCGCTGTTCCTCCCATTCCCGAAAGCTATCATTTACTCGCACGTCGGGTTAAGCAAATGGCAGCCAATCAACCTTCAAGGAAGAAAAAATTTGATCCTTGTACTTCCTTGATCAGACTTAGAGCTGAAGCAGACGAGGAGGAAGAAGAAGCTCCTCAGGCTCCTCCCCCAGTTCCTCAGGCTCCTGCTCCCGTTCCCCGCCCTCCTGCTCGCTCTTCGTCGCCTCCCCAAGACACGAGGGGCAAGAAACGACTTGCCAAGGAAACTGCTCCTCGCAAGGGAGATGACCGTGCTAAGCGGACAAAAGGGCAAGGCTCTTCCCAAGTGGGTAGATCTACTGCTCGCTCCTCGCCGGTGGAGGAGGTGACTGAGCAACAAGTTATCGGTGCGATGATCGCCGGTCAGGGCAGGAGTTCATCCCCTGACAACTTGTACCTGGGCTACGACCCCGTGAAAATGCGGGAGTGAGTATCTTCTTATTCAGTTCAATTGTTTATTCCTTTGACTTAGTTTTTTTTGACAGCTTTTTTCTTCAAACAGGTACCGGAAAAATGACTATCCTGGTCGTTCAAAAGTACTTCACCAGTTCAGCTGTGTGAAGTCCCCTCCTGCACCCCACGAGATTAAGGACTCCCACGTCCGCAGAGCCATGGAATATGTTCCCCGCTCGTGGACCAAGACTGGCGAGGAAATCATTCAGAGCCAGAGCCTTAGCGACAACGCTCATTTATTGAGCTATAACGCGAGCCATCAATCAATCTCAGCTCAACGAGTCTTGGATCAAGCCATCGAGTTGGAGCGAACAAATCGCGGTTTGGGGCGACGGATCGAGCAAGTTGAGGCAGATCGTGATGCTCAACTTGTTCAATTGAAGAAGAAGGATGAGGAGCTGAAGAAGAAAGATGAAGAGTTGGCTAAGATGAAAGCTGACTTCAAAAGAGCCAAGCTCACATGGACGCGAGAGGTAAAGGCTGCTGAGGACCGGAAGATGATAGCGTCTAATGCTTCAGAGAAGCTTAGACTGGATTTGGGTGTCGCCACCGATCGTTTGCAAGTCCTGGAGACCGAGCGGGTGGGTCTGGTGGAAAGAGTGGAGTCGTTGAAGGTCCACGTCGACCAATTGGAGAAGAAGAACAAGCGTGCCATTTCTTACACTACTTATGTGCAAGATGTAACTGATAACACCAATCTTGGTTACATCTGCGCATATGCTGATAGTGTGAGGAATGTGAAGTATGCTTTGGATAACGGTCTAGACGTGATGACTTCGACCATAAAGGACTTCACGGATTACGTCACTAAAAACCCTCCAGCACCCGGCTTTGAGATCCCGGTAGCCGACCTAGGAGAGATGGGGGTTAACTTAGACATCTTCAAAGACGATGTTCGTGTTGTGGCCCCCAGGGAGAGAGTGGAGGCGGACAGGGACATGAATATCTTTGAAGCTCTGGGTCCCCTTCTCCCTAATCCTCTTGGTGAAACAAGCTCTTCTGCAGCAGTAGGCGAACAGCAGGTCCCCGGGGTCACTGTACAAGATGTTCCACCTCCTCCTTCTTCCCAAGATCCTTCGGTTCCACCTGCTCCGCCAGCTCCCGAGACTTAGGCTTAGTTTCTTTTTTTGTCTAGCTGATGTAGTAGGATGATGGTTGTATGTTCATCTCTTGTAATTTTTTGGTGCTAATGAATGAGAATTGCACTTTTATTTTATTGTTCGCCTCTTATTTCCCCTTTACTTGCTTTTTTACTTAAGTATTTCTTTCTTAAGTTGAAAGTAGAATACTTTTCTTTGCAAATTTATACATGTTGTTCATGTATGGGTCTATTTTGTTCTTTAAGAACTTAAACCCTTATCATGCTTCTTTTTATGCCTTGTTGCTCGCCACTTGCCGTATTTGTACTTAAGTGCATTCAGCTTCGGGACGAGCAATTATGCGTTGGCATGTGCCCTGTTGCTCGCCTCCACCATACTTGTGCTTTATGCACTTAGTATCTTTGGCGAGCAACTTTCTTGTGAGGGGGCGATCAGGTGGGCCTTTTGATCTCATGGACCCTGCTGCTCGCCTCCACTGTACTTGTGCTTTTATGCATATAGTATCTTCGGCGAGCAGCTTTTCTGTTTGGCGAACAGTTGGGTTTTAACACCTTTTGCTTTCTTATGTACATAATTCACTGAACCATCATTCATCCACTTACAAATTTTGCCCAAAAAAGTGTAAAATTTTCATCGATCTTACACCTTACAAAAATATAAACGACACGATAGTCTATAAAAAACTTTACATTGGCTTCCTAATCATTGATAATACTTCTTCAACAAAGCCGCGTTCCAGGTGTATTGGGCCGAGTTGCCTTCCATGTCTTCGAGATCATATGTGCCGTTGTGCCACTTTTGAGTTATCTTGAATGGGCCCTCCCAAGTCGGTCCAAATACACCTGGAGGTGTTGCTAAGATTTTTCGGAGCACCAGATCCCCGACTTCAAATTCCCTGACTTTTACTTGTGAGTTGTAGTACCTTGCAATCTTTCTTTTGTATATCTCGTTTTTTATTTCTGCTGAGATTCTTTTTTCGTCGATCAAATCCATCTCTGCAGCTAGTGCCTTGTTGTTTTCCTGTTCATTGAACTCGGCTACCCTCTCAGTCGGTATTTTGAGCTCTATGGGTATGACTGCTTCTGTACCGAATGCCATAGCAAATGGTGTTTCTCCAGTGCTTGTTCTATGTGATACCCTATATGCCCAAAGTACCTCGGGCAGTTCTTCCGACCACTTGCCTTTCTTATCTACCAGACGGATTTTGAGGATATGCTTGATTATCTTGTTAACTGCTTCGACTTGTCCGTTAGACTGAGGATGATATGGTGTTGAAAAAAGCTTCTTGATACCCCACTTTTTGCAGAAATCTCTTATCTTCTTCCCTTCGAATTGCTTTCCATTGTCTGTCACTATTGCTTGTGGAACTCCGAACCGGCACACTATACTTTTCCAGATAAAATTGATCATTTTCTCTTGTGTTATCGTTACTAGTGCTTCAGCTTCGGCCCATTTCGTGTAATAGTCCACGGCTACCACTGCAAATCTGACATTCCCTTTTCCCGTTGGGAAAGGTCCTATGATGTCTATTCCCCACTTTGCGAACGGCCATGGACTATTTACCGAAATCAGCTCCGTTGGCGGCTTATGGATGTTGGGAGCGAACAGCTGGCACCTGTGACATGTTTTTGCAATTCTGATTGCGTCTTGTAACAGAGTTGGCCAGTAGTAACCTTGCCTTACTGTTTTGTATGCCAGTGCCCGCCCCCCTGCGTGATTTCCGCATACTCCTTCGTGTATTTCTTTCAGAACTTCCTGACCTTGCCCCCTTGCTAGGCATTTTAATAGGGGTAGTGAAAATCCTCTCTTGAAGAGTTGGTTATCCATGATTGTGAACCTTGCTGCTCGCTTGGCTACCTTTGCTGCTTCTTGGGAATCTTCAGGTACTGTGTTATCTTTGAGGTATCTATATATCGGTGTCCTCCAATCATCATCTGTCAATTCTTCTTCAATCTGATTGATCTTATAGTCACCGGTGGACGGGTTAGAAATTCTTGTGATGGTGACTTCTGAAAGCTTTGCTGGTCCTGTACTAGTGGCCAAACGAGCAAGTGCATCTGCTTGCGCATTATTGTCCCTTGGCACTTGCTCGATGTAAATTTGCTCGAAAAGCGAAGCCAAGTGAGCAACAATTTTTTGGTACAAGGCCATGTTTTCATCCTTGGCTTCGTATTCCCCACGGACTTGGTTGACTATCAGCTGGGAATCTCCATAAATTTGAACTTTTCGAACCCCCACAGCCAGAGCTAACCGTATCCCGGCTATCAATGCTTCGTACTCAGCCTCGTTGTTTGTTGCCATGAACTCAAACCTTACGGCTGAGGTGAATACTTGTTCGTCTGGACTGATCAACACTATCCCGGCTCCTGCTGCTGTGTTATTCGATGATCCGTCTACATACATGTGCCATGGGTGATTATGACCTCTCGTCGGATCTTGAGGGAATGTTAATTCGACAATAAAGTCGGCTAACGCTTGTCCCTTGATCGCTGTTCGAGGTGCATAAGTTATTCCAAATTGGCTTACTTCGAGCGACCACTTGAGGAGGCGACCAGCTGTGTCAGGCCTTTGTAAGATTTTCCTTAATGGAAAAGTTGTTAAGACCTCCACCTGATGATCGAAGAAGTACGGCCTTAGTTTTCTCACACTCATCACCAGTGCGTAGGCTAACTTTTCCATGGGCGAATACTTAATCTCTGCTTCATGCAAGGCCTGACTCACGTAGTAAATTGGTAAGTGAAATTTCCCTTCTGCTCGAACTAGGACCGAGCTGATGGCCACCTCTGATGCGGCTAGATACAAGTACAGTTTTTCTCCAGAGACGGGTTTCGATAGAATCTTAGTATCACTCAGATATTCTTTCAATTGCTCAAATGCTTGTTGGCAATTACTCGTCCACTGGAAATGTCCTTTTTTGGTGGCATCAAAGAAGGGTCGGCACTTGTCTCCAGATCTGGAAATAAACCTGTTTAGGGCTGCTAGACATCCGATTAGTCGTTGAACTTCCTTAACAGACCTTGGCGGTTGCATATCCATAATTGCTTTGACTTTTGATGGATTCGCCTCAATACCCCGTTGACTGACCAGGTGCCCAAGAAATTTTCCCGAGTGTACTCCGAAGCTACTTTTCTTTGGATTTAGCTTCATGTTATACGCTCGAAGTATCTCAAATGTTTGTGCGAGGTGTTCCAAATGATCTTCTTTTCTCGGGCTTTTTACGACTATGTCGTCCACGTATACTTCCATTGTTTTGCCGATGTGCTCATCGAACATTTTGTTAACGAGTCTTTGGTACGTGGCTCCTGCGTTAATCAACCCGAACGGCATCCTTTTCCAACATAACAAATTTTTATTTGTGTAGAACGCTGTATGTTCCTGGTCATCTGGGTGCATTGGTATTTGATGATACCCGGCAAATGCGTCCATGAAGGTAAGGAGCTCGTGTCCTGCCGTGTTGTCCACCAGCTGGTCAATATGAGGCAATGGGAAGTTATTTTTAGGGCAAGCGGCATTCAAATCAGTGAAGTCGATACACAGCCTCCATGTACCATTTGATTTCTTCACTAACACCGGGTTTGCTACCCATCTAGGACATAAGGCTTCTTTGATAAGATCATTGTCGAGTAACTTCTTCACTTCTATGTCCAATGCTTCATATTTGTCGGGCCCAAATTTTCTCCTTTTTTGCCTCACCGGTTTCTTAGTTGGACAGATATTTAGCTTATGACAGGCATGCTCAGGGCTAATGCCTACCATATCAGCATGTGACCATGCGAATACATCGAGATTGGACTTGAGAAACTCTTCCATTCTGGATCTGTATGGCTCAGGGAGCTCAGATCCAATGAATAATTCCAAGTCTTCTCGATTTTGGTCAATTCTTATTGCCTCCAACTCCTCTACCGGGGTTGCTCTCCTTTTTTGGTCTTTCCATCGAGGATCGATAATGGGTCCTTCAAAGTTGATCTCATCCTTGATCATTGGTTCTGCCCCCAGTCTTGGCTCCAAGTCCTCAGCCTGATTTAGTTCGGGTACGGCCTCTCTTCCCTGTTGCTCGCCCATGCCCTCCTGCTCGTCCACGCCCTGCTGGTCGTCCACCTCCATCATTTCAGTGTCGACGGACTCCATGACTTCATCTAGGATGGATGGTTCACCTTCGTCCCTGCTGCTCGGCTGCTCGTCCATCATGGACATTCTGTTGTCAGTGGGTTGAAGTTGCAGGAGGCATTCTCGGGCTTTCCTTTGATCACCTTTAACCGTACCCGACCCTTTTGGAGTTGGAAATTTAAGACAGTAGTAGTACGTCAAAACGGCCGCTTTGAATTCATTTATGAAAGGTCGACCAAGAAACCCGTTGTAGGCAGACTGCTGATTTACAACTAAGAAATCTACCATTCTAGTCAGTCTCCTTTCGGGATTCTCGGTCGATACAAGTTCGACCGCCAACGTAACTAGTCCTAAAGGAACGGTTACAGCATCTCCAAATCCTACTATTTTATGATCACATTCTCTAATATACCCCTCACAATCATCTATCTGATCTAGTGTGCTTTTGAACAAGATGTTTGTGTAGGAGCCTGTGTCCACAAGCAAACGGTGAACTCGGGCTCCCATGATATTAGCACAGATGATTAGTGAGTCATTGTGTGGGGTAAGTATCCTGTCCAAGTCCTTCTCAGAAAACACCAACTCGCCTGTCTTTGTAGTAGCCTGGTTTACCCCAACTTCCCTGATTTGAGCTACCGCCCTCAGCTCTGCTTTCCTTTTTCTCTTAGACATCGGTGGCCTACCATCAGAACAGCCCCCTACCGGTCCGGATGGTTCAAGCATTAGGATTTCTCGGACGGGTTCGGCTGGGGCTGTCATCGTTTTCTTTCTTTTTTGATCCCTCCTGCTCGGCTGTTCGTCGCTCTCATCATCTTCCGAGCCGGAGGATATCGCCACCCTTGGTTTCTTTCCCGGCTGTCGCTTCACAAATTCTGACAACTTTTCTTCTTCGTAAAATCTCCATAACTGTTTCAAGAGATCTCGGCATTCGCTCGTGAAGTGACCTATAGTCTGATGGTATGCACATAATTTGTTGGGGTTCATCTTTCCTCGTTCTTGTCGTATTTTGCGGGGTTCGGACAGCATATCCTTATCTTTCACGTTGTTGTACACAGCTTCAATTGATGTGGATAAGACATGGTTCAATTTCTCCTTCAATTCGGACCCTTCACTAAAAGCTTTCATGTTCCTAGGGGCCTTGTATTCCCCTCCTGACTTCTTTCCCGATTTCTTGGTATCAGCCTTGTCTCCTAGCTCTCTCTGTAGAGTTTCTTGCATCGAAATGTACACTCCAGCCTTGTGCCTGAATTCGGAATAAGTTTTAGGGAAAGCGAGGTGCATTTCCTTCCACAGGTCTGTCCCTTTCCTAAGCCCTGCCATAACTGCCACTATCTTAGTATCCTCGCTTACTGGTTCTCCTTCCAGTAGGACTTTGTCAAATCTCTCAAGGAAGGCTCTATCAGACTCCTCGTCTCCTTGCCTTAGATCTGCCAACCTGTGTCTCTGTGTAAGGTAAGACCCGACCGTGGAGAAGTGCGAGAGAAATTCCTTGCTGAGTTGCATGAACGAACTGATGGAGCCTGGAGCTAGTGCAGAAAACCATCTGTGAGGGCCGTCACCAAGAGTCAATGGAAAATTCCGACATTGAGTTGCGTCAGATGCCTTAACCGATATCATGTAATCGGTATACTTGGACAGGTGTACTTTAGGGTCTGAATTTCCTTCGTACAAATTAATGGCTGGGAATTGTACTTTCTTTTGTACTGGCGCATTAAGGATATCCGGGGACAAGGGTGATGATGGCAACATCGTCGATCCGTCGCCTTTCTTTTTCTCCAACTGTTTTTGCATCTCTTCCACCGCTTTCTTCAAAGCTTGCCACTCATTTGGAGACGTTTTTCCGCTAGAAGGCTGTTCGTCATGATTGGGTTCAATGACCTCTTCATGACGCAGTCCCTTGCTAACGGGACGTTTCTCTTGAGTGGCGTGCCTACCGATGTTACTGGCTCCATTGGGACCTAATCGCCCAAAGGCTGATCTTCTTATCCTTTCATGCACTGAGCGGCGAGCAGCAGGGTGTGTTTGTCCCGGTGCTCGCTCCTCGCCTCTCAGTTGATCCTCCCTATGTGTTCTGCGATAACTTGCCCTTCTTGTGTGATGGTGGCTTATACTCCTTGTGTCCCCGCTGCTCGACTCCTCACCTGTCCCCGGAGTGGACTCTCCTCGACTTCCAAGTCTTTCACTTAAAGGAGCTTTCCCTTTATTCCTACGGATTTCTTCGCTGTCAACCTCGTCATTTCGTGCGTCTTTTCTTCTTTCGCTTCGCTGCTCGCTCGCCCTGCTGGTCGCCGCCTGCGTCCCTGATGGCCCGACTGTTTGTCGCCTTTGCAATGCTTGTAAAACAGCAATCATTTTTGCTAGCTCTTCGGGATTTTGAGCAAGAGCTTCCACTTCCGGCGGAATTATATCAATAGTAACTTGGACATTTCTTTGCGAAGTCGCTTTTACCGTACGTGCATGTCCTTCGGTAGACGAAACCCTCGTTTTTGACCTACGACTTGGAGACGTGCTCAAATGTCGTTCTTCTTGTGATCGAACCATTTTGGTTACCGAAGTACAAGTGGTAAGCAAATGAATGGGGTGATTTTATCTCCAACAAACACCTTTCGTAAGAGTTATTAGCTTTGTTTGTATGAATATGGTGGTTTGAAAACCCTAGTTCATACACACATGCATTTAAACTCTCAAAGTAATGTATAGATGGATGGTTTTGCTTCAAATAATGTGTACATTTGATTTCCGATGGCTTCCTCCCGGAGTCCGGCCGGATTTTGCAGATTCCGGTGGAGTTCTTCAACCTTCCTTCGACTTTTTTGTGAAACGAAGGTTCGATACCCCTCTCTCTAGCGCCAATTGTTGATGACCTTTTCTAATCGGTGGTGATTAGTGGCTGTTTTCTCAAGCTAAGATCATCAAACAAATACTAAGATCATGATATATAGTTGAATATAGTGCAAGAAATGAATTTGCAAGAGTTTGGCAACTTTTTTATTATGGGAAAAACCTCTTCTCCTTCATGCAAATGAAGGGGTATTTATAAGCATACAAAGAGGCTAGGTGTCACCATCTTGATGGCTTAGCCATTGGGATTTTGCCAAGTGTTATGACTTTTGTACAACAACTAATCTATTGCCCAATGAATGGGTGCCAAGTGTAAAGAAACATTGACTATTTCTAAAGTTAGTGACTCTTGACATTCCCAATGTTGTACTTGGTCTTTGAAACCACTCAGCTACTCTCCTTGGTGCCCAGCTACTCGTCTGTATGTCTTCGTTGGGTGTTGGAAACCCTTATAATCCAAGTTGCTCGCCTGCTCGCCTCTTGTTGAATACTTTGGGTCTTCTTGCTCTTGTTGTTCACTACTTCGTAATGGCCTTTATGACCAGTTGCTCGCCGCCTTCATATGGATACTTGTCCCTGTTGCTCGTCCTCTTCCATTTGGTCTACAGTCCCTGCTGCTCGCCTCTTAGGGCATATAGTCCCTGTTGCTCGTCTTCTTCCACACTATCACTTTTGATGACTTCTTAATCTTATTAGATTAATAATTTTTTTATGTTAATATTATGTCCCTGCTGGTCGCCTATCAACAAGAAGGACTGCAAATTTAAGTCAAAATAAGGAGAAATCCAAATATTTAAATTCGTCATCTCCCTTATACATAGAAAATAGCCCATTTCTTAAAGAAAATAAACCTTAGCAACATGTAGTAAACAAAAATCTTAGAAAAATACCGAAAAATTCGGTATACCGAGCTTATCGTATCGAAAAATAATAAATTTACCGAAAAGTTTGGTATACTGAAAATTTTGGTACGGTATGTTACAGTACCGAAAATTTAGGTATGATAACGGTATGAAAAGTGACATAGCTAGGTACTTCGATATATACCAAAATACATAAATTAATTTTTAGTTTTAATACTACCTCCGTCCCAATTTTGTTTTCTCATTTGTCAAAAAGGTCCGTCCCAATTTTGTTTTCTCATCCCCAAAATAAAAATAAAGTACATTAATTTTTTAAAACTTCACCCTACAACTCAACTATTTTATTCATTTAAATACTATTTTATTCATCATTCGTCATTTCAAATACTACTTTATTAATTTAAATAGTACATTTCAACTCTCGCATTAAATTCTGTATAAAGTCAAACGGAAAATAAAATTGGGACGGAGGGAGTAATATTTAATATTGTACCATTACAAATGATTAGATTGTAGTCTTATTATTAAAAATGTGGAAGCTCAATCACTCTAATTATTTAAAAAGACCACAAACTACTTATTCTTCTTAATTAATATAGTCATAGGCTCATAGTTCATCCTTATATAAGATGTATGCTTATCACTCTCCTGCCTCCCTCAATCCTTACCCTCTAACACAATCAAAGGTTGTCTTTCTCAATCTCATTCCGCTAAATAAAAATGAAGAGACACCGGTGGTCGAGTATTGAATCTAGAATGTTTAAAATCTCTATCTAAACTAGAAGTTAGTTGACTTGATCGTAAAATACTAGCTTTTACTAGCAGTTACCCCACAAGAGTATGAAATCACTGTAATATAGGTAAGTATATGGACCAAGTTGTATCGAACCCGTGAGAGGACTTGTATGCGAGTAAATTTCTGGAAATCTACGCGTCGTAGCTAATATGAATGTGATTTGGTTTTTAAACTAATATTAAATTATATCCTACTAATTACTATCTAGTAAACACAAATAAAACTATTCTAACTTCGGTTTGAAGTGCAAATGAGATGGATGATGCTTTGGATAGGAATCTCTGCGTATACTAACAGAGTTGGTACATTAACTAAAATAATTGTAATGTTCCAAGTTAAAATCCTAAGAGTACTATAAACTAGGCAATCAACTTCCCTAATTTAGCACAAGAATTGTAAGAATTAATCTCAATACTCCACTCTAACAATTTACTTCACTAACCCACTAATTAACTTATATGAGTTGTGATTAATTATTGAGGCCCTTATTTAACTCGGGTGATTCAGCCGTCCTCCCTAGATAAATCGGCAAACTATAAACCCCTTCAAAAATCCTCTCCTTAAGCCTATTCGTTAATAAAGAGCGATGCGATCGTCCTCTCCTTAACAATTTTCGTACTTAATTCTATAATTATTCTAGGATTTATTAGAATTATTCAATAATTAAGAGAACTAAAACTATACATCACGAATTACCCTAATTACGTACCAATATCCTACTTCTACGAGTTCATTCTACCCTAAGCATACAGACGTTTAGTCTAACATGGTGAATATGGAATCACAAGCACTAACGATGATAACAATCAAAGACATAGTTAACGAATTCAAGAGAATCAAGAACATAAACCAACTATGAATTTAATTTAACTCGAATCTGGAAAATCAATTTATAAAATCTGGAATTTAGGTCTAAATCAATCAAAGTATTCAAAAACTAAAATTGAAAACAAAATCGTTCAAAGTATAAATCGTTCTATGAAACCGTATGATAAAAACCTCGTTTCTTCTCTTGAAATCCTTGCCAAACACACGAAATCACCCTCTTGCCTTCTTCCCCTTCGAAAAACGAGTCTAGATGTGTAAAATAAGATTATGGGGATGTATTTATATGATTTGGGCAAAAATTTCCCCGAAGGGTCAAGCATTTGGTGCTCGCTCGAGTAGGGGTCGAGTGTCGTTCGAGCACCGATTCTTTCCAGCACATCAGGGCCGCTCGAGCTGTGGTGGTCGAGTGCCTAGCGCTCGAGCGAATGACGGTTGAGCGCTTAGCGCTCGAGCGAATGACGGTTGAGCGTTATAATCCTCCTGTGTCCATGAAGCGCTCGAGCTGGAGCGGTCGAGCGCCTCGCGCTCGACCCCTGGCTCGAGCAATGCTATTCTGTTAGCGTCTCAACCCCGCTCGAGTGGTGCTCGAGCAGTGCTCGAGCACTTCTCCCTTTTCATGTCAAATGATACTTTTTTTCACCCGAACTAATATTTTTCGTATTTCCTTCATATCTTCTCATTCAGGAGTCCGTTTGAGTCGATTCAGCGTCCTACGAACTCTAATTTTTGCTCTCTTTCCTAAAATGAAAACCAAATAGGCAAATTGATGAGTTTATGAAAATATTACTCAAATAACTCTAAATACTCAACAAAAACACTCATTATGTGGACTAATCGGATAACAAAACATCACAATTTCACATCTAATCATTAGTCTTATTCAGTTGTTGTACAGTGAGTAAATTCATGACAAAAGTAACAACATATATGGAGTAAATATGAAATCTATTTTATCTTTGGAGAATTATTTGCAAAATCACATTCATATTTTTTCTCTATTGTTCTCGTTTGTTAGCATTCCAGAGATGTCTTTATTTATTTATTAGTAGTTTATTTTACAAAGTTTTTTGTAAAGATCAGTATATCGAAATCATACGGGTACTATACCGAAATTTCAGTATACCGAACTACGGTTTATCGAAATCTTTTGCATGATAACAGCATGACTTTTTACTTACTACCATACCGAACCACCCTACGTAGAATAGTAAGCTCTCTTTTGAATCTTATAAGCTAAATAAATAATCTTCACAATTTTTTTTAATAATTTTTTTTCAGAATAATTTAAATAGCTAACCAAATGAAAACTAGAAAAAAAACAATTAATTTAATTTTGACAAATATTATTTTGTGAACATAGTTTATGATAATACTTACCATGAAACTGGATCCGTTCATAGTTTGAAGTATTTAAAGTATCAAATATTTGATTAAAAGCAACAAGAATAACATAAAAAAAATTATGAATCGGATAAGAGCATCGTATTATTGTTTATGAATATCAGCAACAATTAATTTATTTTTTTAATTTAAATTATTCATATTTAATACAAAAAAATAGTACTATAACATTAAGTTTAAATTATTAAGTTTTAAAAAATATTTTAAAGTATCAAGTATTTAACTAAAAATAACTAAAAATCAAATAGTGGTTTGAATTATGACAATTTTAGTTGAGCTTTTCTACGGTAAAAAAGGTTGTTCGCCCTTTTTTACATCAGGGAACCAATAAAAGCTGACACCTAATATATCTCCGCCATTAGCGATCTTGTTACGCAATAAGAAGAAATTACTTATTTAAAAAAAATTATAATGACCGGAATATCCTTATACTTATTTTTATAAGAGTTAATATCAATTTGCAATTTGTACTATAAACTTTTTATCAACTTGGTATCTGCACAATTTTTTTATGGAATTACAACCTATACAAATATAAAAGTAACCGAATGAAACCTACGCTCAATTTTGGTGATATTTTCCGGCGACATGTGACTCGCACACTTACATTGAAGGTTATATTTGCCATTCATATTTATTACGCATAGTGGTGAGTGGCCTCACATTTTTTGTGCCTCAACCAACCAATTTCCCTTCACATTTTTAAATCCAAATATATAAATTTCATATTAATTTATTAGTATCCAAAATTAGTTGGTATTTCTTGTTTCTTTTTTTATTTTATTATTTTTTATTTTTGACAAGGACAACAGTTCTCAAACAGTGGTTACTCATCTTACCAATCCAATATGCCTTCCCCCACCAGACACACATATAAAAATTGTATGCTAAAAAAATTGATAATACAGATTGATTAATGGAGAATGGAGATTTATGTTATGGTGATCTTTGCACCTTTTTCTCCTTCAAGGATAGGAATAGATTTAATTAATAATAAAATAACTTTTATTTATTTAGATGTACTGGAAAATTGAATTTAGAAAAACTCTATCATCATCCAAACAATAATAGCATAAATTCTTAATTTTTTCCGCTTCGTTTGTGTTTTATCGTCGGAAATTGAGTAAAATATGACAATCAATTAAATTACAAGACAACATTGAATTAATTTAATTTTTTTGGGGCAAAAAGCGGACACTTGAAAAGTTTTGGGACCAAAAAATATTCTTGTGATATTTGTGTAATTTTATAATGAATTTTAATTTAAAAATATATTTTAGTCATTTCATATTTATTAATTTAATTTATATGTAGGTTGATGCAGTGCAATTGTTATATGCACAGTGCAAATGTTCTAATACAAAGTGCAATCATGTTAATAAAAAAAATCCGTTGAATCAAGAATCAAATGCTAATTAAAGGATTTCCTAATGTCAGGGAAGACGAAACTTTCGTGACAGTAGAAAACCCCACTTTAGTTTTATATAAAACTTACACTTTAGTTTTTATTTCTTACGTGGCTTTTCTACGGTCAATAAGGCTTTCGCCCTGACGTCAGTAATACTTAGATTACTGTTGGATCTTCGATCCAACATATAATATTTTTTTCAACAGACTGCAATTTGCATTAAAGTGTTTGCACTTTGCATATTACAATCGCTCTGTAACGCTCTAGTAATAAATTAAATTAATAAATATAAAATTACAAAAATATCCTTTTTACTTTAAAATAATTTATAAATAATAATTAATTAACATTTAATATTTCAATAAAACTCTTTTACATACTTCTTAAAATTACAAATTAATTTACACCTTGAATCTATATTCACAAATCAATTCACTTTGTTAAATGAGAAATAAATTTCTTAGGCATTGATAACAAAAAGAAATAAGTTTCTTATGGTGAGAGTCAAATTTAATTTATTTATTTTTATAATTTCATGGTTGCCAACTTAACATTTAATCCTCCATAGCTACCGTAAAAGTCTGCAAGGTTCCTATCACGTGTATTTTCTTTGAGTTAATCAATTGATTTTGTCTATTTCGGAGTTTATTTTAGTTGACTCAATCAATCATATCATTAATTAATGTATTATAAACCGATTTGGAAGAAACATCAAGCATGGCAGTTATTTAATGTAAAAATTTTCGATCCGACAATTTTTTTCTGCGCTTCTATTTTCATGTTGTTTCAATTCTATCCTAATATTGAAAATCACAATCTCTGGTATTTTTCCTCAACAGAGAAAAAAAAGCATCATCCCTGCTGATAACTCCGACAAAAAGTATGACGATTTCTCTCCAGCAAAAAGTATGGTGATTTCTCTCCTTACCAAAACAGACTCGGCGAAAAAGGCAACGACTGTGACTATTTTCCAGAGCTGACCATTATCGAAATGTGTTCTATAGTAAGATACCGTTTGAATTTAGTGGAGGGATGAGAAGTTACAATATTTAGATGGTTGAATTTTTTTTATATAATGAGGGTCTGAATTAAAAAAAAAATGTCTATTTTTAAGAAGAAGATCACCATACGTTGCTTCAGTTTTTCTTTTAAAGAAGAAGAAGAACGATAAAAAAAGGAAAGAAGAACGATAAAAAAAAACACGATAAAAAAAGATGAAGAAGAGAAAGAGGCGAAAATAATTTGGAGAGGAATTAGAATGAAAATTGTGTTTTCATTTGATTTCAAAATTTAAATATTTTTTAAAAACTCTAATTTAATTTTTTTTAATTATTATAAATAAGATACAAGGTTAAAATAACTTTCTTTTAAAATAAAACACTATAAGGATACTTTGTAATTTTATATTTTCTATAAAAAATAATAATTTCCATCAGGGTGAAGCTATATTGCAAATGACAAAATTAAATGATATGTCAAGTTCTTATTGGTTTACTGACGTCAGGAAGGGCGAAAGTCTTCTTAACCGTAGAAAAGCCTTGTTTATAAATGGACCTTATAGTAACCTTACAATATTCTTACTTAATCTACTTTATCTTATTTTTCTTAAAACACAAGCCCATTCCAATGGAAATAAAATTGGGGGACTAAGGAAATATATATTTGAATTTTTGTTTTTACAAATTTATACAAAAAATTATGATTCTTTTTACCTTTATTATACATACAAATTTAATATTATTCACAAAAGAAATTATGTAATCCTTTAAAATATTTATAATCTTCTTCTAAAATTTATAAATATTTTGTAAAGTTATAAAATGTAAAATATTAGTTTTTTTGTACTTTTAAAATTTGAGTATTGCAATAAGTTATAAAAGTATTTTTGTTATCTCCTTGATTATTCTTTGATTAATATGGTATAATATTGGAAATTAAATAATAATATTATAACAAAATTAGAAAAAAAAAATTGAAAGCTTGATTTTACAATATTATAATACTTTAAAGCAAGAAATTCATAAATAATATGTATGTGATAAATATCAAAATTTACCTTAATTAATAAAGAAAATTATGTATTTAACATTTGTTTAAAATAATAAATCTTATAGAATTTAATGTGAAAGAAATTGTTTTCTTTAAATTAAAACCATTCCCTTAATATATAGGTTAAATAATTATGTTGGAGGTGTTGTTTTTATATTTATAAAGAGTATGTATAGAGTGAAATTGATTTATACATGAAGCATTGAAGTGCATTAGTTGTTTTTACTAAAAAGTTGTTGTTTTCACTGAAGAGTATTAGTTGTCCTAATTAATAAGTCTTAGTTTATTTTCAGAAAATAAACTAAGACTCTTCAGTTAGGACAACTAATACTCTTCAATGAAAAGAATGATACTCTTTAGTAAAAATAACTAATACCCTTCAATGATTTATGTATGAATCATTTTTACTTTATACTTTGTCATTTATAAATATAGATGAATATACGTGCATCACAATTCTACTAGATAAACAATTGAGTGAAATGATTCATATATAAACCAACGAAGGGTATTAATTTTTTTATTAAAAAATATCAGTTGTTTTGCTGAAGCATATTAGTTATTTTTATTAAAAAATATTAATTTTTTACTGAAAATAAACTAATACTCCCTCCGTCCATATTAGTAGGCCTACTTTTTGGGCAGTTGTTTTTTGTCATAAGTTGGAGGGTATTATGAGGTATTGTGAGGTTCATTTATCAATAAAATTATTGTTTATGGAAAATATAATACTTATATTTTCCATAAACAATAATTTTATTGATAAATAAACCTCACAATACCCTCCAACTTATGACAAAAAATAACTGCCCAAAAAGCAAGCCTACTAATATTGGACGGAGGGAATACTTTTTATTGATGACAACTAATACTTTTTTAGCAAAAATAATTAATACTCAAAATAATACATGAATGAATTTCACTCCATATATATGTGGAGGAAGAGAAGTAAGAAAAAAGGCAATGTAATCCCTTTCAGATAGAGAGAGAGAGAGAGGAGAGTCGCTGGCCACATGATAATTTTCCTTCTAATAATTAGTCACGTTTGTAAAGTAAAACAAAATTTGTGATAATGCCAGAACAAGATGAACAGGGTCAAATTTTAAATTATATATGAGACGAAAATCAATTCGGGGTAACGCATTTCAATAGAAAAATTAAAGAAAAAACAATATTTTTCCCTATTATCTAGAAAGTAATAAAAACTAAATCATTGTTTCGCATAAAATTGTACTTTAAAGTCCATTCTTTCGCATAAAATTGTGCTTTAAAGTTTATTTTACAAATTTGATTATTTCGGACATGAAATATGATCCAAAATATAAGAAATTGAGATCCTAAGATAGAAGGACTTTTCTACTGCCAGAAAGACTTTCGTCCTTCTTGACGTCAATAAATCAATAAGTATTTGACACATCATTTAATTTCGTCATTTGTAATCTAGCTTTGCCCTGATGAAAATTATTAATTTTTAATAGAGAAAATTATAAAAATTACAAAAATATCCTTATATTGTTTTATTTTAAAAGAAAGTTATTTTAACTTTGTATCTTATTTATAATAATTAAAAAATATTAGAGTTTTTAAAAAATATTTAAATTTTGAAATCAAATGAAAACACAATTTTCATTCTAATTACTCTCCAAATTAGTTTCGCCCCTTTCTCTTCTTCATCTTTTTTTATCGTGCTTTTTTTTTTTTTATCGTCCTTCTTCTTCTTCAGAAAAACTAAAGCCACGTATGGTGATCTTCTTAAAAAAAAAAAAAAAGGCCTCCCCCGCCCCCCCTCTTTTTTTATTTTTTTAATTCAGACCCTCATTAAATAAAATAAAATTCGACCCTCTAAATATGGTAACTTCTCATCACTCCATTAAATTCAACCGGTTTCTTACCACATAACACAATTCGATAATGGTCGGTTCTGGAAAATAGTCACAGTCGTTGCCTTTTTCGCCAAATCTATTTTGGTAAGGAGAGAAATCGACATACTTTGCTGGAGAGAAATTGTCATACTTTTTGTCGGAGTTATAAGCAGGGCCGATGCTTTTTTTTCTTTTCATTTTTCTTTGTTGAGGAAAAATACTAGAGATTGTGATTTTCAATGTCAGGATAGAATTGAAACAACATGAAAATAGAAGCGCAAAAAAATATTGTCGGATCGGAAAATTTTACACGAAATAACTGACATGCTTGATGCTTCTTCCAAATCGGTTTATATACATCAATTAATGATCTGATTGATTGGGTCACCTAAAATAAACTCCTAAATAGACAAAATCAATTGATTAACTCAAAGAAAATACACATGATAGGAACCTTGCAGACTTTTACCGTAGTTATGGAGGATTAATTATCAAGTTGTTAATCATGGAATTATAAAAATAAATTAATTAAATTTGACCCTCACCATAAGAAACTTATTTCCTTTTGTTATTAATGCCTAAGAAATTTATTTCTCATTAACAAAATGAATTGATTTTTGGATATAGATTCAAGGCGTAAATTGATTTGTAATTTTAATAATATGTAAAAGGGGTTTATTGAAATATTAAATGTTAATTGATAAATATTTATAAATTATTTTTACACTACAAGAAAATGCATTTTTTGTAACCAACTGTTAAATGGTTACGAAAAGGTTACTTATTGTAACAAAATTTATTTTCTTACAAAAAGATTGCTTATTGTAACAAAATTTTATTTTCGTTACAAAAAAATTACTTATTGTAACAAAGTTTTATTTTCGTTACAAAAAATTACTTATTGTAACAAAATTTTATTTTCGTTACAAAAAGATTACTTATTGTAACAAAATTTTATTTTCGTTGCAAAAAGAATACTTATTGTAACAAAATTTTATTTTCGTTATAAAAAGTTATATTTTAAATAACATTAAGTATGTATTGTTCCAAATAATAATATTTTGGTTACAAATAGTAGACATGACTTATTGTAACCAGTATCTATACTTTTATAAATATGAAACACCAATATCATGTGAGTCTGTGAACTACAGGTTATTAATATCTTATGTTGAAACAACTAATACTTTTAGTGAAGATAATTGATTTCACTTAAACTAACACCTTTAGGGAACACAATTAATACCCTTCGGGACTAATACTTTTCATGCAATTCATCGATACCTTTAGGTTAATTCAATAATATACCCTTCAAACAAGTTTCAACGTGAATATCATTCATATAATAGCTTCATATATATATATATATATATATATATATATATATATATATATATATATATATATACATTTATTTAGAATAATAGAAATAATTAGGCAAAATATTATATGAAAATCGCTCATGATAAGCTTATCATTAAACTATATCAAAGTATCGAATATTTGATCAAGAGTATCGATAATCTCACCAGGAATATCATTAATTTGGATTGGTGGTATTATATTGTAATTGTTGTAAATTTTCTTGAACCCAAATTAATGATGCTCCTGGTGAAATTATCGATACTCCTGATTAAATATTCGATACTTTAAAACAATTTCATGATACTCTTATCATGAACCATTTTTATATAAAACTTACTCAAATATTAACATATTACCCCATCTAAAAAAGAATGGATAGAAAAAAAAGTTATCGAGTTTACCCCAATATAATAATATGGTTATATTTTATATTGTTATGTCCTTTGTTATTAGTAAAACATATATATAATATATATACAATTATACGGAAGAGAATATATAGAGTGAAATTGGTTTATACATAAATCAGTAAAGGGTATTAGTTGTTTTTACTAAAGAATATTAGTTATTTTCACTAAAAAGTAATAGTTATCTTTACTAAAGAGTTTTAGTTTATTTTCAATAAACCACCAAAGCTCTTCAGTACAAAAATTAATATTTTTCAGTGAAAACAATCGATATTCTTTAGTGAAATTACTAATACCCTTCAATGATTTACTCTATACTTTGTCTATATGGAAAAGATGTGGACATATGATTAATTCCGTACAATTATATTTATATATTGACAATAAAATTATTATCATTAAAATTAAATTTTATGGAAAAAAAAAGTGTAGTGGCATTAACCAGGAATTATTTTTCTTCTCATTATTCTAAATCATCTCATAAAATGTGGATTGAACGTCATTCTTCCTTTATTACTTTTATGAGTTTTTCTACGGTCAGGAAGAGTTTCGCCTTTTCTGACATCAATAAACCATTTAAATACCGTTGGATTTGTGATCCAACGTATATATATTTTTTTTCAATGATTGCACTTTGCATTAAAGCGTTTGCACTTTGCATATTGCAATCGCATTATATCGCCCTATTAATAAATTAAATTAATAAATATAAAATTATAAAAATACCCTTTTACTTTAAATTTTTTTAATTTTTTTAATTTATTAACATTTAATATTTAAATAAAACCTTTTACATATTATTAAAATAAAAAATATTAAAAATATCTCAATTCAACTAATCAACCATCTCTATTCGTCTTTCATTTTCATAAATTTCTTCATGTTGATTCAAAATCTCAATCCCCAAATTCTTTGAGTTGTATTCAAAATCCCAAACCCCAAAAATTTCATGAGTGATAGAACATGATCTACCCCCAAATCAGTTCTTGTGAAAGTCTAGATCCTTCACTATAGTAACTAGGCACGTTGCTATAGAATTGTCACTCAAGATTATCCTTTAATGGTGGCCTGCTACCATTACCAATGAATCAAGCTTCAAATCTTCAGCAACTTCTCCCTCGCATCTCCCCAGTACGATTTTGTAACCATGTGAATCTAATCAATTAATAAACATTTCGCATCATTAATGAGTTGAAATTTAAAAAAAGGATTTCGTATTTGCAAAAATCCCCAAATATTGTCTCTGATCTGAAACCCTAACAATTTTTTAAAATTAGAGAAGAGAAACCTCTTTCTGCCGACCGGCGGTGTCGAGAATGTCAATATCAATTGGCAAATCGTACTTCTTCATCACCTCTGGCTCGTGGAACTCCGCCAATGGAATCAGAGCTACAAAATTTAAACAGATTTCAAAAATCAAAAAATAAATCACGAATTGTCTGTAACGATTTTTCGATGTATTGAGTTGCGATCGGAGAATTAGGAAGCAAATGCGTACGAGAACCGGATTGAGACCACATTTTATTGCGAGACTCGTGGGAGGAGTGAGATTTGAAGTGCAAATGTAGAATGTATCGCCTTTATCTGCCAGATTGTTGATCGACCAATGCAGCGCCGCCTTGCTGCTCTTCGAGAAGTCCATCGCCACTCTGATTTTCCTATCTTTAGCCATTTTTCCTCTCTTTCTTAATCCCCAAAATATTCAAGTTGTTTCAAGAACTTCGAGTCCTCATCCGATTCACCACGCCTCCATCCGATCTTCAACGCCTCCGCCAGCCGATTCAAACAGCCATCGTTGCCATCGTTGTTGCTCAGGAACTTCTCTCCAGGTTTCCATTTATAGTGAAGCTTTACATTGAATCTCGATTTCCCAGCATTTTTCGACCTCCGACGCGATTCCACCGTGCGATTCCGACATCGACGTAATTACTTCGGGGCCGCCCCGTCTCTTCATTAGATGGTTTATGGATTTTTTTTTTAATTTTATTTCAGGATTCAAATTTACATATGCTTTTGAGATTTGATTTTCATGATTTTATGTTCCTGTTTCTTCATAAATTATTTGTCAAAATATTTTCTTGAAAATTTCCATGAATACCTGCTCTGATGTTCATAGGATATGGTTTTCTGTTATTGATATTACATTTGGACGTGATGAAGGAGAAAGAGAAGAAATCGAATAATTAAGTGATGTTTAATAACTCAATTTTTTTAATTATTAAGGTTAGAATTATTATTTTTAAATAAAAATACTATAAGGATATTATTGTAATTTTATAATTTATTCTATAAAAAAATAAATTTTTTCCTCCGGGCGAAGCTAGATCTCAAATGGCGAAATTAAATGATGTGTCAAGTTCTTATTGGGTGTCTGACGTCAGTAAAGGCGAAACCCTTCCTAACCGTAGAAAAGTCCTACTTTTATAGCTGTATTTCTTTTATTATTATTTTAAAGAAATAGAATAAAATGTCAAACAATGATTCAGGGCATTTTCACCTCTCCCTCTCTCGCAGAAAAGAAAAAATAGTGATTTAGGGCATTTCTCGCCTTTCTTCTCCCTCTCCCAAAATTCTCTCACTTGTTTGCTTCGTCCATTCGCGCCTTTGAGCTTCGATAGATTTACCACCGCCTCTTGTTGTTTGTGGGGCATCCGCCACCACATCTTTTGTTTTGTTTCTCTCCATCTCAGTCGTCGCCGTTGCTCGTATTGAAATATGCAAAATCTAATAATTGATTTCTTTGTATTAATTCTTGAACAGTGGGGAATGAAGAATATACCTTCACTCGAAAGCTAAATAGAATTGCTTCCTTGCTTCACAAATTCTCAACTCCGATTAATCAATAGCAAAATCCTAAACCTCATTCCCTGAGAGAATTAATCCACTCCGTATAGCAGGATTATTGATTAATTTATTGGCGTAAACATTACTTTTAAGCAGTAATGCTAGTGTCTCACCTCCTCTCTCGGCTTCGCCATGACCGATATCGTTACTCTCCATTCAGCTGCTGCATTGCTCAATTTCATGTCCCCTTTCCTCTCGCGAGCGGGAGAATCACAGTTTGCCGGAAAATAAGTAATCAAAACGTACTTGAGTATGCTATTCATTGCCCTCATCGGTTCACTCAACTGCAGGGTTTTGCTGCATTTGGGAATTTCTCAGCAGTGAATTCTTTATCAACACGGAGTGAGTTATTATTATTATTATTATTTCTAATTTTGTTTTGAAAGGTTAGTATATGTTGTTGTGGTATGTCCTGTAAATCGGTGGTGGTGTTTGCAGGTTTTCTGAAAATAGCTAAAAAGATTGAGAAGATTGAAGTGGTAGATCATGGTTAATTTCTCTGTCTTTTTCTTTCTTTAGTTTTAGACTTCCTTCTCTGTTAAGTTCCACTTCCATCTTTTGTTTTTTGTATTGATTTCTCTATATTAATTCTTGAATTCTTGAGTTCTTCCTCTTTAGAGTATCTTAATTCTTGAAATGATTATTCTTGGGTCTTAATTCGTTAGCATTAATTTTCGACTTTGAGTGTAGTTGGTTTATAACTTCAGAGTTCTCTGTCTTCTTTGGTATTAATTTGAGCATGCACAACAATGAATTAAGACTTTTTTTTTTCTTGATTCAGGTTTATATATTTGGTTCAAATGGATGATAAGTTTAGTCTAGGCAATTTGAATTCATTTGTATCTATACAACAATTTTGACATATTTTTACATCTCACCTTGATAGAACGCAACTTCAAGTGTAAATCCTAATATATATTCAATTTTTGATAATTTATTGCTAATGTAATTTGCTTTGCAACTAAATGAATCCAACCTTTTTTTCAAGTAATTGCAAATTGTCTGTTACGACTTTTTACTAATATTGACTAGTTGTACTGGAACCAGTATTTTAGGAATTATGTCGAGATATATGCTCAAAGCTCACTGATGCAGATTATTTCAAGTTTACTCTGCGAGTTTGCAAGTCTTGATAATAATAAGTGTAGATAATTTTTTATCACATGAAGATGAATTTAATTAGGTTTTTTTTTTTTTTATGGTGAAGACAAAAGGAAAATTGAACATGTCAATGTTCTTTCTTTTCTTCATTTCCTTATGGAAAAGGTTATATATTGAGTATCCCTCATTTTTTTATATTAAATCATTGGGTGATTCCAATGCTACAATTTTTCTATTTATTGTTAAGCACTCTTCTATTTAAAAAGGCTTGTTGTTTCAAGAGGATAATAGAATATTGTTGAGGTACAAACATATGGTTGAACTCTATCTTACAGCGATCCACTGGATGCATTTTCTTATTTTGCTAATCTTGATGCTATAGTAGACTCATGTTTCCATATTTCATGACTTTTTCTTTGTGGCTTTGAGACATCTCTGGTGCTTTTGGCACATAATTATCTTATAAAACCGGCCTATACTTTTAGTAAATTAAATATTGATAAAGTGTTTTGTGCTCTGGTTTGCGCCTTTCCCTCTTGTTTACAGGAGGCTGCTATCGATTTAAAACTCCCAAGAAGAAGTTTGTTAGTAGGCTTTACATGTGATGCTTGTGGTGCACACTAAAAAAGGTAATAAACATATTATACAAGAGTGCAGATGGCATTTAGCGCTCGACAGGCGGTATATGGCTGCCTAGACGGCCGCCAAGATTTTTTTTTCTTCTTTTTTATTATTAAATATATTTTGTTTAATATTTATCAAAGTAATAAAGTTCCATGTGTCCAACTTAATTTGTTTATTATCCAATTTAATAATTACAGTAATTAAGTAAAATTAAACACATCTCCAACAAAATGTCCAAATTAATAAACTACCACAATTCATAATCCACATATGTGCAACTTGTTATTTTCCTTTTTATTTTTATTTTTTTCTTTTTAATTATATAACATTTTAAAGTTATTAAAAAAATTAAAAAAAAAAACCTAGGCATTGCCTACCGCCGAGGCCGCCTAGGCGCCGCCAAACGCGGTTTCCGGCAAATACGACCGCTTTGCATTAATCGTCGGCGGTAGGTGCTGACAAGCGCCTATGCGGCCTCAGCGGTCGACATTTACATCACTGATATTATTTTTCGAACGTGGGTTATTGTTGTGTGCGAGTAACTATGGATTTATACATCCATCATTTGCATTTTACCATGTTGTCTTGCATTTGTGTTTTTATGATGTTCTTTTCATTTTTGTTTGACCATGCATCCTAGTTGTTACCTATTTTTTTGAAAGAGAAGTTAAGTCATTTGTCTATATATCTTTTAGAGAAGTCAGACATTTGTCATTGCAAGGAGTTTTTCATGAATTTTGCTTGATAGTTGCAAATGCAAATCATGCTTGCAACTTTTTATTTTGAATTCATTTTCTTATAACACTCATCATTGTTTTTTCTTAAAAGTAGTCGATTATTATAAATGTCTATGAACTAATATGAGTAGATTGTGCGTGCATACAACGAACCAACATTTATGATGATATTCAATATGGTTTTGTGTACATCAATTCTTAAGTTGAATATCATGTTTATCTATATAGTAAATTTATATTTGTTCATTATAAATTCTTATTCTTATGGTATTGAGTTGTGCATTTTTTATAGGACCATGAAATTCCAATTTGATCGTGGGATAAGAAGACAAATCAAGACTTTCAAGTTCAACACAATACTTTTGATTTTTTTTATTCATGCTATTATGTACTTTTAGATGTTCAAACACATTGATAGATAGTTTTTCTTATGAGTTTGTTGATATTGTTGATTTAAATTTATTTGGATAATTGTTATTTTCTTAAAATAAAATTATTTCATTATGACCATTTAATTTGAAGGTTTCTTATATCATCATACAATCATTTGCATTATGGCCCTGTATTATTTAGTTGTTTGTAATAATTTAGCTGAAATAAAATGTAATGAAACATTAGTAACAAATCAAATATTTAAATACAAAATACATGACTTTATATAACAATTTATTTGTAACGAAAATAATTTTTGGTAACGAAACTTTGGTTATTGCTACAAAAAAATTGTAACGAAAAAGATTTCGTTAACGAAATTGATATTTTTTTCGTTACAAAAACTATTTGCGACGGACTTTAAAGGACCAACTTTTGTAACAAATGTTTCGTTACAAAAAGTTTTCATAACCAAAACTTGACTTTTTGTAACCAAACTTTTCGTTACAAAAAATACATTTTCTTGTAGTGTTAATTAAAAAGGATATTTTTGTACTTTTATATTTATTAATTTTAATTTATTACTAGGGAGATACAGTGCGATTGCAAGATGCAGAGTGCAAACGCTTTAATGCAAAGTGCAGTCCATTGAAAAAAAATAGTATACGTTGGATCGAAGATCCAACAGTAATCAAAGAATTTATTGGCGTCAAGAAGGGAGAAAGTCTTACTGACCGTAGAAAAACCCTAGAAACATAGTGATTGTTTGTGAGAGTAAAGTAATTATTTATAAAACACGAGTGAAAATAGATTTAAGAGACTGACAAAAAAGAAAATAAATAATTTAACCAATTAAAAAAAACTTAATGTAGAACTTTTCTTGAGGACGTGTAGAGAAAAACTCAACTAGTGGAAGACTTGATTTCTGGTGGCAACGACAACTGCGGCGGTGGAAAACCCTTGCCCTTCTCGACTGTTTGCAAATATAAGAGAGAGAGAGAGAGAGAGAGGAGATTTTATATTTGACTGTAGGCGAGGGCTTTACACCTAGGGGGCCCGCCCTCGACAATTGAATAACCTCGGTTGCTCCACTCACGAGGCCCTACCGTCGTCAGCCTCATAAGGGGGCCAACCCTCGTTAATTCACGAGAGGCTCGCCCTCGTCAACTCCGGATCTCGTAATTTAGCTCACGATGGGGCCCACCCTCATTAATTCACGAGGGACCACGCCCTCAACAACTCCAAATTTGAAATTTGGCGAGGGGCTCACCCTCTCTGAAAATTTAACAGGCATATTCCCCTTGGTACGGCCCTCGTTAGTTTACGAGGGTTATACGGGCCCTCATTAATTCCCTCTTTATTATCGAGGGTATTTTTACCATTTGTTAAAACCCCTCGTTAAATTAGAAAATATTTTTTCCTCGTTAATACCCTCTTTAATAACAAAAGTTATAAATATTTGTCGTTGTTGTATATAAAATACATACATACTAATTTTATCACAGTCTTATTTTACATTTATTCAAATTTGTACAGATCTTAACCTAAATTCATTCAATTGTTCTTTTTTATTCGATTAGAAACGAATTAACCCACAATATATTTATTTATTTATGTTAAGTTGATTTGTACGATGCGAATTTACATCGGAGACTTATTAATAATTATTGGTTTAGGAGAATTGGAAAATTTCTGATGCAAACACATATATATAGATAAAAAGGTCAAAATAAAAACTCAATGGTAAAACTTCATTATAGGAAGAAAAAATCAAAATTTGTGGATAAATTACGATGGGGCATCTCCACCTTACTCTTACCCCGAAACTCACTACACTACCCTCATATAACCTTACCACAAAAGAATCATGTTCTTTTGCGATTGTCTACCGAACGGGCATAGTAAAATTATAACTCAAAAATCTTCCAAATTATTAATTACTAACTTTTTAAGGAAGAACATAAAAAATACCACTATGAGTCTGACCAATTGCCTGGGGAAGATTGATTGGAACGAGGATGTGGGTGAGGAGAATCGCCCCAATTTCAAGATAGCTCATGAGAGGAGTTGGTCCGGTAATCTGAGACCCAAATCAAATTTCCAAAGGACCAGAAGCCGATCCAATTTGGGCCCCACCAATAAATCCCGGATCATCACTCCTCTCGTGCACCGGATACACAATGCGGACTCCGGTGCACAAACTCCGAGGCTGGTACGGAGTAGCGGCATGAGAAGAGACTGGAGCTTTGAGGATGTGCGACGAGCCATCGAGGGATGACTTATCGGTCTCATGTAACTATGCTCCTTGAATTAATTAAGTAATTAATTCAATCTCTATTCCTTTTATATTCTCAATTCCATGACTTTAATAAATAAATAAATCAATAAAATCCAATAAATTGGAATTGGAATTGGAATATATAAAGAGATCTCTAGTGTGTGTGCGTGCCCCATTGTATTAATATTAAGGGGGTAACGTGATAAATTGACCTATTTCATTTTATTTTCATGTCTTTAGATTGTCAAATACTTTCAAGTTGTATCTTTTTTCTTATATTCTTTTGGTGGGGATAGGTTGTACAGAGATACCACTGATGGAAAGTGTTTTGAGATCATTATATGTCTATGTGTAAAAATTATTAGTTACTTTACTTTTGATATAATGAAATCGACATGATAATCGTTTTTGCCTCCCGTGAATAACCGCTATAATTTTTATTTTTATTTTCTATTAAGTTGTTTATATTGAGGTAAGTGGTGTTGTTAAATGTTAATATTCATGTTAACTCCCCTTAATTAGTTTTTTTTGTTGTAAATGTGTGGACAATTTAATTAAGTTGATTCTATAATTTAGAAATGTAGTTTACATATTGAGAATACAAAATTTTAAGATAAGGGTAATTATAATTTTTTTTTTTTTGCAATTTTACGAGTAAGTCCTCACTGAATTTGTTACTTTCGATTTTATTAAATGCACATTTTAAAAGGAAAATGTACGATTTGAACCTTGAACTAGTGTCATGGGTACAAATTGGACTCTAAACTATTTTTTTTTGTACAAATTGGACCATAAACTAGTATCTCAGGTACAAATTGGACCCCGAACTATTTTTTGGTACAAATTGGACCCTAAACTAATATTTTAGGTATAAATTGGACCTCAAACTTCTTCTTTTTTTTTTTGTATAAACAAGCACTAACTTTTAAAATTAAATAAATAAACCCTAACTAATAAAAAAATTAATTATTGGTATATAATATTTGACTAAAAACTTTACGATAAATTCTATAAATTGGTATTCAGTCCTATATTATTTATCGACAGTGGTTATTTTCAACTCATAATATTAAATTAATTTTATTAAATATTAATTTAAATACATATTGCATATTACATAAATAAAATTGTCTGAGTCAATTACTAAACCATATTATTAATTAACACTTTTTACTAATATTGGTAAAAAAAAAGGAGACGAATGCTTAAAAAAATTACCACAGTCGGCTAAAACATATTTAGTAAGCTAACACTTGTTTTTTTCCTTAGCAATTGACTTAGAATTTTTTTTTTTTTAAATTTAATATGCAATATTATTTAAATTAATGCTTAAAAGAACAAATACTTTAATAGTATGGGTTAAAAATAACCATTATCGATAGATAATATTGGGGTGAAATATCAATTTATAGAATTTACTATAATTTTTTTTTTTATTAGTTGGGGCTTATTTATTTAATTTTAAAAATTAGTACTTGTTTATACAAAAAAAAAAAAATGGTTTGAGGTCCAATTTATACCTAAAACATTAGTTCAAGGTTCAATTTATACCAAAAAATAGTTTAGGGTTCAATTTATATACACAATATTAGTTCGGGGTCTGTACCTACGACATTAGTTTAGGGTTCAATTTATAAAAAAAATAGTTTAGGGTCAAATTTGTACCCATGACATTAGTTCATGGTCCATATTATACCTTTTTCCTATTTTAAATTTAAATCGTTTTTATCAGGATATCATTATATAAGTTTGTAGCGGTTTTGATTGATTTGAACAATTTGAACAAATAATAATTATAAACAAGAAAAAACAATTGATAACCACCCTGTAAAATATTCTACTGTAAGTATATTTAAAATAAACAAGACAAATATAATAATCTTATGGAACAATTGACACCCATGCTCACTTATTAAAATCCGTCCTCAGAAAAATTTGCATAATGAATTTGGACGGAGGGTATGTAAGGGTAAAATTGGTTCATACATGAATTATCGAAGGGTATCAGTTGTTTTTACTAAAAAAATATTAGTTGTTTCCACTAAAGAATTTTAATTGTTTTCACTAAAGAGTCTTAGTTTATTTTCACAAAACAATTAAGACTCTTCAGGTAATAACAACTAAGACTTTCTAGTAGAAACAACTAATACTCTTTAGTGAAAACAACTAATATACTTCCTTGATTTATGTGTAAACTATTTTCACTCTATATTTTGTCTTTAGGTAATAACAACTAAGACTTTCTAGTAGAAACAACTAATACTCTTTAGTGAAAACAACTAATATACTTTCTTGATTTATGTGTAAACTATTTTCACTCTATACTTTGTCTTGGACGGAGGAAGCAAATTAAATTTCATTGACATAGAAAATTGAAGTTATAACTATTTACATTTTTTCTTTTAAAAAATTAATTCTAACTTAAAATAATTAGTAACAAAGCACTCAGTTTGTGCAGCAGTTGAGTTACCAGCAAAGAATATATGATAAACTGGACCACAAATGTTGTTGAGGAAAAAATTTAATCTTGAGGACCAATGCCAAGCTATGTGAAGTCACTTAAAATGACTTGTTTGGATTTCATGCAACCTTATATTTAGATTTTCAAACTCTTAGGTATTATATAAAAATAATTTAAAATAAAGTTGTTATGAAACTGTTTTAAAATATCAAATATTTGTCCAGGAATATAAATTTTTCTATCAACAATTACAATATGATATCATTGACCTCAATTTTTTATACTTCGGATAATTTTTTTTATATTATTATCAAATAATTCAAATTATAAATATTTTCATGATAAACTTACATAAATTATTTCCCTATAAAACTGTCTTTTTTATTAGTATTAGTTATCACTCTTTTTTATTAGTATTAGTTATCACTCAATTAAAAATAAAACATCACATCACATATTCAAAAACCACCAAATCACACGTTTAATCTAAATAATCATGCATAAAATAAAGGTTGTGAAACGTCAGAGTATCATGGTAGAGGATTCTAATACCAATACCTTATGTTTTATAAGTGGGGACAATTACAAATGTTGCCTCAAAAAAAAAAGTGTATAAAATAATAAAAAAATATATGGAAGAAGCCAAATTAACACCAAAGACAGCAAATAGAAGCAGGCACTCACTCATCAATCATCATCACTGTACAAATCAAGAAAAAAGAAATTTAAATAATAAACCCAAATTATGAGCCAGAATTAATTACCATATCTCAATCATCTGCAAGAGAACACGCAAGGACCAAACTTAAAAACTAAGAAAAACTAAAACTAATAATAATATGTGAAGATAATCTACTAATATTTAGAGGATGGAAATACTGCATATATAATAATAATAGGTCCCTAAAAATGTGGTGTTAGCAAAGCAGACAAATGTTGTGGGGAAATTGAGGCTCTCTTTCTCTCTCTAATTGGGAAGTACTTTCATGGAGTTTGGCCAACCCATTGAAGAATACATCTGCGGCATATTCTGCCCTGGTTGACCATAAAGCCCCGACCCATGGTTCGGAGAAGTATCGTCGTTGTCCTCACCCGAGTCGCTTGAATCACCGGGTGAAGGGCTCGTCCCTGCTCCCGTCCCACCAAAATTCAAAATATTTGAAGGTGCCGGTGCTGTAGAAGATGGTCCAGACTTCGACTTTTTCCCGTCGGCTATGAAGCTGCCTACTACCACCTGGTAATTGAGAAGGTTCATATTTACTTACAAACACCACCCTCGAATGGGTACAATTTGCAACGAAACAATCAATCATCAAGTTTTCTACAAAGTCTAATATAAAACAGCTTTACCGTGCAATCAGTTTGCATTTTGTATGTAATTTTTAGCAGTATTTGTTTGATAGTATTAGTTATTTTAGTAAAAAATATCAGTTGCTTTACTATAAAGTGGTAGTTGTACACCAATTGCACGGTAAAACTGTTTGGGGAAATTGAAAAAAAGGCCCCATAACCCTATTAACTTTTGAATTATGCGAAAACCTGTCACATTAAGTTTCTTGATAAACTGCCCCGCAACAGGTTGTTCTCGGTTTCTCAACTGGAGAGGCCACATCGAGCAAAAAACTTGACAAAAATGCGATAACTTGATACAACAGGCCGCGCGGCATTTTTACCAACCTTTTTTAAAATTACAAGGCATTTTCGTACAATTCAAAAGTTGCATGACATTTTCATTATACCATTAAAGTTACATGGAATTTTTTTTCAGTTTACCCAAACTATTTTACATAAGACCAACATCGAGTTTTTTTTGTAATCATGCAAAAACAAAGGTTGCTTTGTAACTAATAAATTGTGATTTGTAATCATGCAAAAACAAAGGTTGCTTTGTAACTAATAAATTGTGATAAGCTACCTGGACTGGTGATGCTGCTTTGAGCATTCCAGCAACTCCACCACCCAATACCCTACCATCTGACCCGGCCAACGACACACTCAGAGTACCACTTCGATTGCGGCTGCCGCTACTATCGGACAACAGGAATGACCCGGTCAAGGAGATAATCTCAAATCGCCCCTGCAAATTATACAAGCTTATATGACAATTTTAAAAATATTCGCTTTGGTAATTTTACTTGAAATCCTGTATCTTGCACACAGTTGTGGAGAACCATAGCGGTTTAAGTTCAGAAACAAGATGTGCACCTTTTGAATCTAGCAAAAGAAGTATTACCCTCGGAAAATCATATGCAGAGTAAATTAATTGCACAAATTAACACTATGAAAGAAGAGTGTGAAAGTTATAGGATTCGGAAAGATATTAGCATTACAAAGATTAACAGACAGAAATTTAATAAATAAAGATTATTACACTACAGTTTCTACCACAATGACGGACTTCAGTAAAATGAACCACACGAACAACATATACCAGCCAAAATAAACATACACATTAATATATGTATAGACACATGTATGTGTAAGTATATTTGAAGATTATACATATATTCTACTCGTACACTCAATTTATATGATAAATTATACCAGTTCTGAGAAGTAGGATATTTTACTCATGCTACAAGAGTGAAACTTGATCCCTGTTAAGCTTCTCAGTCAACAAACATTAGGCCTCTTCCAGGGCAAGGTTTTTATGTTTTTTCTTACAGCTAAAAAAAGGTGGTACAGACAACAGTTGATTTATCTTTAGAATATTTATTGACTAATTTTGCTCGAGCTATCTGACAACTTAATGGCTTTAACGTAAAAACTTTTTTTACAATTGTCTGTGATTTAATTGAAACAATATTGTTGTTGCAAAAAAATAACAATCATCAAAGATCAGTTATGGCATAATTTCATAAAACAATTTCAGATAATTTCTGATGATTAAGAAGGCCTAACCCTAAAGTAATTTCTATGTGAACTCCTTAAACCAAGAGCATCATACAATGTGAGAATCATGAGATATAAACCAATTTCAGATACTAATGACTGCAGACACTAAGACCTTTCAATGATATTCCTTTTTCTTTTTTGTGGTGCTTAAACCAAGTTACACAAAACCTTCACAAGTAACTCTAAATCACTAATGTCAGTTTCTGAATTTTCTGGTCCACGAGTATCACTTGGATAAAATGTGCAAATTTAATGTCTACCTCTCCTTTATTGCTTCAGTTGCTTGCTCAAAAAAAAAAAAAAAAAAATCTATTCCGTAATATGCAAAGCCGAAAAGAAATACTGTATTCGTCTCCCCGTCTTGAACATAATTGTTATGACAATGTGCATGGTGAACTCATACAGCATTGAACAGAACATAATTCCGCATCTACCAATTAAATGAACTAAACTGCAACAGAGGTTAGACTATTTTAGTTATTTATGTTTCTCATATTTCAAAGAATCTCTAAAAGTCTAAAACTAAATATATAACCTCAATGAAAGGTGTGGAAGCGAAAGACCTTCAGCTGCCTCATATCGCATTGCACGAGTAGGATATGAAATCAGTAATCATACACCCAACTATGTGAAACATAATTCATTGAAGTATTGAACAAGCTGTAACTTCAGATTTTTATTCAACCGTGGTAATTTCACAAAATCATTACTCCCTCCGATTCATTTTAGATTATCCGTATTACCATAAAAGGAAGGTTTTTTTTTTGTTTTCCACTTTCTCAATCTCTTTCCCAAAATGGCAAAAAACTACACATATCATTTCAACTTTACCCCTTAAAAAGTCGAAAGGACCCTTTTACCCTTACTTTATATCCACAAAAATAACTTTATACCCACAAATACTAATAAACAACTCCTTTATTAAAACCCGTGCCACTTTGAAAGTGGAAAACAAAAATGAATCGGAGGGAGTACACTTTATTAATAGAGAAGACATGAATATCAATAGAGTAGACAACAAAATCATTACATTTTATTAAGTATTAGTAGAAGAGAATTGTGCAGTATAGGGAAATCACCTAAAGGATAATTCCCTCCATCCACTAAAAATGTTCCCATACCCAAAATGAAAACAATAACTTTATCTTCACCCTCCAACTGAAAAAAATCAATTTATCTTCACCCTCCAACCATCACTTAATTACACAAATTGCCATTGGACTTTATTCATAAACAATCAATTTATTCATAAGCGGACCCCAAAATACCCTTACTTTTATCTACTTTATTCATAAACAATCAATTTTTCTCAAAAAAATGAGCAAAAGGTATGGTAACAATTCTAATGTACAGAGGGAGTATATGACTTCGCCATATGTTTAAAGTATCACGGTTTAACCCATGTGCGAAACTCAATAAGCATAAGCAAGAACACACATAGTAGGTTTTAACTAGTTCAGTACATTTAACTCTTAATATATTTTTCAGAGCTTTTATATTAACAGATCAAAAAATTAAAAAAGAGAAAATTAAAGCATCATCTAGCAGATCCAGCACATAGTTGGTTCCTTCATTAGATAAAGGCATTTTAAAACACATATACTTATGCATTATTAACAAATTTAGTCATAAGACATACCTCATATGTCACTGTTCCACCTGACATTGCTGGTTGGCGAAGTGTGACATTGCAGATGGCACCATTTGCAGATAAAATGCAAACAGTTCGAGGCCCTTGCTGGGAGAAAGCCATGATTTTTGAAGCTATATCCTGCAAAAGATGAGAAAACCAAAAGAAATCTAGTCATGGAAATACAGAATGTTTTAAACATAGGTTCCTAAGGAACCTGGATACTTAATGTAGCTCTTCTACCACTGATAGACGTCTATGTGAACATAATAATTGTATAGCAATTTATGTTTAGTTCTCCTAAAAGCTAAATGTAATAGTATAATGAAACACATAAGCAAACAGTAATGTTTCCATATTCAACTCGTGTGTAATTCAGAAGATTATAGGTTTGAAAAAATAGGCAACATGAATTTTGTCAAGAGTTAATTGCACTTGTTTTGTGTTAAAAGTGGTGAACTTCATTCTCCTTGAAGGAGAGAAACTTATCTTGCAAAATGTACCAATTATGATTTTTTTTCTTTTTTCTACTTCCTTTTTTCATCTACAATTTCAAATTTCAACAAGTTTTTCATTTTTAATCTATTTTTGAGCACTCTATATCAAGTTAATCTTTTTTTTACGATCTTTAATTCGAAATCCATATTTCATATATAAAATGAAATTCATAGCTAAACTATTAATATTATCATTTTAAAAGTATTTTTTATTGATTTTAATTATATGAACTATTTTTTAAATTTATATGGTACTTTATTTTGATTTTTGAATCTTAATATCATTTTATAAAGTTCAGTATTAAGGGTTAATTTAGTGCATGATTAAATAACTACTATATAATTAACTAAATAGTTGTTACACACTCACATGTATATTATCTTACAAAATTTATATTTTAATAAGAATATCAGTAAATGAAATTGATAAGGATCAATGGGCAGATGTACAAAATAAATTTAATAATTTTTTTTCTCACAATCCATCTCATGCTATACAATCTCATGCTAAAATTTATCAATATCCAATTCATCGCAAGGGAGAATTAGTGAAGGATTCTCTAGAAAAGCAATAAACAAACTGCAATGTTTCCACAAAAATCAACTGCAGTATTTCGATTGAAATGATTCTGATTTTTAAAGGTCATGGGAAAGAATAGAATTATAAGTGCTGCTATGAAATCATTAATAATATCAATAACAAATTACTGAAGCTCTTAACAGCTTTAATGGCAATTCTTAAGCTTCCACTAAGGGAAATATAAGCAGATATAATAACAGCAAGATATATATGTGAAGCCATTTTGGCATCTTAGTTATGAAAATGTTTCACTGGATCATGAATCATGACACAAGAAACATAAAGGTGAATTGAAAAGTTATTGTGTGGAAACTTCATTTAATGGGTAAGAACTGCTCATAAGTATTTGCTAGGCCTTTGAACATTTTAACATTAACAGTAACAAGATACTATTTCTCTCATTTGCTGCATTATGCTCAAACATTTCTAGAAACCAAATTCAGCAAAATCCAATATCAGAAATTTACCTCTCCAGCATTGACTGTGATAACATGAGGCGTAAAACCGACCCCGGGTGCTCCTGTTTACAAGACAACGTACATCATAAGTGTCATTATATATACACATATAATAACAGAAATGGGCAAATCGATACCTAGAGCATCCAGCTGTCTTTTCACCGAACCGGGAGGCCTTCCCCTGTGTTTCTTGGCCGGAGTTTCCGACGAAGGAGTTCCTCCACCACCACCACCACCACCGCCAGAATCATTCGGAGCAATCAGAGACGGAACCTGCGTCACAGGTGCCGGAGACAGACCCAGCCCAATGCTGTTATCGGGTGAGTATTTCCTGGGGCGGCCCCTTTTCTTCCTAGCCGGCTCAATGCCTAATCCTCCGCCTACGGCCCCACCTCCCGAGTGGGACCCATCGGGCTGCAGATGATCCAGCGGTTTCGGACCGACGCCGCCGGCGGCGGCAGCCATTGAGTTAAAGGGGAAGCCAGGGTTTTGCTGCTGGTGCATGTGTGCGGCGGCGGAGGTGGTGGCGTTGATGGAATTGTTGTTGTTCGGAAGTGCGTAGGAGTTGTTAGGCAGATGCTGTTGGTTTTGGCCGAGGAAGACGCCGGGATGCGACTGCGACGGCGGTTGAGGGTGGTGGTGGTGCGGGAGGTGCGGCGGCCGCGCCGTGGGATCTCGGGAATCCATTGGAAGAGAAGAAACCACTCTTAAACTAAGTGCAAATGGAGAAAATGCAGCTTAATTTTAGCACAGATTTGAGGAAATTTCGAATTGCTGGAGAAGATGAAGCAGAGAGGTCGAGAAATGGGCGATCGGGGAAACAAAGAGGTTTAGAATTAGGGTTTTATATGCTTTTCTTTTCTTTTTCTTTTTTCTTTTTCCTTAAATAAATACATAAATGGGGGCCCTTTTATTTCACTCGGCTTTGGACTTAGGTAGATGCTTAATTGAATGTGATGTCATCTCCAAATTGAGATTTATTTAAGATTTAAGTACAATTCATTAAAATTGACTATGTCATGAGCCATCTAATATAATGGAATCGGGAATAAGTTACGATTAAATTGGTACAACCAAGATTGTAATGTGAAAATACTTAAATTCCATAATTAATTATTTGGGTTTGGACTTATGCCTACGAAATTTACAATCCATACTTATTGAACCCGCACGAAAACGAGTAGATCTGTTAAAATGGGCCTATGGGACAGAGCAAAGTGAGTCGAAATTTTGGCGAGCAGCAAAACCTCTAACCCAACTTATTTATTGGCGGATTGTAGATTCAGACGGGTCGACCCAATTTTAATTTGTTACTCTTTCTGTTTCACCTAAATTTGCACCCTACAAGATGACACAATTCTTAAGAAAATGTGTTTTTTTAATAAAGTAGTAACATATGGGTAAATTTGTGTATAAGTTTGTGAGTATGCCCGCAAATCAATATTTTCTTTTTTGGTAGTGTGCAAATTCAAGTGGGACGGTCCAATATAGAAAGTGTGCAAATTTAAGTGGGACGAATAGAGTAATATATTTTTATTTTCAAAAAATATAATATAAAAACCCTAATACATAAAATTCATCAAAATAAAATGAATTCAATCAATTTATCTTGGTAACTATGACTATAAAAAATATCAAAACATACTCCCTCCGTTCTCGCTATTAACTTTTCATTGTTTTTTGGCACAACATTTAAGAAGGGTAATTAAATATAAATATAATACAGGTGATGTGAGTGAGAGAGAAGAGAATAAAGTGTAATCTTTTTAAATGGATGAATATGAATAAAGTGTATGAATATAATATTATTAGTTGATGTCCAATAAAAGTATGGAAAGTTAATAGTGGGACGGACGAAAATGACAAAATGGAAAATTAATAGCGGGACAGAGAGAGTAATATACCTTACGAATAAAGTTCTTAATTTATTTAACCATAATGATTCATAAGCATAGTCTTCTAAAATTTAAATTCATCATCTATGAACATAAAATTTACAAAATATACCTAAAAATGATATTATAGTTGTTTAAAATGTACAAAAAATGTAAAAAAAAAAATGTAGAAGAATATTTTTTAAGCTGGGCGGGCCAGCCAAAACTCATCTCCAACCCGCAAAAGTCTACTGTCCAAACGGGTCAGCCTGTTTAGGTCCACCTCCATGCGAGCTATTTTTTTTTTAACCAACCCTTCTTTTATGTATGGCGGGGCAGGCAGTCCAACGGGTCCAACCTACTTTAATTGCTCTACTATTGCATGAGACCATCTCACGGTGAGACAGAGTATAAGTTGGACATGGCACATTAACATTTTGAAAAAATTGGATGTTAATTTGTGTTAGTTTGTGAACCGTCTCTCACAAGTTTTTACCTACAATATATAATCCAAATAAGACACGCATCAATTTTCTTTTTGAAAAAAAAAGCAAAAACTTATGCGACGGTCTCACGATAAGACACAAATTAGTAGTACAAATTAACATTCATTTCTTACAAAGTGTTAATGCGTCATGTTCAATTTATGTTTCGTCTTATCATTCATATATTCATATATTTTTCTGTTTTTGAATAGCTCATATCTAATTTTTTGCCTAAATATGATTTTTTTAGATTAATTGGGAATATCGAAAACTTCTGCAGATTGAAGTTATCAAAATCGTCTGCAAAACAAGTGAAGTCTAAAAGACGTGTTTCCGAACATTTGGTGTTATTTTATAATATTCTTTGTATTATAATTTTGAAATTGTGACAAAAATATTGTATGATTCCTAAAAATCTTTTTATTAAATGTAATATCTTGTCATTAAGAATAGATTCATCAAAATTATTTATGAGAAATTCTGATATCGAAATAGACTATTAAATTATAATATTTTAGATATAAATTTCTATAATTTTACTGATTTTTTAGGATTTTTTTTTTTTTTACAAAATAATAGTTGATGTGAAAGTTGTAAGACCAAACTTTAAATTTTTCTAAAAAAAAAAAAATCCCGCTTTATTTATTTTTAAATATTATAGTTATTCTCCCAAAATAATATGTTTTAAAAATAATTATTAATTTCTCAAAATAAAAAGATTAGCAAGAATATTTTCCAAAACAAGTAGTGTCTAACATTTGTTGTCGAACATTTAGTTTGATTTTTGTAGAATTTTTTTATTGTTTTAAAAATATTATTATGACCGAGATAGTGTATGATTCCTAAAAACCTTTCCACCAAATGTAATATATTTTCATTAACAGTAGATTCACCAAAGTTATTTGGGAAAAAATTCTGCCACCGATATTAACAATTAAATTCATAAATTGTAAAATTTAGTTATAAAATTCTATTATTTTGTACAATTTTTTATTAGATGATTTAGGATATATTTTTTTGAAAATAATGATAGATGCGAGATGTGTAGGATCAACCTTGAATTTGTTATAAATAAATAAAATTATCCCTTCACTTTTTCAAAGAAATGTTAGTTATTCTCTAAAATTAATAAGTCTTTCTTAATAATTATTCATATCTTATTATAAAAACATTAGCAAAAATATTTTTATACATAAATAAAATTTAATATGTTTGACAGAAGATTTAGTCTTATTTTCTAATATTATCTTTATATGATTATTTTGGAAATAATATTGTTTACCGAAATAGTGTTTGATTTCAAATATCTTGTATCTTGTCATTTCTACACAAATTTCTGCATAATAATGCATTTTTACAATGACATTTCTTTGGTCAAATACTATTAGATTTGAAATGTGTGATTCTATCTTTAGAATTAAAGTTGTTCGTTTGATGATTATTGTATCTTCAAATCATAGGGGAAGTTGGCATGGTCATGATATTGAAAGATTTACAGGTTTAAGTTTTACAAATTATACATTTAATTATATTTAAAAATATATTTTTGATACATATATATAAAAAAAATTAATTGCTACATTACATATTGATATTTTTTTATTTGCTACATTTTTTATGAATTTTATATAATTAATATATATATGCAGGGTACGAAAATTCATGTTTTTATTCCTAGGAATCTTATATATATCTATGAGAATTTTGTGATTGAGGAATGGAGTACATTTCACGAAATATTGATGTTGCTTCCAACTCCAATCCCATAAAGTTCCTGAATCCTGATCACAACTACTGTATTGAATTTCTTTAACATAAATGATTCAATATAGTGAACCTGTTATTTTTAGTCCTATTTATTTTATTTTATTGCATTTCAAGATATATTTGACCAGACTTATAAATAAGATTCAATTCTTCGAGGTAATTATCTTATATATTTTTTATAAATTTAGTTAATATGTTTATTGTCATAAAATGAAATTTATTAGTTCTTTTTAACTTTTCAGATATTAATGCATGTGTGCTTTTGAATCAACAACCAAATGTTATAATAAAAAAAAAACTTAATCTATCTTGTTATAACTGTTAGAACATTGAATTAGTAAGAGCCCGTTTGAAAGAGTTTATAAGCTTTTTACAAGGACTTATAAATTGTCCATGAGCTTATAAATACCTTCAGATTGCATTTGGATTGAGACATTTGAAATGCAAGAGATTTAAAAATAAATGAATTCTCAAATCTATGGATTTGAAATGATATAATTTTACTAGGTATTTGAAATTTCTCCATTTTTCACTAGGATTGTAGTTATAAATTTGAAACTCATCCATTTGAATATTTTACCCAAACAAGTGGAGTGAATTTAGATTATGGATTTAAAATTCATATCTCAAATCTCTACATCCAAACACAACCTGAAAGTGTTTGGTAAAAAAAGATGTTCAACAACTACCTCCACCTACTCCCTTCTTCGGACCCGCCACTCCTCCTCCGACAATCACTAGTCTCTACCTCAACATAAAAAAAAAAAAAAAATTTAAATTTAAATTTTAAAAATAATATTTATTGAATATGAATAGAGTGAAATTGGTTCATAGATGAATTATTGAAGGGTATTAGTTGTTTTCACTAAAGAGTATAAATTGTTTTCATTGAAGAAAATTAGTTTTTTGCACTGAAAAATATTAGTTTATTTTCACTGTACAACTAATACTCTTCAGTGAAAACAACTAATATCCTTCAATGGTTCATGTATGAACCATTTTCACTCTATACTTTATCATATTTATTATGAGTATGTATAGAGTGGAATTGGTTCATACATGAATTATTGAAAGATATTAATTGTTTTAATTGAAGAGTCTTAGTTGTTTTAACTGGAGAGTCTTAGTTGTTTTAACTGAAGAGTCTTAGTTTGTTTTCACTAAACAACTAAGATTTTTCAGTGAAAACAACTAATAACTTTCAGTAGAAACAGCTAATACCCCTAATAATTCATGTATAAACCATTTTCACTTTATACTTTATCATTTATTATTTGTTATTATAAATCTTATGAACCAAATACTTTAACAACTAATAAACTACTTAAAAACTACATCTTATAAATTCTTTTCTTTTTCTTGAAAACCAGAAAAAAAATTAGGAACAAGAATGACAAATATATCGAGAAGATCTTCCACGAATTCGAAAGCTCGACCCAACAATGATGACTTTTAAACAGACGAGACGCCCTAGCAAGAGAACATGTCAACAAATTGATATTCCAATTGACTCAACTCACATTGAAAATTTGATTTATACTAAGAATATTAAACATAATCTTGTAAATGTATACACACACACACATATATATATGTATAAACATAAGTGTGATATATTTTGATTGGCAACCTATTTAATTCGTTAATGATCCGCAAATTTCATTCATCTCCAAAATTAAGGGGCAAAAACTCTAAGGTCCATACTCCAATTGCACTTTAGACTCCACTACATACCTTTTTCTAGTCAACTAAAGAATGCCTACATGGAATGCTATTGTACAAAATTGCCTGTAACTTGCCATTGCAGCAGTTTCATTTCCCAATTTTCTGTCTAATCAAAAAAGCAAAAAAGCTGCCTTATAGTATCTTTCTCTATTTTTCACCATTTTCAAATTATACGAAAATTTCCCCCATATCCCCATAAACAGATTTTTCCCCCCATTTTTTCATTTCAGATTTTTCGTCAATTTTTTTCAAAAATCGTATTCAACCTGTTCACAAAAACATTGTACTTGCATTTTGATGGCGGAAATTGGTATCTCAAAGCATAAATTTGGCTAGGCTGAAGGAGTGAGTATGGTTGTTGATCGGAAAAGGAAGAACTATTCTGAGGAGAAAAATGTGGAAGGAAACAGCGGGCAACAAAGGAAGAAAGGTCGAGGAACCCAAGAAGAAAGGTCGACGAAGAAAGGTAATAACATTTTCCCCCCCAATTTGCCCCCAATTTGAGGCTGATTTTCTTTAACAAACTCTAAAATTACTTGGATTTAGGTACCTCTGTAGGAGAAACAGAGTATGAATCAGGTAACCATTTAAGTTTTCACAAATTTAAAATAAAAATAATGCAAAAAAATTTAGTGAATCAAGTTTTCCACCTTTTCTAAAATGTTTGTTTCATTTTTTTACAATAGATATGGATTATATATATATATAAATCCTACAAGAAAAAAGAAGGCTGATGAGTTGGAGGATAGAAACTCAGATACAGAATGCAGCCGAAAGAAAGGGAAAGGGAGAAAAAATAAAGTATAAAAAGGAGAGAATCTTGCAGAAAGATCATTTTGGTTAGTTCAGGAGTAATATACAGATTTTTTCCCTCTTTTGTCAACTTTTATTAGAACAAAATTAACTTCTGGTTTTTTTTTGTATAATAGCTGAGGTAATTGTGAAAAAGGACACAAATTACTATCAGAATAACCTACGAACATGCATCAAGGAATTGAAGGGTGTTCCATATAACAATAGTCATTTAAAAGAGATGAAGAAGACACCCTTTTGGTTGCTATTCAAATACATATTTGATACTGAGGAGGAGATGTTGAAAAAGAGAAGCATTAAAATTGAAGAAAACATCAGGGAAGTTATACTTGCTTTCGATAAAAAAAAATCTCAAACTGTTGTAATTGGTGGGAAAAAAGTATTACTTAGTAGTCGTGACATTCAACTGATTTTTAGGGTAGTTTGTGGTACAAAGCGTATACAATTAAAGTATAATGATTACAAATACCCAAGCTGGGTTTATCGAATTTTTGGGTGTGAGATTAAAAAGAGTGCTGATACATTAGTGCTAGCGAAGAAGTTGATATATGAGAAGTTGAAAGTAGTAGTTAGCAAGGTTAATGTAGATAGTTATAAAGACACAATCCGATTGACGTTGAGCTACATATTTGCATTTTTTTGGCCCCTAATCAAAATTCGGCTATGGCTACACACCTAACTGTTTTGTTTGAAGATAAAGAGAAAATCTGTGAATATAATTGGTGTGCTTCTATTGTGGAATTGTTAAAGCACCAGAAAAAGTCCACAATGAATTTATCTGCGGGAGGTTGTACAATGTTGATTCCCATAAGTTATTGTTAACACATACTCTTTAAAGAATGTTGTGTATATATTTTTTGGTAGTAGTTCAATTTTATTATCAGTTTTATTGAGACTAAAACTTTGTTGGTCACAGTATTGGTTGTGCGAGCACGCGTCTTTGATCAATCCCATTGAAAGAGATGCATGTCCTAGATTCTTAAAATGAGATTTGAATGAACTTAAGAAGAAGGTTTCAAGGATTAATGTTGCAGAACTTGAGGTCTCATTATCACCCTATTTTATTAATATAATTTGTGCTAATATTATCCTTTATAGATCTATGTCATTAACACCCTGCATTTTATTTGTTTATTAGGTACATACGGAAATATTAGAAACAACTAAAAGGGAGAAACGAGTTTTCAATAAACTGTTGAGTACTTGGGAAAGCCAAAATACATGTGATTATGCGGAAGATTCGGATACTGGAAATGATAGAGAGAGTCAGGAGAGTGAGGATAAAAAGACTGAGAGTAAGAAGGCGGAGGAAACTATTTCTGAGAGCAAAGAGGGTGAAGAAAATGAATCTGAGAGTGAGGATGATTTCTGCAACACAATTAGAATGGCCACACCTGTTGGAAGTATGGAGGGTGCAACAATGAAAGGGGTTGTTGGTAGAATAGAAGAGGGTGTATCTACATCAATGAAAGGGGTTATTGGTAGAATAGAGGAAGGTGTTTCTACACCAATTGCAAAAAGGAAGATTAGGTCAGGTACACCTAACCTGCACTGCAAAATCGTCGAACGTGGATGTGCAATCAACAACGATCAATTTGGACTCGAGCTCGAGGACACACTGAGGAGAATAGATGAATTTGTAGCTTCCATCAATTTGAGATAATGTATTTGAAATGAGGAACTTGATCGTGTATTTGAAATGGAAGTTTTGGATTATTTTGTAGCTTTAGGGAAGCAGATTATTATGAATTGGATTGTGTTTTTGAAATTTGAATGGAAGATTGTACATATTGATGGGACATTTGGAAGAAAATATGAGTTGTTGGATTATTAAGAGAATAGGGGTACATTAGTCATTTTACTATTAAGTCAAATGAGGGAAGATGAGTACTTTTGAGATTATGTATTGGAGAAGAATACTTTTAGGTTTTATGTACTACAAAATAATTGTTTCCAAAATTAATACTCCCTCCGTCCCAGTTTTGTTTTCCCATTTGCCAAAAAGGTCCGTCCCAGTTTTATTTTCATATCCCTAAAATGGAAACTATTTTATTAATTTAAATAATACTTTATTCACTCTTCACCATTCTCAATACTACTTTATTCCTTTAAATACTACTTTATTCACCATTCATCATTCTCAATACTACTTTATTCATTTAAATACTAAAATTTAACTCTCGCATTAAACTCCGCGCACAGTCAAATGGGAAAACAAAACTGGGACGGAGGGAGTATATATTACTCATGTAATATTAAAGACAAGTTCAACTCATACACTCCTTGTATACTGAATGGGTTGTCTAATTGTAAGGGAGAAGTATCCTTGTACTCTACTATTTATGATAAAATAAAACTAGAACAACATCCAACGATGAAGGATAATACCAACAACAAAATTGTTGACACTCTTTTTTTCTTTTCTTGAGAATTGGCAAAGTTTTTTTATATCTTCGAGAATTAAAATTGCGGCTTCACCATCTTGAAAAGGCTTGGTATCCAGCAACTTGCAAGTAGGCCTTGAAGCTCTAAGATGAGGAGAGCAGCACACCTTGAACATATATTCTTGACTTTTCTCCTCATATCTCTAGTATATACTCTTATTTAATAATGAATTGTTTTTATTTATTGTTCTTATTATTAATGCAATTGAGGTGTTTATTTCAACCAAAAGTGTAATAAGATGAATTGAAAGTCTTCTGCAAATGAGTTCATAGTCCTCTGCAAAAGCAAGTAAAGACTTTTGGTTTAATCAATATACTCATGTCTCATGTGTATCATTCCAAAGTACAATCACTAATATTTCCTTTTTATATGCATATCTATTATCTAACACATGAATTTGAATAAACAAGTTTTAAATAAATGAATGAATACTTTTAGTAAATTTAGTTTTGAAATATTAATAACTACATATCTTTGCTTGGTTAAAAATCTATACTATATTAAAAAGTGACAAGTCTTTGAGAAATATTTTCGGACCAAAATGCCCCTCATAAATTACTCGACGGACAAATTGCCCCCCTCATTCCGAATCTAATAGCCTCGCCCAGCCCAGCCTCTCTACCTTCCCTCTCCGTCGTCCCCGACGTCTCCCTCTCTCACTCTCTTCCCACCCACCACTTCTTCATGCCCAGAGAGCCATCTCTATCTGTCTTCTTCCCATTTTCCGTCTTCCTCGATCCCACGCCCAACCCCCTCTATGTCTCTCTTCAATTGCCGAGCGGTGTTGATCCAGTGCAGCATTTTCAGGCTTCGGAATCCGGAGCTTCAAGGAAGGGTAAAGGTGAGCACCAACGTCATTCGCCAAACTCTGAAATTTTAAGGTTCACCAAACTTTGAAATTTTAAGGGTAAATCGAGGGCGAAAGAACACGATATGGCTGCAATTAAGAGATTGAAAATCTTAGATTAGATTCCTCGAATTGATAGCTTATTTCGGCTTGAGTTTTAGAAATATGTTTCTCTAAAATAACTGACATTGATTTGTTTTTGTGATTGCAGAATTGTTTTCCTAGATTGTGGCTGGTATCGATAACTAAGAATTCACACAAAGTAAGTATCTCAAATTTTTATGAAGGTATCATCCCGATCATCATAGTCCCCTTCGATTGTTTAGTATTTTTAATCTCATGTAAAATTTAATTTGGATCGCATTTGCCATGTTATTCTGCTAGATTCTTCAATGAGTTATAAATATAAGAGTAATTTCAAATTTTCCATCACTTTGTTTGAATAAAATTCACTGGCACTCTCTCTTTTGGGATTCGAAAGAGACAGAAAGCAAAAACCATTTATCAGAGTATGTTCTCTGTTTTTGTGCCATGCTCTTGTGCTAGATTCTTGAATGAGTTCAAGATACAAGAGTAATTGCAATTTTTCCATGAATTTATTTGAATAAAATCCTCTGGCTTGCTTAATATAATTCTTGACACATCTTATAACATTTTATGTTGATATCATTAAGAACTAATCTATATTATTAGTTCGAAGAGTTACCAAAATACTTAAAACTAATAGTTGTACAGATATATATGAGAGCAGGAACACAAAAGAGAGCAAAGTTGAGTGGCAGTATAGATTTTTGGGAAGTAGTTTAGCTGCATATAAATGAAATATTATTCCCAGTGGTACACATACATGTTACTATTTAAAATTTTGATTTTGAAGACGGTTCAAGGGTTAATGTTTATATGTTGTTTTCCACATGATTAAATTATTCAGGTATTAGCTTTATATAGTTAATTAAATGTACATTAGTTTGGTTTCTTAATAACAAGACAACTAGGCTGAATATCTGAGAAATGCATCAGAAGAAATCAAAGAGATTTTTTAAAATGCAGTTTGATAAAGAATGTAATCAATTTTAAGGTCGCGCCAAATATGGATTTGTACAGCTGTAAATATGGATTTTTGGCAGTTCTACTGCAGGTTATAGTTGATCATAAGAAGATATTTTGGGATGTCTGTGTAAATGCCCCCGGAGGATACACGGATGTTGATCATCTTAGGGATAGTTTGTCGTACAATAAGCTAATTTCTGGGGACATTTCGTGGGATAAGGCTGTTAGTGTTAGGGGGCAGTTTGTGAGGCCATATATAATCGGAGATTGGTGTTTCCCTTTGCTATCATTTCTGTTCACGCCTTTTAGTTATAATCGAACGGGAAGTCCTGCCCAGAATGCATTTGGTGAGGCATTGGGGAAGGGAAGGAAGGCAGTAGAGGAAGCAATTGGACTGCTAAAGGGGAGGTGGACGATTTTACAGGATTTAAATGTTGGATTAAATCATGCTCCCCAAATAATTGTTGCTTGTTGTGTGTTGTATAATCTGTGTCAGATTGCGAGAAAGCCTGAACCGGAGCTATGGAAGGAGCCGGAGGAGAGTGGGCAGCCTCCAAGATTGCTGGAAAATGAGAAGTCATGTTATTACTATGGGGAGAACTTAAGGCAGGTTTTGGCCGATGATCTGTATCAACGACTATCATCGAGATGAGACCTTCCCTTATCTTTTTGGTAAATGTTAGATAAACTATGCATTGGGTTACTAACATGCAATGTCCATTTTCCTTTTGTTTGTAGTAATAGTATTATAGGTTATGTGACATGTTAACCTAGTTTTTAGGCTGAAACTTATACTGGGAGGTATGAATTGGAAAAGATATTGTAACTTATACTCTCTCATTGCCTAGGCCAATATCATGACATTTACAAGTATAAGGTAGCAAATTTGATGTAATTACATGGATTGCTGCAAATTCCTTATGCAGTCATTTTCTCATACCTGAAGGCATTATTGTGCATATCACAACACTTATTTTAATTAACTCTTGCATCCTACAAAGGGCAATTGAAGTGACCCTTGATTTCATTAGAGCAACTACTCTTAAACCTGATTATATATGTGCTTGATTTCCTGATCTAGGTTCAGTTTTTTCTTTCTTTCTCAAGGTGAAAATACTTGGCGAAAAATTTAGATCAAGCATAAGGATAAGTTGGTCGTTTACAATCAGTAGACATTGCAAAAGAATATCATGATAAGGTACATCTTCCATTTTATGCATTATTTTTGTTGTCATTCCTCTGGCTTAAAACAAAATTGCTAAATAAGAAATTGTGTGCAAAGGTTACCACATATATATAGAATTAGATTTTGGTTGATTTAAGATTTCATTAATTCATGATCTGGTAATAAATCGCAATATTTTGTGGATTTTGTGTTTATGGATTTTATTTACTACTCCATTGTTCTTTTACAGGAGTACCATGGATAGGGGAAGAGCACAAACTATTCCTCACCGGATTGCAAAAGGGTGGAAAAGGGGACTGAAGAGGAATTTCTAGAAATTGTGTGAAAACTAGCACACCGACACAAGTTTACAGCAATGCTCAGAAATTCTTTCTCCGCGGGAGTAATCTTAACCGCCTTTGTCGTTGTTCTAACCTCTTTGACATCACAGCCAAGTCGGTAAAACTTCTCTTAGATCATAGTACTGTTGCTTATAATCTATATGAATTAGAACTTATTTTTCATGAATCTGAAGTAGCCAAATTTTGATATTGAAGTAAACTGCAACATATATTTATTCTATCAATTTGATAACTTACAAGAATGTTTTGGCAATTGGTTTCAGTAGTTCTAAGAATCCTAATTCTCTTTATGTCATATAGAACACATAACCATTTGACGTTTAAATTTTTAGGCTGCACACATTTTAGGATTTTAATGCATTGCACCGAATTGGATTTTGGTTGATTTGAGATTTCATTAATTCATGATCTGGTAATTTATCACAATATTTTATGGAATTTTTGTTTGTGGATTTGATTTACAACTCCATTGTTCTTTTACAGGAGTTCCATGGACAGAGAAAGAGCACAAACTATTCCTTATCGGATTGCAAAAGGGTGGAAAAGAGGACTGGAGAGGATTTTCTAAAAATTTATTGGAAATTATTGGGGTTTACCAATATTAATATATGAGTGAAAATTAAAAGGGAATTTAATTGAGATTGGGCTGAAGACATTGGATCTTGGACCTTAGTTGTTGGTCCTTGACAATTGATCTTTGGGTTGTATTTGGGCCTTAGAAGAGTTTTCTAAGTTTGTTGAGCCCAAAGTTTGGACTTAGCCCGAAAATCTGGAGTGTCCAGATTCGTTGAAGAGGACATGAAAGTGCATGATAAACATGCAAAATATGTGATGAAATTCAATTGTTGGCAAATTCCCTGATTTTCGTTTAATTGGGAGAGACTTACGCCTCTCTAATTTTGGCTGAGACGAACTGGAATGCAGAATGGTCCAGGTTCGTAGTTTGACTAACAATCCTTTCATGCATGTGTGGGTCTTGGAGGACTATAAATATGTGTCTTCATGCATAGTTTCTAGCGCCACACAAAAAAAAATCTCTCACTCTCTCCCTAAATATTCTAGCATATAGAGTCTTTAAGAAATCAATCCAGTTCATACGTTCTTTCTGTTCGCCGGAGCTTCAAGACCTGCAGTGTTGCACTTTTAAAGATGAAAGTGTCATTTTACCTTTGGGGACGTATTTCCAGAATCGAAGAGCACTACCGGGGAAATTTCGTCTTGCGGGAAGAGGCCTTCCTCGACTCGACACACTGTTTTCTTCTCTTTTCTGTTTCTGTGTAACCTTTCAGTTTCGATTTGTAACTTTATTTTTATTTTTTTATTTTTGTAATAGAATTATTATTTCCACAGTCACTAGTTCCAACAATCGCAAGATAAAATTTTATGACTGACGGAAATAATAATTCCAAGTCTTCGAACCAGGGAAACACTATTGTTCTTTCTGGTACTCCCATTCCCCAGGACACCACTACCCCTATCCCCTCTGTAACTGTCCAAGTTGGGCAAACCTCTAATCCTAATGTGGTGAACCCTTTCCCCTTTGATGATGCTAGACCTTTTATGGTCCATAAAGAGAGACTCGAGAAGTTCTCGGGTAAGAATTAAAAAAAATGGCAGAAGAGTGTTATTTTTTCTTACCACCTTGTGGTTGGCAAGGTTTGTCACTGAGGATCCGCTTGCATTCGTTGAGAACAATACGGAAAATGAGGATGTCAGTGACAAATGGTGGCAATGGGAATAAAGTCCCATGATTGAATAAAGTCGGTTGTTGATGAGAATCATGAACAGGATCGCAATAAGACTTTTTTCCGAATAAAGCAACAATTTGAAATAAGAATTGGTGGCTTTTTGGGAAAAGATTGAAATAAAACGCCCGTGGTGGCTGTTGATAGGCGAGCAGAATCGTCATTCGAGAGATCATGATTAACCCAAAATACCCGCGCTTAAGATGAAGTTGAGTCAAGATTAACTGGAAGGCGTCGGGCGAGCAGATCTTGCTCGCCGAGCAATATTAACCAGGCGAGCAACTTCAGTTTGAAGACCATGTGGACCCAGGTGATGTCCTAGCGAGCACAGTCAGCACCTTGCCGAACAGATCTAGCTACAATACCAAAACTATAATTCATCAAGACTAAAGACCATCAGAATCAAACTAAAGACTCCTCGAGGGCAAGTCCAACAGGACGAGCAGCTCCTGACTGCGAGCAAGTCCAGTGTAGAAGGATAGAATTTAGTTTAGACAAGATCAAAATAGTCAAAGCCCAGGTGTCATACATGCAAACTAGGGAGGTCAAAGGTCATGTACACCTCATTCTAGGTAAATTTGTATAAATACTTAGATTTTTTTCAGCTAATAAAGCAAGCACAAATTCATATACACGTCCAAACTTTGATTATACACCCAAAGCAATTCGATTCTCTTATATAAGGATTAAATACGTAGTCAATACACGTGTTAATTCTACCCTAATCCAAATTTTCGTATTCACTAATTGCGTTAGTGATCAATCACACGTAATTATTTGGTGATCTAATTAACGAGTAAAAATAGCCACTAATCTTCGTGATTAGAATCGGTCATCAACAAATTGGCGCTAGAAGGAGGGTTCGAACCTCCGTTTGAGTGTGATTAATCAAGAACCTCAAGTTTAAAAACTTGAAGATTTGAAGAAATCCTCAAGAAATTCTTGAAGAAAAGTGTTCTTGGTGTTCTTGGCGTTCTTCAATATTAAATTTGAAAACTCAAAGATTGAGAAGATAATTCAAATCAGGATGCCTCAATCTAAAGAAACACAAGCTTCACATCTATCGAGGAGAGCTTCTCCCACTCGAGCTTCGTCAGTTGGCCTCCAAGATCATGAGCTTAGACATGCGAACATATCACGACATACGACCATAGCTCATAACATTTCACCAGAATTGGAGGCCCTGACGAGCAACCCTAGTGAACTGGCCAAAACTATTGTTGCCCTCCAAACTATCCAGAGGCAGCAAGAACAAAACAGACCCTCACAAGCAAGGTCTAGGGCTAGACCGATGGAAGTTGTTAAGGCCAGTTCGACTAGGGGCGAACAACATGAGGTCAACAGTGCCCAAGTCAGGCGGGATAAGGGCAAAGCCAAGGTGGCCGACCAAGCAGAGGGTCAGGCTGAGTCTGCACATGGGCGAACAACATTGTCCAGTCACGGAACAACTCGTTCCAGTGCACAGGACAGACTTGGTCAACCCCAACTTAAAAAAGAAGTTGCTCGCCAGGGAGCAGGAGATGGGCGAGCAACTTTTGAGCAGCCTCGTCCATCAGTACACGAAAGATTATCACAGTCAGGTTTTAGGCGCCTAGGGCCAAATGCGGCGAGCAACCCTAGGAAGCAACTTCAAGAAATGTCCGCTCCGAGTGAGGGACTGCGACGAGCAGAAAGGCCAGTGCCTTTGCTCGCCGAACAACCTCCAAGCCAGGGAGCATCTCTTGAGGAGTTATCTAGCCTAAGAAAGGCTGTAGAGAGCATGCAGGGGCAACTTGACCAACAAAGAGGGATGGGGACAACCAGCATGCCATCCTCCCCTTTGTCATCCATCATATTGAAGGCCCCTGTTGATGACCTTTTCTAATCTATGATGGTTAGTGGTTGTTTTTGCTAAGTGAGATCATCAAACAAGAATTGAGATCATAGATAATGCTCAAGAATAAAATTTGCAAGAGTTTAGTTACTTTTTTTAATTATGGAAAAATCTTCTTCTTCTTCATGCAAATGAAGGGGTATTTATAGATATACAAGGGGGTTATGTGTCACCTTTCTAGTGGTTTGACCATTGGATTTTTGCCAAGTGGTGAGATACTTGTACAACATCTAAGCTATTATTACTTGGATGAGTGCCAATTGTTGAGACACTTGGCCCATATCTAAACTAATGACTATTGGAGTTCCCAATGTTGTACTTAGTCCTCATGACCACTTAGCTGCTTCTCTTGGTGACTAGTTGCTCGCTAGTATATCTTCATTGGGCGCTATGGACTTCTTGCTCGCCTCGTGTTTGGGCTTGATGCATGGTTGTTCGCGTGGTTGCAAAGTTGCCCGTCTTTCGTCTTCATCTTTTGCCTTTCTGGTCGCGTAAAATACGTCTGGCCGCACTCCTGGTCGCCGAAAGTCTTGACTTTCTCCAAGCTCTGATGGGCGCCTGCTTCTTGATTTCAGCTTATTAGCTCCTTAATTCTTGATCACTGTTGCTCGCCTGGTCGCCTATCAACATTGCCCCCTGACTTGTTCTTTGTTAGGGAAATTTTTGCCTAATGAAGGACAAGGCATAATTTTGATAAAGTGATAAGTGTATGCGTAGAGCGAGCAACAAATTTTTAAATTTCTTTTGAGCGGGAAAACTGGCGATCATCAGGTCACCAAGGCGAACAACGGGGCATTCCGAGCTTTGGTGATGGTTGAGTTCCCGATGTTCTCGGAAATCGAAACGTCGTGGGCGGTTGATGACGTCATCGCCGCCCACGCTTATTTTCTTTTTTGCGCATAGGGGCCTATGAAATCTTTTAAAAATTTCATTTCGGCCCCCATTTTCGAGCCTTATAAATACTTGTCTTCCTCCTTCATTTCATTCTTTTCATCTTTTCGAAATTGTTCTCTCTTCAGCCATTAAAGCTTTCATTCAAGCTTTCCTGTTCTGATTTCTGTGAGATTCTTGCACGACTTCACACAGTATTCTTCAGGTAATCACTGAATATAGTCCTCAATCTTGTTCTTGTTTTTTATTTTGTGTTTATCCTTGCCATTTTCTTCTTAAACTTTCTTCCGCCGCCGCGCTCTTTCTAACGCCGCCGTACCCCCGTCGTGCTCCGTCGTTTTTGGAATCTTAGTTTTTTCTTTAAAATCTTCCGTCATTTTCTTTTAAATGGTTTCTTCGAGTGACACTCCTTCGATCGAAATTATCGAGCTCAATCCCGGGAAGCGTCCCATGGAAGAAGTCTCTTCCCCTGCTCCTCGCCGGTCTGTTCGCCAAGCTCTCGTTAGAAACCCCAGGACTTTATTGATGGACGAAGAAATGGGATCTGAGACGTCCTCTGTTGTTCGCTCCATGGAAGCCCATGCTTCAGAGAGTTCTGGCGAGGAGGAGGTTCAAAACCCTGCTGGTCGCCCAGACGCGGAGGGTGTTACCTCTTCCGACTTGGGAGAGGACTCGGAGGAAGTGGCCGCTGAGATTGAGGCTGAAAGCGACCATCAGGAAGTTGCGCGACCAAGATTGGCCGTGACTTGGGAGTTTCTTGAAGAAATAGGTTTTCCTACTTCTAAGGTGACTCCTGAGTCTCAAATCCGTGAAGGCATTGCGCGCCCAAACGAATGGGAGGATTACGCTGCTCGCTTCTCTGAGGCCTTTCCTGTTCGCGCCAGAGAGTTCATGTCCACCGAAGTGAACGTTTACACAGCGAGCACGATCTCAAGCTTAGTTGTGGAGGGTGACTTAGATAGTATCAGGTCCCAGTACAAGATCCCTTACGATATATTTTTGTACGCCCCTAAGGAGGGAGAAACTGCTGATCGCCCACCACCGGGTTGCACTGCGATCAACCTTGACATACTTAACACTGGGTTTCCATTGCCGCTTCACCCCATCATTGGTCGCTTCTTGGAAGACATCAACTTGGCGATTACCCAAATTACTCCCAATGGGTGGAGCAATCTGCTCGCCCTGATGACCCTTTTTGGCCTTGAAGGATACAAGAATAAACTCAGTACGGCTGAGATTTTATATGCCTGGGTTGTCTCGGCTTGCAGCGAGGAGGGGATAGGTTGGTACTACGTCAAGGCGAGGACGGGGGTAAAACTTATCGAAGGAGTCCCCAATAAAGTTAGGAGTTGGCATAACCAATTCCTATTTATTGGTGGCGATTGGCGAGCATCAGTGGGCTTTACTGGCGGCCAAGCGTTCATTAATTCTCCCGAACGATTTGGCATAATCAAACGTATGCCTTTCTCCTTCTTTCCTAGGACCGCGTTGGGGACTAATTTTAATTTTTTCTTTCTTTTTGTTTTGCAGGTCCAAAAGTGTTGAAGTGGGGAGATTCAGGCCTTAGTGAAGAGTTCTTGTACACATTGGCTGTAATCGTACTTCGGAACCCGAGTGATCGCGACATCTTGCATCTTTCGAAGGCCCATTGTCGAAAGATCGCCCAACTCTTCACGAGCCCTCATCACTTAGAGGCTCAAGCAGAGATCCCTGAAGGTAATCATTATCAGTAACTTTACACTATTGCTCGCTTGGTCGCCCGTCTTGGCTAACTCTTTTGTTCGACTTTTTTTTTAAACAGATCAAAGGGTAACTGTTGCTGTGCCAACTATTCCACAATCTTACCACCTGCTCGCTGCAAGAGTTAAACAGATGGCTGTCGAGGAGCCAACTAAGAAGAGGCAGGATCCGCCTCTGTCACTTATGCGCCTACGGGCTGGAGGGGATCAAGGTACTCGTCTGCGAACATCCAAAGGAGGCTCCAAAGGAGCCCCCAAGACAGCCCCCAAGACAGCCTCTTCTTCACAAGTTGTGGAGAAGGAAAAGACGAAAAAGAAGGCTCCGCGGGACGATTCTCGCGAGGAGGGGGATGGTGTCGAGCGAGCATCGAAGCGCTCGAAGACTATCACGGAGGCGAGTAATTGTGCTTCTCGCTCGCCCGCTCCCAAGCATGCCTTGGTTGAGGTTGTAAGTGAGCAGCAGACCGTTGCTGCCATTATGAACAAGAAATTGCGATCATCCGGTGATCGCTCATATCTGGGGTATGACCCCGTAAAAATGAGGGAGTAAGTTTTCTAACTGAAACTCTGATGGTCGCCTCTTTGTTGTGCTTTTGCTTAAGATGTTTCTTTCTTTTTATTTCTCAGGTATAAGCCTGATGAGCACCCTGGGCGGGCAGAAGTGCTCCATCAGCTCAGCTGTGTGAAAACTCCTCCCCCTTACTTGGATATCGCGGATTCCCACGTCCGGCGAGCAACTGAGATGGTTCCCCGTGCATGGACCAAGACTTGTGAGGAGATTGTCCAGGGGCAGACCACAAGCGACAATGCTCGCTTGATTGCGTACAATGCCAGCCATCAGGCTGTGATGGCCCAGAGGCTCCTGGATCAAATCGTACTCCTGGAGAGGACGAATCGCAGCCTTGGTCGCAAGATCGAGGGCTTTGAGGCGGAGAAGGCTGCCACCTTGAAGAAAAAAGATGAAGAGCTTGCACAAGAGAAAGCTGAACATGCCAAGGCGATGGCGAACTTGGAACAGATGTTCAATGCTCTGTGGCCAGTGAACAATTTACCTTGAATCAATCAGAAAAGCTGTCTCTTGAACTGGGGGTGGCCGACCAGCGAGCAAAAGCGTTAGAGGTGGAAAAAACGGCCATGGTCGCCCAGATTGAAGAGCTTCAAGCTGAGGTTGCTCGCCTCCAGCAAAAAAAGGTTGGGATGATCGCCTATGACCTTTATACTCAGGATGTGGCCGACAACACCAACCTGGGATATATCTGTGCTTACGCTGAGAGCTTAAGATCAGTGAAGTTCGCTTTGGACCACAACTTAGACGTTTTGGCCACTGCAAAAAAGGACTTCATCGATTATGTTAAGGACAATCCTCTTGGTGATGGGTTCTCGCTCCCATTGGCTGATCTTGGGGAGATGGGAGTTCCCTTGGATATTTTCGGGGAAGGTGTTGAAATTATTCCTCCCCAATCCTCCGGCGAGCAGCCGAACAAGGAGGCGGATATCTTCGATGGCCTTCACTCTCTCCCCTTGACTCCCATTGATGGGGCGAGCACTTCCGCTGTGGCGGCCACGACCACAGCTGCCACCGTTGAAGAAGCATCTCCAGCTCCGGCGACCACGGATGCGCCTCCAGCCCCTCCAGCCTGAAGACCTTGTATTTTTTGTTTCTTTTAGATCTGTATTAGGGCTAGCTTGTACTCTTTACTTTCCTTTTGGTGTAACAACTTGCTTCCTTAATGAATGAAAAAATTGAACGAATTCACTTTCTTTTCTTTGTTTTTATTTATTTTGTTTCTCGCTTGTTCACGCTTTTCACTGTTGTTCGCGCATTTTCCTTTTTTTGAATAAATATTTTGTGCCTTAATGCTCGCTTGATCGGCTTAGATGGGCTATTAGTGTCTTTTAAAAAGACTTAGCCTTAGATAATTGGGCCTCATGGTCTCTTCATGGACTTGGTCTGGCATTTATTTGCATTCAGCTCTGATGCTCGCCCCTTGCATGGTGATTTTGAGCGAGCAACTTTGCTTTGTGGAGTGAACAACTTAACCAGTAACAAAAGTTCTGAATATATACACTCATAAATTTTTGAAAGTTTCAATGTATTTACAACTCTGTACATGAGGCAAAAAACTAAACTAACTTTTACATTCGTCAAACAAGACTCGTCTATTGATAATACTTTTTTAATAAAGCCGCATTCCAGGAATATTGGGTCGAATTGCCTTTCGTGTCTTCCAGGTCATATGTGCCGTTATCCCATTTCTGGGTTATTCTGTACGGGCCCTCCCAAGTCGGTCCGAATACTCCTGGTGGTGGTCCCAAAACCTTTTTGAGCACGAGATCTCCAACCTTGAAATCTCTGACTTTTACTTGTGAGTTGTAATACTTTGTGATTCTTCTTTTGTATATTGTCTTTTTCATTTCTGCCGAGATTCTTTTTTCCTCAATCAAGTCTATTTCCGCAGCTAGAGCTTGATCATTTGTCTGCTCGTTGAACGTTGCTGTTCATTCTCTTGAGACCTTCAATTCTATAGGTATCACTGTTTCGATGCCGAATGCCATTGTGAATGGAGTCTCACCTGTACTCGTTCTGTGGGATACTCGATACGCCCATAACACTTCTGGTAGCTCCTCCGACCATTTTCCTTTTTTATCAATCAACCGGATTTTCAGTATGTGTTTGATTATTTTGTTAACCGCTTCGACCTGGCCGTTAGACTGGGGATGATATGGAGTTGAAAAATGTTTTTTTATTCCCCACTTCTCACAGAAGCTCCTTATTTTCTTGCCTTCGAACTGTCGTCCGTTGTCAGTTACAATTGCTTGTGGCACTCCAAACCGACATACGATGCTCTTCCATATGAAACTGATCATTTTCTCTTGAGTAATTGTCACAAGCACTTCTGCTTCGGCCCACTTTGTGTAGTAATCCACGGCTACCACTGCGAACTTTACGTTTCCCTTCCCTATAGGGAAAGGTCCGATAATGTCGATCCCCCATTTCGCAAATGGCCATGGACTATTGACTGCTATCATCTCGGTTGGTGGCTTGTGGATACTGGGGGTGAATATTTGACATTTGTGACAAGTTTTTGCAACTTTGATAGCGTCTTGCAGTAATGTAGGCCAATAATACCCTTGCCTTACTGTCTTGTAAGCTAATGCGCGCCCCCCAGCGTAGTTTCCGCAAACGCCTTGTGGATTTCTCGCAAAACCTCTTGGCCTTGTTCTTTTGTCAGACATTTTAGGAGTGGGAGTGAGAATCCTCTTTTGTACAATTGTCCATCCATCATGGTGTACCTTGCCGCTCGTTTGACTATCTTGCTAGCCTCCAACGGGTTATCCGGTTTTTCATCATTTTGTAGGTATTTAATGATCGGCGTTCTCCAGTCATCTCCACCCATTTCTGCATCAACTTGATATACTTTGTAATCCTCGATTGATGGGTTGGATATCTTTGTTAATGTGACTTCAGACAACTCTGCCGGTCCGGTGCTAGTTGCTAATCGAGCGAGCGCGTCTGCTTGTGCATTGTTATCTCTTGGTATTTGTTCAATGTATATTTGCTCGAACATGGAGGCCAGGTGAGCAACAATTTTTTTATACAAAGCCATGTTTTCGTCCTTCGCTCCGTACTCTCCCCGAACTTGGTTGACAATTAGTTGAGAATCTCCGAAAATTTGTAACTTTCTTACTCCCACTGCCAATGCTAGTCGCAATCCAGCGATCAATGCCTCATATTCGGCTTCATTGTTTGTTGCCATGAATTCGAAGCGAACAACCGAAGTGAAAACATGCCTGTCGGGACTTATCAGAACTATTCCTGCCCCCGACGCTGTGTTTGTGGATGACCCGTCAACGTACATGTGCCAGGGATGATTATGTCCTCTCGTCGGATCTTGGGGGAAAGTTAGTTCGACTATGAAGTCGGCTAATGCTTGCCCCTTGATCGCTGTTCGAGGAGCATATGAAATCCCGAATTGGCTGATTTCTAAGGACCACTTCAGGAGACGACCGGCTGTGTCAGGTCTGTGCAGTATCTGTTTGAGCGGGAATGTTGTTAGCACTTCCACTTGGTGGTCGAAGAAATATGGGCGAAGTTTTCTGACGCTCATCACCAGCGCGTATGCTAGCTTTTCTGTTGGTGAGTACTTAGGTTCTGCTTCATGTAAAGCTTGACTCACGTAATAGATGGGCAGGTGGAACTTTCCTTCTGCTCGAACAAGTACCGAGCTGATTGCCACCTCTGAAGCTGCCAAGTACAAGTACAGTTTCTCTCCTGGAATCGGTTTAGCAAGAATCTTTGTGTCGCTGAGGTAGTCTTTCAATTGCTCGAACGCTTGTTGGCAGGTGTCCGTCCATTGAAACTTCCCCTTCTTGATTGCTTCGAAGAATGGCCTACATTTGTCTCCGGATCTAGAGATGAACCTATTCAACGCTGCTAGACATCCGGTCAACCGTTGGACTTCTTTTACTGATCGGGGGGGTTGCATTTCCACGATTGCTTTTACTTTCACTGGATTGGCTTCAATCCCCCGTTGACTGACCAGATGTCCCAGGAATTTCCCGGAATGGACTCCGAAACTGCTCTTCTTGGGATTTAGTTTCATGTTGTAGGTCCGGAGTATTTCAAATATTTGGGCGAGGTGTTGCAAGTGATCTTCCTTTCTTGAGCTTTTAACGACGATATCGTCCACATACACCTACATTGTCTTTCCGATGTGGTCGTCAAACATCTTGTTGACCAATCTTTGGTAAGTGGCCCCGGCGTTAATCAATCCAAATGGCATCCTTTTCCAGCATAACAAATTTTTGTTGGTATAAAATGTTGTGTGCTCCTGGTCGTCTGGGTGCATTGCAATCTGGTGATATCCTGCAAATGCATCCATGAATGTGAGGAGCTCGTGTCCAGCTGTGCCGTCGACCAATTGGTCGATATGTGGTAATGGAAAGTTATCCTTCGGGCAAGCGGTGTTCAAATCGGTGAAATCGATGCATAATCTCCATGCTCCGCTTGCTTTTTTGACCAACACCGGGTTTGCCACCCATTGCGGGCACAAGGCTTGTCTGATCAAGTCATTATCTAACAATTTCTTGACTTCCACATCGAGTGCTTTATACTTGTCGGGCCCAAACTTTCTCCTCTTTTGTTGGATCGGCTTTTTCTTTGGGTCGATGTTGAGTTTGTGGCAGGCATGCTCGGGGCTGATACCTACCATGTCTACATGCGACCATGCGAACACATCGAGATTTGCTTTAAGGAACTTCGTCATTTCGGATCTGTATGGCTCCGGGAGCTTAGATCCTATGAAGAGTTCTAAGCTCTCTTGGTTCGGGTCGACCTTTATTGCCTCTAACTCTTCGACCGGAGTAGCTCTTCGCTTCTGGCCTTTCCAACGAGGGTCAATGATAGGTCCTTCCATGCATATTTTGCCCTCAACTTCCATTGGTTCCACACCCAGTCGTGGTTCAATGTCCTCTGCCTCCATGTTGCCAGTTGTTGCATGCCCTGCTCTGTTGCCAGTTGTTGCAGTTTCTTTGTCTTCCATATGGCTCAGCTGCTCGTTCTTGCTCGTCTGCTCGTCACCACTCTGCTGCTCGTCACTACACCGTTGTTTGCCTTTGTACGGCTGCTCATCTACTTCCATCATCTCCGTATCGATAGAGTCTATGGTTCCGTTGGGAGTGGACGGCTTCTCTCTATCACAGCTGCTGAGTTATCTATCCACCATGTTGACTCCGTGATCTCTGGGTTGAAGTTGTAAGAGGCACTCACGAGCTTTTCTCTGGTCGCCTTTAATTGTGCCTGCACCTTTTGATGTAGGAAATTTTACACAATAATAGTACGTCGAAACTGCGGCCTTAAATTCATGTAAAAAGGGACGGCCGAGGAACCCATTGTAAGTGGACTGTTGATCTACAACTAGGAAGTCTACCATTCTACTCAGCCTCCTCTCAGGGTCCTCGACCGATACAAGTTCGACTGCTTGCGTAATCATTCCTAGTGGGGTAGTCACAGCATTTCCGAATCCCACTATTCTATGATCACAATCTTTTATGTACTCAGCACATTCTCCTAGTTGATCCACCGTGCTTTTGAACAGGATGTTTGTGTAAGAGCCAGTGTCAACCAGCAGACGGTGTACTTTCGTTCCCATGATGTTAGCGCAAATGTCTAATGAGTCATTGTGGGGGGTGAGCACCCCGTCTAAGTCCTTTTCTGAAAAAGTAAGGTTTCCAGTTCGTTTGGTTGATGGATTCACACCGACCTCCATCACCTGCGCTATTGCTCTCAACTCCGCTTTCTTCTTTCTTTTTGACATGGGTGGTCCTCCATCAGAACATCCGCCTACCGGCCCAAACGGTTCCAGCATTAGGATCTCCGGGATTGGCTTTACTGGGGTTGCGGGGACCCTTTTTCCTTTCTTGCCCATCTTGCTCGGTTGCTCGTCGCTGTCTTCATCGTCTGAGCTGGACGGCACTGCTGCTCTCGGTCTCTTACCCGATTCTCTTTTCACAAATTCAGATAATCTTCCTTCTTCATAGAATTTCCACAATTTCTTCAACAAATCTCGACATTCACTGGTGAAATGGCCGATACTCTGATGATATGCGCAATGCTTGTTCGGGTTCAACTTTCCTCTCTCATGTCTTATCTTTCGTGGTTCTGACAACATCTCCTTGTCCTTGACATTGTTGTATACAGCGTCCACCGATATCGTGAGGACTTGATTCAGCTTTTCTTTTAACTCTGTCCCTTCATTGAATGACTTCATGTTCTTTGGTGCCTTGTAGTCATTTCCTCCAGCCTTCTTGCCAAATTTCTTCGGGTCGGCTTTATCTCTCATTTCTCTATGCAAAGCCTCTTGCATCGATACATGGATCCCTGCCTTGTGTCTGAATTCCACGTACATTTTTGGACAGGTTAAATGCATCTCCTTCCATAGCTCGATTCCTTTCTTCAGTCCCGCCATCAGTGCAACTATCTTTGTGTCCTCACTCACCATTTCGCCTTCCAGCAGAACTTTATCAAATCTCTCCAGAAATTGTTTGTCTGACTCCTCGTCTCCTTGCTTGATGTCTGCCAACCGGTGCCTGTGGGTCAAGTAAGACCCAGCTGTTGAGAAATGAGACAGAAACTCCTTGCTCAGTTGGGCGAAGGAGTTGATGGAACCAGAAGCCAGTGCTGAAAACCATATGTGCGGGCCATCCCCAAGGGTGAGTGGGAAATTTTGACATTGAGTAGCGTCGGTTGCGCCCACTGAGATCATGAAGTCTGAATATTTCATCACGTGAATCCGTGGGTCCGACGTTCCTTCATACAAATTGATGGCAGGGAATTGTATCTTCTTCTGGATCGGCGCATTGAGGATTGACGGAGACAGCGGTGAGGACGGGAGAATAGTCGATCCGACACCTTTCTGAGACTCTAACTGCTTTTGCAATTCCTCGATTGCTTTTTTCATCTCCTGCAACTCGCTAGGGGGGGTCCTCCCATCGGAAGGCTGTTCATCGTGATTGGGTCCAACTTTTTCACGATGCAGTCCCTCTCCGATGGGACGTTTCTCCTGGGTTGCCCTCCTAGCAACGTTACTAGCTCTATTTGGCTCTAGCCGGCCGAAAGCTGATCTTCTGATCCGGTCATGTACAGATGGGCGAGCAGCAGGGCGTGGTCGCGCATCATTTCTCCCAGATTGTTCTCTCGTGGTTGTATACCTTGTTCCCAGCCTCTCCAACGCACTGGTCCGAGAAGTGCTTTTGCTCGACTCACTTGCCTGACTCGGCGATGATTCTTCTCGATTCCCCAAACGCTCACTTATGGGTCGAGTAAAAGCACTTCTTCTCTCATTTTACTTCGCTGCTCACCTGTTCGCCCCTGCTCGCCTGCTGCTCGATTGGTTGCTGCTGTTGCCCTCGACGGCCCAGCCGCTTGTCGATTTTGCAACGACTGGAGGACAGCGATCGTTTTTGCTAGTTCTTCGGGATTTTGAGCAAGAGCTTCAACTTCCGGTGGAATTGTGTCAATGGTAACTTGGACATTCCTTTGCAAAGTTGCTCTCACCGTCCGGGCATGTCCTTCGGTGGAAGAAACCCTAGTTCTTGACCTAGGATTCGGGGATGCGCTCGAATATCGTTCTTCTTGTGATCTAATCATCTTGGTTGCCAAAGTGCATGAGATAAGCAAAGGATTGAGGTGATCTTGCTTCCAAAAAACACCTTTTTCAAGAGTTACTAGCCTTGTATGTATGAATATAGTGGTTTGAAAACCCTAGTCCATACATGCATGCATTCAAACTCTTAAAATGATGTATTTATGGATAACTTTGTTCCGAATGGTGTGCACACTTGACTTCCGGTGGTATCCTCCCGGATTCCGGCTAAATTCTGCAGATTCCGGCGAATATCTTCAAGTTTCCTTCGAATATTTCATAAATCGGAGGTTCGACACACCCCCCTTCCTCTAGCGCCAATTGTTGATGACCTTTTCTAATCTATGATGGTTAATGGCTGTTTTTGCTAAGTAAGATCATCAAACAAGAATTGAGATCATAGATAATGCTCAAGAATAAAATTTGCAAGAGTTTAGTTACTTTTTTTAATTATGGAAAAATCTTCTTCTTCTTCATGCAAATGAAGGGGTATTTATAGATATACAAGGGGGTTATGTGTCACCTTTCTAGTGGTTTGACCATTGGATTTTTGCCAAGTGGTGAGACACTTGTACAACATCTAAGCTATTATTACTTGGATGAGTGCCAAGTGTTGAGACACTTGGCCCATATCTAAACTAATGACTCTTGGAGTTCCCAATGTTGTACTTAGTCCTCATTACCACTTAGCTGCTTCTCTTGGTGACTAGTTGCTCGCTAGTATATCTTCATTGGGCGCTATGGACTTCTTGCTCGCCTCGTGTTTGGGCTTGATGCATGGTTGTTCGCGTGGTTGCAAAGTTGTCTGTCTTTCGTCTTCATCTTTTGCCTTTCTGGAAGCGTAAAATACGTCTGGCCGCACTCCTGGTCGCCGAAAGTCTTGACTTTCTCCAAGCTCTGATGGGCGCCTGTTTCTTGATTTCAGCTTATTAGCTCCTTAATTCTTGATCACTGTTGCTCGCCTAGTCGCCTATCAACAGCCCCGATCCAGAAGAAGATACAATTCCAGCAAGCATAGGCATTGCTGATCCCTTAGTCTATTTAACAAAGTATTCAGATTACATGATTTCTGTGGGAGCCAGTGATGCCACTCAATTCCGGAATTTCCCTTTGATTTGGGGGACAGAGTACACAAGCGGTTTTCTACAATGCCACAAGCATCAATTCACTCGTTTGTTCAACTGAGCCGAGAGTTCCTCTCCTACTTCTCAACAGCTGGGTCATATCTATCCCAAAAATACCGGTTGTCAGACTTAAAGTAAAATGAGGGCGAGTCAGACCGGGAGTTTATGGAAAGATTCGACAAAGTGTTGTTAGAAAGAGAGCCAGTTAGCGAAGACACGAAAATCGTAGTTGTCATGGCCGGGTTAAAGAAAGGATCGGAGTTATGGAATGAGGTACGTCTGAAGTGCCCAAAAAGTTATGCCGAATTCAGAAACCAAGCTGGCATATTTGTTTCCATGCACGAGGCCCTACAAGCGAACTTGGGAGAAAATAAAGTTGATCCCATAGAGAACAACAAGAAACCCGGTGGGATAGGCTATAGGGTCCCGAAAAACATGAAGGCATTTACTGAAGGGATGGAGCTGAAAGAAAAACTGAACCAGGTGCTAACAGTATCAATCGATACTGTATACGAGAATGTAAAGGAGAAAGAGTTGTTCTCCCCTCCCCGAAGGATTCGCCAAGAAATTGGCAAACTCAACCCTAACAAATATTGTGCCTACCATCAAAGCGTGGGGCACTTTACTAGCGAGTGTAGAGATTTTCTCAAATAACACTGGCGATTCTACGAGGAGGGAAAGCTCTCCGACTTCGTCAAAAGGCAACCGGGAAAGAGAGCCTAGGAGAACAACTCTGGGGATGAGGAAGATGGTCAACCTCAAAGGAATAATAAACCCGGGCGACCAGTTCCAGCCGTTGCTGCTCGTTTATTGGAGGATCTATACATGATGGAACCCTCAGGACCTGCGGGAGGATGTTCTGATGGACGACCACCAAGTTCTAACCAAACAAAAAAAGCCAAATTACGAACGATCGACCAAGTACAAGAAATGGGGGTTAAATCGTCCATCATACAAACAGCAGAGTTAACCTTTACTGAAAAAGTCCTGGAGGGAATATTGATCCCTCACAATGATTCGCTCGTGATTTGTGCTAAGATCATGGGGACCAGAGTGCATAGATTGTTGGTGGACACCGGAGCCTACACCAACATCCTTTTCAAAAAGATGCTCGACAAACTTGGAGATTATTCGGGCTATATACGAGATTCAAATCATAGAATTTTAGGCTTCGAAAATGTTGTAACAGTCCCGTTAGGGGAGATTAGGTTGTCCGTTCAGCTTTTAACGGTCGAGGAACCCGAGAAAAATATTACAAGAATGGTGGATTTCTTGGTTGTAGATAAAAAAATCGACATATAACGGGTTTCTTGGTCGGCCCTTTTTTAATGAATTTAAAGCTGCATGTTCAACTTACCACTATTACATAAAGTTCCCAACAGCAAGTGGGGCAGGCTCAATAAAAGGAGACCAGAGAAAAGCTCATGAATGTCTCCTACAATTACAAGCAAAACAGGCACAAGTATCCATGATGGAAGCCACCACCAGCTACCCAGTTGATGAACCATCAGTACTGGAAAACATGATGGACGTGGAAGATGATCATATGGATACTTACGAGCAGCCTCCTGACGAGCAAGTGTTAAACGAACAACTCACCACCACCCATGGGGAACTCCCATTGGACGAGCAACATAGGGATGGCGATGAGCAACATATAACAGATGACTTGGAGGGCCAAATGCTGACTAACAACAATAGGTCAGGACCGGCAGATGATCTGGAACCCCGCCTGGGAGCAGAGCCCATGAACATCAAAAATGATTTTAATCCTGAGGGACCAATATTTGATCCTCATTGGAAAGGACAAAAACGGTGAGCAACTCCAGTCGAAGAACTGGAGGCGTTCAAAGTTAATCCTAGAAATGAAGATCTTGAATTATACATAGGATCTGAGCTCCCTGAGCCTTACAGACCCCGAATGAAAGAGTTCCTCAGCAAGAATCTAGATGTTTTTGCTTGGTCTCATGCAGACATGGTGGCAATAGATCCAAAGCATGCTTGCCACAAGCTTAATATCAATCAAGCAAAAAGGTTAGTCCATCAAAAACAAAGAAAATACGGCCCAGACAAATACCAGGCTTTAAATGAGGAGGTGAAGAAGTTGTTAGACAACGATCTAATCCGACAAGCACTCTGTCCACAGTGGGTAGCAAACCCAGTCCTTGTGAGGAAACCAAACGGGACCTGGAGGCTATGCATAGATTTTACAGATCTGAATGCAGCATGCCCGAAGAACAATTTTGCTCTCTCCCATATTGATCAATTGGTGGACAGTACTGCGAGTCACGAGATGCTAACATTCATGGATGCCTTTGCCGGGTACCATCAAATCCCAATGCATCCAAACGATCAAGAAAACACAGCATTTTATACGAACAAAAACTTGTTGTGTTGGAAAAGAATGTCATTTGGCCTCATCAATGCCGGAGCAACATATCAGAGGTTGGTAAACAAGATATTCGACGAACAAATTGAAGATACTGTAGAAGTCTACGTAGACGATATCGTAGTCAAGAGTCCCCGAAAAGAAGATCATCTCCAACATTTAATCCAGGTGTTCGAAATCCTTCGACACTACAACATGAAGTTGAATCCAAAGAAAAGTAGCTTTGGAGTTCATTCGAGGAAGTTCTTGGGACATCTTGTTACCAACGAGGGATCGAGGCTAATCCAGCAAAAGTCAAATCCATCGTGGATATGCAACCACCACGTTTGGTAAAAAAGGTGCAAAGGCTCACATGATACCTAATAGCATTGAACCGGTTCATATCCCGATCAGGAGACAAGTGTCGTCCATTCTTCGAGGCCATCAAGAAAGGAAAGTTTACATGGACTAACAACTGCCAAAAGGCGTTCGACCAACTTAAAGACTACCTGGGAGATGTTAAAATTCTATCAAAAATGGGCACACATATTAAGAAAAAATTACTTTTTGAGTAAAGTAGTGACATATGGGTAAATGTGTGTATATTATTGTGAGTGTGCACACAAATCAATGTTTCCTTTTTTAGAGTATGCAAATAATCTTGAGACAGACAAAAAAGGAAAGTGTGCAAATAATGGTGGGACGGAGGGAATAATAATCAACCCTCAATTTTAAGACACATCAGTATAGCACACTTTTTGTAAAAAAAAAAAAAATTGAGCCCAAAAGTTTTTTTTAATGTTCTAAATGTAACTTTTTTTAGAGGATTACTATATTATTTTATACAAAGTATAGAGTGAATATGGTTCATGCATGAACTATCAAATGATATTAGTTTTTTCGTTAAAAATATTAATTATTTTTATTGAAAAATATTAGTTGTTTACAGGAATTCTGTGAATGAAAACAACTAATAATCTTTAGTATAAATAACTAATATCCTTCCATAATTCATGTATGAACTAATTTTACTGTATACATACTCGTTATTTTATTATTGATTTTCTACTAAGCAAATTCGACTAACACAATTCTTATGTAGTACTCCATCTATCCTAATTTTATATTTTCATTTGATTTTGTATGACTTTTAATGTGAAATTTGATTTGTAATATTTAAATGAATAAAATAATTTTTTTATGATGACTTATTATTCATTTTAAGTTTTTTTTTATCAGTTAAAGTAAATTTCATTTAACTAGAAAGGGTATAAGAAATAGCTAGCAAAATACATAAAACTTTTCAAACGAAAGCGAAAATTTTGAAATTATTTTAGGATATAGAGAGAAGAATAGAAGAACACAGATTTGTTGACCCAGTTCGTCAGGAATGACTACGTCTGGGGGCGTACCAAGCCAGGAGATAATTCACTATTTGTTGTGTATGAGATCCCTTTATATAGGTTACAATCTAGGGTTTTAGATGAGTACATAGAATATAATGAAATGACCATATTGCCCTCCATCAGTTACTTGTTGATGAAGACACACTAATATATTTTCCTTCAATACTCCCCCTTGTGCTGAATCAAAAGTGTGGGTGGTGCTTGAATGCTGCCTCGCTAAAATATTGACAAGTAGCAAGAATCCAATGGAAAAATAAATCTCGATCGAAGGGAAAAAGATTTATAATGCACCTATGTTGAGACTCCCCTTGAAGTCTACATCTTTCACATGATACGTTCATCTATCAATTGATTTAAAAAAGTTTACATATCTCAATTCTTTAAGATGTTTCTCAAAGATTGTCTGGGACAATTATTATATAAATAGATCAGTCTCATTTACTTTAGAGTTTGAATCTTGAGAAAAACTTATTGTTGCTAGTTAGAGAAGACTTCGGTGATATATGCTTCATATTGTCACCTTTGATGTAGCCCGATTCCAGGTACTGAACATAAGAAATATGTTCTTCATAATACATGTGGTCTCTCCAGTGGTGAACTCTAGTCATTGCTTCTTTGAACATGTGCAGTGATAGATCTCTATCAAATACACTCTTCAACTGCTTCATGTAAGGCTGTGATCTCTGAATTGTTCGAAGAAGTATCTATAAGAGTTTGATTAGTAGATCTCCAAGATATCGTTGTGTTTTCTATGGTAAATTCATAACCATTTTGGAAAGACTTTATGTGGATCAGAAATATACAAAATCAAATAGTACATCATTTGGCGTATAGGTGTAGGGGGTAGCTTCAATATTTCCTTAAGGTCCACAATTTTATTTTTGGTCCCCTTCAATATTTACTATAATGAATATCAGACCCTTGTCAATGATTTTCCTTTAAATATCAGAGTACATTTCTGACATCATTCCAATGATTTTGTGTTGGTTCTGATTGAAATCTAGCTAATAAGTTCATTGAGAAAGTAATATGCGGTCAAGTATATTGAGCTAAGTACAATAATACGCATGTTGCACTTAAGTAGGAAATTTCATCTACCGCTAGCTCTTCGTCATCTTCCTTCAGACGAGATGGATATTTCCTTAAATCCAAACTTCGACCAATCATGGGAGTGCTAATCAGATGCATTTTGTCCATGTTAATTTGCCTGAACATCTTCTGGATATATGCAAACTGGTGGATAAGTATTCCACAAACTCAATATTCTAGTATAAAGTCTAGACAAAATTGAGTTTTCCCAAGATCCTTTATCTCAAAACCGGATTTCAAATACCCATGGTGTTGGTGTATACTGTAAAGCAAACTTTTGTTGGGCTTTTATGGATATATTCGATTTCCTTATTATCTGAAATAAATGGTTTTTCACATTATTGCAATCTTATTAATTGCTTGTATTACTTGTATGTCTATTTATCTTATATTGTAGATAATGTGGTGGGTTTGTAGTCACACAGAAGATCACATTGTCAGTTCCTTATAAGATATAAACAGTATTCACAACTGAGATAGTTCTGGACATAACTATTGGTATAAGTTGTAGTATGAACTTGTTAGTGGCTTCTCTTGGCCATTAGTTCATACTAGTACGCTATGTCGTATTGAATGGATCACAGTTAAGACATGTTCTTCTATTCTGACTGTTATGAAGAACTAAAGGTCTTGGTGACTCTTGTAATTCTTAACCCTAATTGTGATATCTAGATATGTGGAGCGCTTGTTCACTACTTTGATTTACTATGGGTGAGAATCTTGTTAGATTCAACGCACTATGTATTTTGGGTAGTGACATCGTTTGCACGATGTCTATTTATTGACATTAAGGCACCGTGTCCTGGTGATCCAGGTTGATGACGTCCCCTTGAGGAAACTCATAAAGGATTGTCGTATTAAACCCTGCAGGTGGATTATATCTGTACGAAAACAAGGTTGAGTGGTACTACTCAAGGAATAATAGATGTTAATTAATTAAAGCGGTCAGGAGCTTTAATAATTAATGGATGTGCGATATCTTTAACACGGGGAATTATAGAGTCTAATAGAAGCCCTGATTCGGTTCGGGATAGGATGGGAGTGCAACATTAATTCTCTAGTGGAATGAATTAATGTTCACGGGCCAAATAAATGTTCTGGGCTGAACATAAGAGTATTTGGGTCCGTGAGGAGCCCAAACCCTATACCTTCAAACAGATCCCTAGTCTGGCCCATGAAACTTAAGGAGTCTATATAAAGGCTTCAATTTCGTGTTTAAAACCCTAGCACTCTAAGATAAAACGTGCAGCAGCCGAAATTCATGAGTGGGGTTGAGAGGGAGATGAAATTGTGAGGCATTTTTCCCCACGTTCGCTAGTTCGCCGTCCACCCGGTGTACGAACGAGGTTGGGAGACAGACTAGAAGATCATTAGTGGAATCAACGCCTCGGTCTTCAAGGGTAACGGATCTAAACTTGTTTTTAGATGCATGTTTAGGTCTTTAATTGTTTATACATGTTTTGGTATCCCAACAACGATCTTGGGGACGGACCGCCTTCACCGGCGCGTTCCATCACATGGTCCTCTTATTGCATTAAGAGTACCTATTATATTCATCCTTCAATATAAATAATTGCAAATTCGAAACTTATTTTCTTTATAAATGCATAGGGTCACTATTTATCGTTCTTGTAACCTATCCCAATCAAGTAGTCACTTAGACGGTTATACCACCTCCACCTGGTTGTTTCAATCAATAAAGTGAGTGTTTCAATCTAATTGCAAACGCACTCCGAGGTTTAGAGTCACTTGATTTGAGTAATAGATGTCATCAGACACTTATATATCTCTAAATTAAGATCCCCATAGAGATATGTCATAACCACATTCATAAGCTGCATCTACAATCCTTCGGAAACTAAGTGATGAGACATTATGACGTCCATTACGTGAGTTTGTCTTCTCATACTCAATCCAGAGCGTTATGTGAAATCTTGCGTTATAAGGCAATTTTTATATATCAAGACCTTATATTTCTCATTACGCTTTATGACAAAGATTCAATTATGTCCTACAGGCTTTACACTTGATCGGGCTAGCACTACCAGACCACATACCCGTCTCTTTGTCAGATAATTAAATTCTACTTGGATTGATTTTATTCATTTTAGGTCAATATGCTCTTAGTTGATACTCTGCAACCGAGTGTGGTTCGATATCATTGTGCTCTATACTTTCTTTAGCAATAATATAAATAAATACATCATCAATATGCGTGCAATGTCTTTCCATCGACTTATATGCACTCTTATAATCATATAGAGATTTTCCATTCTCTGGAATCATATCAAGCATCGGAGCGTCCTCTAGTAATGATTCATGGACATAAGTTTAATCAGAGATAATCTCGTGAGATGTATTCTCCACATTGATGATCAATGTGTTAGATTGTGCCACACCTGCCATTTTTTTTCTTTAAGTAAGCGTCAACCGAACCAGGTGACCTCCCCCATTTCCTTTTGGGAGTCACGGCCTCAACCACACCTCCACCAAGTGTGGTTGCAACACCTTTCTGGTGGTGTTGTGCCCCTTATTGAGGACTTATAGATTCTAAACTTACAGACATATTTGCAGCTGGTATATAAGACCTAGTCACTTTAGCAATATCAGTAAACACATCAGACATCGAACATGCTATGTTCTGAATATATATGAATCATTTTACTTCACTTTCACATTGTGAAGTTCGGGGATCAAATGAGACAACGTGAGGACAGACATTTTACTTCCTGTCGTTCCCTTAGAAAATCATATTTCTTATCTTCCCCTAACGACGGAAAGACTGTCTCATTATAGTGACGATCCACAAATCTAGCTGTAAGTAGGTCGCCTGTCAAGGGTTCTAAATTGTGGATAATTGTTGGGAATTCATATCCAACATAAATACTTAATTGTATTTAGGAACCCAATTTAATGCGTTGTGGGCACGCAATAGGCACATATATTGCACAACCAAATATGTGTAAATATAAAATGTCAGGCTTATATCCAGTTACCAACTGGTACACATAAAATGGTTGGTCATTTAGTGGGTTTGAAACAAATAAGTAAAGTGGCATGCAATATTGCATATCCCCAAGCAGAGATTGACATATTGGTTCGCATATCCGGTGTTTTAACCACCATTACTTCCTTTTAATGGTGGCCTCTGTGAGACCATTTTGTGTAGTACATGGGGTATCGGATGCTTTACATCGATCACGGTACATATGAAATGATCATCAAGTCCTTTTGATGTAAACTAACTTGATAGTGTAATTAGGGTGGTGAGCTCTAAAACATATAATTTGTGCTAAGAGTTTTGCATGCATGATTTATTGTGGAGAGTAAAGAGACATGTGACTAGTATGTCAAAGTATAATCCAGAACCATAAATTACTTGAATGGTCTGCATTCTGGATGAATTGATCCACAAAATCATAGTTTATCCTCTGTAACAATGAAATATTTAATTTTGTATCTTTAGCATAAACATATCTCAATGTTACTTTTGCTAAAGACCAGGCTTTGCAAAATGAGTGACACACCTTTGATATTTGTAAGACAAAGTGAGATGTAGATATAGTATCTGGTACTTCAGAAAAAAAATTGCGACAAAACAACATAACCGATATTGTGCGTATCGGATTTTCATCTCATATTAAATTTCACTCAAAAAGAAGAAGGATGGCCATATGAGTTCTTTAAAATATGGTTCATCACGTCAAAGTCTTGTATAAATCAGTGTCACATAGTTCATCATTGGTGACAACATATGATTCAAAAACAATAGTGAGTTGCATTCCACTAGTTTGGTTTCTTAGTTTATCTAAAATGTGTTTTCTTTCACATTTATTAGATAAATATAAAATTTCATTCCCACTGTGTGTATAAATAATAATTTTGGCACACGTATCCTTTAAAACTTAATAAGATTCGATTAGCTCTTGATGTATATAAAACTTCTTTGATTTTAATAAATGTGATAGTCCCGTTTTTTAAGGGCTAAAATGGGAATTCAGGAGCATAATTTAAAAAAAAAAAAAAAACTTTTCCTCAGGGAGTTCAGCAAGAGTGATGGAAACTCAAGTCACTGCTTTACTCAGAGGATGAGCTACCAAGTCAGTGAGAACTTGGGGGCTCATGCTCTGAATAACGCAGTGACTCGAGAGATTACACTTCAAGTTACTGCGCTGCTTAGAGGCTGAGTTACCAAGTTAGTGAAGACTTGAAAACTCATGCTCTAAGCAACACAATGACTCGAGATGTTGAACTCTCGAGTGCGTTACCTGAACTGGTCAGTGAGAAGAGTTCTCCCTGACCTAAATACTTACTCAAAGTTTTCTTAATAAAGCTCTCAGTGAGCTGATTTTCACAATACTTTAGTAAATACTTAAAGCAATAAAACACTCAGTTTAACGTGGTTCAGAGACTCAAGCTCTTACATCCACGGGCCTGATTTAACAGGAAATCCACTAACTGGGATTCTTGTTTTTAACGTGCCAAGGTGCACTCACAACTGGACTCACACCCCTCTGCGGAGCTGCCTCTCCTTACCTCACTACAAACCTAACATTCTTCTGAAAGGGTTTAGTTTGGTTTGGTTTTCTCCAACTAGATGAGGTTGTCCCTTACAATGTGTTAGCCTCAAGCTAAGATTGGGATCTTTGACTCAGTGGGTTGATCAAGACCCACTGACTTTAGGTAGCTTCATCCTTCACTGACTTGATGATCTTCAGTGGACTGAACGTCTTCAGTGTAGTTGTCCTTCAGAACTGTTTGAAGATCACTCCAAGAAGTTTGTCATAAGGCTGAATGACAAACTTCCCTGACCACAGTAGTCTGACTCCTTCAGGGCCTACTTGGTGCAGCACTGATCCTCCTGATCATGCTCTTCACTGAGTGGTCCACCTGACTTAGCTTAGATCAGCCAGGTTTATACTCAGTAGGACATCCTCCAGGCTTCTCTTCTGGTTCAGGTTACAACATAGCTTCAGTTAGTTCTGCTTGTGATGTCATCTTGATTTCCTCAGGCTGTGTTGCCGAGTTCCCCCTCGCTGAGTTCCCCCTCAACTGAGTGTTCCCTCAACTGAGTTCTTCTCAACTGACAGTCTATTCTACTGAGAGCTAACCTAGCCTGACCTGAAATTAAAGATACAATCCTGACTGCTTTCAAACCTATTACATGTTGTTTTGGAAAATTATCAAAACTAAAACATATCCCTACAAAGTGTATTGTTAGACATCAAGAATTCAGCAGTTCTTCGCCCTTTTTAAGAAATCTCGTATTCTGCTGAGTTTCAATTTGACTTGAATGATTTACTTTTCATTCAATATTTTATCACTTTACATCGTGATAGTATTATTTTTGAATCATGTATAATAATGTACGAGTATAATAAATCTAAATAATCCAGTACTTTGAATAAAATTCAAACTTATTATGAACCAACTTCAATATAAGTAAGGACTTGTACCAAAAATCTAACTAAAAGATCATTGTTGATCTAATTAACTTTAAGACCAAAATATCTAGCCAATAAATTTAGGCATTATGCCTGATAACATTCTTGAAAGATGAGAAATTTATAAATCAATCAATCAAAGTCAGAAGTATTCATAAATTGGGCAAAATCCTTGTTGCCATTGAAATCAACTAATGTGAGGTAAAATTTGAGGGATAGTCCTCATCCTTCATATAATGCGTATCTTTTTCTTTAGATTCTCCATACCTCATAGAGTTGGTTGCTACTTTGTACTTGCATCACAATTCGATATGGTATCATCATGACCGCTAGGAGTACCAATACCTCCTTAACGTCTTCCAGTTGGAGAGCCACCACTATCCCACGTGGTGCATTATTCCCATGTTCATATGGATTAGTACTTCATGTCCCATTTTCTTTTGGGTTCTTCCAACTGTTTCATTAAACAAAATTAACCTTGGGAATTTTCTTTGTCCCATGGAGCCAAACATTAGTGGGGAAAGTGGAGATTTTTTTTTCTTTATATTGTATCATCTTCTGTGATTTTCTTTTCACAGAAAGTAAAGTATGCTTTAAGGCGCAATATATCTTTATGGAAATTCATGACCCTCATTTAGTTAAGTAAGTGGATTTCATTCCACCAAATCGACAGTTCTAAAATTAAAGATATTTCTAAAATATCGTTTCAAAATATATCATAGTCCTTTGGGTGTTACAAAATAAAAGATATCCTCAACATAAAACAGGGTCTGATATGTTTCCTAAAAAAATATTAGGGCATTGACTTTGATCGTGTTAGACGGTTCTTTGTCTTTTGATCATTAGATGGTTTGGTTGTGAAAATATGATCCTTCCACAAGAAAGTAATTTCCCACATTTGAAATTTAAATAAATGGTAATCACTTTCTTTTGAGTCCAATATTTTGTAAACAAGTTGAAATTAATTTCGCAAGCATAACAATATTAATTTATTTTTCAAGAATGTGAGTGTGAATTAGATTTTGAGATCATATGTCACATATTTTTCAATGCTTTGTGAATATACTTCACATTGAGACATGTGACTAGTATATATAAGTATACATAAGTATATATATCACCGATGACATTAATATAACAAATAAGTCATCAAATTTCTCATTGTGAATTTTGGTGAACCACATTTTCCACAAATTAAGTAATAATAGGCATATACGAATTTTTCACATGAATTCTAATTTCTATAGCAAATAATTCACAAGTCTATGCTGCGGCAAGTAGTGCTAATTGCAGGGAAAAAAAAAAAAAAGTAACCCTCTTTACCATAGTGGAACCCTATGGTAAGGGTTCCTAAACGTCTAATGAAATATTTGGCTCGTGCCGATCTTAGATTCAACAGGAGGTTCATAGATGGACTGCTGACCTTAGGTATGTCACCAAAAAATAGAGCAATAAAACAAACTAATGTCGAGTCAAAAAAAAATTCAACATACACACGAATTAGCCGTGGATCGAGTGATTTATCATACACCCAATTATCGAATATAGAAAATATATCTCACACAAATAATTTTCTAATATCAAATACGTACAATACTTGAACAAGGAATATGCACCAAACCTTTTTTCTTTTCTTTTTTTATTAAAAAAATTAAACTAACAATGAATTAATAACAATGAAGAATAATAATATTAAATAGGTGCATTACCTTCAATACCTATCCAAACTTTATAAAGCTGATGATCACGTGGGTAACAACACACATAGGTGTTGATTTGGCTTAGTTTGTAAACAAATATTATCCACTCAATTAAGTCGCAACTAATATTATATTTTATTATAAATTAATCACGAAACTTATCTTTTTTCGATCGGATGTTGTCGAGACAGAGCCACTCGGTCGTATGGTTGGAGTTGGTAAATAGGGTTTGGAGGATTGGCGAATGAAAGTGGCGAAAAGAATAACTAGGGCTTGTGATTCGATCCGCTCGATCAAGCGATAAAAAAAATTGGTAGAACACTCGTGCTGATAACGTGTTTTAGGATATAGGAAAATAGAGAGAAAAATAGAAGAACACTTATTTGTTGACCCAGTTCGTCGGGAATGACTACGTCTGGGGCGTACCAAGCCAGGAGATAATTCACTATTTGTTGTGTATGAGATTCTTTTATATAGGTTACAATCTAGGATTTTAGATGAGTACATAATGAAATGATCATATTGTCCTCTATGAGTTACTTGTTGATGAAGACACACTAATATATTTTTCTTCAATAGAAATTTGATTTTTGCAATATTTTTCTAAAAAATTCACCAAATTTGTCCGATTATGATTATATCCATAGAATATTTCATATTACAATTTCTAAATTTATATGAGTATTAACAAATAAAAACGTGTGCAAGTGACTCGGTTCGGTGAAAGAACGTTTTGAGTCTGACTATGCTCTACTACGGCAGCGACAAGTTGAAGTTGGGGGTTGTACCTTTACGTACAATAACTGGTGTTCATGGCCGATCCAAAAGAGGAGGATGATGGAATGGTTAACATCACTTTGCGAGCCATCGGCCCTTCGCCTCTCTCGAGCCTTAGGGTTCCCTCTGCGCTCAAGGTATCATCGCCCCGATCTATACTATTTCCTCAATTTTCTCACCATTCTTTTGTGATACCTTGTGAGCGCCTAAATTTCAATAATTCCATTTATTTGTGTACTTTTGGTGTCGTATTTAATTATTTTACTCTATTTTCATTTTTTTTTTTTTTGGGAACTTTTTTGTTCTGGGTAATTGGAAAATGGAGTTAAGTTAGTGTGGAATCAATTTTGAGTTTGGAGGAATATTAACGCCACAAGAGAATGCAAACTATGATGATGATTGCTGCATCTCTGAATCAGTGCTATGTGATTTGGGGAATACATAGATTAGTGAGGATTTGATCACATAATGAATGACTTACGTTGTAAAAATTGTGTTCCTTTTTTGGGCGTAAGAACTCGATGAAATCAAAGCATCAAACCTGCAAATTGCAATCACATTTGTGCTTTCTGTCAAAAAAATGAGCTGCTAACCGTTATGATATTAACACTTTGCTAACTCTAACCAGTATATACCATGTTGTCGAACCTGGTATCCTTTACTGGTCAAATAGAATGAATCAAATTCTGTTGATAGTCCATTCTAGCTCCTATGGTGAAAGCAAATTCCGTCATTATAATTAGTTGATATTATGTGCTGCTCTTGTTTACGAAAGACAGGTCCTTGTTTTGCATTTATTTTTCAGGGACCTTAATTTCTTGATAAAAATTTTTATTTAGTAATTTTTCATTTGGTGAAGCATCCAATAGGATGCTGCCAGCAGGGAGAAGGAGAGAAGAAAAATATAAAGAAGTAAAGAACTGTTATAAAGCCTAGGCATTTTGAATTCCCCCAATAATAAAGGCATCTATGATGGATTAAGCAGTGCACCCACTTGTCCATTTGACATGGATTAGAAAATTGATGAATGCTTAAAGAGATTTCTACAATTTATTTTTGGTGTTTCATTCTATAAATTAAATCATGCTTATAGGAAGTTCAGGTATGCTGCCCATGTCATGTGTATGCTTTGGTTTTTGAAGGTTCTTAAAGTTCTTTTCTAGGTATCACTGCCAGAAGTTTCTAAAGGAAGATATACTTACCAATGTGCACCTTAAATTTGAACTTTGTTCAATAAAAATCACCTTACAGATAATTTCATTAGTATGTCTAAGGAACAAAGAGAATAATGATTATCAAGTTCCCTCTTTTATTTTAAATGAATAAATAAAAAAATAAAAAAGACACTTGTCCTATTCTATTTCAGTAATTTTGTTATTATGTTGTGAGCTAAATTTTTCTTTCCCCTGCTCTTGATAATTAAAGATGCCCAGTAGACTGTAGACTGTTCTCCTGTGCATCAACAACTTTAATTCATTCTTTCTCATTGGAATATAAAAGTAATAACTGATTTGGGATTCAGATGCATGGCAGGGCATGTTTTAAAAAAATAATATCCTGAAAATGTCTACTATCACTGAACTGTATATACCTAGAGAGTCGACATGATATCATGGTAAGCTCAATTTCTAGAATAGGAAGTGGACCTGATCCACATATGAAGTAGAAGTACTGCTGACACATTCAGTTTGATTTTAGCAAAATTCGAATGCCGCCCCAACTCTCCATCATAGATCCTTCCAATCACGTGTGTCAAATTTTGCAGTCACTAGAATGAGCAGCACATGGTGATTGAGAGTATAGACAAATCAATATTACTTTTCTTTTTTCTGGGGTAGTGGTGGAGGTGGGGGCGAGAGTATACAATGAATGAAGGCCATTGTAGTCAATTGCAATCATTATTGAAGATAATAATCTAAGTATCATTTTCCTCTTGTTATGATTGAGCCATTTGACCCATCTCTGCTTGTGGATGCAATTGAGTGCTCCAGACACAAAATCTTATATTTCAACGCATATATTCTATAGATACAGTATATCATGGGCTCTCCATATCTTGGTTAATATTTATATCTCTTGTGGTGCCTGGTGATCCTTCCACGATCCAAGATACCAAACGGTAACAGGAATCCTTAAATTGTTAATTGTTGCCCAATATATTTTCCTCTTGTAAGATGCCAAATGACAAATAGAATCCTTACATTGTGCTCTGTAACATCAAGATGACTAACAGTAGTTTTGAACCAATAAGTAGTACATTTAATTCCAATACAATGTAGAAGGGTATCAAGTTTCACTCTCATGATGATAAGCACAAAGTTTGATTAACATAGTCTTTAACGATGGTGTTCTCTCTCTCTCTCTCGCACACACACACACATTATAGAAATTATCATACGAGGGATGTTTACATTATACTTTATTTTCCCTGACAAATAGGTTAAAGAGTTGAGGAAATTGATTGCTGGGACCAGACACTTGCCCCTTGAAAATATGACGCTTGTTTTTCAAGGCAATGTGTTGCACGATAGTAGAAATGGTGATGATTTATTGGTGCAACTCCATGATAAAGGTACATAAACTGTCTTTAATGTGTTTGTTTTAATTATGGACTGGGGCGTTCTTTTCTCATCTACTGATGATGACATGCATGAGTTAAAATTTGGACTGCATATAATATTATTCGTTACGTCATAAAAAGAAATGTGATTCAATGTGTTGCATGGCCTACATTATTCTTAAAAAATTAGCCAGTTATATATTGTCAAGTTGGCTATATTTTTATGTTCTAGAATTTCATAGGTTTTATACTTATCAATGAATATAAAAAAGATTTACATTTTATATTGGCTTTAAGATCGAGTATACTAATTGGAACAATGAAGCTCATAGCTTCTTTCAGCAGCGTCCTTAAATCATCTGATATTAGTTTATCTTTGATTCTAGGCAAAAAGACATCTTAAAGTCTTTAAATTATTATATTTTGTTTTTAAAGTATTTTGTGTTTTAAAAAGTCATTGAAGTGTTAAAACTGATATCATGCAGCTCCTCTTAATGGAAATAGTCAAAACCTCTTGGCAGTTTCGTCAAGTTGATTTGACAAAGCAATACATAATACTTTTTAATTTTGTTTTGTTGATATTATGCAAATAAATTTATTCTTGTAAAAATCTTTTCCTATTTTGGACTTAGTGACAATATTTCATTTCTAGAAACGGTGATTGTTGCCATCAAACCGAAGCCCCCGGTTAAGCATATCATTCAGGACAGTCTTGAAGACGACGACGGAGATGATCTTGTTAGTTTTAAGTAATTTGAAGATCTGTTTTCCTGTAAACATTCAAGAGAGAGTCTCATTTTTTTATTTGGTCCTATAGAAATACCAACTTCCAGAATCAAGCAGCAGGTGGAAAAGGAAGCTCTTCTTCATCTTACGTGATAGATTCAAGCTCCCTGGTGAGGCATAGTTTCACCACTCATTTTTACTGAAGTATGATGGGCACACTCTAATCAGTCTTATTCGCCCTGTAGATATGCTGTTGATGGCTATTTTCTCCCTCAGAATGAGGATATGGGCAGCCATTGTACTATGGTTCATCCTGGCACCTTTTGCCCATAAATTGGATATCGGGCCTTTATATGTGAGTCTTCTTGTTCTTTGTGATCTGCAAATTCCTTGTGTTAGAGCAAGTAAGTGAACATGCGTATACTCCTTTCTTCTTCTTCCCTTCTCCCACCAACCACCTCATGTCCGTGCCGTCCACCCAAACTCACAATTTGATGATGTTGATGATGACGAGGAGGAGGGTTATTATGATGATGAATATGATAATGAAGATGGATTAGTTTGCTACTTGTTTGCCTTTGATTTGGATATTTATTGTTTACTACTACTTCGCTATGAAGTTTGCTGCTTGTTATCGAAGTTTATGCCTTTGATTTGTGTCATTGATGTGCTTTTGAACTTCAATCTTGAATATGTTTAATATTTGTTTATGTAGCGTTTCTAATATTTTAGTCATAATATACAAAAGGCGCTAGAAGCTATTGGTTGTGCACCCTTTTGTGTTTAGTCGGGCACAATTTTAAGGGTGCGCACCTCAGAGCTCCTCGGAGCGCCTTCAAAAGGTGCGTTTGGCACGCCTCTTTGACTTTCCAGATCTTGTTCGCCCAAAACGTGGTTGTGTATAAATTTTGAAATAAAAAAAAAAACCATTTTTGACAAAAAAATAACTCGAAAGAAAACAAAGGCGAATCATAAACAAGAAATTGGTGTTGAATTTAGGCCTAGAGTTTAAGAAAAAATTGGTAAAGAAAGAAGAGACCGAGAAACAACACCTGTGTCCTATACACTAGGTTATTTTCCCCCATTTTTCTTTGTGAATCTTATCTCTATTGTTGTGGTTTTACTTATGGTAAGAATAGAACTAGATTTTTTATTAATTATTGCCTATGCTAATATAATGTGATTTGTGTTTATGGAAACTAACTTCACATTTTTAATATTCATTTCATGTTTATATTATGTTCTAATGTTTCATTATATGCCTTTAAGGTATTTATTATGTGATTTTATTTGGTATTGTACTTTATTTGTGTCAAATATGTTATATTAATATAGGCTTAATTGCCGATAAAATCACCCCATTTCGTAAATTGCAATTTAATCTCAACATTTTGATTTTGTTAAATAAAACCCCAGCTTTAAAGATTTTGGCAATTCAAGCTCAGGGGACAGATTACTGAATATATTTTACAAATTTCAAAGGGCAAACATTGAGATAAAGCACATTTGTGGTGATTCTTGTATCATGGATATGATTAAGCACTCCAATCATGGACAATATTTGGTAAATGTGAGGTTTTATTTTGCCCATGAGCTCAAATTGCCAAAATTTGTAAAGGTTAGGTTTTATTTAACAAAATAAAAAAGTTGAGATTAAATTGCAATATTCGAAAATGTGGTGTTTTTATCCGCAATTAAGCAATATATAACTGATGTTTAGTGAAAAGGGTCAAGAGGCGCGCCTCAGGCACTAGGCGCACCCTTGAATGAGATGCTCACCATCTTTGCAACTTGTTTATTGCTTGTGTTTACATGTTATAGATATTGAAACTGTGACTATGTATAGTGTTTTCTGATCATGATAGCAGTTGCTTGAAATGAGAATACCTTGAATGAAAAATGAAGAGTATTTGTTGTATTACCAAACTAGATATAAGCCTTTGGTTGTGAGTTGTTACATTGCCAATTTCATGTAATATTCTAGAAAAGCTGGAGATAAATTGGGCATAGCCAAGTCCAACAGAAAACCAGCCTACCTTCTTTACTTGAATTTAAATATTACCTTTCATGAGAATCTCACTTAATGCATTTCTACCATTATTCAGATACTAGGAACCGGATTTGTAATAATTTTCTACAACCTTGGGCATCGGCAACCTGGTGATGTAAGGTACATGCACGAGCTTGGAAATATCCTAACTTGCCACTGTCTTGTTCTTATGTTCGTGTGAAATTTCTTTTTGAATTTATTTCAGAACAAAATCAAATTTAATATTAATTCACAATTTAGGTCCAAAATTTAGAACACTGCAATTCTGAGCTCAATTTTTGTTTCTTTTCAATTGGTGTCATACAAGACGATAATAAGAAACGGCAACCACCTCCAATTCAAGTGATGCTGATTGAAAATAATACTATCTTTTAAGGGTTATTTTTAGTGGGACGGTCTCACGGTGAGACGGTTCACAAACTAAGCACAAATTAACACCCAACCCTTCCAAAGTGTTAAAATGTCATTTTCAAATTATGCTCCGTCTCACCGTGAGACCTTCTCGATCAAGACCTATTCATCTTTTAAATGTGATTTCATGTTGTCGAGGCTTAATTTTGAAAATTTTCCTTTTTTCCTCAAATGAGGCATTGGTAGTAACTTCCAATGTAAAGCTTCATGGTATTAATACTTCACACCAGTAAGACTCTCAGAAAATGGACCAAGATTAGTTAAATTGAATATTTTGCTTCATGCATGTATTCATAATCATTGTTATCTCACCGTATGCAGTAAAATCTTCAGGGTTCTTGTTATCTAACGCTTGCACTTATTGCAGTGCGTACTCCGTATTCAACGAAGATTTCAGGGAACTTCCTGGAACCCTCAATGCGGATCGTCTTGATAGGGACATTCGACACGGTCAGCTTTGAATGTACGTTTTTGTGGATCGTCTGTTTTGTAAAGTTAGAGGTCTTCCTGAGTTTTGAAAGTGAATAGAATGATGAATTCATCAGGATAACATTGCCAACTTGTTTGTAATTGTATGATTGCTACTATATTTGCTGCTGCAGCAGATACGTTCACTTCTATTTCTTATGTCAATTCTTACATGATCTGCGTTTCTAAACATCATTTACCGAATAGATATATGTATATCTTCATATCATTTAAGGGTATGTCTCATGTGAAACTTGTTCATAGTATTCACTGATACAATTAGATGCATTCACTGATACTACCTCCGTCCCAATTTTGTTTACCCATTTGACTTTTGTTGACTTTTTTGTGAGACTTAATTTGTAGTATTTAAATGGATAAAATGAGTTTTTTATGATTGCGTATTATTCAATTGAAGTGCATGAAACAAATTAAAGATGTTTTTCTACGTAATTATTAGTGAAATGAGGTGTAATTTAGAAGTGTTTGAAGGGGGTACATAATGAAATGGGTAAACAAAATTGGGACGGGGGGAGTATCATATATTTTTACTATTATAGTTATACGATAAGGCAAGTTTTTTTTATTGCGTAGTTATGTCTTCAAGCCCATTCTTTGCCCTGGAACCCTTGTTAATTTCAACATTTAGGGCTTGGTTCAAATTCTTTAATGAGAATGATAATGAAAATCGTTTTTTTTTTCCTCTTTATGCTCCCAAAGGGAACGTTTTGGAGGAAGTTTTATATCAATGAAGGTTACATTGGTATTGTTAATTTTGGAATAAAAGGGATAAAAACTAATTGTTGGTGCAGAAATAGTTGAATAATTGAGAAGGAATTATTAACCTATGAGAAATAGTTAATCAAAAAAGGTAATGAAAAATTTGGTGAAAGTGAATTGAACACCTTTTATTTTCATTGACCATAATAATCATGTTATTCTCATTATCATTCCCACTATAAAATTCTGAACCAAATGGCCCTTAAATTATATATTTAGGAACTCATGTTTAAATTAGCATTTGTTGTTGCAGAACAAATCTACTTGAAAATAGGATAATATGCTTTATAGGGCATGAATTCTAAGTATCAAAAGTGTTTCCTCAGGGTTTTGATCAGTTATTCTTCATGCTTTGCTTGTAGATACTTTTTAGTGTTCTCATCTAAAATAGTTTTGCATAACCATCAAATATTTTTTTAATAAAAACATTTTAATAAAATAACTAATCTTTTTTTAATGAAACAACTAAAGAAGTTTTTCACACTTGGAATGGACACATTTTTTTAAGAAAAAAGGGAGTATGCGAATGTGGAGTTGAATAAAATAATAGTAACTTTATGCTTTATTGACTTTTGTGAGTGAGTTATTTCCTCTTTTGGGGAGCGAAGAAAATGTTGGGACGTCCATTTAAGGCAAGTGTGAAGAAAATGTTGGAACGGAGAGAGCAATAATTTTCATAATTCATAAAACAAATAAAAATATTAAACTAAATAGTATTACCTCTGTCCCCAAGTAAATTTCCCAATGCATTATGCACTTCTCTCTAAAGATTTTCAAATTACATCCAATTCCACTAATGGTTATATAGAAAAACATATTCATTTTGTTTCATTGACTTAAATTGAAGTCATTCTCGAAAAAATATTTTATCCATTTAAATACTACAAATTGAACCACTTATTAAAAGTAAAAAAAAGTCAAACGAAAAGTTTACTTGAGGACGGAGGGATTACATTTTAATAAAATAACTAAATTATTCGAAATACACACAAATACAAATCAATTACACGGTATTTAGTATTTACATCAAAATTTGCCTAACTTTTTATAGGACATGCAATATTTAACCTGTGTATAGTATAAAATATGATTAAAAATGTAATTTTATGCACAAAATATGAAGAACTCAGACCCATCCCAACCCTATTGACACAAAAATCTTTTTTCTTAGAAACATAATGTTAAAGGTTTAGTTATCATGCAAGAATGCCTGCCACCTCCCCTCAAATTCTAAAGCTGGTGATCACCACTTTCTACTTCAGATACTTGCATGCAACAAACCAGCCATCGCTACGATTGATACCATCAATAACCACAAAAATTTATATGAAACGATTTCATGTATAAAATGTAATTCTCTTGTCTGATTTAGTGATACTCAAATTTCAAAATATCACGAAAATATAAAAGAATATCACGTCTCATACATGAAACGACATAATCCAAAACTTTGTCATCAACAATCCACCTAAGTCTTACAACTTCAACAGGTTCTACAATTAAAACATCAGGAAAGTAGGCAACGCGAGAAGCAACACCAGATATTCTTACTACAAAAAACATGAAGCATGATAATTCTATTGACACAGATACCACAACTGAGCAAACAACTAGTAAGTGTAAGAATTCCAGGCCAGCCCGACTCCTGAGAGATGATTGAGACCATAAATTCATCAAACAAATTATTGAGAAAACATGAAGAACCTACTGGAACAATATTGTATACATAAATTTTCTACCCCACGATAAGATTCATGGGAAGATAGTTTTTTCAGTGTTTCATCAATTTAAGAGAGTTCGAAGCTCATAGTTTTGCAGTCAGGAAAAAAAGGGCTTAAATGCAAACTCCAATAAAAGCACTAAAGCTTGCTGCAAGCTACAAATTTAGATGTTATATGATTCAGCTTGTAATCCTCTACTCTCTATCTTCTGGCATCCACTGAAATAACCAAGTACAGAACTATTTAGCAAACAAAAATTGGCATCTTTGGAACTTTAAGTACAGGAAAGCAATAAAACATGTTCCCCGCCGACTATGGGCACCCATAACAACTCCCAAAAAGAGGTAAATAATTGTTATCTCCAATTTACAATATTGCAGTTTCTGATTACAAAATTATATAGAGGAAAGTTACACACCACTTATCACAACAAACTAGTTACCCTATAAGATTAGAAAAGAGAACTAATAAAACTGAGAATTCTAAATGAAATAAAAACAGTCAAACATTGTAAAGTAGGCGAAGAGACACAATAAACTTATTCTAATTAAACATCAAGTGTCAGACAACTTGAATAGTTCATCCAACCATAGAGGCGAAACCAGAAAGATGTTTTAGCTCATAAGATACTGGAAAATGGATAGGCAATTTATTATTTGTGTCTTGGCTATGCTGGCAGATTTAGAAATTCATTTCTTCTTTCCTCAAAGGATAAACAGAGTGGCATAATTCAGACTGTGCTCTAAAAGTAAATCTTCTCCATTTCACATTTCTAGGCATCAGTAAACTTATCTTCTTGTCAGAATATTTGATTTTAAGCGCATCACTGACAATTTGCATAAAATATAAAATGAAATAGGAATAAGTTTCTCTATTTTCCAATTCGACCACATAAAAATGTAGAACACTACACAATTGATGTATTAGGAATGAACTTATTTATTGTTTTTATACATATCCCTACAAATAGTCAAACCCTTCAATGGGCTGACCATAATTAGACTCAGCCAAAGACATACAAAACCTTAAAAAAAAAAAATAGACAGGAAATAAATTTCTCCCGTTTGTGGTCAACTGGCTTCTCATCATACTCCTGCACAACTTGTACAAACAGTTAGACTATCTGAATAACCTAAACTAGGATTTCCTAACATCGGACCGACAGACCCCCTGAATGAGCTCTATACAGGGCATGCCTGCCACTTATTTACTTTACACCCCAATATTCAGTAACAAACTACGAACTATGTCTAAGATTCATCTAGATGACAGCAGTGAGTAGAATCAAATAAATTCTCTCTCAAACTGAACATTAAAACAGTTGAAAGTTGAAACAACAATCGTCTAGATAATTCCATGGAATAACAATTGTTTATTCCATTTTACAAGAAGAATGCAGATAATAACTTCTCATTGCAGTCCTCTACATTTCATGACCATTACTTCAAGGAATGTAATGTGAGACATAAATGTAAACACATGGCTTGTACATAGTCCAGAAAAATCACTTTATATCAAGCAAAGTAGCAAACAAAAGAACATCTAAGAGGTAAGTATACATGTAAACAATCTTGATAGTGAATATAATTAATCATGCCATCATCTCGAACAATTAGTTTCAATGCTATAGCCAAACTCTTAAAAAAAAAAAAATATATATAGTGAACCCACTAAACACAAGGGCAACATAAATGCAACACAATCTTTCATCTTCTCCACCATAAACAGATAAGTTCCCTAAATCGTTTACCTAAGATGCTTGTCCAGAAGAAGCCTTTGAGCTCCGGAAATCCTTCTTCAACTCCACCACTCTCTTCATACAAGCTGCCTTTGTTTTTCCAGGTAGAGAAGCTGTAATCTTCTCCCACCTCATTGCTACATCCTTTGGAAATGCCTTCAATGCATTAAGCAATGCTAAATCCTCCGCAGAAGTCCATCCACTCACACTTTGATCAACAATGGCTTCATCCCCTTCCTCGTCTAGGGCCCGTTTATCGACCGGCTTTCTATCCTTCAGAAACTTCCTGTACGAATCCTGATCACTCCCCTTCTTATCTCCCGTTTCTTTAGCCTTTGCTATCACAATCTCCACCTTATGCTTCCCTTTGAATCCCTCAGCTATGGCCTCCCATCGCCCTGGCTTTCCCGGGGGATGCTTCACCATTAACTTCTTCAATAACTCCTCATCGGCCTCACCCCACTCACTTTCCACCTCTGATTTCGTCTCATTCAAAACCCTATTAACTCCATCGCGCTTAATTACAACCGAATCGACATGAGATCCATTCAATCTCTCCGAATTCCCGACGGCGTATTCAGGCGCTTTTTTTAGGGCTTTCGATGATTTCCGATTGGGTTTTTCATTAATTTCATCGGAGATCTGGGGGATCTCCTTCAGAGGAGGTCCGAGGCCTACGCGGATATCGCCGGCGGTGAGCGAGGGCGGCGCAAAGGGGCCGATGAGAAAGGATAGTGAAAGCCATAGAAGAAGAGAGGCGAAGGGTTCGAAATTGAAGTAGAAAAAGGCGAGAATGAAAGTGGATAGGGAGAAAGAAAGGGAAATGATTAGGGCGGGTTTGTTGAAAGGGGAAGATGAAGAGTGAAGGGCATCGGGATCTTGATTCTGGGGCAAAGGCTTCGATTGGAGGACGAATCTTGGCTTGCTCTCGAATTCATCCAAGAACTCCATCGACGATTGACTGCACAACCACTCTCACCCTCCCCTCCCTTGGAACTACGGTTATAATGTCAGGTTTCAGTTGTTATGGGGTCTTGACGTATAAATCTGTAAGAAATGGGGTAAACAGTATCACCCTTTTAACCTAAACAAAACAAGTTTCAAGTGAGCTTGGGAATGAATTTTAAAAGACTTTGCAGAATTTTTATGATTTTTAAGATTTTGTAGGATTCTATAAGACTTTTTAAATTAAGATTTTAATAGATTCTGTAAGACTTTGTGAACTGTGCAAAATTTCATGGATTTGTGACATGCAAAGAGTTCAATTTTTTTTTCCATACATTCGAATACAAAAAGAGTCGAAGACAAAAAAAATCTATATAATATCATGTCCTCCTAAATAGCATCCGTCCACATATCCATAACTATACTAGTTCTCCAAGCATTAGCGTCTTGCCGCTCTTGCTCTTGAGTTTGAATAATAGGCTCAAAGTTATGGTCTTCATTAACCAGTAATGTTGAAGATGAAGGTTCGTCCACTGGTTCAACTGGAAAATCATCAGAACGACATTATTTGCGAAGAAAGTTATGTAGAGTTGCACATGATAATACAAGTTATGCTTGTGTCTTAAATAAAAATGGAGGTGCTAACTTAAAAATTGTGAACTTTGATTTAAAAATACCAAATATTCTCTCGATCACATTCCTTAAAGACGCATGACAAAGATTGAACATTATTTCTCATTTTCACGTTCATTACTCTAACCTGCAAAATCTTGTAGATGATATCTTACACCTCGAAATAGAGCTAAAAACTGATGTCGATTAGGAAATCCACAATCCATCAAAAAAATATTTACCTAATTACATATGCAATATATAATATTACTATTATAATAATACTAATAATATTAATATAAAAAATAAGTATTTACCTTGTGGCACTTTAAGTCCATTCCTCCTTGTTATGCACTCCCACCCACTAAGAACGTACATGAACTCCAAATCAAAATTACAAGCGGCTAATACATTTCGTGATATCTTTCCATGACGGTCACGATAACTGCTTACATTTCGTCCCCTTATCATTGTTGGAATATGTGTCCCGTCAGTAGCTCCAATGCAATCCTAATACAACTATTTTCGCATGAAAAATATAAATATAGTAGTGTCATTTTATTTATAATTTTTATTGTTAGATAATTATTACATACCTTAAAGAAATGGAAGAACCTTATGCTTTCTTTAATTTTAGTAGCTACGCTTGAACCTGGTTTTTTAGAAGTTTCACATGGTCCAAGTCTCTTAACCATACACCAGATGTATCGGTCCTAGGGCTGGGTCAGTACGGTATACCGTACCGAAAACCGCATACCGCATACCGTACCGAAAAGTTCAGTATGGTAAAATTTCATACCGATCCCGTACAGAAGTTTTCGGTATACCAAAATTTCGGTATGCCTAAAAATTTATATCTTACCGTACCGAATAATCAGTATACCGTTTCATACCGAAATTACCGACATATACCGATATTTTTGGCATACTGAAATTAGAAAATAAAGGTATACCTTTCCATACTGACATATACCGATAATATTTCGGTATATACCGAAATACCAAAAATTTAGAATGTTCATACTGTTACCGTACCGAAATTTTCGGTATACCGAAATTCTAGTATTTTCGGTATTTTTTTGGTACGATATGCATGATATTTCGGTATTTTGGTATTTTTTCTCACCCCTAATCGGTCCTAGTAATTTTTCCACTCAACTCAAAATTTCCAAAATACCCTGAAAGTAATAGAAAAATATACAATCAAAGTATCGAGACTATAATAGCATAAATTGTACAATTACGAGTAAAATAAAAAATTATTGTTATAAAACAATCAATCAAAGCACAAAAATAACACAAATAATTACGACTTATCAATTAAATTTACATACTCATTAACCTAGGTGGTCAATCCAAATTAATTAATCAGACAATTTAAACATTGAAAATAGATGATATAAACAAATAAATATCCATGGAGAAACAACAATTATTAAACCAAACATAAAAAAAAAAAAGAATAAAGTCAGTTGGTGATTTTACCTCAGAGGAATCAACAAGGATGAAGATGACGATGGATTTGGGAATCAGATGTCGATCAAAAAAGGGATTTCAATATGTATTGGAGTATGGTGGGAGTGGGATTATGATGTCGTGGATAGTATAATATATATTCAAAAGTGAAAACACAAAGGTGAAGACATTACCGAAGAAAACACTTCAAATAGTCACTTCAAAAGTCTTTTAAAATCCTATGGGTTTTGATGGGATTGTTGGTATGTATAAAAAAAAACTAAAAAGTCCTTCAAAATTCATCTAACACAACAATCCTTTAAAATTCTTATATTTTTTAATACCAATGGATTTGTTTTAAATTATAATAAGTCTCGAATGAATACCAATGGATTTTAATGGACTCTTGAAAAAATCTTAAAAATCCAGATTGAATACCAGTGGATTGTTTCTAAGTGACATAAAATCCTGATTGAATACCATCAGACTTTTTATTATAAAAAAAAAGTCTTTTAAAATCCTGCGAAATCCTAATCCAATACACCCCCTTATTTTTTTTTTATAATTACATTAGACATGTTAGGTTCGCTAGCGAGCAGAGTTTTATTTCTAACTCGTTGAAGTTATCGAGCTGAACTCGAGCATCAAGTATTCGGGCTCGCTCGACTCGAATAACAGCTATATACATAAGTATTACTTTTAAGTAATTACTCCTTAAGTCTAAGAGGAATTTGCACACTTTCTTTATTTGGATGTCTTACATTAATTTGCACATTACCTAAAACAAAAACATTTACATAGCTACATTTACCAATATGACATTACTTTACCCAAATTTTTAATCCGCATACAAACCAAATGATACAAATAGCTCTGGAACGGATGGAGTATATAAGTTTAAGAATAGGTCTTGTATGAGATCGTCTCATGGCATTAGATAATAGGAATTGATATAATTAGGACATTGACTCATTAACACTTTAGTAGGTGTTAATTTGTGTTGTCTCATGCCATGAGACGGTCTCATATAAATTTTTGCCAAAGTTTAATGTATATTTTTCCTTAAACAAATCGGATTTAGATATGTTGATTTGAGTAAACATGTTAGGTTGTTACAATTAAATCTTTTAATAAATAATTCATTTCTTTTTCTCCATATATACCATCTACAATTTAACATAATTTCATCTTTTTTATACTATATCAACAATCAAGACAATTTAAAATAATTTATATTTTTCATTATTTAATAATTACATTTATTTATAATCAATTTTAATGATGATTTCTATTTTATATTAGTTGGATTTCATGTGCATAGACCCCTGTTTCCGAGCATTATCTGCATGTTTACTCACTGTACATGATGATTTGTTTGTGAAAGTGGTTGAATGTCGTGTGTAATCATACTAAATGAGACCCTGCATATTATGTGAAACTTTCGTTATATTCAATTTTATAACAAAATATATTATATTGCATATACATAGATTACTATTTTCATCAAATAGTATAATAATTATGACAAATTTTTATATGTAAATTGTTCATGATAAGTTTACCATGAAACTGTTTAAAAAAATAAAAAAATTATCAGAAGTACAAAAAATCTCATCAGAAGTATAAAAAAATTAGGGTCAATGACATTATATTGTAATTGTTGTTGTTTTTTTACGCCAACTTTTAATACTCATAATGAGGTTTTTTATACTTCTGATCAAATATTTGATACTTTAAATAATTTCATGATAAACTTATCGTGATGAAGTGGTACAGCTCTAGTGGTTAGAGTTCCACTGGTCATGGGTTCGAGTCACACCTTTACTGATAAAAAAATAAAATAATCATGAACTATTTTCTATAAAACCTACTCTATAATTATTTAATAAATGTATTAGAATATATATATGTGTGTGTGTGTGTGTTGATTGAATCAACTATTTATTTTTTATAATTTTACTTTACTCAATCTATTAATACAAGTGTATAGGAGACTAATTAGTGGAGGTCTCCAATGAAACTTGTTCATAATATGAAATTAATACATTGCATGTGACTAATACCATTAGATGCGTTCACTGATACCGTAACATTTTATATTGTGATTGGAGTTTATTAGTCTAATGGTAGCAGTGAATGAATGTAATGGATTGTTATAGACTCAAGTTAAATATAATAGTCATTTAAATTTTTTTAAAGATTCATTGGCTTAATTGGTAAAACATCTTAAACATGCTCATGAGGTGCAAGATTCAAATCCTAAATAGGTGTATTTTTTTTTCTTAATTAGACAAACTATTAAAAGGCCACATACGTTCAATGAGAATCCAATACAAGTTTGACACATGGACATAAACATACAATTTATTGACACGTAAACGAAATCAACCAAAAGACGTCACATAAGTGAAGTCAACCATAAGACGACACATCAATAATCTTAACTCTCTATTAGTATAATAGGGAATGAGACTGGATTGCATATTTATCTGTTGTTTTTATCCCTTATATGCATGTTCATCTTTAGTTTGGCTCTTATGCATATTTAACCCCTATCTGTGACCATTGTATGCATGTTTATCCCTTATATATGATGATTACTTTCTAAATTTGGTTGAATTTCATGTGTGTTTGTCATTTGAAGTTGAATTTCATGAATATGGTTCATTTGAAGTTGAATTCAATGTATATGGTGATATGGTCATTTGAAGCTGCATTGCATGTTTATCCCCTTTTTGTGGACATTATGTGTTTTACTTTAGTGCCACCACAACTGTAGGAGGCATGATTAGGACATAGAGTATTTTGTTTGGACTATGTGTAGTGTGATCAATGCCACCATAGAAGAGAATGTTGAACATTTGCTTTATTTTGGAGGCTTGGTGTGATCCTCTATTATGACATTGTTCCAAGGGGTAATTGATTTTTATAATCAATTCTTATCTAATGGAGTATGATCGGTGTTTTTTATAACAAAATTATGATTCTTTCATTAAATGCAAAAAAGTGAATAATGAGTCATTACATGCAAAATAAATATATTTATAGTCTAAGCACTATTTGCCTATATTTTTTATGTTGTAAACATGCTTAAAAATTTGATAAAATGTTTCTACCCCTTGACTAAACATATCCTAAATTGAACATTAGTTCTGAAAATATGTTTGGCGCTCCATCAACCTGTCCAACTTCTTGTAGATACTTTATGCATTTTTTTACAAGTTCCACATCCACTTATAGAGTTTCTAGTAGCGTCTCTTCTCTAGTTAGAGTGTATTTTTGCATGTGTGGTGTCTTGAAGTTGTTGTGGCCTTTGATCTTTACTATTTCAATCAAACAACCTTGTAAACTTAGGAGCACTGGAACACTTTGTTAAATGTACTAAGTGTAAGTTGTTCATATGATAACAACATATTTGTCACTAAGTCATCCACATTGTATGATTTTGTGTCAACTTGTACGGATTCAGTAGCCCCAAACCAACTTAAATCATTGATATTAGTGTCAAGTGAGTTGCGTGGCTGGCAAATTAATTCAATATTAAAGCCATCTGAGCTTGCAACTGCTCTAAACTCAGGGTCGAAGTTGCTTATATGTGGTTTTACATTGTCTTACTATATGAATATGTGTTTGCTTGCACCTGCATGCTATTTTACCTTGATTACTAGTATAATGTGAAATAAAACACAATTGTAACATCACCAACTTGGATATTTATATGATTCCAGTTTTGGAGACTTACATGTGTTAACTAAGTGATGATATTGTTATGATAGTTGCATGCTTGCTTATATTCAAGCTAAATAGTGAATTAGTTGTGATAGTTTCATGCTTGGTTACATAAACTAAATCATGAATTTCCAATTTAGGAGACTTGCTTGATTGATTAGACATCCCGTGATTACCTTTTTAGTGATCAAGTTTATGCACTTTGTCACTAGTGAGCCTCTTGCTCTATTTCTAGAGTTTTTTTGGGCACCCTTCTGTCTTGTGTTTTTGGTGATGAAATGATTAGGCTAAAGGTTTATTATTTATTATAATACTAAATAATTCTGACTTGAATATTAGGAAGAATGCTGAAAATTGAAATAATAATCTGTTAACTTATGTGTAGTTATCCACCAAATGGTCTGACAACTACACAGAAGATGAATCACACATCTGGTCTTATTATGCTATATTTCCAAATATTTCCAAGATATATAAGGTGTCAGCACCATATTTCTCTTAAACTGACGTGACATCTCTCAAATCACTCCATTTCAAAATAATGCACTCTCATTAAAAATTGGTTTAATTTTTTTATCTCGACATGTCACCCCATTAAATCTAAACCATACATTTATTCATCTAGAGTTAATATAATGATGTATCCTCTTCATTGTCACAATTGCATTCTCTCTCATCTCTCTCTAACACGACTCAACCGTCGTCGCTCCTCCTTTCCTCCGCCGCTGCGAGCGGCTCTTCTCCATTGGAAAAAATATTTTCACCGAAATAACATTTGAAACAAAAAAAAATTCTTGCCACCAAATATAATATCTTCCCATCAATAATAGATTGCAATACATATTTCTTATTATAGGATTTGTGTATTATAAATACCTACATATTGTAATTTATTGATTCATCCCTATACATCAATAGATCAAATTTCTCACTGTATCTCCGAGAGTTTGTAATTTAATTGATAATTTTTTTTGTCAATTGATATAATTTTTTAGTTTGTCATCTATATAGTACAACTAAATTTACATTTTATCTTATTATTTATGCTATTATTAATCAATTTATTTTATGTTTGCAGATTTATTCCAATGGATGAGATTGCCCTTGTAATTGATATAAGATTATTTTAAAAGATATATTTGAGAAGCTGGAATATCGTCCTGCCGGATTTCAAACTACTTCAGTTGGACATCTTGATAATCCTTTTTTTATGTTTATGGTGACGCTTCCTTATGAATATGGTTCTGCTTATATTTATGAATGTTGAAGAAAAAAAAAAGTAAAAGAGGTCGAGAATGATGTTGCTTGCTATTATGTATTCTAAGAGGTCATGCAATGTTATGATCATTGATATTATGAAGAACTTGAATCCTTGAAAAATGTCAATTCCACTATTTACAAAGATTCAACAGTGACGACTGAAGATATTAATGAGAGTTTGAAGGAGCATATTAACACTATAAAAGATCATAATTCTTTACTTCGTAAAAAAATTCAAGAGTTCGAGCGTCTTTTTTAAAAAATTTATGGGTCAGATATCTTATTTCTTCAATAATTATTTTGTCTTTATTTATTTTGGACTAGTTGATGTTAAATGTTTCAACTTCCCATGAGTTTTCACAGTTATGTTTTTTTTTTTTTTTTACTATTTGCTCTATTTTAATACTTATTTTTCTACTATTTTTGTTGTTGTTGTGGATTTAGAATTATGATTGGTAGCATGTAAGAAAAATGAGGGTTTATAGCGCAAAAAATATAATACATTCTAAACTAAATGTTATTTTTTCACATATATTTATGTATATATATTGTCAACTTAATAATATATCTATAATTCTATAATAATATATAATAGGAGCTACATTTCCTCATTTAGTTTGGGCGGGAACGACTAATGGCCGTTGATAAACTTTTCAAAATTTGATCATAACCGTCTATTTTTATATTTTATAATTATGGTAATTTTGACTAGTGAGTTGAACCGAAAATACTAACTTTTTACTAGTAGTTTCCCCGCAAGTGTACGAGTTCACTGTAGTATAAGCAGGTATAGCGACCAAGTATATCGTACCTCGTGATGGGTTGTATGCGAATAGATCCCTGAAGATCTACGCGTTGTAATTAATATGAGTGTGTGTTTTTTGCTTTTGTAAAGAAATTAATTCTAACTAAATTAAACTAATTAAGCTAAAGAATGAATGAAACTAATTAACTAAGGGTTGTGTGAAAATATGAATGGGTGATGCCCAGGATATGAATCCCTACGTATACTAACGGAGCCGGTACATAATCAAAATAACCGTGATGTGCAAGAAATAACCTAAATATAAGATTGTAAGATGAAAAGCTCAAGAATTAAACACTAATTCTTTATCTTATCAATCGACTTCACTAATCCACTAAACAAGATAATAGATTGTGCTTAATTAAAGAGACCCTAATTTAACTAAGGTGATGCGGTCGTCCTCCCTAGATAAACCGGTAGATGAATAAACCCATTCTAAACCCTCTCGTTAAGCCTACTAGTTATTAAAGAGTGATAAGGTCGTCCTCTCTCTAACATTTTTCGTACGAAATTTAAAGGTAAATCCGGAATTTGTTCATTAAGTAGGAGAATTAAAACTAAACATCACGTGTTACCCTAATTATGTACCAACATCCTAGCATGGTGGTTTGAATAATAAAAGCAATCACAAGAACAATAAACATATGCATAATTAAATTAACTAATAAACTCAAGATCATAAACGTAAGAACAAATTAAAGGCTAAAAAGAAATCTATATAAATCTGAAAAACTAGGTTTAATCGTCTAAAAAACTCAAGAAAGAAAGAATTAACACTAATTGGTTCAAAAGAATGAATTAATCTAAGAATTCGTATGCTATAAACCTCGATTAAAAGTAAAATACGCTTGCTCGGACTCTCGGTGCTCTTCTCTCTCTAAAAACTAACTCTATGCGTGAAGTGGTCCTCAAAATCGTGTTCGGAAGGGGTATAAATAGACAACAGATTGAATCGGGAGTTAATGGGTCAAATCCGCGCTTGCTCGAGCACAACTCGTGCACTATGTGCACGAGCACATTCCACTCGAGCATCCAAAACTTCCAGAGACCAAATAGTGCACGACCTCCTAAGCTCATGCACATAATGCACGACTTGAAGCTACTCGAGCACCATGCACGCGCACTTGTGCTCTTTGTGCACGACCAGGGTTAGCTCGAGCACTATGCTCGACCACTCGTGCACTGAGTGCACGAGTTCTTCTCGCTTGTGTACTCCACTGATACTTTTGCTCCCTTGAACTGATACTTTTCGTATTTCTTCCATATCTTCTCATCCGGGCATCCGTTTGAGTCGATTCAAAGTCCTACGAATTTCTTTTTTCGCCCTCTATCCATCTATGAGCATCAAAGAGACAAATTCATTAGTTCATGCAAAATAGTACTCAATTGACTCTAAATACTCATCGAAATCAATCAAAACACGGGCATTTCGAGCTTTAAAATCTAACAATTTCATGCCTAATCAACTAGCCATTGGAAATTAATTTCAATTCAGATTTAATTATCCCAAAATTACCCACATTAACTATCAATTAGGAGCTAATTTCAATTTGGATTTAATCATTCAATTTTAACCATTAATTTTAAACTATTGGATGAGTGACTAAATTTTAGGATCAGTTACAAATATTTATCCTATTTATAATCTTCACTGCATTCATCATCTTCACCATCATTTGAAAAAAAATTAGTGTGCTTTGAGTTTGACGAAAGTGTGTGAGAATTCATTTACTGATTTGGATCACATTTCACAGCACACAATATTACATCAGCTCAAGATTCAAGTTTCGAAAGATACTCATTGAAGATCTATGAGTTGAAGGTGTTATATTTTCTCGATAGCTTTAACCTAAATGCAACAACATTTAGTGTTCTTATGAATTGCATGTATAGCTATGTTCTTATTTATTAGTAAAAAAAAGTTATTTTTCTATATATTTCAATTTATACAAATCAATGTAAATATTTTATTTTAAGGTAAAATCATTCGAAATATAAGATTAATCAGAAAAACCTATCTAATTATCAAAATATAAGATCCGAATGATATGTAATTTCTTTTGTTTATATACATTTTTTACAATTGTAATTGTTTTATATAATATCAAATATTGGTTCATTTTTATATATTTTACACCTTTTGATACTTATAACTAATATACATATAGAAGTAGAACATGATTGACAAGAAACATATTTTATGTTATTAAATATTTTCTAAGTAGATGAATTGCAAAAATCCTAATATATATTTTGACTATTTGATCTGAGGTAATTTATATTTAATGGTATTTAATTATTTTATAAATTTTATTAATTAATTTTTGAAGTAAGTGTTTTATTCTTTTTATAACTGTTTTGATTTTTTGTTTTTACTAAGTGCTCGAATTATGTATGGGTTTCAATTTGAAATCATTTTTGTGGTGAATGTTTACTAATTACTATGTGTTTAAATGCACTTTTTGTGGGGCAAAAATCAATGGTTTATTGAACAGTAATTGTTCCAATTTCGTATGTTGCCACATTAAAATTTTATTATATACTCCCTTAATTTTTTTTAATTGTCTCATTTTATTCAAAATGATATTCTTTTTTAATGGTCACTCCACTAATATAAAATGCAATTTTTACCTACTTTTTTCATTAACGCCCCTAATAAATTGTAAAGCTAATCATCATTTTGTAATAAATAAGTGTGTAAGTGACTTTTGATACTCTAATGAATGAGAAAATTAGTTTGTGTGAATAGCTAAAATGAGACAAATAATAAGGGATATATAGTATATAGAAGTTTCAATAATATCCCATTAAATTTATCATGGAATCATAGCATAAATTATGGATTAGTTAGGATCTATTAATTATTTTATTAATTATTAGTCAATTGCAGTTACATATCTTCTCATATGATCGGTAACTGTTAATTCAATATTTTATCACATTTCAGTAATTCTTTTAAGTTCTAAAAAAATTAAGGTTTCCTTATTAAAATACAATTTTTTTTCATATCATCGATTCCTTTTAATTTGAGATTTTTCCACAATTTAATTATTCTTTTAGAGTTTAATCAATTTAAGAATTTTTTAAAGACAAAGTAATGAAGCATACAACAAAATTTGTCCATTCATAAACTACTTTAAAAGTTATAAACTGATATATTAAAGAGTATTAGTTTTTTTTTCCTCACTAAAGTGATATTAATTTTGAAGTCATATTGTTATCACTAAATAGTATGAGTTGAGTGGTATGAATGATATTAGTTAGTTCAATAAAGGGTATTAGTTGTTAGCTCTTTGTTAAAAAAAATTATGCTTTGTCACTGTAATTGCATGTTTTGTGTGGTGTAATCATTTTCTAATTTAATAGTAAATGTTGCAAGTTCTTTTAAAATCTAATTTGATTACTAAAGTCGGACACAGTAATATATATATGTAATTTTATATTTAAAAATCTATTTCAATACCATTAAATTTGTTAAAAAGATTTGCACAAACACAAAAAAACTATACATGTAAATTGTGATTTCTCTATTCATACTCATATATCTATATAAATTTTTTTATAAGAATATATTAATTAAGTAGTTTATTGGTTAGATATGTTAATTATATTTTGCTTCTAATATCAAACTAAAATATAATCATTATCTTACGCATATTTTTTCCATAAATAATAAACGAGGGCTCTATCTATTTTGTGTTTACCAATGTTACGTCATATATTAGAGATTTTTAGTGTGAAAAATATTGTTAATTTTTAATATTATGTTCAACTTCAGTTTTATGGTTACCGATTTACCGTATTTTGAATGTTGTAAAAAATATTTGAATGAATATTTTTTATCCTTTATTATGTTAATGAACATTTGAATCATTTTCATCTCAATTTTTTTTTTATTTATGTTTAACCTTAATCCATTTGGATGTTGATGCTTTATGTTTGTGTAAGATATAACCACCAAATATGCTCACTTTCAAACCTCTTTAATCCAGCGGTGACAAACATGATTAACGTCTTTGTACAATAATATTTTATTTTTTAATTTTAATGTAATAGTATTATTTTGTTGTATTATATTGGATTTTTTATTAGTTTGTGCTTGAACAGTGATGGAAAAATGTTATTGGAGCATTTATGGACAATTTAGTTTTTTCTTAAAATATTATGGCTGAAAGTCAAATTGATCATTTTGAAGAAAAATTAGAATCAATAATTTTGGTGAAATTATTGTGCTTCCATGAAATAAAATAATACTTAATTTAAACGTCGTTTGGTGAAATTTTTATTTATTGGATGCATATTTTTTTTATTTCTTACTGAAATTATAAATCTCATATGTTTTTTATTTTATTTTTTGTTACATAACATTGTTGGGTGAAAACTTTTTTAGAGAATATTTGGGGTTTCTTATATTGAAGTATGTAAGAATTAAATCTTTATTATTGATTTTATTATGAATCTAATTTTATTGGTAACACGGGTAGTCATATGCTCCCTCTCACTAAACTTGGTATAAATTTATTAGGAATGTTGGATTGTATAGATTAAAATGATAAAATTATATTTAAGAATTATTATAGTATTTATGTTGGACGAAGAATGAATTTGAATTTGATGATTTTTATACGTGAGGTACTTATTTTGGTTATATTTATCTTAAATAGTTTGTTATTTAATTTTGTTCGTGTGTTTGCTACCATTATTAAAATAAAGTTGATAGTTTGAAAATTATTACTTCTCAATCATATTGAGTGTGAAATTGTTTATAGAAAAATTTATAGGTGTAATTATCTATGCACATTATTTTATTAAGTTCACCCACCTAATTTTATACTTCATCCATACCCAAAAGTATATTTTTTTATATTTCATCATTTTTGTTCAATTCTTCACAATCCAACCATCACATAATTACTTCACATGTCATTGACTTTACATTTACAAACAACCACTAAATTCGTAAATGGACCACACAATAGCCCAAAATATACTTATTTTATCTACTTTATTTATATATTTTTTAATATGTCCAAAATAAATGAACATATTTTTTGGAGATAAAGAGATTATTTTTTTACTAAATATATCCATTATAAAATTACAATTTTATCGAACATATAATACTCACACATCCCTAAAAAAATAGTCCACCAATCTCATTCAATTTCACTACAACCATAAAACATACCCACCACCCCTCTCTGATCAAGTTGCAAAAGTGTGTGGCTATTAGGCAGAGAAAGACTTAAAATTGGATGTGAAAGAAACAAAAAAAAAAAAGTAATTTGTTCATATGTAAATATATTTTTTAATCTTAATGATAGCCTTTTTGTTTTGTACTATATTATTTTTATTAATTTATATTTGAACAGTAATGAAAAATGGTACTGGATAAAAAGTTTAAATTTTCCAAATGTTTTGGCTAAAAGTCAATTCGATCATTTTGGAAGATGACGTGGAAGGAAAATTAGATACAACAAATGTAGGTAAAATTATTGAGTTTTATATGTGTTGGAGTTATACGTGAAAGTATGCTTTTACTTTGTATAACTCGTGTATCAAACACTCGATTTATGAGAATAATTCTTTTATCACATTTGCTTTAGATATAATTGAATGTTGAATTTCTATTGCAAACCGTTCAATATATAGTACATGTTACATTGTAGTTAATGTGGTGATACCCGATCACGGAAGACAACATTAACAGTTTACTTGTAACTAAACGTACAATTCACGACCCAGGTGGAATTGAACAATCCGCCGTGAAAGGTCGATGTGTAAGGCTCAGATTGGTCTGTCTTGACTAAGAGATTGCACTAGCACATTTAGTATGTGTTGAAGAGGTCCTACATCGAGGATAAATTCTTCTGTTCTGAAAGGTGAAGAATTAGACCTCAGTGGTTGTTGATTTCTTAATATCCGTCACTTAAATAGGACCGTGTGTGTTTAATAGTTACTGCTTTGATTCATGTTGGGTGAGAATCATTGTGACTTCGAACTTTGTGTCTTGGGCAGTAATATTAATCATACGACGGTTGCTAAGATTTAATACGGAGAAACGCGTGCGAGTACGGCTCGTGTGATTAGTCCCCTTGGTGGGCTCAGAAGTTTTATTGTACCAAATCTTGCAAGTGAAGAATTAGTTTCTTCGGTACGAATAATAATGTTGAGCTGTCTTTACTCCAAGGTGAAATATATTAATTAATTTAGAGCTATTCAGAAGCTTAATTAATTAATGGACTTGATAATCTTAAACGCGGGAAATAATAACCGGGAGCCCATATTATCGTAATATGGATTAAGATGAATAGTGCAATATTAATTTATTAGTGGTAATAATTAATATTAATGGGCTGAATTATATTGGGGCTCAATATTGAAATTCAGAAGTCCATTAGGAGGTCCAATCTTAATTCTCCTTAAGGCCCCTCAAGTAGCCCATTAAGTAGCCCAATAATGATAAGGTGATTAAAATAAAAAGAAAATAATTATGCTGATTTCTCAAGTATTATTTTCGAAAATTGCATGATAAGGAGGAAAAAGATTTTGTTGATTTTCTTGGAAAGATATTATGCAAGATATGTATTCTAGGAATACAAGAATATCTCATATATTCAAGAAGATCCAAATCTTGGATTTCTTCTATGTAATTTTCGAGAGTTTCATATTTATTAGGAGAGTGAGATTTTTGTGGAATATTTTATTATGGAGAAAAGAATATATGAGATATATTCAAGATTTCTTAGAGATTAAGAAAAGATTTTCTCCATGCCCATAAAATCTCTACGAATTTCGGTCACTACTCTTATAAATAGGGGATGATTATTTCATCCCCAAGTACATAATTCCATGTGTTGGAAAAATCAAGAAGCATAGATATTTTTCTTTTTCCTTAGTTTATTAAATTGCTTGAAAGCGTCTCCCACCGGCGATCAAGTGAGGTGAAAAGGGAAATACTTGAGAAGGCTTTGGGTTGATAGAACGAGATTACAAGTGTCCCGTATATCCAAAGGCCATTACTACGAGAGGTACGTTAATCACATATTTACTTGTTTAATTCCGCCTAGTTAAATATGTGAAATTAATTTAACATGCATGATGATAATTAGTTGTTGGAATTATTATTTGAATTAATTAGGATTAATTCATGCTAGTAATAATTGTATTTAAATTCGTATTTAAAGTTCATCCCGAATAGATTCCGGGCATCCCTATTTTCCCAACAACTGGTATCAGAGCCACGGTTTCGGGCTCTGAATTTTAAATTGGAATTTAAATTGTTGAACATTAAATTGAAATTGGATAGTAGAATTGTTAGATCTTTTTTGCAGGTATCCAATTGTCATGGTTTTAATGTTGTTAATTTCATGCGTGTGAATTAATTTGGTTTTTAATTTGATTCGTTCGAATTCGTTTTTCTCGTGAGAAAATCCACGAGTAGATTAGTTGTTTTTATTTTGATTCGATCATTGTAATAGACTAGTCTAGATCTAGTATTTATTTTTTTTGTAAAAATAAATTGTAACCGGATCGTGACGAAGAACGAAGAATTAAAAACGGCGTACCCGGACGACGCATACAAGCGTGGCGCGTGTATGGAGGTAAAATCATGCAAGGGGTGAAGAAAACGAGGATGAACGGCGAAAAAAACGGCACACGGGGGTGCACGGCGCACGCCGTGCGCGACGGAGGCCGGCGCCGCGCGCGCGCCTCGGGCGCGGGCTGCAGCGCCTCGGGGCGCTCCGGGCGGCGCCTCGGCGCGCCTCCGTGCAGCGCTTCGGGTGCGCCTCGGCCGCGCCTCGGGGCTGCGCTTCGGCGCGCCTCGGGCGTTTTTCCAGCGCTTCTCGGGCCGGGAAGCGCGCGGGCCCACTTCATGGGCCGACGCGCGCTGTATCTCAGGCCGTGGAATTTTTTCGGTTCGTTTTTTTTCCGTGTGATTTTAAACGTCGTCCCGAACCCCAAACGATGCTGTTTTTTAAGAAGTGTTGCTGTTCGAGTGAGAGCACGTCGAGACGAACGTCGGAAAGCAACAAGGACGATTTTTCGCATCAAGACGTGAAGAAATTAAACCGTGACAATTGGAATTGAGTGCTCCAATGTGTTTAATTTTGTTTTGATGGATGTTTTATTTTGTGCAATTTTTATTATTTGTTAATATGTGTTTGCATGAATTTAATTGTCCAAGAAAAACCTTACTTTCGAAAATTACTAAGTATGTTTTTATAATCGCAATTTTATTCCGGATATTAAAATTGGATTATTTTGGCCTCCATAATTTATTTATTTGTGAAGTTCTTTTGGAATACATTTCCCCCTCGGATCGGCCAAAAGAACGGATTTCACATGAATAAATTCCGAAAGGATGATTGTGGATTATTACTAGTGGCGGTATTGACCCTCACCACGAGTGGCTTGCTCAAAGCGAAATAATAATCCTGTATTTAATTATGGTTATTACTTAGGCATAGGAAATTGATATTAACTTACTCCCCTCGGAGTCCCTGTCAATTTCTATGTGGTCAAAGTGGGAGTCAACTATTAATTTTGAATTAAGGATTTGTAACTTTTAAGTTTGTGATCCGCTTGAATGTGTTTAAATGTATAGACCACCCCTCGTGGCGCATTTAAATTGTTTCGAGATGTTGGCTGATGCATGATTATATTGTTTTAAGGTTTCAATATAATTGATGTGATCGAATTATGTGATAATTTCATATTTTTCTAGATATTGATATGAATGTATGTTTTATTCTCATTTCATCATGTCACAACCTTTTAATCCACTGTTTAATATACTTAAAGTTAATAAACCTTTTGGAGAGAATTATATCGATTGGAAATTTTTTTTAAAATGTGTCCTTACTGCACGAAAACACAATTGGGTTATTTATGTTAATATACCCGGCAAGCCTAATGATAAGTCAAGCAATGAGAAGAGGCAGTTTATGATCGGAAGCGTGACAATAAATGAAGTGCATCATCTTGACATTTCTGTCTGAGGATTTGAGGCGCGTTCATGAAGACATTGTATCCGCTGTTGAAATCATGGAACACCTTGAAGAGATGTTTTCACATCAGAATCCCATGACTAATCAGTTCACCAAACATGACTCGGTCAAGTTGGAAATGGTGGAAGGAACGCCCGTGAGGGAGCACGTTCTCGAGATAATGGCATACCTTAACAAGTTGGAAGTACTTGGTGCGGATTTTGATTGATTTCATATACTATTCCCTACCGAGAAGCTTTGAGTAGTTTCATCTGAACTGTCAGATGAATGAACGGACAAGTCGTTTGCCCGAGCTCTTGCAAGCTTTAGTTTCGGTGGAGGTGATAATGGAGCACCAGTCTAGTGCTATGGTGGTTAATGGTTCGTCTACCTCTTTTGGTCCCAAGGGAGGGAAAAAGAGGAAGAGAACCAAAGGCCGGATCCAAGCAAATCCAATTGTTGCGAAAGGCAAATGCAAAGGCAAGCATCGAAGGGGAAGTGTTTTAGTTGCGGTGAGAGAGGACAATGGAGGTCTGCCTGTTCCAAGCCTAAGAGGCTAGGAAAGTTAGGTAATTCACCCACCTTAGTCGTCGAAACTTGTGAAGTGGCGTATGCTGTCTATTCGTGGATAGTGGATACAAGAGCTACTGATCACATTTGTTTCATGGGTTTAAGCTAACCCGACGACTTAACGGAAGTGAGATCCCCATCACATCGGGCAATGCTACGAGAGTGGCAGCTGAAGCAGTGGGAGAAGTGCGCCTATCTTGTGAAGATAGAGTTATGGTCTTGAGAGACGTTCCTCATGTTCCTAGTTTAGAAAGAACTCAACCTTCAGTTTCTAAATTGTTTGAATAGATACTCAGTTTCTTTTAATAAGGATGTTATTATTGCTTGAAACGATGAGTTTATCCGTTCCGGAACTTTAATGGATGATCTTTATACCATTATTTGGGCACACCACTCACAAAATTGAATCTAATAACACATCGATTATTTCGAGTAATAAAAGAAAGCGTTCTTCGGAGATAAACGAAACACTTCTATGGCATCTTAGACTAGGTCATATTAATCTAAAGTGGATAGAGAGATTGGTGAAAGACGGATCCTTGGAATCATTCCAAGTCGAACCGTTTCCAACTTGTGAATCCTCTTTAGAGGGTAAAATGACCAAGAGGGCATTTGGAGCCAAGGGGAATAGAACTACGGAAGTGTTAGAACTCGTTCATACCGATATGTGTGGTTCAATGACGATCATAGCAAGAAGAGGTATGAGTAATTTGATGATTACTCAAGATACGGATACATCTACCTTATGATGCATAGGGAAAGAAGTATCAAGTCTCTACGATTTGTTCGTGGAGGCGAATACCTTAGCAATGAATTCTTGAACTACCTATCGGAAGAAGGGATTGTATCCCTGTTGACCACATCGGGAACCCCTCAATAGAACGGTGTGGCGGAACGAAGGAGCCAGACTCTTTTAGAAATAGTCAGATCCATGATGAGTTATTCGGATTTACCCAAGTCGTTTTGGGGTAACGCCCTGGAAACAATGACTTATATTCTAAACTTGGTGCCATCCAAATCAGTTCCTAAAACCCCAATGGAATTGTGGACCGGGGCGCAAGCCCATTCTAAGACACTTGCAGATTTGGGGTTGTCCGGCATACGTGCTAGACAAGGAAGCCGGTAAATTGGATCCATGTTCGGAATTAAGGTTGTTTATAGGATATCCCATGGGAACGAAAGGGTGTATGTTCTATAGTCTCAAGGATTAAAAGACCGTGATTAGTTCGCACTTTAAATTCTTGGAGGAAGACTATATGAACAAAAGAAAGCCCAGAAGTGAGATTACCTTAGACGAGTTAAGAGGGCAAACTCCTATACCAAGTATACAAGATGATATACCACACGTCATACCTTCACAACCGGAACCCCGTCGTAGTGGGAGGATTGCAAGGCAACCCGAGAGATTCATGGGAATTGGAGAATCTTCGGATTTGATTCCCGACGATGAATCAGACCCATGAACGTACGACGAGGCAATCCAAGACAAAGACGCAGAAGTGTGGCAAACCGCAATGGAAACCGAGTTGGGTTCGATGGATTATAATCAAGTGTGGGAGTTGGTTGATCCACCTAATGGGGTAGAGCCCATTGGATGCAAGTGGGTGTACAAGAGGAAAAGAGGACCGGACGGAAGGGTAGAGACCTTCAAAGCAAGGCTTGTGGCCTGTGGCCTGTAGCTATGCTTAAGTCCATCTGTATTCTCTTGTCGATCGCTGCGCACTTAGATTACGAGATCTGGCAAATGGATGTCAAGACAGCTTTCCTTAACGGAAGTCTTGATGGGATCTATATGCAACAACCCAAAGGTTTCGTTGAAAAAGGCCAAGAGCACCTCATATGCAAGCTTAAGAGATCCATTTTATGGACTTAAGCAAGCATCGCGTACTTGGAACCAGTGTTTTGATCAAGTTATTAAGTCTTATGGGTTTGTGATCAAAACAAGTTCGAAAGTTGTGTGTATAAAAGGTGTGACGGAACTGCGGTGATATTCTTAGTATTATACGTAGACAATATTCTGCTCATTGGAAACAATGTAAAGGTATTGTCAGACGTAAGGGTATGGCTGTCAAATCAGTTTGATATGAAGGACTTAGGGAAAGCCGGTCACATCCTTGGGATCAAGTTCACTCGAGATCCAAGAGGGGGATGTTAGGTTTATCGCAAGTTTCATACAAAGCCACTGTTTTGAAGCATTTCAGCATGCAAGATTCCAAGAAAGGTTTTGTACCTTTTAGGCACGGAATCCATCTATCTAAAGAAATATGCCCTAAGACGCAAGTGGAGATAGATGACATGAAAGACGTTCCGTACATTTCGGACGTAGGAAGTCTTATGTATGCAATGTTGTGTACGAGACCGGATATCTGCTTTGCCGTGGGCATGATGGCAAGATATCAAAGTAACCCCGGGAAAGCACATTAGATTGCAATTAAATGCGTTCTTTAGTTTCTGAAAAGAACTTAGTATGGAATGCTGATTTAACAATCAGACAACCTAATTCCCATGGGATACACGGACTCAAATTTCCAATCAGACATAGACTCTAAAATACCTACCTCGGGTAGTGTGTTTTGCATGGGAGAAGGAGCCATGACATGGAGAAGCGATTTGCATAAATGCATCGCAGATTCGACCATGGAAGCCGAATAAGTAGTTGCTTGTGAAGTAGCGAAAGAAGCGGTTTGGCTCAAGTACTTCTTAGTGGACTTGGACGTAGTTCCGAATTTGCCCGACAAGATAACTGTCTTTTGTGACAATACCGGGGCAGTTGCAAATTCAAGGGAACCGAGAGCCCACAAGGCCAGCAAACACATTGAAAGAAAACGCTATCTTATACGAGAAATCGTTAAGAGAGGAGATAAAGAGGTGGCAAAGATATGCGTCGGGGACAACCTAGTAAATCCATTCACAAAGGGTCTGCCTCTGAATACATTCGAGAGACATGTGGATGGAATGGGAGTCAAGACTATTGCCAATCTGCTTTAAGTATAAGTGGGAGGAATTATTAGGTTAGTGTAGGTTGACATGAGATGTCACGTAGAGCTACTACACTAAGACATGCGTGATGTATACTAAAAGCAGACTTTAAGTATAAGTGGGAGATTGTTGGAGTTATACGTGAAAGTATGCTTTTACTTTGTATAACTCGTGTATCAAACACTCGATTTATGAGAATAATTCTTTTATCACATTTGCTTTAGATATAATTGAATGTTAAATTTCTATTGCAAACCGTTCAATATATAGTACATGTTACATTGTAGTTAATGTGGTGATACCCGATCACGGAAGACAACATTAACAGTTTACTTGTAACTAAACGTACAATTCACGACCCAGGTGGAATTGAACAATCCGCCGTGAAAGGTCGATGTGTAAGGCTCAGATTGGTCTGTCTTGACTAAGAGATTGCACTAGCACATTTAGTATGTGTTGAAGAGGTCCTACAGCAAGGATAAATTCTTCTGTTCTGAAAGGTGAAGAATTAGACCTCAGTGGTTGTTGATTTCTTAATCTCCGTCACTTAAATAGGACCGTGTGTGTTTAATAGTTACTGCTTTGATTCATGTTGGGTGAGAATCATTGTGACTTCGAACTTTGTGTCTTGGGCAGTAATATTAATCATACGACGGTTGCTAAGATTTAATACGGAGAAACGCGTGCGAGTACGGCTCGTGTGATTAGTCCCCTTGGTGGGCTCAGAAGTTTTATTGTACCAAATCTTGCAAGTGAAGAATTAGTTTCTTCGGTACGAATAATAATGTTGAGCTGTCTTTACTCCAAGGTGAAATATATTAATTAATTTAGAGCTATTCAGAAGCTTAATTAATTAATGGACTTGATAATCTTAAACGCGGGAAATAATAACCGGGAGCCCATATTATCGTAATATGGATTAAGATGGATAGTGCAATATTAATTTATTAGTGGTAATAATTAATATTAATGGGCTGAATTATATTGGGGCTCAATATTGAAATTCAGAAGTCCATTAGGAGGTCCAATCTTAATTCTCCTTAAGGCCCCTCAAGTAGCCCATTAAGTAGCCCAATAATGATAAGGTGATTAAAATAAAAAGAAAATAATTATGCTGATTTCTCAAGTATTATTTTCGAAAATTGCATGATAAGGAGGAAAAAGATTTTGTTGATTTTCTTGGAAAGATATTATGCAAGATATGTATTCTAGGAATACAAGAATATCTCATATATTCAAGAAGATCCAAATCTTGGATTTCTTCTATGTAATTTTCGAGAGTTTCATATTTATTAGGAGAGTGAGATTTTTGTGGAATATTTTATTATGGAGAAAAGAATATATGAGATATATTCAAGATTTCTTAGAGATTAAGAAAAGATTTTCTCCATGCCCATAAAATCTCTACGAATTTCGGTCACTACTCTTATAAATAGGGGATGATTATTTCATCCCCAAGTACATAATTCCATGTGTTGGAAAAATCAAGAAGCATAGATATTTTTCTTTTTCCTTAGTTTATTAAATTGCTTGAAAGCGTCTCCCACCGGCGATCAAGTGAGGTGAAAAGGGAAATACTTGAGAAGGCTTTGGGTTGATAGAACGAGATTACAAGTGTCCCGTATATCCAAAGGCCATTACTACGAGAGGTACGTTAATCACATATTTACTTGTTTAATTCCGCCTAGTTAAATATGTGAAATTAATTTAACATGCATGATGATAATTAGTTGTTGGAATTATTATTTGAATTAATTAGGATTAATTCATGCTAGTAATAATTGTATTTAAATTCGTATTTAAAGTTCATCCCGAATAGATTCCGGGCATCCCTATTTTCCCAACAATATGAAATGCAATAATGTCAAATTTAAACGTTGTTTGTTGAGATTTATATTCCTTTGTATGCATATTTTTGTTTATTTTTAATTTTTTTATTGAAATTATAAATATAATAAGTGTTTTAATTTTTCTAATGCTTAATGCATTGTTAATAACTTTCGAATCATTAAAAACCATATAAATTTAAAAAATCACATGTGATCCAGTGATGCCGTAAAATATATGTGTAAAATATGTATGTATCTACTCCCACGACTCACTAATATATATCAAATCTGATCTACAATAAATATAAATTATAAGGCTACATGAGTATATATCTTTTCAAACAAAAAATTAACAAGGATAACTTTTTAAACATAAATTATTTCTTCACAACCTATTGTTCGGTAAAAAATATAGTTACTCATAGTGTATTTATAATCAGTTTATATTTGAAATCATCGTAGACATTTATGTCAATTTATTATATCATTAACAAGTCAATAATCACTTAAATACAACTTTATTCAACAATATATACACTATTGTTCAAGTTTCGTTTTATGTTTAATTGTTCAATCAATTTCAAAATAATATGAAGCTGACGGAATCTTAATTCAAAAGATTAATAGAAACTTTAAGAAATTACCATTATTATACTATTAAATAAACATGCAGAAGAATTTTTAGAGTCGTAGAGCTACCCATATTTTTGAAAATGACTAAGTTATTTATTCCTTAAAAAAAATCCAATATGATAATCATGATAATAATTGTATAGTGTATGATTACACTTACCGTCTTTCCCTTGGTTTAATATATCTATACTCTGGTTATCAGATCTTCACCTTTTCTATATGATTTATATTTGATATTTGTCCTTAATTTTTTCGTCGATCCTATTTAATAATCAATCAATTGTTAATAGGTATTCATCTTAATGTTTTTAAAATCATTATTGAACAAGTACTTAATTACAATAAAAAAAAAATGAATTTTTCACCTCAGTCCTATGTTTTGATGTTCCAAAAATGAAAAATTCATGTAGTTTAATTGCTAGCAGCAGAAAGGGATTTACATGGTTGTTTTTCGGATCGGACGGATGACCCGTAATTGGACATTCAACTGAACTGTGGGAGAGAACGTGATTTCTTGGTATGAATATTGGGTACTGTGAAATCGATCTAATAGGCGGATACAAATAACTTGTAAAACAAAGAATTTTTTTTTTAAATTCGAAACAAGTGAACTATACCAACCATTAAAATCAGAAGGATGTCTCTCTTGGTTTGATTTTAACTAGTAATTCTCCCGTGCGATGCACAGATTAAATATTTATACAAATTTTAACGTGAAATTATATAAGACGAATTGGAATTAAGAATTAAAGTAAATATATTTTGTAAACCTACTATAATAAGTGTCAACAATTACTTAATTATTTATATATTTTTTAATTATGTACAAAACTCAACAAAAAAATTCATAATCTAAAAAAATTTGAATTGAACTCATATATTAAAATAAAAATAATATTTTAGATTTGAATTTTTTAAGTACAATATAAATGTAAATTAAATATATTTAAAAGATCATTAATAAAATAAAAAATATGCCAAAATAGATGTAAAGTATAGTAAAAAGTGGAAAAGTGAAATGATTTATTTTATTGGCTTAACAAAGTCACTCTTCAATGGAGAGTGCAGCTCACTATTACACTATAGAGCAAGTGTATTTCTCTTACTAAATAAAACTATTTTTTCTCACTCCTGACTTCTATTGAGAAAATGTCTATTCATTAAATATAAATATTAAAAAATTGGAATTGATCACATACCCACCGGTGGACACAATATTATATATCCATCACGAATGTGTTAATGACACATAAACAAATATAAGCAATCAATTAAAATAATAGTGGGCCTCCAGTTTATGTGTCATTAACACATTCGCGGTAGGAATATAATATTATGTCCTTGTAGCAATATAATATTATGTCCACCAGTGGACAAGTGATCATCTTCGATTAAAAAATATTATATATTTAAAATAAAATTTTGAACAAAATAATATTATAACGGAACAAAATAGAATAGTTTAAATGATTAGATCACAAATACCTGTGTCTATGGCGTGGATGCAATGGTTCAAAACATTATTTACACTTAAAAAAAAAAAACCCCCACATTCCACTAAATCACCGCTAACTTATTTATATATATAGAGAGAGCTAGTGTTTGATCAATGAATAATAGTTTTATTAATAACTATACATGTATACACAGTTTCCATAAATTTATTAGATAGTTAATTATGATATTTTCATTTTCTCAATGAATTTGACACATACAATTTATTTTAATTTAATATATATTATAGATACTTAAACATTTGAATAATTTTTTTTTTCTAGTCAAAATTTCATATTTCATGATTATCAAATATATGTAATAATTTTAATATCTTGCATTAATGATTCAATAATCATATATAATATTAGTTAAAAAATTATGTAATTAATATTGACATTTTACAATATATTAGGTTTTAACGCTCTCATTCACCATTTCTTTTATTCACATATTAGCAAGTATCAACACTATTTTTAAAAGTAATGTTAAAGGCCACCTTAATTGGCCCACAGAGGGGTAAAAAAGAAAGGTCCAAATGGAAAATAATTTCTAGAAGAAAGCAACACACACTCCAAACCCAAAAATCTCAAAACCAGCTGCGCACAAGCCATTATTACTGTCTCTTTTCCATCATCCACGCGATCCAACCTCAGATGGAATTCTTCAAACCCTAACTTTATATAACCAATTTCGCAACAAAAATAAAGCGTAACAATGGTCGACAACACGGAAATGATGCTTACATCATCTCAAATGCTTGATAAAAGGGATATTCATCCAAAAACTATAGCGATCACGCAAAAGCTTCTATAAATAGCTAAGTGGTTTCTTCTATCCGTACTGTTTCCAATTCCAAAGATTATTACTCCTTTGTTACCCCTGGATATTGTATATTTAGGGTGATTGTCTTAGATCTGTTAAACAAAACACTAAAGTCTATCATATTCCACCATTTTAATGTTATACTTAAATTTAGATCTAAACACAAATACTTGAATCTGCTAGTCTTTGAATTCACTTTCTGTTAACATTATGTCCAGTAAAAAATCGAAACAATATTATCACCTATTAAAAAAAACTACTGCAAATCAGGTTCCAGTTTCAAGTTGGTGGTTGGTCTAGATTAAAGCTCTTTTTAAACAAATAAGTATATTCACAATATGAACTGTTTCTTCCAAGTATGGAACATTACTTTCAGTCTGCTTGGAAATTTTGATGAACATAACTGAAATTTAAATAAAATTTATAAATACGAAGATTATCAATTTATGCAGCAAGAAAGTTCTTACTTGGTGTAAATAAAGGTTAATGTGAAATTTTTAAGCGTGTATATTACATACCTGAATTGTTTTCGAGCTTTGAAAATAAATGATGGTAATGGTAAAATTGCGAGTACATCTGAAACTTGAATGCACAGTGTTAATCTGTGGAATGAAAAATGTTGAAGTACATATACAAATAACATATACAGAGATCAAGTTTAAAAAAATTGTAATTCAAATTTGTGGAATAGGTCTGATAGTTTCTCTCATTTTTTCATTCAGGTACGCAGCATAATGACCAGATCAGTTGAATCTTTAGAGCCGTATTAATGGAATCAATTTCCTTAATTTCAAAGCTGACCTGCAATGGAAAAAATATTGTGTCATTGTAAACCTTGTTATGCAGAACATTTAATAGAGTCGGAATTAAAACATAATACTATAACCTGCAAAATATATCTGTGCAAATGGGCGGAAATTGAAGGTAGGCAGTCCTAAGAAACTGGGCGGAAATACCGAAAAAGTGCTAGACATATTCCAGAAAGGCTAAATGTGGGTTTTGGTTGATATTTAAATTTAAATTTTGAAAGTAGCATGGCGTGAAGGTAGCACAACTTTTCATGCTGAAATCCCACTTACCAGAGCAATGAATACAGAGGGAAATTGATTATTGTAATGTATTTTTGTTCTGTTTCTACCTCGGAACTTACAATATAATCTATCACATGAATAATCTTTGTCAGAAAGTATAATAAAAAATTAAACATTTATCCGACAGAGACTACCCACTCTAATTTTAGCGCGTGAACCACACGGTTGCACGAGGAAGCCAGTGCAATACACGTCAACAACAGAATTACCCTTTCTTTTCTCAGTGACTGCTACTTTTACATAGTTATAGATTAAGAACTAATGAATGATTTTATGTATTGTGGTCTGTTTTGGGTAATTGCAACAGATGTTCATTTTTACTTATGGTTCTTAAAAAATTCGGATGATAACAGGGTTCTTGAAGTGAAGATGAAAACCATTGCTTTAAATTAAATATTGGATTGTATTTAATCGACCTTATGTATTGTTTATAGTTAACACACGTGTCTTCCCAATTATGTATTAGAAATTGTAATAAAAATATTTCCTTAGTTACTATCCAATGTAGTGCGGTCAATATGCAATACTTAATTTATAAGCTCTCTGTTCATTATTATTTGTTCTATTTTATCCATTCACACATATCAAATTTACCATATTTTGGGTATCAAAGACAAATTTTTTTAATTACTACTCCCTTCGTCCCAGATGAATTTATACACTTTTCATATTTTGACTTCCTACACTAAATTGTATACTACCTAAAAATAAAATATTGATTTGCGTGCACACTCACAAAAATATACACATATTTATCCATATTTAATTACTTTAACCATTTTCTTAATCCACATGGAATCCCATAATACAAATACCACTGGGATGAAAGTAGTATTATTTATTACTCCCTCCGTATCGTAGGAATTTACACATTTTTCTTATTTGAATGTTATACACCAGTTTACACACTACCTAAAACTGAAACATTTATTTTTGTGCACATTCATAAAAATATACATATATATACCCATGTGCCATTAATTTTTTCATTTTCTTAATTCCAAGGGTCCAAATATCCATTGGATAGAGAGTGTACATGATGTTGATTAGTTTTACTATTTTTTTGTTGCATTGGCGGAAACGTAAGATTGTAACAAATGTATTTGTATTTAGTAAAGTGACAATTAGAAAAAAACACCATTTTTTTTTGGATGGAATATGATGTTTTAAAAATGAACGGAGTAAATAATTTTATTAATAGTTGTACTTCAACCGTCGTTTATTATCTATGTTTTTATATACATTTACACAAATCAATTTTATTATTTATTAGTATTTTATAAAAAAACACATACACCCTTAAATTTTACAATATTAATTAATAGGAACATATTAGGATTAATGCATATAATATGCATTGATATTATTAAAGCAACAATTAAAAAGTAACACTATTTTGGAGAAATTGATATAAATAAAAAGTTATGAAGGAAGTAGCTGATTTTATATATAGTGTTCAATATGTAGATATTTTTTATTCATATCCTTGCATATAAAGTATATTTTATGTGTTAGTTTGTTCATAAAATTTTAAAGTTGTGTAATTGAAAAATATATTACTAATGTTTTATTGAATGAATACTTATCAAGATTAATTTTTTGAATTTTAGTGTATTTTTAACTCCAAAGTTTAGAGTGCATCCAAGTGTTTATTAGAAATGTATTTTTAATAAAATATTGAAGTTATTAAGTAGGGTTTACCCTAGCTATAACTGGTTGTTGATCATCACTTGGTTTATTATTGATTATCATTTGAGATATTAGTGATTATTCATTGGAGTATTTACTGAATAATATAAGGTTAAAATTATGTGTGTTTTTTTTCTTCATATTTTTGGCAATTCAATTTTTTTAAATCTAAGTGTATGTACTTGTGTTTATAGTAGAACTATATATATATATAGTGGGCCACTGAGTCACCATGATTTACCACCTCCACCATTCCTGTCGGGCCAGGAGGTGGGAGCACTGGGGGCAAGGGCTTCGCCTTTTGCTACAAATAACTATATTTTTTTAAGGCTACTACTAAATATACCCCCTAAATTAAGTATACAAACCCAATTTAGTATATGCACTCCATTTAAAATAATTAAATTATTAAGAATTTATTGAACAAACACCACATTTGAGTTTTGACAATTATATCCTCACTTTGTAAAGTTAAAAAAAAAAAATTATACCCCTTTGCATTCTAATTCACGTTTTTCGAACATCAAAATCTATGACTCAATTTTTTTTAATTAATCCAGAAAAATTATGTTAATTCTCCAATTAAAAGTTAAATGTGCAGGTAGCGTTTGGATAAGAGCTTTTGCAGCTAGAGGAACGAGGGAAAATAAAGCAAGAATTTTTTGTTAACTAGACCAGAAGCAGCAGCCATGGCAAGCACAAATGTGCAATAGACTATGAATCTATCATTAACTTTACTTCTAGGTATTCTCAGAACAAAAAAACGCATTCGAATATGGCTTTTTGAGCAAAAGGTCATGAGGATTGATGGTCAAATAATTGGTTATCAACTATCAAGTGCGCATACATCTGATCAGATTTCGTTGAAAGTGGTTAAAGAATACTATCAGTTGATGGTAATATTATCATTTAACATATGCACATTTTAATTAAAAATATTTTGGGGTATGCTTAAGAATTTCAGGGTTTTATACAGTCATACCCTTTCTTTAAATTAAAACTAATTTGTAGATGCTTTTAGTAACAAAAATTATGGGATATTTGTAAAGAATGTATCGCATATCTTTTGTATGTCATTGATATACTATTAATTATTTTATTTTTTATTCCTTAAAAATTACATGTACGTTGAAAGTAATAATTATGTTAATTTAAAAAAAATGTAAATTGTTTAAACATTTATTTATTATGTAATTTTTTTAAGAGAATCTAATACGATGATACAAATGGTTCTTTCACATATATATATAATATTAATGATTTTGCTATAAAAATGTTATAAGTTAAAAAATATATGTTAAAAAGAAAATAAATCTTTTAATATTTTAGTATTAAGGTTTAATTTTATTAATTATTATAGTAAAAAAAATTATAAAAAATACCTTCTGTGCGAAGCACGGGTAGAATGACCACTAGTATACACACACACAAACATATATATTATGATAATTAATGTTAACAAATTGTGAAAGTTCCGAATTTCAAAAGTTGTAGTATTTAAATAGTTATTACATATAGTTAATGTCCTCTTTTTGTCAAAACTATGATTTACATATGGACAAATATATGTTGCAGTCTCGAGAGTTAAAAAAAAAAAAAAGACAATTGAAAATTCACTGTCTTGATTCTTATTGAAGACCATGCAAACATACAAATATAGTCTACAAAATAAGTTTTCAAAAACGTGTAATTTTAAATAATATTGTGTTATACTAATTTGAGATTGAATGTGTGAATTAGTTAATATTTTTCAAAATTTTCTATTTATTCATGTTTAGTATTATTTTTATTGTTCGTTAAATTATAATTAATTTTAATATTTAAATAATTTTTCTTTTAATTTGCGAAATTTGTGGGGATACCCTAGGAAGGCAATCGACTGCCAATAATTCTAAAGGCATAAATTAAGGGAGATTAAAAAAAAACCCCTCCTCGAAGAAGACTTACTGAAAAAGAAATCTTTGTTCACAGAATTTCTTCAACACACTTCCATTTTCTTTTAACAATCAATAATCTCTTTAGGCTATGTTTACTTTGAGTGTTAAACCCAAATAACTCAAATAGTAGGTGTTTGGCAGCCATTTACTTTCCCGGTTTAAAAGTGCGGGTTAACAGCCTGCCCCGGGTCAAAGGCCTGCAATTTGAAGAAAATAAACTTGTGCTGGTTGGGCTGATAATTTTAACTCATGTTTTGAATTAAGGAGAATGTCTATTTTGCCCCTAATTTATACACTAACTAGTACAAAACCCGCGTAACACGCGGGGTGTTGAATAAAATATTAATACTTCCTTCATTGCAAGGTAAATTTAACATTTTGGGAGTTGACATATATTTTAATAATTATATAAAATGTATGAAAAATAAAAGGATGGGGAGAGCGTGTAAAATGTATGAATAATGCTAATTGTTGGGTGGTTGTAAAATTTCCTAAAATAAAATCGTAAAACTTACTTTGGAATGTTCGATAGGAAAAAATGTTAACTTACATTAATTGGGACAGAGGCAATATTATTAATATTTAAAATAATACAGTAAAAATAATGACTTATTGAATTTAATATATTTTTTATTTTTAATAAATATAATGATTTATATTGTTGCAATTAAGTGCTCAGTATGAATATATGATTAATGTCAACACATGATAAGTTTGTAATTTTTAAGTGATTGCGTATAACTATTATATTTTGATTACCCATGAGCAAGGAAATCATTAAAATATTTATTAATTTTGAATTTAATTATTTGAGTTTATAAGTACATGAATGTAATGATTTTATTACTTTTATCCTGTAGAAATGTCTTTAGCCTTGTAGAACACCTTTTTTTTTTCTTAAACTCGGTTTTTGTCTTTTTAATTTCACCTTTTTTATACACACAAAACTAAAACTAATCAAGAAGACCAAAGAATATTGCCGGAAGCAGGAACTCAGGAAATAAAAAATAATTATGAGATGATTGGATTCAAATAAAAGAAATAAATAATAGTGAATTGAGTATGAACTCCTCGGAGCTGTTCTTGTATACATGAATTAGGGAACACATGGAAATGACGTACTTGACTACGCTTTATCCCAATAATCGTGTCTTATAAAATTGGAGGGAGTACATGTTTGCGTGAATCTGGAATCCTGAAGAGGCAACGATAAGGTAATTATGTGTGTGATCAGGGATGACATCCAATGAGCACCTCAAAGAGTAATGAGAAAAAATTCAAGTTCAAATTTCAGTGTAAGAACGGATAATATTTGGCAAGAGATTTGTGGCGATATTAGTTGGTGGTGATAATAAGCAAAATGCTATTTAAGATTTAATACATACATTTCAATTTTTTCTCATTTCCCGGAAGGGTAAATATTTTTTCTCATTTAAACGGACAATATGCAAGTCATTTTTTCTCCTTTCCCAAAAGAGTAAATATTTTTTCTCATTTAAACAGACAATATGCAAGTCATTTTTTCTCCTTTCCCAGAAGTTTAAACATTTATCCTCAGTTAAACAGACAATATGCAAGTCCATAATGCATTTCTTATTATGTTTTTCTTCCTCCCAAGCTGTTATACTTATTGTCTATAGTTTCTGTAGAAGAGTACCGAAAGCAGAATTTGAGGAGTTAGACATATATATTAATCTGTGTGCCATGCGGGATTTAAGAGAAATTTATAATTAATTGTAAGAACATCAACATTTGAAAGTACCATTTTGGAAAGTAAAAACAGACTCGGATGAGAGTGCAACGTTAGGTAAGTAAGTAAATATGAGTAGAGGAATAAATCCTTAGAACACACATAGCAAGAAGAAGAAAATATCAATATTTCCAATAGTTGTCCTACCTAAACAACCTCATTGGGACACCTCTTATTTTTATATGACCATTATTTTTCTCAGTAGCCTACAAAAGTTTCAACCAAACAAATGCAAACAAAAACTAAAGAAGATCTCTTAAGGGGAAATTAGTGTTGATGATGGAAACCTGCAAGGGAAATGGTAAGATATTCGCTCAAAAAATATTGTGTAAAAATGGAAAGAATAACCGTAGATATGCAATGAAGACACAATAAAGAAGGAAAAAAAGAACACTATAATCAGAAGATGAAGTAAAACGCGATAAAAAAAACACCTCCAACTGTTATGGAGAAATTACCTTTAATTGAGTACGTATGATAGCGGATAGAACACCATTTTGCAAAAATTGAGAGAGAAAAAAAAAGCAAGAAAAATTAATAAAGAAGCACAAATCCTAACGTGGAAGAAATTACAATGAAGTGAGTTTCGAAACAATTCTGAAACGTAGAAGAGCAGGATAAAAATATGCAATAAACTTTGGATGGAGAAAAGACAATTTAACCCATATGATAGGCAAGGTGCGAGAAGTATAAGAATCGCTTAAATCAATAGCATGTTCCCAAAGCAGAAACCTGGAATTTCACTGTGAATTAAAGCAATAGAAATTTACTGAGAAGAAATGCATTTTTTAAGATTGAAAATCAGGAAAATTGTTATCATCGAATTGATATGAAATTGACCCCAATTTCATCAAACCCAAAAACACAATATCAAAATCCCGAAAATATGTTCGAGAGGGTTGAAAGGCTTACAGAAAAATTATCAGTATATTAGAATTAGAAGTCATACCTGAAAAGCATAAAGATTGGAACTGCGAAAATTAGTTTATATATTCAATGAGAGACCGGAAACCTAAAATATGTCAAACAATCAACCCAAAAAAATGTCAAGCAATCGATCGGAGGAGAAGCGGAAGAGAGTTAATAAAATGTTAACAACTTGGCATAGCAGAATGGACCGAAAAATCGAGGATTCTTCGAAAAAGAGAAAAGAGGAAGTAATTGTTTGGCACGAAATGGAATATAGAGAAGTGGAGAAGAAACTACTATTAACTGCAGTGAGAGAATAAGAAACAAAGAAAATGGACGTATGATTTAAAATAATATGAGACTTTCAAGGAGAAGGAAGTATTTTAAAATAGTGACTTCCGAGGAAATGTAGGAAAACTGATAAATATATATGATAAAGATTACAGTCCACAATATGCAGTTTTATGACTTTCGGGAGAAACCCTAGCCACTTCACGCACACGAGCGCGGCGCTGAGACACTTCACGGTGGAGTTTCTGGAATGGTTTATCTTGAATTTTATGTCGATTTATCTTCAGCCCGATTTTAATACGTCGTTGTTGCAGCGTGTTAGGCCTAAACGTTACAAGTTTTAGATCGAGCGAAGAACGCGTCCACGATTGTATAGGTATGTGTTGGGCTTTTGGTATCTTGTTTAATCGATTCAATTTACAAACTCAAATGTACCGATCTTATTTTGGAAGATTTATAAATACCTCTGGGTTCCATAATTTTATTTCGATCTGGAACATTTGTTGTTCGAGCATTGGTCGATTTTGGATTTTCAATTAAAGAGATGTCATGGATTTATCTTTCTTATTTGATACATAGCTAAGAAGAGAATGAATTGTAAAGTGCAATTCTAGGAAATGGCCGTAATCTGAAAATGGTTGTACTCTGTACATTTGTTGATATAGCTTTATAAAGTAGATGTGATTTAGTTCTGTGATTTATTGGCCCTTCTCCTTAACAAGAAATTTGTCTCTTTTAATGAGTGTATTAAGTGGAAATAATTTTGATATCAAAGCTAGTTGGAGTTCCAGGTTCTAAATTCATGGGGTTTTTAGGATTCTCATCATAGGTGTTAGATTTTGATATCAAAGCTAGTTGAACAATTTTTGTAATTGTTAATCTTGGTTAATAAAGTAGTTATACTTGTTGCAGACTTGCAGTTATACTTGAATTCATAAAGTAGCTACTGTTAAACCTGCTTGAGATTACCTATATTTCCACATTACATCATAGTATTGCGGTTGCGAAAATTCTTATCAGTAATGATAAGGACCTGAATTGTTCTTCAGTCTCCCACTCGATGAGAAAGCACTAATAGTGGGGATGGTGATTAAAGGACGTATCTAATAGGAAAGGTATGAATGCACACATATTTTTGCATTAGTCACGTTTCTGTTATTGATATTGAATTTCTTCCATTTTGATTGTAGGTTAACTTTTTTTTTTTTGTTCTATCTTTGTAGGAAAGTTCCAGCTTGGGGATTACTTTTGACTGGAAATTATTTTGCAAGTAGCCAATGAAGGACGTATCTAAAAAGTAGTAGTACTTTTGATTAATATATATTGGTGCTTGATTGTAATTGATTGTGTATTATGTGGAACCGAATTTGGCTCTTGTTTTGTGATATTATTGTAAAATATCAGTGCATCAGATGTTTATGTCTTTAGTTTTTGGGAACTCATATTTTGTGAATGTTTTGAACCTAATCTCCCCGGTGTAATGTGAAGTTTCTGTGACTTTGCTATTAATATGAAATGATTAATGATTTTTGGTTAATCCATTTTCGATATATTGTGTATTAAAAGAACTTAATCATTAGTTTTGCTAATATTAAAAAATCTCAATTCTGCACAATTTGTGTTTTCATGATAAGTCAAGGGTACATTAGTAATTTTACTTTTTTTTATCTTATCTAACCACTAAAGTAAACACCGGATAAAAATTAACTCTATTTCAATTCTTTCAAAATAAACATCTGATAACTTGAATTAACTTAATCATCCTACAAAATTAACTTTATCTATACTATCTTGACCGCCAAAGTAAACGCACCCTTAGTTAGTAGTACTTTCAAAACACTTTTGAAACATGTTTGCATGCCTTTAAAAAAAAAAACCATGTATACATGATACTTTGTCAAAATAAAAAACATTCAGTATTCGTATAACATTTGTTTATCCGCGGCGAAATGACATTCCCGTAGTTTCCAAAGTTGCACTAGAGTGGAATAATTAGCTGATAAATTGCCTTTCCTTTGGAGCAATTTGTCTCTGTTACCTAAATTGGGGTTTTTTTTTGAATGGCTCCCACGAGAAAAAAGCCCAAACCTTCCACCCCATTTCCCGCGGAACCATCCTTAAATTCTCTCCCATCCTCGAAGACCGATCTTTTCCGGCTGATCGCCGTTGTTTCCCTCGCCGCTGCGGTGGCTCTAGCGTGCAATCTCATAGCCACCTCTCTCAATCAACCGCCCACTCCCTTCTGCGATTCCAATTCCGACGATTCCGTCTCCGGTAAATTTCTCTGCTCATTCATCATTATTACTACACACAATCTGATTTATCTCATTAATTATAGAACTTAGTTATGTGCTTATACACTTTCATTCAAGCATTTCCTTGGATTTAGTAAATTATCCTATTTTAGATTTTACTCGATTATTTGTGTTGTTTCAGAATACTGTGAACCATGTCCAACAAATGGAGTATGTTCTGATGGCAAGTTGGAGTGTGGTAATGGCTACCGAAAGCATGGGAATTTATGTGTTGAAGACGGGGATATTAGTAAAGCAGCTAAAAAACTTGTACTATATTATATCTGCATCTACATTCCTTTTTTTGTTTGTTATAGCCTCACATGCACTCTCCCTTTTGGTCGAGTGAAGTCTAATACTAGTTATAACTGATGATTTTGCAGTCAAAATGGGTAGAAGTTCATGTATGTGAATCTTGTGCTCAATCCGTGTGCAGTGGAAGTGGAAAATGTTGGGTTTGTGATACTTTCACACTTTATCCATTTATTACAGAGAAATGTTCCTGCGAGGAAGCATTACATGCAATACATTATAAAGCATTTATAGTTAATTTAATTCATTTCTATTAGGTACCGGAGGATGAGCTGTCGAATAACTTGGATAAATACAAAAGCGAACTAGATGAGAGCATTTATACGGTTGCAAAACAAAAAGCCATGGACACCATCCACAGTGAAATGGAGACTAGAAGAAACGGTCAAGGGTAAACTACGATTAGTATCTAAATGTGGCATTGTTTGCAAAATTAATTTAACTTCTTAAGCTTTTTAGTTTGATTGTATGATATGTTGCTTTAAGCGCTGAAGAAATCAAGTGCCCAGAGTTGCTTGTGAACCATTATAAACCACTGAACTGTGTCATCCGACAATGGATTATCAAGCATGCTTTACTTGCAGTGCCAGCTGGTGCATCGGTATGTTACTATGTAGTGCATCTATACAAGCTTCTTTAGAGTACCTACATGTTAAAGCTTGTTTCTGTATTGAACTTTACAGTTTGTTGGATGCATACTGATAGCATTTAGGGCCTATCAGAGACATTGCTTGATTGTCAGAGCCGAGCAGCTTTACCGTGAGGTATTGTACTTCATTGCTTTGTGTGTATTTTATTAACTTATGCAGTCATTGATATTGGATACTCTGGTTTATGCCATACTAGGTGGAACAACTCTGTTCTTGCACTAGTGTACTTATAAATTCTTTGTTCTTATGTTAAACTGGAATTCTTCTTGTAGCCTCTAATGACTAAGTTATGTGATTTATGTCTTTCTTTACAATGTAGTGGGTGTCTTTTGGTATGATTTCAGATATAGTACATTACATAAGGGAGGTAGTCTGAGTATCAGTCCCGACTTCTGAAAAATAAAGTCATGCAGAAGATAGATTTTGAACAGCCTAAGGTGCGCAAGCCTCTATCACAACCAGTTGGATGGATTCGATTGAATCCAGAAAATCTAGTGATTAGTGAAGAGATCATCCTTGGAATTCATTCCTGTTCAGTTAACACCTTAGGTTCTACTTCCAGCTTTTTCCCCAGTTTGGTCTACATTCTTTGTCTATATTGTTTGTGAGTAGATGTTGTGTTATGTTTTCTTATTCTTTTTAATTTCGTCCTACTGTTATGAGAATAAAACTTTTCATGGTCTTCACGTTTTGATGGGTTTTGAAATGATTTGATGGAAAACCCTCCTAGATAACTTAGAGGAGGAAGTCTTTATGCAGCTACCACTAGGGTTTAATATAAGCAAAAAGGTATTTTCTGGATTCAAACTATCTCAATGGGTATTGATGGAGTATTGTCACAGTAGAGGATACCAAACTCTTTTAACTAAACATTCTACTGTGGAAAAGGTTTCAGAATATTGATGACAATATATTGATTGGAGATGATAAAGGAACAACAACTAAAGAACGTTTTGCAATGCAATTTGAGGTAAAGGTCTTGGGAAGACTGAAGTATTACTTGGGAATAACGGTGTACTCCTCCTTTTTAGAAGGAAAGATGTCGTACATATGCTAGACCAAGCTGATATTTTATGTGGGAGAGCAGCTAACACCACCAGTTGACCCTTTGGTGAGTGTCTGCACTGAAAAACAGTTGATAATGGCAGATGCCAAATTTTGGTTGGTTGACTCATATATCTATGTTAGACTAGGATGATATTGCTGTTTTTGGTAATTTTTATGCATAATCCGAAGGGATCACATGCAAGCTGTTGGAGGAATTTTGAGTTGCTTGAAAACAAAAAGGATAAAGTATACTATCAGTTCATGAAATGTATCAACCTTTGAAGGCTATAGTCATGCTGATTACAGTTTCTCTTGCACATGGACACTAGAAAATCGGCTATTATATATTTCTGAGAGGAAATCACACAACGTGGTGAGTAAGATCAAATATTGTTGGAAGATCAAATGACGAGGCAGTAACTAGTGAGCTACATGCTATGGCTCTTGGGATGTGTGGATTCTTGTGGTTGAATTTATTCTTGATGGCCTGAAAATCAGTAAACTGTTATCAGTGCAAATTCTTTCTGACGAGAAGCCAGAATATGGTGAGATTAATATTAAGTATCAAAGAAGATGAAGTTGGGTAAATTTATATCCGTCTTTCCATCAGAAAAATAGACTAGAGTGTTGTGAAAAAACCAGGATTTTCTCTAGAATTTACTCCGTGATTTTGGGGGCTGATCTTGAGTATAAACTGTCAGTCCGTAGTAAGCAGAAACCTTTTAATATGATAGTCATGATTCCGGTTATATGATTATTTCAATTTGTGAATAGCTGTCATATTCTCTTAATCCTGCATAGGTTTATTTTGAATGAGAAACACAATGTTCGTCTCTGAATATTTCTGGTCCAAGTTTTAAAATTAACTTTATATAGTAGCCTTCTGTTCCAATTCCAATTAATAGGATCTTAAGGTCTTTCGAGGAAATATGCATCACTAGGTTAGCGTCTATTCCGATGTATGTTAAAATTATTTATTTTATTGATTTCATGGAATAGAAATGAACAACATTATATTTTTGATGAAACCCGCAACGAGGTATTCTAGGAAATTCAAATGAGTGCACAAATTCACTAGTAATCAGCAAATACACTGTAAACGAGATAATTCTCAAAGAAATTCTGAATAAAACCAAAGTACAAACCCTAGCTTGTTTGTTTCGGGATTTAGGTGTGCTTGCGAAGTCATGACTTTACTTCCTCAAGATGTAAAGTCCTTCATGAATAGTAAAAGTGTGTGTTTGTTTTGAGATTTTTGTTGAGTGGGATTTTACTTTATGCCAAATCATATGTAAGAGAAAAGTAGGAAATCGAATGTGAGTGAGATAAAAGTGATATGCGAGTAATGATTGAGTGAGAGAAAAGTGATATGTAAGCATAGTTGTTAAAGCTCCATGACGCACCTAGGCACAACAACTCGCCTAGCGCCTAAGGCGCGCCTCGCGCCTTAGGCAGGCGCCTTTCGTCCAAAGAAGAAAATAAAAAAAATTGAATAATATTTAAAAAGAATTAAGAAAAACGTTTCAAGGGTTGATGTATATATGAAAAATGATTTTGTATATCTTCTAAATATTTTCGTAATCTTTGATAATGAGGATAACAATGAAGACCAAGTCAATCCTTGACTTGTTCTAGAATATTCTTTTTGTATATCTTGTAAATATATTTGTAATCTTAAAGATACATAATTTCCTAATAATTCTCTACCATAAACGTGAATTTCTTGTTATTCTGCTGACCTTCAAAATATATTTTTAACTTAAAGAAAGACGAGAAAAAGGATTTTCATGTATGTGCGCCTTGCCTCTACATGGAGAGGCGCAATGAGTTGCACCTGGTGCGCCTTGCGCGCCTTTAATAACTATGTATGTAAGTAATGATTGAGTAAGAGAAAAGTGATATGTGAGTAATGATTGAGTGAGAGAAATAATATTTTTTAATTGTATAAAGTGAATTGTAATGGATTTTATAGGTATTTATAGGTGTGAATGGAGAATGAGATGTGAAAACTGGATGTTACATCTCTTACTAGAATGAGACGGGGCCCGGAAAGTCCTAATCTTATCCGGTGAATCCCGAAACAAACATGCCCTAACGAACTATATAGTCTTCACAATTCACAGGCCACGGGCCAAAACAAATCAGAAGGTAATTAGCATAAATAATGGAAATAAAATAAATCATCGTGTGAATAAATCTCTTCTTTCATCCCACGGCACCCTTTTTCCTTCTCTGGTAAACTTGCTTATATCTCTCATCATCAAGCAGATAAGGTAAGTTCAAGTTCTCACAATTTTCTATAGGTGATAGATGTATATTGGTTGAAAACTGGCTTTATTTTATCAATGTTTTCTATCATTATTCATGATGTGGAGATATGCTGAATTTTCTGAATTTAAACTGTCTGAGCCTCCTCATGCCGTTTTAATTTAACAAACTCAAAGATGTAATGTTGATTGAGCTGATAATGATTTAGGTTTGTGATATACTTGAAGAGAAACCATTGGTGTCCAGGAGTGTAGGTGGTGAAGGTGAACCCTGGGTGGTTGCATCCTGGCTGAGAGACCATCTTCTCTCAACCAAGGAAAGAAAAGATCCATTACTTTGGAGAAAGGTACATCGTCTCATAAACTGTGGCCATCCTTTTTTTCATATATATATATACTTTTTTTTTTAATTTTTTTTTAAAAGAACATGTTATATAGTAGAATTGTTTGTTCTTATATGGCATGTCTTCCATGTGATATCTCTATTATGGATTCTACAACCGACTTAACCAAATTTATGATCTTTGTTAAAACAATTTTTCCTTTTAATTCTTGGCTTGAGTAGCTGTTTATCTCCATGCATGAGTTAGCTCATATATGTAATGAGATTCATAAAATAAAAAAAATCTGACTAAAGTCAAGAGCACTCTATCTACTAAAGATTTTCCCTTTTCTTGTAGGACTTGTGCTATTATTTTTGGGTGATATTTAGAGTCTGTGTTAGTTATAATATGCTGAGATTAATTGTCAGCTTCATCCAAGACATTGGTCTTCTAATCCAAAAAAAATATAATAAAAAAATTGCACAGAGTATTTCTCATTATCCTTTTATTCATATTCTCTTTCCCCTACTTTTGAGAAGGGGGTTTATATTTCCATAAATGCGATTCTGAAACAAAGTAGACTTCTAGAAAAACTTGGAGCATTGGAGAAATAATCTTTAGTGGTGATAATTTTGTGTGTCCTTTTGAAAAAACTAATTATATGAGAAAGAAGATTACATCTACACTCAAGTGCTGAAGGATCTTCAATGTTGTCTACATGTTTATTAGTTCTTTTATCATGTACCTTTTGCTACCTTGTTTACCCTTTTATGAGAGGTTTTCTTTGTAGCATCGCTATATTATTGTTTGCAGCATGTTTCATACATATTTGCTTCAATAATTCTGCAGACGTCATCTTTTAATCCTATGTCTCATTGGATCATTCCACTAAAAATCTGTCGAAAGATCCACTGTAGATCTTTATAGTCTACACAGGCATATGCTTCAAGTACTATGTTATTCCTAACTTTGTACTTTTAAATTGTCCCATGAGAAGAAAGTAGGATTAAATATAGATGTGTAAAGGTAGAATGAAAATGAAAGATTAGTTCAATACTAATATTTTCTTAGGCTCAATTATTTTAAGTCCGAACGAAAACTTAAAATCAGGTCAAAGTGGAACCAACATTTTGGGGCAAATGGAATAATTTCTACCTTGCTTATTATTTCTATTTCTATTTCTATTTTATTTATTTCTTATGTTGAACCTGTTCTCCGGTCACCTTATCCGTTATCCTCTTTGTGCACAACAAAGGATATAATTGGGATTAGGGCAAAAGATCGTGAATTATTTTAGAATTAGCCCATAATTTAACAATCACCTCAATCTCATATAATTTTCTTCCCTCATTCTTCTGTAGGTTGAGGAGTTGGTTCTAGAAGATTCTCGCGTAGAACAGTACCCAAAGTTAGTAAAGGGTGAATCTAAGGTTGTCTGGGAGTGGCAAGGTACAAGACATCTTACATAACTGTGCTAGATAAAAGTTTTGAACAATCTCTATCATAAGCATGCTTAAAAGAATTCTGTATTAGGTATAACAAAACTGCATGCCTGCAACTGGGAAGTTTAATTTTATACAAGGTATGAAATTAGTTGCATATTTGTGATGATCATGAGCAATAAGTACACAATGTATACTAAATAAAGCACAAAATAAAGGAAATGAGATCAATATATGAATTTGAGTTGACACTTTCACATTTATCCACCACAGCCTACTTTGGTGTTCAGTGCTTCATGGTTGCATTAGGATCGAGTGGGTTACAGCTATTAAGACAAAGTTCTCTGCCACTTGATTGCACTACACTGTGTTTACGCCTAAACACTGCTTTACCCACTCCCCCCCCACCCCCAACCCCACACCCACACACATACAACACTCACCCTTACCTATTAACATCTATTTGATATATGTGACACAACTATGTATATATGTTATAAATGTGTACAAACATAAAGCACTTGGTTCCGATAACAATATTTGTAGTATAATGATGAGATCAGCAATGCACCTTGTCATGGTTCAACTGTAGGGTTTTATTCCAAGCTTTGATACATATAATTGCGCATGTGTAAATCATGTATCCAGTATTTGGTTTCTTTTCCATTTTCTCCAAATTATAATGGAACATGATGTCTTAAAAACCTGATTATAATTTTAGCAAAATAATGCATTCCAGCCCAGGCATCAATTTTCCCTTAGACTTTTGGTATTTGTAGTTTTATAAAGCAATTAATATATTGATACATCATTGTTTAATTATAAAAAATAATTCACCTTCTACTAGAAAGTGGATCTCAAGATAATTTTACTGTTATGCCAACTGTGAATGCCATGCTCCAATACCCGGCCATATGTTCACTTCCTTTCCTAACTTTCTTGTACTCAAGGCAGTTTTCACCTGGTAAACATAAGCATGTAAATGTGATGGACATCCCCCATCACTAGTACAAATTTCAATCAACCACCGGATCATCTAGACGCCAAGTGTCTGCGATCCAGCAAACATCAACCACTCAAAGGGCAGTTATCCCACACAAAACTGCCTCAACCAACTGGGACTATCCAACAAATAACAAATTTCATCCGACTCCTTGGCCAAAGAACTACTGGGTGTTGGCGCCAGTCACCCGCCCAAGACGCCACCTTGGCGTGCACCGCCAGACTGCTACCCAGTGCTAGGGCGCTGGACGTTGCCGCAGCGCCTTGAGTGGATGCTTACTTAACATCAGTCAACACCGTCTCGCCTACAAGGATTATGTCCAACTCATTTGGACTAAGTGACGCCACACGCCACACCGAAACCAGCCAATTCACCTAGAGCATAGAACAACTTGACATGGCCTAGCTGAGACGCACCATGAAACCGATACGTCTCGGCATCCAACTGTCTAAGGGGCTAAAACACCACCCGCACCAGAACTCGATCACGTTCTTGTCGTTAGTGGATCACAGTCCTCCTTGGCTCGCCAGTACTCATCAATTTCTTTCACAAACTGCCATAGTATAACAACTTTCTCCCAAGTAGCACCTGCCTTGGCTCACCTGCTCAATGGAGCAAGTAATCTGTTCGTCTATTTTTCTTTCTCTGCCCATGATTTGGTTATCAAGGAATCGCTGTACCACCTTCGAAAACTGCTTTTTGATCATTGGAGGTGCACTCCTCGCCTATTTCCTAGAAGAATCCAGCAAGTCAGCACTGAATTTCTTCAAGAAGGAAACATGAAATTTAGATGATCTTCAACCTATCTGGCAGATTCAACCGATAGGCAACCTTCCCCACCTTCTTCATAAACAAAGATCTGAAGAAGACTTATCTGATTCACGACAAGCATCAGATTTGAAACTTAATAGTTGGATCTTAATCCCTTGATTAACTATCATCTGTTCTGTTCTTCCTTCATTCTTGTTAAGAACTGTTTACAAAGCATTCTCTGCTGCTTCAGTATTGTCTTAACAATTTAAATTTTATGTAGACTTTTGTTTTATAATGATTAAGTTTTGTCATGAGATGGCCACCTGAGACTCATCACAGAAAGATGTGTCAGGTGCTCTATTCTTCGGCATGTGCCTTACCATCCCTGAAGTTGTAAATTCTCAGTAATGGCGGTAACGTTTACTCTTAAGAGCAGGTTTATAATAGTTTAAATGATATATTTAGAACATTTCTTAGCATTTTCAGAGTTATATCAGTATATGTTGAGTCAGATAAGGCTCAGTTGTGGTAGTATGCAATTTGAAATAGATGATGATGGACACTCGTCATTTTCTAAGTTAATGATCAAATAGGTCCGATTATTTATACAAATTTGTGGTATGTTTATCATTGGGGAACCCAAGATATTGATAGTTTCTAATGAGTGCATGTTTTTTTTATCACCATATGCTGTGCTATATGAAAATAAGCTCATAATGAACTAATAAATAAAACTGTGAAGTTTTTTGTGATTGTTTTGCATTTGTATATGCTATGATGTTGTGTTAGTAATCCGCCCCTCTCTATCTCTAGTCGAAGGCCCTCTAGTCTCTCCGGAGAAAAGAAAAAGAAGTGTTGGAAGTGCAAGTGCTGAGAAACCCATGAATTTATCCTCAAATGTTCATCGAAGGATGCATGCTGGTAAGCTTTAATTATATTCTTCTTTTTTTTGTCTGCATTTAACCTTGGAAGACTTGTACTTGAATATTATTTTATGTCTCCTTATGTTTCATAGCAAGTTTGCAAAGTACATGCCACTTTGATGCTTTGAATTTTTAATTATAAGAAGTAAGAGTTTAAATTACAAATCGTCCCATAACTTTCTGGCAAAATAGATTTGGTCCCAAAATTAACTTTTTATGATTTAGTTCCGATTTCTCTGAGAGGGTCCAATTTTGGTTCCAAATTGGCTGTAAAAAGTGAAACGACGTCATTTTAATGTTTGAAATTGGTGATTTCCAGTAAGGGTGCTAATGTGGCGTTTACGTCTACTACTTATATTTGATTTTTTCTTTTCTTTTGCAATTTAATTACACATCATTTAATATTTAAAAATCCTAAAAATAAAAGAAAAGTCAGACATAATTAGTAGGTATGGACGCCACATTAACACTCTTGCCATAAATCACTAATTTCGGACTTCAAAAAGACTTTTCCAGCCGATTTGGGATCAAAATTGGACTTTGTCAGAGAATTTGAGACTAAATCTGATAAAAAATTAATTTTGAGATTAAATCTATATTGTCAAAAAGTTATGGGACGATTTTTAATTCAAACTCTAAGAAGTATAGTCCGAACAAATGGCCAAGGATATAAAGGGTTCAACCATTTTGCCAAGTACTCCCTCCGTCCACGAGTAAGTTTCCCACTTCTTTTTGTTGAATGGTTTAAGAAAGTGTATTTGTTTATTAATATATGGTGGGCCACATGTTGACTTTTGGGATAAAGTAATGAATAGTGTTGAAAAGTAAAGTGAATGAGTGACATTTTTGTAATATTGTGTGAGTTTGAAGGTTAAAGTTTATATATAATAGAGTGTTGTTATTTCCATTTATGGAATGGGAAACTTACTCGTGGACGGCCCGAAAAGGAAAGTGGGAAGTTTACTCATGGACGGAGGGAGTATTAGATAAGGTGGCTAAAGTGGTTAGTATACTTATATATCTCTCTTGTATCATCACAATTACAAAATATATATGCTTAATCAAGAAATCGATTAGGGCTATATAATCAAGAACGCTAACCATCTGTCGTGTCGAGATTGTTGGGATTCAGCATAATGGACTTCGCGATTTCCTTTCAAGTTCTATCAAAATTCACTACTGATACTTAATTTTGCTATGCAGCTTGATCTTGTGTTTAGGTTACTTTTCTTCAAAGATGGCTATCTGAATACACTCAACTCTCCTGTTGGAAATTATTACAGCTCCTTCTTATTTTGTAATTTTATTTTAACTGTTGTATTTACTGTTGGTATTTGTAAAATAAGAAGGTATTATGTGAACGACATTTACGGTGAAACTTTGTAGAAACGATGAAATCATATAAAGAAGGAATCAAAACAAGCGGAAGAAATCGTATATTTCATTATGAAGGTTACATCAAGGAATGAAAGAGTACATGCTTTATTTATAGATGCATCAAGCGTGATGCCCAAGTTAGCTAGGAAAATTGTCTAACAAACTAACAACTTTTCGCCTAACCGCTTTACTAACTAACTCGTGCATGTGGTGTGCTGCAGCTCGTAACTAACCCGTAACTAACTCGTGCGTGCATGTGCTGCATGCATCCTCTTATCACGTGCATGACTCGTGGTGTGTATAGTATGTTCAACATCCCCCTGTCAAGTTGGACCTGGTTCGATAGGTAGCAGGTTCAACTTGTCCCGGAAAGTGAACAAAGAGTTCTCTGGTAAAGACTTAGTGAAGATGTCAGCCAGTTGCTCCGTGGTACGAACATGATGAAGACGAAGAAAACCATCCTTGTGAAGATTGCGTATAAGGTGGCAATCAATCTCGATGTGTTTGATACTTTCACGAAAAATGGGATTTTCTGTAATATGGATGGCCGTCTTATTATCACATGCCAATGAATCTGGAAATGAGACGGGGGAGCTGTAAGTCATTAGCAATGTAAAAAATCCACTTTAATTCCATGGCAGTAGAGGCAATGACTCTATACTCCGCCTCCACAGATGACCTGGAAATGGTGGATTGTTTCTTGGCTTTCCAAGAAATAAGTGAAGAGCCCAAGAAAATACAGTAGCCTGTAATAGAGAGTCTTGTGTCAACACAACTTCCCCAGTCAGCGTCACAAAACCCGGATAAGGAAAGAGACTGAGATGAGGTATAAAAAAGGCCAAGAGAGGAGGTTCCCTTCAAATATTTAAGTAAATGAATCATAACATCCCAATGTGAGGTGCGAGGAGAGTTCACAAATTGACTAAGTTGTTGCACGGAGAAAGAAATATCACGCCTGGTGAAGCCAAGGTAGAGAAGCCTCCCAACAATTCTTCTATACCTGTCAGGTTGGAGAAGTGGATTCCCATCAGTCTTAGATAAACGAACACCCTGAGGAAATGGAGTAGGAACAGGTTTGGAGTCTTCCACTTTAGAATCCTTAAGCAAATCAAGGATATACTTGCGTTGTGTTGAAGTAGTACCAGAATCTCCCCGAGCAATCTCAATCCCCAAGAAATACTTGGCAAAACCAAGATCCTTGATAGTAAAGACTTCATGTAGGTGTTGTTTAAGAGCAATAATATCAGGTAGATGAGCCTCAGTAATCAAAACATCATCTACATAAACTATGAGAGCCAAGAAATGTGAAGAAGACCCCATAGTAAACAAACAATGATCTGCAGAAGACTGTTTAAAACCATATTTGATAAGAGTAGAACAAAACTCCGAAATCCACTCCCTAGAGACTTGTTTAAGTCCATATAGGCTCTTTTTCAGTTTGCAAACAAGACCAGAAGGGGCATAATAACCTTGAGGAGGATCCATGTACACCTCATCATTGAGAAAGTCGTGCAAGAAAGCATTATTGATATCTAGTTGACATATAGGCCAATGTTGAGCTGTTGCCAAAGCAATTAGAAGTCTTACTGTAACTAGTTTAGTAACTGGGGATAAACTTTCATCATAATCAATGCCATATTGCTGATAATAACCCTTTGCAACAAGCCATGCCTTATATCTATCAACTGTACCATCTAGATGAAGTTTAAGCTTAAACACTCACTTACACCCAATAGAAGTCTTGTTAGCTGGTAAAGGAACTAAATCCCAAGTATCATTGACTTCTAGAGCTTGCAATTCTTTTTGCATAACTTCTTCCCATTGGGGAATACCCATAGCCTGATGGTAAGAATATGGTTCCTTGGAACTAGACACATTGGCAAGGAATAGTGTATAAGTATGATAGAAAAAGAAAGAGGACTTACTGGAAGTATTTGAGTGATTGATGGGGAAGTATCCGAGTGAAGGCCAAGTGTGGACAGTGAATCAGTAGCTCCTGTTAAAACAAAATCCTTTAACCAACTAGGCTGAGATACATTTCTGGAAGATCTTCGAGTAGGCTGAATAATAGGTGGAGAAGGCTCAGAATCATGTGGAATAGAAACAACAAAAGGTGATTGTGACTGGGAAGAAGATATGTTCCCAGAAAGGTGAAGAACAATGCTATTAGAGGATACATGTGGAGGAGGATCATCATTGTTAGGAAAGGGCATGAATAGAGGTATATGTGAGGAGGATTGATATGGTGAAGTGTGAAAGAAAAAGATATGCTCATAGAACCTGACATCCCTAGAGCCAAATATGGAATGGTAATCCAAGTCATATAGTCTGTAAGCCTTTTGAGTGGCTATATACCCTATCATGATACATTTGTTAGCTCTGGGGGAGAATTTAGATTTGTGTGGTGTAGTAATAGTGGAGAAACACAGGCACCCAAAAGTTCTAAGAAGGGAATAATCTGGAGCTTTATTGTACAACATTTCATGAGGAGTTTTCCATGAAATAAGAGAACTGGGGATAAGATTAATCGAATATGTGGCAGTGAGAATGGAGTAGAGCCATAATTTCTTAGAATTTTTTTATTCAATCATCAAGGCTCTTGCAATGTTAAGAATATGTCTGTGTTTTCTCTCCACTGCACCATTTTGTTGAGGTGTATGAGCACAACTGGTTTGGTGAGAAATGCCAAGGGATTTGAGAAACTTCTGTATTTCATTGCTTAGAAATTCAGATCCATTATCTGATCTGATGGTCTTTATTTGAGTATTGAATTGTGTGCTTATCATTTTGACAAATGAATGGATAGTTGGCAATGTATCAGACTTGTGTTTCAAGAGGAAAGTCCATGTTGATCTGATGTAGTCATCGACAATGGTCAGGAAATAAAGTGTTTTTGTAACTGATGGGTGTTTGTATGGGCCCCAAATATCCATGTGAACAAGATCAAAAGTAGCAGTGGTGCTTATTGTACTAGTATTGAAAGAGAGTCTTGTTTGTTTGGCAAAGTGACAAGTAGAGCAAGGTATAGAAGAGTGAGCAACAATTTTATTGATATCATGATAAAAGCATAAATGCTTGAGTACAATATGTGAAATATGACCTAATCTCTTATGCAATACATCAAGAGATGAAGGAGAAACATCAGATACATTGGATGTAGAAGTGAAAGAAGTATGTGTTGGTGCAGAAAAATCAACAACTAAAGGTTTGAGTACATAGAGCTTCCCAATTAACTACCCAAAAACAATGACCTTCTTACTCAGTTGGTCATGTATTTCACATTTCGAAGAAAGAAATGTACATTTGAAGTTAGACTGTGAGAGTAATTGTCAGATAGATAGAAGATTATATTTGAAACTAGGGACAAATAACACATTAAGAAGGATTATGGCCGGTTTAATAGTAATATGTCCATAGTGTGACAGTAATAGTGATTGCATCAAGTAAATAAACTGAAATAGGTTCATTTAGAGGTTTCAATCCTATTGTGAATAGAGACTTGTCATAGGTCATGTGTTTACTAGCACCAGTGTCTAGTATCCAATTACCATATTTCAAACCATCATGAGCAGACATACTACAATGAGAATTACCTGCAAAATCCACCAAGTTTGCAAAGACATCATGAGAATCATGAGAAGTACTAGGCTTATCTTGAAGATGAGAGGATCTGGCAAAGTATTTGGCTAGTTCTTGTTGAACAATCTGAGATATATATCCAGCAGTGCTCTCATAACTTGGATGAACTCCTGTGTAATTAGCTATAACCTTCTTTTGTCCTTTGAGCTTATCATACCAGTCTGGGTAACCATGGAGCTTAAAACACTGAGAAGCCTCATGCCTTTTCCCTCCACAATGAGTACAAATAAGTTTATCCTTATCCTCTTTGGATCTGAAGGACTGTGTAGCAGAATTTGTAGCAGAAAAATTCTTGTTCCATGAGTTATTGTTGGATCTACCTGCTTTAGCCTTGCTAAAAAGCACATGTACATCATTAGAGGAGTCAATCTGTTTCTGTTGCTCAATTCGTTGAATAATAGAAAATGCCTTGTGAATGGTTGGTAGAGGATCAAGTATAAGAAGTTGATTCCTAGCAGCTTCATACTCAGAAATTAATCCCATAAGAAATTGAATGAGCCGATTATTCATCTCCTTATCATTGATTTGTTTCTCAATCTGACAGATGCAATTACTACATGTGCAACCCTGAATGCTTGAAAAATCATCAAGTTCAGCCCATAACTTCTTTATCTTGCCAAAATATACTTGTAAGGAATCATGCCCTTGCTTCAAGTGATAGACACTCTGCTGCAATTGGAACAACTTTGTACCATTTGCAACATCAAAACATTCACAGATACTAAGCCAAAGAAGACAAGCAGATTTGCATGAGATGAATAATTCAACCAAATCTTTAGACATTACACCAATAATCCAAAAAGACACCATGCAATCAGCACATTTCCAAGATAGAAATTCATCAGATGTAGGATCAATCGGAGCAACAATCGATCCATCAATATATCCAAGCTTAGCTTTAGCACCAAGAGCAAGGTAAATAACCTTGCTCCAAAGGAAAAAAATTGTGTTCATTAAGAATAATAGAGATCAACTTCATACCAGGAGAATCAGAGTTACGGAAGTGAGCCGGATCATTAGAGAAAAACGACTCTGAGAAAGATGAATTCAGAGCCGGCCACGCATTAAAATCGCGACGAATAGCCATAGCACCCAAAAAAAGAAGTCACGTAGCTCTAGATACCATGTAGAAACGATGAAATCATATAAATAAGGAAGCAAAACAAGCAGAAGAAATTGTATATTTCATTATGAAGGTTACATCAAGGAATGAAATAGTACATACTTTATTTATAGATGCATCAAGCGTGATGCCTAAGTTAGCTAGGAAAACTGTCTAACTAACTAACAACTTTATGCCTAACCGCTTTACTAACTAACTCGTGCTTGTGGTGTGTTGTAGCTCGTAACTAACCCGTAACTAACCCGTAACTAACTCGTGCGTGCATGTGCTGCATGCATCCTCTTATCACGTGCATGGCTCGTGGTGTGTATAGTATGTTCAACAAACTTGTTTAAAGGGTATTAATAAATTACACTAAATGTATCAGCTCCGAAGGGTATTAGTTGTTTTTATTAAAGGTATTAACTGAAGTGGTATTAGTTATTATCACTAAAGATATTGTTCACAATAATAATTACAGTGAGTATCATTCATAACATAAACTAACATTACAGACTAATGTTAGTGCTTGGGTGTTTTTTTTGTTGATTGTGCCGGTTAATTTTATTGGGAAATTAAATAGATAAAAATATGAAATTGCCACATAGTAAAAGTAACAGGTACTGTTGAGATCGAAGCGTCAATTGTGGAAGTTCTAATCTTTATTTAAATTTCATTGCAAGTGATATCGATATGATCACCAGGTCCAGGTTAATGTATTTGAAACTTTTAGATGATGAGAATAAATATTAAATGAGCAATCACAATTTTAGGCAAGAATAGAGGATTTTGATGTAGCTCAATTAGGATAACATAAATACATGTATGCAATATTGCAGTACATAATATTCTTAAAAAAGAATAAAAAGATTTTATAGGTAAAAAAACTTGTGTGTGAAAACGGTTTGAATAGTGTCGCTAATAATATATTGTGTTTTCACACACTTTTATATACACCAAGTGTACGGTGCACTTGCTCAATAGTTAAGGTTGATTACACTGAAAAGTGTAGACTGATTACACTGAAAAGTGTGGTTAGATTACACTAAAAAAATGATCTTCAGTATAAATTTTTCAGTGTAATCTAATCACACTTTTAAATGTAAGCAAATCATACTTTTCAATATATATAGACTCAACTATTCAATGAGTGCACCATACACCAAGTACACAAGGGAGTTACTTTTGTTTTTTCCCATTAGAAGTACCCCAATCAAACATGATACTAATAATTTGAATTAGTCATACATTTGATAAGTAAATATTTTGTATTTTAAATTTCCATACTTATCTTCCACTGATTTGTGGGAAGTTGTTGTAAAATGTAATATCTCCTTATTAAATAGCAGTTTTCCCTATCACCAATTCAACTATGAAAGTTGATTAGTATGATTTTTTCTTGAAATTCGTGTATATTATTTTTCCTATTTTATTGGATTTCCTGTGATTATCTAGATCAAATTGATCATTTGTGCTTAATTGTCGAAAAAGGTGTTTGAGTTTATTATGCAAAAAATTGAGGAATTTTGGAAGCAAACACGTGCTATTGAGGATCGAGAAATGAGTTAAGAAGAAAACGAGAAAATTGGAGGAGAAAATTGTTTGGGCCAACAATTAATTGTTGCAGCCCATTTAATTAAAAAGAAGCCATTTAATTAGGCCCAAAAACTCACATTTCCAAATCATCTTCACCTGATATTAGCTTAAAACAATCCTAAACCCTAGAATATCTGTTCTGCAGCTTCACCCTCCTCCATCTTCCCATCGTCAGTTTTGGATGGTCCCCTCCGCCCGGCAAATTCTCTCTTCTTCTCGAGTTATTTATCGGAATGGTCTCCTCTGACATCTCCTTCTCCTGATGATGTATATTCCGACTAACGATCCGCTACCGGTCACCACCATGATCAACTAAATGTAGAGTAAGCTTTCCTCCTCTAACTATTTTTTGTGGCATCGTCAGGCGATCCACATAGCCAAATGTTTTGATCTTATGGGGCATCTCGATGGCTCCTATCCTTCCCTCCCCCCTTTTCCACTGTCACTTCGGCCGCGAGTGTGTCCTCTCCGAATCCCGCTTATACAACCTGGCGGCTCGGGACGAGAAATTGCTCAGTGTACTCTACACGTCTCTCACTGAGGATTCCGTCCCCGAGGTCATTGATTGTACAACATCCCGTGCGGCTTAGGTCGCGCTTGAAGTAACCTTTGCTTTCGCCTCCCAATCGCATCAACTTCATGAGGAATTATTTTCTCTTCGTCATGGAGTCTTATCTGTTGAGGAATGCGGTCGCAAGTTCAAATCCCTTTGTGATCAACTAACAGCCATCGGTCGTTCGGTTGAAGAATCCAACAAAAGCCACTGGTTTCTTCATGGTTTGGGTATTTAATTTGCAGGGTTTATCGATACTTGCATGACTCTCTCTCCGGTTTTAGGTTTTCGTGACCTCCTTCACCAGACCGTTCAATTTAACATGATACGATGCTCCATAGAAGGGACTCCATCTATTCCAGCGGCATTTTCTGCCGTACGTATCGCAAGCCGTCCTCGGGCTTTTCACATAACAAGTCATCCACCCATGGCACTCCGAACCGTGGGGGCCAGCAGTCCAATCGATCTTCTTCGGGATATTCTGGTGGGGGCAGTGGGTCGGGCAGTGGAGGTGACACTCATTCGGGTAGAGGCACTCGTCATCCTTACGTGCCTCGATGCTAAATTTATCTTGGGGATCACTATGCTGACAAGTGCCCCCGATTCCTCAATGCTCGTGGTGATGTCTCTGCTGTACATTAGCTCAGACATTTAATTCGTCCTGCAATATTTTGAATCCCACTCCGTATTGGTATCTTGATTCAGGCGCCTTGGCTCATATGATGAACCAACCCTCAGCTCTTGACTTATATGAGCCTTACTCTGATAACGGATCTGTCATAGTCGATAATGGTAATACTTTAAATATATCTCACATGACACTAATACACTTTCTGAAGGTGTTAAATTATTGGATGTTCTGGTTGACCCTCATATCACGAAGAATCTCTTGTCTATCAATAAATTAACTGCCGATTATCCTGTTGACGTTATATTTTCTGATAAGTTCTTTGCAATTCAGAACCGAATGACAAAGAAACTGCTGGCTCACTAGTGTGATAAAGGCCTTTATTTGCTTGATCGGGGTGTTCTGGCTTTGGTGGCAGCAATTTGGAATAATGTGTTGAAGGCCACTTTTTCTTTGTGGCATTTACGTCTGGGACATGTCCCATTTTCAGTAATTTCTTGTTACTTCTGTTTTACCGAACCCTAGTGTTTGCTCTTCTTGTTAGTTGGCTAAGAGCAAAAGACTTTCGTTTCAATTAATTGAAAAATATGCTACTTATGTTCTTGATTTAATACATTGCAATTTGTGGTGTCCAACACTTATTTCTACATCTGATGGCTTTAGATATTATATTGCATTTGTGGATGATTACTCTCGATTTTCTTGGATTTATTAGTTACGTGCAAAATCAGAATTCTATGATATTTTAGTTTGCTTTCATGCATTTGTTTGCAATCAATTTTCTTGTAAAATTAAGGTGTTTCAAAGTGATTGGGGTACCAAATTTGTGAATGGTAATGCATTTGCACGACATTCATCATCGTTTCTCCTATCCATACACTCCTCAACAGAATGGCAGGGCGGAACGTAAACATCTTCACACATCAGAAACATAACTTTCGATGTTGTTTCATGCTCATGCACCTGCTTTCTATTGGTTTGATGCCTTTGTGACGACAGTATACGTTATCAACAAGCTTTCCTCTCCTATTTTGGAAAATACTTCACCATTTCAATTTTTGTTTGAGCTCCTCCAAATATTAAGTCATTTGGGTGTCGTGTTTTCCCATATTTATGGGACTATGTAGCCCAAAAATTGGAACCCCGAAGCTGGCCATGCATCTTTATCGGATATAGTAGCACTCACAAAGGTTTTCGTTGCTTTGATCTTGAGTCTTCTCAAATCTTCATCACCCATCATGCCCAATTTGATGAACTCTATCTTCCGTTCTCTCGAGCTCCCTCATCTATTTAAGTCAATGATTTGGATGTTTCTACTTTTTTGGAGGTCTCAGTTGCCCCTTCTTCCTCACTACCCGCTAAGCCTTGCCTCACACTCACCCATCCACGCTCTCATCCAGTGCCCGTCCTGGACGATCATGCCGAGCACATACCTCCTGCAGACTCTACCCAGCCATCTACCTGTGGTGTCCAGGCTCCTGCACCAGTGCCTGCTCCCGTCGAGCTACCTCTGGTGCCTCCGGCTACGGCCCCAGTTCCTATGGTGCCAAATGCACCCGCTATTGACCTACCACCCGTGCTCGTGCTAGGGTCTTCAAGCCTCATTACTCGGTTGACTTGACCTCATCCGTTCTTCTCTCAGTCCTTGTTGCTACCTCCGAGCCCTGTGGTTTCAAATCTGCTGCTAAATATCCAGAATGACTTATTGCATGCAAGAAGAGGTTGATGCTCTGCATTCGAATAACACTTGGGATTTGGTGCCTCGTCCTTCTGGCACAAATATTGTAGGATCCAAATGCGTTTTTTCGTACAAAATTTCATATTGATGGGTCCATTGAGCACCACAAGGCCCGCTTGATTGCTTAGGAGTTTACTCAGATTCCCGATGTTGATTTTCATCACACCTTCAACCCTGTTGTTAAAGCAGCTACATTTTGGGTCATTCTTGCTCTTTCAGTTCAACAAAGTTGGCCCCTCCATCAGCTCGATGTCAAGAATGCCTTCCTTAATGGTGCTCTTAACAAACAGGTTTTCATGGCCCAACCTCATAGTTTTGTGGATCCGAGGTTTCCTGATCATGTGTGCGGTTAAAGAAGGTTTTATATGGTCTTCGTGTTAGCGTTAGTGTCCTAGAAACAATCCTTTGTAAGGACATAATACTAAGATGATATTCAGGTTATGATTTAATATTATTGATTGAGTTAATATTAAATGTATGACCTTACACTAATCTAAATATTATGTTTGATTATTTGCATTATTTATATCTGTGTTCCCTTGAAACGATACTGTCAATGAGTGAGTGAGAACTCGGATGACTTAAGTACGATTCTCAAATAGCCCCAATCAATGATCATCAAGAATGAGATATTGATGATGCAATGGATATTGGTGTGCAATTTGTATTATACTCTATGGGAGAGTGTAGTAAGATCTCACTTACTACGAGATACTAGATATCTCATAATGGATGCACAAATACCTTAGAGGGTATTGGTATACCCATCCGAGAAACCGTTTGATGTAATTTCACATAATGTGTCTACGGGTGTCTCGGTTAGTGGGAGCGATGTGATACTACTCTAACTTGAGGTCAATACGCACGACATGTGTGGAGTGATGGACTTTGACCATGACCGACGCTTGCACCCTCCAAGGGTAGATATGACATGGATTGGGTTCATCACGAAGTGCATGTGCATGATAGTTAAGCTAAGAATATGATTCATTCCTCAATGTGGATTTAGAGAGAATGCTTATGTTCTCATCATAATTAGATCAAAGACATCGACCGATGCAAGTCGACTTGGACTTTGTGGTCAAGTGCGACGCGAATGATCAATCAGTGATTTGAGATAATATGATTACATTATTTGAATAAACACTTCATCATGTTCAAGGCTTAATCGAGTATTCGCGAATGAAAGGAAGATATCACAATAGCCTACAATATTACAGGTAGTTGCAGATTTCCTCGCAACGTACCTCGTATATTAAGAATGTCTGATTTATTGTATAGGGTTCAATTAAGACCGTTAGTGTGACTAATCACTCGATATACGAGGGCCTATGGGTCACGCAACAAGCAATGACAGTTCGCCTATTATAGTTGGTTGATTAAGTATTATATTAGATATAATATTTAATTTATGGAGAATATATTAATAATTATATTTAGAAATGAATTAATATTATTATTTAATTAAATTGGATTTAATTAAATATGAAATCCCAATAATAATATTTGGAATATTATTATACAAGAATAATAAGATATGACAAATATATTATTCGTATGAACATATCTGGGTAGAGATTATATTTACTGGCTGGGCCCGATATCTTGCTTAGGAATTAAGCCAAGTTAATCCCTATAAATATGTATCTTGTGGGAATTCCTAAATACACAAGAAATATAATTTCTCCATAAAATCTCTAGCTCGAGTTTTTCTAGCAAGTTCGTCTCGAGATTTAATGCTGGCACCTCGATGCGGATCGGTCAATAGCTGTTGCATGGATACCAGAGTGAAGGATTTTGCATATGAAACGCTGTAAGAATTCTTATTTAAGTTTCTCGTATTTAATTATGCAATTAACTGTTCGTTGTTGGTGAACGATTATTTTGCTGCGCATGTTTTACGTGTTTACGTACCTCTAAAACCCAACAGTGGTATCAGAGCTCAGGCTCATGATTTAATTGCTAAATTAAAATTGTTTTTATAATTTTTTTATAAAATTGGGAGGCACGGTCAAAAGATTTGACCGCACTTCCTTGTTAAAACTTAACTGCATTGCCGATAAGGTTTAGAAACCCCTTTTGGTTTCCCCTCTTTGCTAGATTCGATCGCGACCAAAACCCTACTTGCCGCCGCTCCGCTAGGCGGGCAAGCGCGACGGTGCTGGAAGCGACGACACTGCGCCCTGCTTTGCATCTCGCGTGCTTATTCGATGCGTCTCCCCTCACCGCCGCTCTGCTGGCGACTGAGCACGACGCCGTGATACTAGAAGGTAATGGCGATTCGCCGTGCCTCATGTCTCGCGCATCTGCTCGGGATGCCTGGAGGCGGTGGCGTTGCGCTATTGACGAACCCTTAACGGGTTTTTTGTGTGCTGCAACGGCGGTTCATCATCTGTGTTTTTTGCCTTGGTTTTTCGGCTGTGGCGGAGGCGGTGCTCTCGCTTTGCTGTCGCCTCCGTATTATACGGGCATGCAACACGATGGCGATTAGAGCGCCACCCCCTGATTAGGCGTGAAATTGTTATGTTTTGGTGCTCGATTTTCCCATGTTTTGAGTGTTTTTATGAGTGTTTGGAGTCAATTGAGTATAATTTTTATAAAATGATGAATTTTTCTCTTTGGTTTTCATAGATTGATAGAGGGCGAAAAGAGGAGTTCGTAGGACTTTGAATCGGTCAAAACGGACTCCCGATTGAGGAGATATGAAGATTTTACGAACATGTGTACTGCTGCCGAAAAGTGCTCAAGCTGTGTCAACTCGAGCACTCAGTGCATGAGCTCCTCTGGTCGTGCACTTTTAACGTTCTTGCATTTAGTGCTCGAGCTCTACACGAGCTGACACGTATTTTTGGCCCAAAAATGCCCAAATTCGATTCCAAGCCTATTTATACCCTTTTCCAAGCATATCAACAAATACCAACACATATTTTTACATACTTTGAGCGAGGAGAAAGCTTGGGAAGGAGTTTTGAAGAATTTTATACGTTGTAATCGAGGTTTTAATTTACGAATTCTTAGTTTTAGTATTTCTTTTGAACATATTAGATTAATTCTTTCTTTCTTTACTCTTTGAGTCGATAAACCCTAGTTTTTCAGATTTATATAGATTTCTTTGGAGACTTTAATTTGTTCTTTCGTTTATGTTCTTGATTTTATTAGTTAATTCAATTATGCATTTGTTTATTGTTCTTGTGATTTCTTTGATTATTCAAACCACCATGTTAGGCTATAACCCTTGCAGTTTAGGATAGGATGAACTCGTAGAAGTAGGACGTTGGTACATAATTAGGGTAACATGTGATGTTTAATTTTAATTCTCTTAATTAATGAACACTTAAAATAAATTCCGGATTTACCTTTGAATTTCATACGAAAATTGTTAGAGAGAGGACGACCTTATCACTCTTTAATAACTAGTAGGCTTAACGAGAGAGTTTAGAAGGGGTTTATTCATCTACCGGTTTATCTAGGGAGGACGACCGCATCACCTTAGTTAAATTAGGATCTCTTTAATTAAGCACAATCTATTAACTTGTTTAGTGGATTAGTGAAGTCGATTGATAGGATAAAGTATTAGGATTTAATTCTTGAGCTTTCCCTCTTACAATCTTATACTTAGGTTATTTCTTGTGCATCACAGTTATTTTGATTATGTACCGACTCCATTAGTATACGTAGGGATTACTATCCTGAGCATCACCCATTCATATTTGCACACAACCCTTAGTTAATTAGTTTCATTCATTCTTTAGTTTAATTAGTTTAATTTAGATTAGAGTTAATTTCTTTAAAAAACTAAAAACATACACTCATAATAACTACGACGCGTAGATCTTTAGGGATCTATTCGCATACATTCCTTCCCTTGGGTACGATATACTAGGTCACTATACTTGCTGATACTACAGTGAACCCGTACGCTTGCAGAGTAACTTCTAGTAAAAGCTAGTAAAGTTTGGTACAAGTCAATGGCGCCGTTGCCGGGGAGGCGTTGTATGTCTATTGAGTAGGACTTGGAGATAGCTTAGTAGTTAGTAGTGAGTGCTTTATTTTTCTGTTTAATTTTTACTTGTTCGGCAGTTGCGTTTTAATTCTTCCGTTAGTATTTCAGGTTTATGAAAATGCGCTCGCAAGGAGAGAATACAACTTGATCCTGAGACATTAGCAAGAAGAAACCGAGTCTTCTTAAGAAGGATGAATACTGCCGGTGGAGACAAAGACAACATGAATCTGGATGGAATTGGGAATTTAGATAAAGCTGCTGCAGAGTACAATGCTATAGTGGAACAGGTGGATGGAGTTCAGAGCAGTAACAAGCAAGTGCCCATAGGGAAAAGTCAGAACCAACGCCCGAACCAGCAAAACCAGAACAACTCTGCACAAACTCAAACCCAAAACCAAAGCCAGAACATTCATCCGAACAACCCGTTCAACAACTCTGTCTACCAATAGCATAACCCACTCTACCCACCATACCCATATCCACCCTATCCTTATCCACCATACTAACCACCACAACCTGCTTATAACCCACCTCCAGTTCCACAAGTACCTCTACCACCCGTCTATCCTCAGCACACTCCTTAGAACACTAATCATGATGCAACAATCCGAGGAAGGTTTGCGGCACAGCCGCAATGGTATTACGATGGAGTGGCATTGCCTCCGGTCGAGGCAAACAACTTCTCAATCTCCCTAGGAATCCTGAAGTTATTTACCGAGAATCAATTCAAGGGGAAGGTCGGGAAGGAGAACCCTCTTACTCATCTGAGGAATTTTCTGATGATCGCCTCAACGTTTAATTATAACGGCATGTCTGAAGATGCCAAGAGGCTCAGGTTGTTCCAATTCTCTCTAACTGGAATTGCGAAAGAGTGGTATGATAACACGCTTCCAAGGGGAGGTGTAACCACATGGGCTGAGCTCGAGTGTCTGTTCCTCGAGCGATTCTACCCTCCGTCGAGAATAATCAGAGCAAGGATATAGATCTCGTCTTTCTGACAGAAGCCAGGAGAGGACTTACGTCAGGCTTGGGAGAGATACTCTAACATGCTCATTGAGTGCCCGCAGCACGGGTACAATGAGGGGGATATCATGGCTTTCTTCTACTGTGGAGCCAGCAAGGCAGGTCAAGCCCATCTTGATGCATGTGCTAGTGGATCATTCTTGAATTATGGTATAACTAGGTATAGTGAGATCGTTGATAACATTGTCAAGAATGTCGGGCAATGGAACGAGGACCCAGAATATCAGACAGCATATCAGTTGGAGGAGAGAGAGGGAATGAGGAAGCTGTTGATGACGATGATGGAAAAGATAAGCAACATTGAGATTGGGAAAAATCTGGTTGGAGGGAATACGGTAGTGAATGAGAAAGTGGACCAGCCCACAGGTCAGCAAGAGGTAGCCAACTATATGAGAGTCCCTTATTACAATCAGAATGGCTACCAAGGTGGAAATTATCAAGGACGACCAACTTATGGGCAACCGTTTGTACTACCAGGTCCACAGCCTCCTCAGAATCAGTGGAGAAACAACCAAGGCTACCAAGGAGGCCAACAGCCTCCTCAGAACCAATGGAGGAAGAACGAGAATTTCTCATATGACAATCCGAAGGCCGGAATCACAGTTCCTCCAGGTGTTGATCCAGGTTTAAAGCCCCCAGGTGGTGAAGGCGGTTCCTCAACAGAAGAGATGTTGTGAGTGATCCTCCAGAAGGTGGAAGAAGGAAGCAAGAGATTGTCTTCATTGGAGTATGATGTGAAAGAGTTACACAAGAAAGACGATCAGTGTGATCAAGAACTCCAGAAGAGAGATGTAGAGCTGAATAGAATTCAGCAAGAGAACAATAGGCGGTTCACTTCGATGGAGTATCAGATTAGTCAGATCGCAAAATTATTGGGTAGATAGCCGGACAAATATCCATCTATGCCGGAGGGGAACCCTAAAGAGAAATGCAAGGCTATCCAGCTTAGAAGTGGAACCAAATATGATCGCCCTCAGATGCTTGCTGACTCGGAGACACTCGAAGGAGAGGTTGAGATAGAAGGGAAAGAGCATAAGGAAGATATAGATGAGATTGCGGAAGTAGAAGTTGAGAAAGGGGTTGAGGGTGAAGGCACTCAAAAGAGCAAAGAGCCTGAAGAGGAAGGCATTGAGGAGATTGAGAGAGTCCCAAAGTGGAAGAAGGCAAAGGAAGCAAGGAAGAATGTGAAGGAGACCGAGCGAGATGAATGGGGGGTACCCAAATCGGTGATACCCGTCCCATATCCCCAACGCTTTATGAAAAAGAAGCTAGATGAGAAGTTTGCTAAATTCCTTAATGTATTTAAAAAGCTACATATTAACATTCCTTTTTATGATGCGTTGGAACAGATGCCTAATTATGCCAAGTTCCTGAAGGACTTGATAGCTAAGAGACGGAGAGTTGATGAGCCCAAGTTGGTGCAGCTAAACCACGAGGTGAGTGCTATGGTGCACAAGGCGCTTCCTCCCAAGTTGAAGGATCCCGTCAGCTTTACCATCTTATGTGATATCGGGAACGGGATCAAGAAAGGAGCATTGTGCGACCTTGGATCGAGCATCAATCTTATGCCCTTGTCGTTATTCAAAAAGTTGGAAGGTGGAGAACTTCAGCCGATAATGATGACGCTTCAACTAGCCGACCGATCTATTACTCGACCTCAAGGTGTGGTTGAAGACATCCTCGTGAAAGTTGGAGATCATATTTTTTGAGCATATTTTGTGGTGCTAGACATGGAGGAAGATGAGCACGTGCCTTTGATTTTTGGAAGGCCTTTCTTAGCTACGGCCGGGATGGTGTTAGATGTGGCGAATGAGAAGATCACGTTGAAAGTTGATGATCAAGAGGTGAAGATTTCCCTATACGAGGCCATGAAGTACCCTATGGAGGAAGTCAGTTCGGAAGTGAAAAGGGTAGATGTGGCCAAAGGAGAAGAGAAATGAGGAGTTGAGAAAAAAAGTCCAAACTCAAGAAATTGCTTAGTAAGATTCCTCCAGATAAAGGTGAGAAGAAGTTGAGACCCCCACCACTTGGGGATGAGGAGGAAGCAAAGGAACTCATGATGAAGGGGCATCAAGGAAAGAAATTCAACCACCACTCTTATGAGAGTAAGGGAGGTAAATTTGAGTATCATGTCCCATAAGCTCCTTTGAGCTCGGTCCGACATGAGGACCTTAAAAATAGCGCTGAATGGGAGGCAACCCATTTTTATTTGCTTTTGAGTGTTTTATGTTATTAGGGTGTTGTTTTGAGTCGTATGTTTTAACCTCGTATTTGAGTGAGTTACTTGTAGGATTGTCTCGAGGGAGTAAGTGTATCATGGAGTTATTCATATTGAAGGGACCAACTCGAGACAAGAGAGTGTGCCAAGTTATTGAGAGAAAGTGAATTATTTGGATGAGATAACCTACAACCCCAAACTTAGACCGCTTCACAAGGTCGAAGTTTGGGGGGGGGGGGTGGAGTATTTATGTGTTTTATGACCTATGCACAGGCGCACACCCTCTCTGTGAGTTGAGTTTTGTTATATATTGGGCCTTGAGATGCTCCTTGAGCTGATAATGCTTTGATGTGCTACTACATATTTCATGCCTATCAATTCTCTTATGCTTGTTGATTACTATCTTTGAGTATGAGTATGAGTTGGTGAGTTGGTGAGTTGAGTTAAGGAGTTTATTGTGTGAGTGTAGGAGTTAGAGTTGATTTGAGAGGGAACTCGTATACTTACGATTTTTCCTTTTGAGTACTTGTGTGATGAGAGTGAGAATTCACTAGGACTAGCATGGATGTGAAAACCGTGAGATTTGAGCCTTTGTGAGATTAAGATGCATAAATTGATCTCTTCGTTTGTGAGTGGATCATCACCTTAGAGGATACTAGAACTTGTGTGTGCTATCGCTTCTTGATTGTGTCTAGTTTGATATGCTGAAAGTGATTTTAGGCCATCTTTGATTTGAGTCACTTAGCCAAATTTTCCCTACCAATGACATTTATCCCTTGTTAGCCCGTTTGAGCCTTAGCCTATTTTATTTGCAAGCACATTTTAACACTTATCCAAGTTCCTAAACTCTTTTGTCCCAATTTGAGTGGAGAATAGGAAAAGTGTGAATGAGAAGGGATTGAGTTGAATTGAGAAAATGAATTATGATGGTTGAGTTGTGATAAAAGAAGGGTGTGATGAAGTTTTTAGTTGTGGGGAAGAACAAAATTTTGAGAATGAGCAAAAGAAAAATGAGCTCATATGTATGCGTGAAAAAGAAAAGTGTGGTGATTGAAAAAGTGAAATGAGTTAGAGAAAAGAAAAAAAAATTGAAGTGTTGAAAGTAGAGGAATTGAAAAGTGTATTGCATGAAGATGTTTGAAATATCTTGTTCCTCGTCTTGAAGTATTGAAATTTGATTTTCCATTCTCCATTCACTTGAGTCACTTAACCATATAGTTTCCCCACCTGTTCAAAGAGCCTACATTACAACCTTGAGAAAAGTCCTTTTTGATTCGGCATTGATTTCTAGAGTATGGTCGAAGTTGAGAGTGCTTACAAGCCTATGACTGCTGATATGTGTGATTGATTGATTGAGTGAGTCCCTTAATACTGTTATACACTTGTGAGGGAATGAAACACATCGTTGAGAGCACATCCATGTTTGATTTTGGTGGTTCCTGCTATTATTGCATAAGTAGGATGAAGGGTGTGAGTTTGTATACGTGTGAACAATCTTTGAAACTTGAACTCGATTACTTGCATGATTTAGTTCTTGATTCATTCCTAACAATTTTACTTGACTTATTATTTCGTTGCTTGAGGACAAGCAACATGGTAAGTTTGAGGGGGTTGATTAGGAGTGAAATTGTTATGTTTTGGTGCCCGATTTGCCCATGTTTTGAGTGTTTTTATGAGTGTTTGGAGTCAATTGAGTATCATTTTTATAAAATGATGAATTTATCTCTTTAGTTTTCATAGATGGATAGAGGGCGAAAAGAGGAGTTCGTAGAACTTTGAATCGGCCAAAATGGACTCCCGGTTGAGGAGATATGAAGATTTTATGAACATGTGTACTGCTGCCGAAAAGTGCTCGAGCTCAAGGGGTTGTGTGCAGTGCACGAGTGGTGCTCAGGTCGTGCACTCAGTGCACGAGCTCCTCAGGTCGTGTACTATGCACGAGTGGAATCAGGTCGTGCACTCAGTGCACGAGCTCCTCTGGTCGTGCACTTTTAACGCTCTGGAAGATTGGTGCACTTGCTCGTGCACTTAGTGCTCGAGCTCTACACGAGCTGAAGCGTATTTTTGGCCCAAAAACGCCCAAATTCGATCCCAAGCCTATTTATACCCCTTTCCAAGCATATCAACAAATACCAACACATATTTTTACATGCTTTGAGCGAGGAGAAAGCTTGGGAAGGAGTTTTGAAGAATTTTATACGTTGTAATTGAGGTTTTAATTTACGAATTCTTAGTTTTAGTATTTCTTTTGAACGTATTAGATTAATTCTTTATTTCTTTACTCTTTGAGTTGATAAACCTAGTTTTTCAGATTTATATAGATTTCTTTGGGGACTTTAATTTGTTCTTTCGTTTATGTTCTTGATTTTATTAGTTAATTCAATTATGCATTTGTTTATTGTTCTTGTGATTGCTTTGATTATTCAAACCACCATGTTAGGCTAGAACCCTTGCATGCTTAGGATAGGATGAACTCGTAGAAGTAGGACGTTGGTATATAATTAGGGTAACATGTGATGTTTAGTTTTAATTCTCTTAATTAATGAACACTTAAAATAAATTCCGGGTTTATCTTTGAATTTCGTACGAAAATTGTTAGAGAGAGGACGACCTTATCACTCTTTAATAACTAGTAGGCTTAACGAGAGGGTTTAGAAGGGGTTTATTCATCTACCGGTTTATCTAGGGAGGACGACCGCATCACCTTAGTTAAATTAGAGTCTTTTTAATTAAGCACAATCTATTAATTTGTTTAGTGGATTAGTGAAGTCGATTGATAGGATAAAGTATTAGGGTTTAATTCTTGAGCTTTCCATCTTACAATCTTATACTTAGGTTATTTCTTGCACATCACAGTTATTTTGATTATGTACCGACTCCATTAGTATACGTAGAGATTCCTATCCTGAGCATCACCCATTCATAATTGCACACAACCCTTAGTTAATTAGTTTAATTCATTCTTTAGTTTAATTAGTTTAATTTAGATTAGAGTTAATTTCTTTAAAAAACAAAAAACATACACTCATATTAACTACGACGCGTAGATCTTCATGGATCTATTCGCATACATTCCTTCCCTTGGGTACGATATACTTGGTCACTATACTTGCTGATACTACAGTGAACCCGTATGCTTGCGGAGTAACTTCTAGTAAAAGCTAGTAAAGTTTGTTACAAGTCACCCCCTGGTGCGCCTCATTGAAGCAAAGCCACGATTCCCGCTGCCGTGACGGCAACGGCGAACCGCTTCCTTCATTTGAAACACACCGCTTGTTTCTAGCGGTGGTGCGACGACGTTGGTGCTCTCATTCTTTGCGCTGTGATTTTTCGATTTAATTGTCGTTTATTTTGGGACTGAAATTAGATGATGTCAATAAACGATTCGTGAATTCTAAAAATATTTTGAGCTGATTCATGAGAATTTCCAGATTGGATCTGAGACGGTTGAGGCAATGATGCATAGGGGCTGTTTTGCAAATTTGATTTGAAATAGGCCCCCCGTGCAAATTTTGAATTTACACTTGAGCCCGCTAAGTTTTAACAAAATAAAATAAAATTTAATTTAATTTGAATTAATAAATTTAGCAAAAAATTATTTTGAAAGGCTAAATATTAGTTGGACTAATATTAAACCTATAAACGGATTTTTTATTAGAACGTTTAATTGGTAAAAAAAATTTGAAATTGGATTTTAAATTTTGGTTTATGAGAATTAAATGAATTATTAATCTCCTCTTAGTTAACCATATATGTTAATGCATTAGAAGTCCGCATTTTTGATTGGGTAGGCGACGCCCAATAATTGTCGGACCGTATTGTATGATTGGGTAGACGATGCCCAAATAAATATTAGTCCGTGTAAAATCATGTTTGGGTAGACGGCGCCCTATAAATTTTCAAATGTGATATAGATTAACATGTGGATCTTGATTAAGCAATTAATACCCCGCCATTAAAAATGATCCTCACTAAAATATGATTTTTCATTAAATTGAATGATCTCTTCCATTAAAATTAAAAGTAAACCGGAGATTTCATTCCAATGAGTATTTAAGGCCCAAGTCTTTTGCTCGGATCTACATCTAACGGGACTTTTATAGGGACATGTTTGTCGCCACTTAATGGTTGTAAACCAACTTAATTTTGTTTTACCAGCCCAAGCAGGGAAACAAGAATTAGGTGACATCCGATTGAACTAGGTTCAATCAACTAGGAACTGCGTGAAGCAATTGGTTTAGAGACCTACCAGTTCTGCTATTGCGATGTTCGGCCCAAGCACTCATTGAAATAGTAGGAATGTGGATCCTAGTCCATTACGATTTATATTAGATATAAATCTGTAATCTTCCGATGAGGTTGTTGATGTATGTGAAAATAATGGAGATAAAATAAATAAAAAGCCATGTTTATTTTGATTGCTGAATATTGATCATAGGAATTATGTGTTTTAATTCCCGTTTAATTTTATTTCCTAGGATTGTTGAAATGAATAACTTGTCGTTGAGAAGTGTTTTGGAAACAAACAAATTGGCTGGACTAAATTTTCTGGACTGACATCGAAATGTGTGTTTGGTGCTTAGGTAAGAAAAGATTGAGTACGTGTTGGACACGCCAATCTCTGTTACCCCTGAGGCTGGTTCTGAGGAAGCCGAAGCGTTTAACACCGAAGCACAAAAGAAGCATAAAGATGATGCTTCCCAGGCTCAGTGTGTTATGTTGCTCAGCATGACTCCCGAGTTGCAAAGGCAACACGAGAGGATGCTTCCCTATGAGATGCTTAGACATCTGAAGGACCTCTTTGATTCTGAATCTCATTCCGAGATTTATGAAGTGATGAGAGATCGTTTTAGGTGTCGGCTTTCTGAAGGAGGGAAAATCTCCCCTCATGTATGGAAGATGATAGGGTTAATCGAGAAACTTGGTCGTTTAGGCATTGAGCTGCAGACCAATGTTGTTGTATATGCCATTCTTCAGTCGCTACCCGATTCATACTCGAGTTTCGTAGTAAACTTTAATATGAATAAGACGGTTTCAACCATGTCTGGGCTTCATAACATGCTCAAGACTTTTAAGTCTTCCGCTGCTAAGGAAAAACCCGTGCTCATGGTGGGCGCTTCTACTTCCTCTGCCTCGAAAGGCAAGAAGAAGCGAAGAAGCAAGGCTAAGAAAGGTTGTAAGCCTAATTTCCTCAAGACGAAAGGTGGGATTCAAAAGAAGGAGCGGGTGGATAAGGATGTATGCCTCCACTGCAAGCAGAAGGGGCATTGGAAGAAGGACTGTAAGGTTCTAGCAGCTTAAATGAAGGTACAAGGTGCTTCAGCCACTGGACTTGGACTTTTGTGGCCAAGTGCGACGCGAATGATCAATTAGTGATTTGAGATAATATGATTAAGTTATTTGAATAGACATTTCATCATGTTCAAGGCTTAATCGAGTATTCGCGAATGAAAGGAAAATATCACAATAGCCTACAATATTACAGGTGGTAGCAGATTTCCTCGCAACGTACCTCGTATATTGAGAATGTCTGATTTAATTAAGACCGTTAGTTTGACTAATTGCTCGATATACGAGGGCATATGAGCTACACAATAAGCAATGACAGTTCGCCGATTATAGTTGGTTGATTAAGTATTATATTAGATATAATATTTAATTTATGGAGAATATAATAATTATTATATTTGGAAATTAATTATTATTATTATTTAATTAAATATGAAATCCCAATAATAATATTTGGAATATTATTATACAAGAATAATAAGATATGACAAATATATTATTCGTAGGAACATATCTGGGTAAATATAATCCATAGATATTATATTTACGGGCTGTGCCCGATATCTTGCTTAGGAATTAAGCCAAGTTAATCCCTATAGATATGTGTCTTATGGGAATTCCTAAATACACAAGAAATATAATTTTTTCATAAAATCTCTAGCTTGAGTTTTCCTAGCAAGTTCATCTCGAGAATCAACGCTGGCACCTCGGTGCGGATCGGTGAATAGCTGTTGCATGGATACCATAGTGGAGGATTCTGCGTACGAAACGCTGTAAGAATTCTTATTTAACTTTTCTTGTATTTAATTATGCAATTAACTGTTCGTTGTTGGTGAACGATTATTCCGTTGCGCATGTTTTATGTGCCTCTAAAATCCAACACTTCGTTCTTGCTTGGTATCATCGATTTAGATCTTTCTCTTTTGGGGTTCTGCTAGAGTCGCTCTGACACTTCTCTATTTTATTTCCACAAAGGTACATCTATTATCTATTTATTGCTCTATGTGGATGATATTATCGTTACAGGAAATGATCCTACTGTACTCCACAACTTCGTTTATTGTACCCACCAAGAGTTTGCCATCAAAGATCTTGGTAGCTTCAATTATTTTCTTGGCCTTGAAGTTTCGTACACCACTGATGGCCTATTTGTAGGCCAGGCTAAGTATGCTCATATATTCTTGAGCGTGCAGTGTTAGGTTCTAAGCCCGTTGCTATTCCATTGGCCACAGGTGAATCTCTTGTCAGCACTGGTCCTCTCTTTCGGGATCCTACGTTGTACATGTCTCTTGTTGAAGCTCTGCAGTACTTGACCATCACGAGACCTAACCTTTCCTATGATGTTAGCTCTGTAAGTCAGTTACTTCATTCTCCCACTGAGGATCATTTCATGGTTGTCAAACAAATTCTTCGTTATGTTAAAGAGACATTCATTTCGGGCTATCCTTCACGAAGTGCTAGGACTCCTCTATTTTGGGCTACTCCCATGCTGATTGGACACATTGTATTGAGACATGTCGCTCGACTTATGGGTATTATATCTTTCTTGGGGAAAATCTTGTTTCATGGAGTGCTACGAAACAACCTACCGTTGCTCGCTCCAGTTGTGAGTCTGAGTATCGAGTAATGGCTAATGCGACTTCTGAGCTTGTGTGGATCACAAATCTTCTTAAAAAATTACGGGCCCTTCCTTCCTCTCGGCCTACACTGTTGTGTGACAACAAGAGCGTCATATTCTTGAGTCAAAATCCGATTGCACACGAACGGGCAAAACATATTGATTTGGACTATTATTTTGTTCGAGAGCTAGTATCATCTGGGCGGCTTACCACGAGTTTTGTTCCTTCCCACCTACAGCTAGTCGATATCTTTATGAAGAGCCTACCTCGTCCAGCTTTTGAGTTTCTACGTTCCAAGCTCTGCGTGTGCCTTCACAACACGCAGCGCTTGAAGGAGGGTAATAAGAGCATTATTTGAATTAGTCATACATTTGACAAGTAAATATTCTGTATTTTAAATTTTCGTACTCATCTTTCCCTGATTTTTGGGAAGTTGTTGTACAATGTAATCTCTCTTTGTTAAATAATAGTTTTTCTATCACCAAATTAAAGGCGATTTCCAAATCATCTTCACAGATACATTTAGTCCAGTTTGCTTACCAATTCACAACATTTCTAGATGGGTATATCCATTTTAAGAAAGAAAAATAAAATCTCTAAATCTTTTTTTAAAAAATCAACTCCAAAATCTAACCCAACTCCCTTCCAATTGGAAAATCATGGTTTTTCTCTACTTCTACGTCATCCAAACAATGCAAATTCGCAAGACTAAAAGCAACATGTTTACCTTTATTTCCATTAAGTATGCCACAATGTTGGCGCGGAAGTGATCAAACAGTACTCACCTTGCTATCGGGACGTTGAGCCACTCCTTCCACATGCTTACATGTTTACCGTATAGTGTAATAGTATTAAATGAGTAAATAAATAATATTACATCCCAATTCGACCCGATTTTGACCCATGAAATTTTCAGTTTCCTGTTTTTAAAAATTACCCGATGTAATATTGCATAACAGAGTGTCATCTGGTATAAATGTGTAATCCCTAATACAAGAAATATCAGTTTCATTCACATATTGTTTTTTTTTTTTTAATGAATCAAGCTGTTTCCCAATCTTATTTGGGGCCAAGAGATATTTAAAACTAAGGTACAAAACATTATGGTGAAACTTTTTGTACATCAATTGCCAATTATCAAACAAACAGAAGCCGAGAACTACTTTTGTGGCCTTAATTAAATAGAGCTGGTCCACATTAAGTGGTACAATTATGGTAAATGAAATCCTAAATGATAAAAATTAAAAATTTAGAGTATGTAATGAGTGAAATTGGTACATACATGAATAATTGAAGGATATTAGTTGTTTTATTGAAGAGTATTAGTTGTTTTTCCTGAAGAGTATTAGTTGTTTTCATTGAAGAGTCTTAGTTTGTTTTCTGTAAACAACTAATACTCTTTAGTGAAAATAACTAATACTAAACGACTAATATTTTATAGTAAAAATAACTAATACCCTTTAATAATTCATGTATAAATTATTTTCACTTTATATTTTGTCTACAATTTATCACTTAAAACTAAAATTAAATTTTGGTTGTATAGTTGATCCATGCAACCATATTTATTCACTCTTAAATCCGTTTCACATGAGATGAACCAAAATTCATTAATTAATTAAAAAAATTGATCAGTGAATAGATGAGTAAGTAAGTAGAATACATTTTATTTTAATTCATAGTCTGTTTGGTCCAAAAAGAATGAGAAAGTTTTATATAAAAATTGTTCACAGAAGAATAAGCTTATCATGAAACTATTTTAAGATATTAAGTATGTGATCAGGAGTATAAGAAATCTATTGGGAGTATAAAAAATCAGGATCAATGATATTATATTATAATTGTTGTTGATTTTTTGACCCCAACTTTTAATACTCCTAATTAAATATTTGATACTTTAAAACAATTCTATGATAAACTTATTATGAATCATTTTTATATAATTTCTACTCAAAAAATAAATAAATGTGTAATATACCGCATAGTACAAATGTAGAAGATAACAATGCAATAATGGTATATGGGGCCGGCAGCCAATTAGATTGTTGGTTGGTTGTTACTTGTTAGTATATTATCTTAATATATTTTTACAAATTTCTTTGTATATTTCACTTTTGTTTTGAGAATCTTGTCGATCTTTATTCGACATAAAACAAGAAAATCACAAGGAAAAACTAAAGCTACATTTGTACGTGTATATATATTGAGGAAATTAAGTAGTATATATTTATTAATGGCTCTTAAAAGAAGCAATTCGAACTACCAAGCGACGGCGCCGTCTCCGGCGACGGTGGTGGCGCATTTGGTGGCGGTGGCGCTTATCACTTTGGTGTTGGTTTGGCTGCTTCACTTCCGGGAAGGTCTTGCTTTTGAATCTGCAGTTAACAAAAACAAGATTTTTAATGTAAGTCTTATTTATTATCTTAATTTTCATGTATATGAGTTCATTATTTCAACATTTGTCGTCTTTGTTTTAATTATAAAATGGGGAAAAATAAAATAAAACACATCCTGCCTTGGATGATAAATGCATAAAACGCCTCTATATTATATTAATTGTATAAAACTACACTACGTTTGATAAAAGTATTAACCACTTCATATTTTTACATTTAATAAAAGTATATATACACGAAAAATCCCTAAACCCCCGTGTTTGGCAAAACTATGCACAAAATTTTCACAATCCACTTCCTGACACTTTTAACATGTACATGTTTTGCTTTTATATGTTTCCGTCTTAATTTGTGTGAATGTTTTTGTTTAAATATATGACAATTATATAAATTTATGATTAAGTTTTCTTTGAAACAAAGTGATTAATGAGGGTTTTTATGCATAGTTTTTTTTGTTAGAAAGATTTTGTGTGATTAATGAAACACGTGGGTGTTTTATACTGAAATAATTTTGGCTCATCTAAAAATTCAAACTATTTTTATTCGAGCGCGAGCCTTTTGATACCATGAAAGAATTTTACCTCATCTAAAAATCTGAAATTTTAGAGATATGTGAAATTAATTTATTTAATTATTTCCCTTTTTTTAACACATTTATTGAGTGCAGTTACATCCCCTGCTAATGCTTGCTGGTTTCGTCTTGATATTAGGAGAAGGTAAACTACTCACTCCGTTTCATTTTGTATCTATCTTTTAATAGAATTTTTTTAAAGTATCCATTAGAAACACATTTTCATTGAAATTCAATTTTAATAATATTGAAATTAGTTGATATGCCATATTTTAATGTTAGAAAAATCCGTTAACTTCGGTTACTAAGGCCCCGTGAAATAAAAATTAATAGTTTAAATACTTTTTAAAACAAAAAATAGTTCAAGGATATTTCGAAACAAAAGTTGATATACCTTTTAATACATTATGCCTTAAAAATATTACTCTGATCCCTTCGTCCAATTTTACTAGTTCTATTTTTATTTTATTTTGTTATTTCTTGTCATATGTAGGGGTTATTATGGGTTATTTGTGAGGTTTACTTATGAATAGAGTGATTGTTTATGGATAATATAAGTATCATATTTTTCATAAACAATTACTTTATCCATAAATGTGTCTTACAACACCCTATAATGCCCTCCAATATATGATAAATGACAATGTATAGAGTGAAAATGGTTTATACATGAACCATTAAATGGTATTAGTTGTTTTCACTGAAGGACATTAGTTGTTTTCACTGAAGAGTATTAATTGTTTTTCAGTGAAAACAACTAATACCCTTAAAAAATTCAGATAGGAATCCATTTCACTTTATACATATTCACGATAAAAAGTAATCGACAAAAAAAAAAAAAAGAATTAGGCCCCGCTTGGCTGGGGGTGATGATTATAGGGTAATGAGAATTATTCCATTAGTAGTGTTTGGTATTATCAATACACTGTAGTAAGATTGAAAATGAGTTATAATTTACCTATCAAATGACTCTTCATTCACTACCCTCTATGTTTCTTGAATCACTTTAATTCTCATTATCCTATGTTTTTTGAATCACTTTAATTCTCATTATCCTATTACCATCACCGTGAAGCAAACAAACCCTTAATAAAATTGGACGCATAACGTATATTTTAATTGTGCGTGGGGTGGATGCAGGTATAATGGCGTATAAGACAGTACCGGGTCGGAGAAAGACACGGAAAGCATTTCACTTGGTTCTGCACTTGATCGCCTTGGTAGCTGGGATACTCGGAATTTACGCAGTTTTCAAGTTCCACAACGACATAGGAATCAATCATATGTATTCTTTGCATTCTTGGTTGGGCATCACCACCATTAGCCTATTCGCTTTCCAGGTATATATATTTAGAGACGGGTGAAAATAGTTTATATATAAATTATTCGAAGGCTATTGTTTGTTTTTTTACGAGTTTAAACCACAAATTATCTCATAACTTTATGACAAAATAAATTTAGTCCCAAAATTAATTTTTTATCAGATTTAGTCTCAATTTCTGTCACCGTCCAATTTTGATCCCAAATCAGTCAGAAAAGTGAATACGACGTCGTTTTGAAATTCAAAATTGGTAATTTGCGGCAGGGGAGCTGATGTTGCGTTCAAGTGTACTAATTATATTTGATTTTTTCTTTTACAATTTTATTACACATTATGTATATTTAACTTCAATAAATAAATGGCAACACGATCAACTTTGTCGTTGGAAATCTCCAATTTTGTCTTTCATATGCCACTCAATAAGCAAAAATAACGTCATTTCATTTTTTTCCGGCTAATTTAGGACCAAAGTTGGATCTTGTTAGAGAAATTGAGACTAAAAAATATAATAAAAAGTTAATTTTGGGATTAAATCAATTTTGTCAAAAAATGTGGGATGATTTGTGATTTAAACTCTTGTTTTAACTAAAGAGTATCAATTATTTTTACTGAAGAATACTAAATTTTGGAGGGTATTAATTATTTTTATTGAAGAGTTTTAATTGAAGAGTACGAAGAGTATTGATTTTTTTTACTAAAGGGTATTAGTTGGTTACATTAAAACGTATTACAAAGTGATTTATGTATGAACCAATCTCACTCTGTACATACTCTACGTATATAGACAAAGTATAGAGTGAAAATAGTTCATACATGAAATTGTTTTCACTGAAAAATATTTGTTATTTTCACAAAAGAGTATTAGTTGTTCAGTGAAAATAAATTAACACTCTTCATCTTTCAGCGAAAATAACTAATACTCCCTTCGTCCAGGAGGAACTTGTATACCTCCTTGGGCACACTTTTTAAAATTTTCTTTTAATAAAGTAGTGTCATTTGAAAATCATTAATTTAATAATGTTACATTTGTTTCCCCTCTAGATATGTAGACACGATTCGATAAACCAACTGGTATTTTGTTTGCCTACTAGATTTTAATTAAGCACCATGCAATTGTTGTATTTTTAAATTATATTAATTATTTTTATTGAACAATAATAGTAATTTTATTGAACAATATTAACTATTTTCACTGCACAATATTATTCCCTCCGTCCAATGGTATTAGTTTTATTTTTTGGGCTATTAATTTTTGTCATATGGTGGAAGATATTATGAGGTATTGTGGGGTTTATTTATGAATAAATTGATTGTTTATAAAATATATAAGCATCATATTTTCCATAAATAATTACTTTATTCATATATGGACCTTACAATACGTCAATACCCCTTAACACTAGGGTGACAATGGGTCGGGGCAGGGCGGGTACCTAAGTACCCAGACCTGCCCCGCGCCAGCCCCAGTCGACCCGCCCCGCCCCGCGCCCCACTGCGGGGCGGCATTTTGTGCCCCATGCCCGCCCTGCACGGGGCAGATCAGCCCCGCCCCGCTCCATTCTTATCCCAAGAAAAATATATATATTTTAAAATATAAGCACATGTATATTATAAAATTAAATTCACAATTAAATTAAACAATAAATATAACCATCAAACCAAAAATTCATCAAAATCTCATGTGAAAAATGACAATAAATATAATCAACAAATTCAAAATAATTACGAGTCTAGAACTAACAAAAAATATATGTGAATGACATAATTAATTGTAAGTCTAGGGTTTAATATATATTAATTTATGGATGTGATTATGTTAGTTTGAATGATAGAATTGAATCAATTGAGTCAATAATTAATATGCACGTTTGTTGATATATTTATGAGAGATCTTTTTATATATTTACTATATGTATATATATATATATATATAATAATTAATAGAGATATATTTTTATGTATATATTAAATAGATTGCGGGGCAGGGCAGGGCGGGGCGGGGCAGGACAATATACATACCCATATCCGATTTGCCCCATGTGCGGGGCAGGGCAGACCTGCCCCATTTTCAGGATGGGGCGGGGCTGACCTGACCCAACCGGGGCAGGGCGGGACAGCCTCGGAGCGGGTCGTTTTGCCATTCCTACTTAACACCCTAAAACATATGACAAAAGATAACAATCCAAAAAATAGAACTAGCAAAATTGGACAGAAGAAGTAATTGTTTTTATTGAACAATATTAATTGATCAATATCAATTATTTTTATTAAATAATATTAGTCGTGCACACAGATTGAACGGTGCAATCGGTTAACAAAAGTGGTACTCATAATAATAATTATATTTTGTTATTTTTGGAATTTCAGTGGTTGTTCTCTTTCTTCTCGTTCGCATATCCCGGGGCACAATCATCAACTAGGACAAAGCTAGTGCCGTGGCATGCAGTGATGGGGATGATCATATTCTTGATGGCGATTTTAACGGCTGAGATTGGTTTGGTCGAAAAATTTATATTCTTACACCTCCAGAGAGGTCAAGAAGCACTAATTGTCAACTTCATCGGCCTCTTGATCTTCCTCTTTGCTGTCTTTGTTAGTCTCACTGTTGTCCTTCCAATTACATAGTTAGCTCCTTTGTCATTCAGCCTCTACCTTGATTTTCCTAATAATAATATTTCTTGATTCAACTTATTCTATTTCTGTAAAATTATTACTTAGGGGGCGCTTGGTATGTCGCAAGAAATGAGAAAGAGAATGATAATGATAGTAGTGAAGAATAGAATGAGTATACTCCTTAAATTTGTTTTGTTTGGTTGATAATCGAAATCACTTTCATAACCATTGATTTTGTTTGGTTTGTCAAAATTCTTTAGGAATGAAATCAATCTAATTAAAAAAAATTTGAATTATATTTTTTTATAACATTTTTAATGAAAATAGAGTATAAAGAGGGTGGATGGACTTCAATTTGACAATGAGGCACATCATTCATTTATTTGATCTGATCATCATACTATTTTTTTTAAATGAGAAAAATCTATAATGGATGAACAATTGATAGAGGAATGAAAGACATGGAATAAATGAGTAATGAAAATAAAGAAATGGAGGGAAATAAGATATCTTTTTTGGGAATAGAGTTGTGGAATGAAAATGATTCCTTATGAAAACCTGAGGAATGCCTCATTCCTTATTATTAGAATTTGAAACAACTAGGTATGTACCAACCACTTTTCATTCACTTTCTTTCCATTCATTAGCTTCAAAGGGGTGAACCAAGCATACCCTTATAATAATATATCTTGATTCACTTATTCTATTTCTGTAAAATTATAATAATATATCTTGATTTCCTTATTCTATTTCTTATGTGTTGGACCGCATGCCTTCGATTCTTGTTTAGACACTTTTTACAGTGCAACTGATATATCTGTTGATCCGTAAAAGAATCAAGTCAATGTGGAGATTTGTTGGATTGTGGGTGAAAATAATGAAGTTATGTTTATTTTATCAGGGTGGAGATTGCTGAGGTTGTGTTAAAATAAAAATCTTATTTTGTCCCATATCGGATTCTTATCAAAGGGGATGAGCTTCGTAATATTATTTAAGTAATCTATGTGTCTTTGATATATGTGCACCAATCACTCGTCTATTTGGACCTATTCTGAGGCTCATTTTGTTGAGTATTTTAGCCTTGTTTGTTTCGGCCTATTCTGAGGCTCAACCCATTGAGTGTTTTGGCGCCGCCTATTTGGGCCTATTTTGAGGCATAGTCTATTGGGTACTTTGGCCTAGTCTGGTTGGCCCTATTTTAAGGCTCGCTCTGTTAGGATATTTTTAGGTCCGCGCTGAGGTTTAGTCCGTTAAGATTTATAAATTGTCTTATTATTTGACCTAGGTCATTATGTACTCTAAAAACGTTGTGGTCGCATAATACTATGAATCATCGCATAATAATATGTACTCCGAACCTCTATATATCTTGTTTCATTCATGTCTTTATCATCAACTGTGTCTGTTTTACTTGCTCATTATAACAGTCCTTGTTTATCAATTGCAAATCACAACTATTGACTCCTTCATAGTCTCTGTTGTCGATTACTTTGTGCAATTATTAAGCTTTGTTCATCATACTTTTTCATTCTATTATGTTGCACTTAGACTCTTTAAAAGAAAATTTTAAAATTGGAAGAAGGTCTATGCACCCTCCTTTAGACCTTCTCTCTGGGACCAACAAATGGTATCAGAGCAGTTGGTTTTACCAATGCTTTGTTTAGTACCTAAGCCAAATCCATTTGTTTTTTTTAAGAGCTTTGATATTTTTTTAAAGTATAATGAACTTGCACAAGTCTCCAGATTTGGTTGACTCAAAGATCCATATGTTTACCTTTAACGACTATGATGATGATGATTGGAAAATCAGAATGCAAACTTAGCTCTCTGTCATGCATGATGAAATATGGATTGCAATCATGGAGGGGCCCTTAACAATCATGAAGACAATCACAACTGCTGACCAGACAAGAGAGACAACCCAGTTGGTTGAGAAACCAAAAACATAGTGGACAAAGTCTGATACAAGGAAGAACAACTTAAACAATGTTTCAAAGGCAACCATATACTACACTCTGGGCAAAATGATGTTTGACAAGGTCAAGAACTGCAAAACTACCAAAGAAATCTAGGATAAGATTGATATGATCTGTGAGGGCTCAGAGTAATCAAAGAAAACAAACAGATGATTATTGTCCAGAGGTCATCATCAGCAAGATAAATCTTCCCAATGTCTCCCGAAGTGAAGCGTTCCATTACATTAGCACTGCGACATGAATGGACTGATGCTCTAGAATCTAACACCCAAGAATCCAATGGATTGCTCATGCTCAAGATTAATGCATCTGCAATCTCATCAGTGGTTGTGTTTGCTGATTTTCTTCTCTTTTGGTGGTGCCTTGAACTGGTTTTTATAGTGACCCTGTTCATGGAAATTGAAGCACACAATATGACTTTTGTCCTTCTTTGATTTACTTCTGCCCCTCAACTTCAATCTACCTCGATTCGATGTTGATTTTGATTACGATATGTCTCTATTTTCTATATTCAAGTATGATCCTGTAGCAGCACCCAATTTTTTCCTGTGAATTTCTTCGCTAATGATCAGGTCTGTAACCTCATTAAACTTTAGTTGCACTTTCCCTACTGAGGCATTGATGACTATAAATGTCCCACTCCAACATTTTGTTAAAGATGACAACAAAATTAGGGCTTGTACCTCATCATCGAAATCAATCGCAACCAAGCTTAATTGGGTTAATGATCAATATTGAATTCGTTTAGATGAACAACCACCACAATACTCTCTACCATTTCTAGGTTGAACAACTGTCGCATCAGATGAACCTTGTTCTTAACTGATGGCATTTCGTACATCTCTGATAGCGAATCCAACATCTCCCTGGTAGATTTCATCTTTACCATATGATGTACCACATTTTTGGACAATGATAAACAAACTATACTCATCACTTTTCTATCCAATAGATTTCACTTATCCTGATCCATATCTTTGGGTTTCGTACTTAGGGATTGATAATTTTTTTTACTGTATAGGTAATCTTCGATCCCCATCTTCCAGAATTCAAAATTAGTTCCATCAAATTTATCAACTAGTAATTTCCCTTCACCCAACATAATTGCTCCTGCTGGATCTACTGAATCTGATGCTCTAAATACTTATTGTTAGGAAATAATCTGCAAATATGAAAAAAAAAAAAGGAACATAAAATAGAGAACACATAATTTGTTGACACAATTCGTCAATAATTGACAACGTTTGGGGGCACTACCAAGCTAGGAGATTTACTAATTTCTCTTGTGAGGATGAAAATATACAATGAGTCAGAAATTAGTTTATACTAAAAAAACTGCACGACTAATAAGACAATAACTTAAGTCCCAAGTAAAAATCTCTAAAAGACAATATCTCCGTCCTCAAGAAAAAGTCTTTAGAAAGCAATGACTTGATTCTCAAGAAATCTCTTAGAAGGAAACTAAATTTCCTATCGTTAAAGTTAACTAGACTTCATAACCCAACAAATATATATGAGAATTTTTCATATTATAATTTCAAAATACAAATAATAAAAGATAATTATTAAATAATTGATTATTGATTCAAATTATCATTTAATTAATTTAGTCATATCATTTCGAATTTGTGATGAGAATTAAATATTTACAGAGTTTTATTTTAAATTGTTAAAGATAATTATCATTTGAGTACGTACATTGTGAAACTTATTTATTGTGAACCTGTTTGCAACTAGCACTCTCTAATAGAACAATTAATATCCTTCACATAATACTCTTTAATAAAAATAAGTAATACCCTTTAGAAAAACCAACTAATATCTTTTAATGTTGTTACCATTTTTATCGGGTTAGATAAGTGGATTAACGAGAATAAAATAATAAATAATATGAAAACGAACAATAGGGGAAGAACCCTTGAAGATGATTTTGGGTGTTCTTGAAGAACCCCTAGCCTGGTGTGTAGTATATATGAGTGTATAATGGAGTGTATGAAGGAGGAGTCCCTTTACAATGTGATGCGATCCTCTATTTATAGAGGACCAGACTTAGTGGCTAAGAAAGGCCTGAAACTAATCTCAACCCTTTATTTTACGTTTCTATTACAACCATTGATTTATATCTACTTTACATTCAATGCACCTGTCTTGTTCCATAAAGGTAAAGTAATTTATATCTTCTTGATGCTGACCTATGATTCTGCATCAGGCTATGATGAGGTGCCAAAATATGAGGCAGAATCGGCCCTGGGGCGGCGCGGGCAGGGCGGTCGCACAGGGCCCCATTTTTTTTTTCTAATTTATATATAACATATATTAGATATATACATTTCACTTGTATTTACTCACTTAAGGAGTATGTAGTCTATAGCTGGAACAAGGGACACTTTTAAAGTTTTCTTCTTTGTTGTTCATGTGTTCGATCCCTCCGGCTGTATTAATTTTTTTTTTTTTACTTTATTCACTAAAAAAAAAAAATGCGGATTAACGGCCGATATTAGCGACCGCCTAGTAATCAGTCTCAAAATTATTTATTAGCAATCGATTATCGATCGAAATTGACCGGTAGTCTCTAAAAAAATGCGACCGCCTATAAAATAGATCTCAAAACTGGCTAATTAGCGAACGCCTAGGAAAGTCGGTCGCTAATCTTGTGCGATTAGAGACCGCCTAGGCGGTCACTAATCCCAAAGGTCGGTCAAAAGGACCAAATATTTTTAACCGCCCGATTAGCGACCGCCAAGGCGGTCTTTAATTTCAATTTTATAATTAGCGACCGCTAGGTGGCGGTCGCAAATCGGTAAATTTGACCCGTTATTGAAAACGGGTGATATTCATTAGTAACCAGCAAATTAGAGACTGAAATTAGCGACCGCCTCTGGCGGTCACTAATCCTAAAATTGGTCAAAATGACCAAATTTTTTTTTTTCCTAAAATATGAATTATTTCGTAAATTGAAACATATTGAAAAAATTAATTTGATTATTTTTTTTTTAAAAAAAGAGGGCTCAATTTAAAGTTATATACAATTAAATGCGTAAAAACGAATAAATTAATAATTTATATTAGTGTAAAATATTAAATAAAATATAAAAAAGTTATTATATATATATATATATATATATGAATTAGAAACATAAAGGAATTAATATGATTTTTTTTAAAAAAGGGACTCAATTTGGAGTTATATACAATTAAATGCATAAAAACGAATAAATTAATAATTTATAGTAGTCTAAAATATTAAATTTACAAAATATAAAAATTGGTGAATATATATATATATATATATATATATATATATATATGTATAAATAAATTAAAAACAAAAAAGAATTAATTTTATGAATTTTTTTTAAAAAATGGGATTCAATTTGAAGTTATATACAATTAAATGCATAAAAATGAATAAATGAATAATTTATATTAGTGTAAAATATTAAATTTATAAAATAAAAAAAGTAAGTAAGAAAAAAAAATATATATATATATATATATATATATAAATGAATTAAAAACATAAAGATATTAATTTGATGAATTTAATAATTTATAATTGTTTAAAATATTAAATTTACTAAATAAAAAAAATTAGTGAATATATATATATATATATATATATATATTTAAATTTATATAAATAAATTGGAAACAAAAAAAAATCAATTTGATGAATTAAAAAAAAAAGGACTCAATTTGAAGTTATATACAATTAAATGCATAAAATGAATAAATTAATCATTTATATTAGTGTAAAATTTTAAATTTAAAAAATTAAAATAAAAGTTTGTATATATATATATATATATATATAAATGAATTAGAAACAAAAAAAAATTAATTTGATGAATAAAAAAAAAGGAGTCAATTTGAGGTTACATACAATTAAATGCATAAAAACGAATAAGTTAATAATTTATATTAGTGTAAAATATTAAATTTACAAAATAAAAATAAAGTTAGTATATATATATATATATATAAACGATTAGAAACAAAAAAGAATTAATTTGATGAATTTTTAAAATTCATCAAATTCAATCCTTTTTGTTTCTAGTTCGTTTATATATATATTTACTAATTTTTTTTATTAATTTTATAAATTTAATATTTTTGACTATTCTAAATTATTAATTCACTCGTTTTTATTCATTTAATTATATATAATTTCAAATTAACTCTCGTTTTTTTTAATTCATCAAATGCAATCATTTTTGTTTCTAATTCGTTTATATGTATATTTAACTAACTTTTTTTTATTAATTTTATAAATTTAATATTTTAGATTATTCTAAATTATTAATTCATTCGTTTTTATTCATTTAATTGTATATAATTCCAAATTGACTCCCATTTTTTTTAAATTCATCAAATTAATTCCTTTTTGTTTCTAATTCGTTTATATATTACTAAAATTTTATTTTATTTTATTTTGTAAATTTAATATTTTAGACTATATTATAAATTATTAAGTCATTCGTTTTTATGCATTTAATTGTATATAACATCAAATTTACTCCCGTTTTTTTAAATTCATCAAGTTAATTAGCTTTTATTTCATATTTCAATGTGAGTCTCATTTTTTTTTTTGTAAATTCATCAAATAAATGATTGTTACGAACTACAAAAAAATTAAATAATTTTAATCATCATCCTCTTCATCTTCGTCTTCATCTTCTTCCCCTTCCTCTTCTTCATCATCTCCCCCTTCTTCTTCCTCTTCCTCTTCTTCCTCTTCTTCCTCTTCTTCTTCTCTTCATCTTCTTCCTCTTCCTCTTCTTCCTCTTCTCTTCCTGTTCTTCCTCTTCTTCCTCTTCTTCGTCCTCTTCCTCTTCCTCTTCTTCCTCTTCGTCTTCTTCCTCTTCCTCTCCCTCTTCTTCTTCCTCCTCCTCCTCCTCCTCGTCCTCGTCTTCCTCCTCCTCCTCCTCGTCTTCTTCTTCCTCCTCCTCCTCGTCTTCTTCTTCTTCCTCCTTCTCCTTCTTCTTCGTCCCCCTCGTCGCTCCCAACCATAATCATTTCTGAATTTGCTGCTACCAAGTCCACTACAAGATTGACACCTTCTTCAAGGACCACTGTTTGAGCTTCTTGGACCTCAGTTTGAAATGCATTTTCAGGTTGTGCAATGTCTTCCTTGGATGAATTAGAAAGTTCCACTGAAGACCGAGCCTTGACTTTGCAAACTGTTCTTAAGTGTGGTCTACCTGACTCCGGGTATTTGCAATAATATACCTGAGACGCTTAAGTTGCAAAGACGTAGGGTTCGTATGCGACAACGTACTTCCTGTTGACATGAATATCAACAATCTTGTAGTTTTGGTCGACTCTTTTTTCTGCAGGCCCTGGATTAAACCACTCACACAAGAACAAAACTATTTTCCTCGATGGCCACCCCGAATATTCTATTTCAATCACTTCCTGCAATGCTCCGTAGTAATCAATCGGTGCTTCGTTGCCACTCCCACTTGAAACACAAATACCACTGTTTGTAGTTCTTTTCGTTGAAGCATACACATCTGTATGGAATTTGTATCCATTTACGTAATACCCTTTGTATGATGTCAGCTGTCGTAGTGGTTTTTTGCTGAGAGCATCCAGATGTGGATTGTGAAGTTGGTTATTTAGACCCTGTAAATATATAATACATTTTATATAATGATCAATTGTATTTAAATAATAGTCATATATATAATTAATTTTAACTCACGTAGGATTGGAACCAATATAGGAATTGTTTGGAAACCAACCGATAGACTGCTTCATCCGTGATGCCTAGTACTTCTTGTCGAGTGTGGTCACAAAACATCCTTACATGAAAAAAAAATCACAATTATACAAAGTATTGAGTATAACAACACATATCTAAAAATACAATACTTACTGGATGTAAGGTTGCACTTCAGGAGTATTCATCAAAATGTATGATTGTATCGTCTCCTCTTCCAAGTTGCTCTTAAACCACTGTTTGACTCCCTTACCCAGTGGTCTACCTGCGTGCAAGAATACGGATAACATACCTTCAAACTCACGAAGGGGATGTTCTACTCTGCGACCATCGTAGTTGCGAGGCTAATTTCTGATATTGGTTTGAACTTGGTCGCCGAAGTAATAGGAATAAAATGTTCCAACCTCTTCGGTAAGATATGCATTCACAATGGATGCTTCAATGAAAGCCGTATTTCCAATATTCTATTTTAAATTGTGTAGATACCTAAATATAAAAGCATTCAATTAAAGCTAAATATACGGTTTCAAGATAAACAGAAAATATTAGATATCTAAATATAAAATATGTTTAACTCTAAAAAAGATACATCCATTTGTACTGCACTGGACCACCAATTAAGGCTTCATACACTAAGTGAATGGGTAAGTGCTCCATCGAGTCAGAGAAGTTGGGTGGAAAAATCCGCTCTAGTTTGCACAGTATAACAGAGATGTCTCTATCCAAACGTTGCATGTCTTCGACAGTAATCATTGAAGCGGTTAAATCTCTAAAAAAGACTTAACTCTGTGATGGCACTCCATACAGCCTTCAGAAGTGAATATCGAAAGGCAGTCGGTAACAACCGCTGCATGATCACATGACATTCATGACTCTTCATCGGATTCACCTTTCCTTGTATCTGGCTCAAACAAGCGACCCAAATTTAAAACATAATTGTCTTGAAAGCTCAACTCCGTCACCCACTTAAATAATATATTTTTCTCTGCTTTGGTGATTGTGTAACTGGCTTGTGGATACTTATTTGTCCGTGGATCCTTAGACAGACCAGAACGAGAACAGAATAGACACAACTCTTCTCTGTCTTTTGAAGTGTCTTTGGTCTTACCTTCTGTATTCAAGATCGTGTGGAACAAGTTATCAAACACATTCTTCTCTATATGCATTACGTCCATGTTGTGTTGGATCATCAATTTGCTCCAGTAAGGCAAGTCCCAAAAGATACTCCTTTTTTTCCATCCACCCTTGATACGTTTGTTGTGCTCCATTGCACCCTTCTCAGTGGTCTTCATCAAATCAGTGACTGTAACCTCATACAACAACGACTCACTTGAAATAATTTATATATGGTTAGCTGATTAGGCGTGAAATTGTCATGATTCGTCGCTCGAAATGTCCTTGTTTTGATGGATTTATATAAGTATTTAGAGTCATTTGAGTATTATTTTCTCAAACTAACAAATTTGTGTCTTTGATGCTTATAGATGGATAGAGGGCAAAAGGAGGAGTTCGTAGGACTTCGAATCGACTCAAACGGATACCCGGATGAGAAGATATGGAAGAAATACGAGAAGTATTAGTTCGAGCGAGCAAAAGTGTCATTGAAGTTCTCAAGATGAAGGAGCTCGAGTAAACACTACTCAGGCACTCGAGTAGTGCACTCGAGCCAGCTTCGGTCGAGTAGCCAATACTCAGGCACTCGAGTAGTGCACTCGAGCAGAAGCCGGTCGAGTAGCAAGTCCGCAGGCACTCGAGTAGACTACTCGAGCAAGGACCGGTCGAGTAGAGCTACTCGAGCTAAGGGGCTCGAGTACTTTTCACGTTCTGTACAAATTTGACACTCGAGCTTGCATTGCTCGAGTACTTTTACTCGACCTCTACTCGAGCTCGACGGAATTTTGGCCCATGAGATCCCGTTTCGACCCGTTGCCTATATATACCTCTTCCAAACACGTTTTGAAGGATCCCCGAACTTTAGAAATCACTTTAGACTTAGTTTTTGGAGAGGAAGGAGAGGAGCAATCTTTATTTACGTTTTGTTGAGGTTTTGCATACGAATTCTAAGTTTCTTTTCGTTTATTAGTTCTTTTCGTTAATTTGATTTCTTTGAACGCTTGAAACTTAGTTTTAGTTAATTAAATTTCCGTTCTGAATATTTATTTCTTTTAAAACCCTAGTTCATGTTTCTTATTTTCTTCGTTCAATTCATTATGTTTATGTTCGTTGTTTCTTCTATTACTTTTATGTTTGTTAAAGCCATGTCCGGCTAAAACCCTTGTATGCTTAGGGTAGGATGAACTCGTAGAAGTAGGATGTGGGTACATAATTAGGGTAACTTGTGACGGTAGTTTTAATTCTCTTAGTTAATGAATTCTTATAATTAATCTTCACTTTACCTTTGAATTTAGTACGAAAGTGTTAGAGAGAGGACGACCGCATCACTCAATAACAATTAGTAGTCTTAACGAGAAGGTTTAGGAAAGGTTAATTCATCTACCGGTTTAGCGAAGGAGGACGACCGCATCACCTTAGTTAAATTAGGGTCTCATTAATTAAGCACAATCTAGTAACTCATTAGTAGATTCGTGAAGTCGAGTGTTGGGATAAAGTATTAGGGTTTAGAATCTTGAGCTTTCACCTTGCATTCTTAGACTTAGGTTAATTCTTGTGTGTCACAGTTATTTTGATTATGTACCTGCTCCGTTAGTATACGTAGGGATTCCTATCTTAAGCATCACCATCTCATACTTGAAAACACACCTTTTGTTATTTCGTTTAATTTTCCTTTTGCATACGTAGGATAATTTAGTTTAGTTTAATTAATCTTTCCAAAAATCCAAAAACAATACACTCATATTAACTACGACGCGTAGATCTTCAGGGATCTATTCGCATATACACTGTCCCTTGGGTTCGATATACTTGGTCGTTATACTTGCTTATACTACAGTGAACCCGTTCGCTTGCGGGTGAGCGACTAGTAGAAGTTAGTAAAATCGCTTCAAGTCAATGGCACCGTTGCCGGGGATGGCGTTATATGCTCTTTGAATAGGACTTGTAGATAGCTTAGTAGTTAGTAGTGGGTGATTTATTTTTCTGTTTTATTTTTATTACCATTCATTAGGCAGTTGCGTTTTGATCCTTCTACTAGTATTTCAGGTTTATGAAAACACGCTCACAAGGCAATACGAGCGAAGAGAGGTTACCTGCAGATCCTGAGACAATAGCTAGAAGGAACCGAGCCTTCTTGAGAAGAATGACTACTGCCGCGGGAAACAAAGACAAGATTTCTGATGAACTTGGGGAGTTAGACAAAATAGCTGCAGAGTATACTGCTCTTGTGGAACGGGCAGAGGGTGCCAATGGAAACAGCAGTAATCAGCAGATACCCATAGGGGGAACTGAGAGCCCACACCCGAACCCACAAGACACAATCAACTCTGCACAAACACAACCCCAAAACCAGAACCAAAACCCTGCTTACCCACAAAACCCAAATAACCCTTTCAACAACCCAGTATACCAACATTACCCATACCCACCTTATCCTTACCCACCATACCCGTATCCTCCACCCCCAGTCTATAATCAACCACCTATTTACCCACCACCACCCCAACAAGTACCAGTACCTGCTGCTAATCCTCAACACGTTCCTCAGAACGTAGATCACAATATGGCTATTCGAGGGAGGTTTGCAGCGCAGCCACAACGGTACTATGATGGAGTGGCTTTGCCTCCTGTTGAGGCGAACAACTTCTCGATATCCCCGGGGATTTTAAAGCTGCTTACCGAGAATCAGTTCAAGGGGGTGATCGGGAAGGAGAATCCTCATACACATCTGAGGAGTTTTCTCATGATAGCCTCAACATTTAATTACAATGGCATGTCTGAAGATGCCAAGAGGCTTAGGCTGTTCCCATTCTCATTGACGGGAATAGCTAAGGAGTGGTACAATAATACGCTCCCGCGGGGAGGTATTACCACTTGGGCCGAGCTCGAGCGTCTGTTCCTCGAGCGATTCTACCCTCCATCTAGGACGATCAAGGCTAGAATTGAGATCTCGTCCTTTCGATAGAAGCCTGGAGAGGATTTACGCCAAGCGTGGGAGAGATACTCAAACATGCTGATAGAGTGCCCGCAGCACGGGTACAATGAGGGAGACATTATGGCATTCTTCTATAGTGGTGCCAAAAAGGCGGGGCAAGACCATTTAGATGTCTGTGCGGGAGGAGCATTCCTGAATCAAGGCATAGAGAGGTGTAGAGAGATCGTGGACAACATTGTCACGAATGCCGGGGCTTGGAATGGAGACTCAGATTTTCAAAGAGTTAATCAGGTTGAGGAGGGAGAAGGAACGAGAAGGCTGCTGATGGCCATGATGGAAAAGATCAACAACCTCGAGTTGGGGAAGAGTTTGGTTGGAGAGCATGCAGTAGAGAATGAGAGAGTAGACCAGCCCAGTGGACAACAAGAGGTAGCCAATTACATGAGAGGCCCATATTACAATCAGAATGGCTACCAAGGTGGAAATCAGTATGGAAGGCCTTCTTATGACCAACCATTTGTACCTCTAGGCCCTCAGCCACTTCAAAATCAATGGAGGAACACACAAGAAGTTCAAGGAGGCCAGCAGCCTCCTCAAAACACATGGAGAAAGAATGAGAACTTTTCTTATGCTAACCCAAAAGCTGGTGTTACTGTTCCTGCAGGTGTTGATCCGGGTTCAAAGCCTCCGGGTGGAGAAGGCGGTGCCTCAACCGAAGAGATGTTGAGAACGATCCTTCAGAAGGTTGAGGAAGGTAGCAAGAGATTGTCATCCTTGGAGTACGATGTGAAGAAGTTGCATAAGAAGGGTGATCATCGTGATCAAGAGCTCCAGAAGATGAATGTTGAGTGGACTAGAACTCAACAAGAGAACAATCGAAGGTTCACTTCTTTAGAGTTCCAGATGAGCCAGATTGCAAAGTCAGTGAATAGAATGCCGGAGTGGAACCCGAAAGAGCATTGCAAGACTATCCAGTTAAGAAGTGGAACCAACTATGAAGGTCCTCAGATGCCTGCTGATTCTGAGACGCCCCAAGTTGAGAAGGGGATTGAAAGTGAAGGGATTGAGAAGCATGAAGATATGGATGAGTCCCAGAAGGGCAAGGAAAGTGAGGAGATTGAGAGAGTTCCTAAGTGGAAGAAGACAAAGGAAGCAAGGGAGAAAGTGAAAGAAACAGAAAGAGATGAATGGGGGGGGTACCCAAATCTGTGATACCCGTCCCATATCCACAACGCTTCATGAAAAAGAAGCTTGATGAAAAGTTTGCTAAATTTCTTGATGTTTTTAAACAACTTCACATTAACATTCCTTTTTATGATGCTTTGGAACATATGCCAAATTATGCCAAGTTTCTGAAGGACTTGATCGAGAAGAGACGGCGAGTGGATGAGCCGAAGTTGGTGCAGCTGAACCACGAGGTGAGTGCATTAGTGCACAAGGCGCTTCCACCGAAGCTGAAGGATCCCGGGAGCTTCACGATCTTATGTGACATTGGGAACGGGATCAAGAAAGGAGCGCTATGTGATTTTGGGGTGAGCATCAATCTCATGCCATTGTCGCTTTTCAAGAAGTTGGAAGGTGGAGAACTTCAACCCACAATGATGACGCTTCAACTTGCCGACCGGTCTATCACTCGACCTCAAGATGTGGTTGAAGACGTCCTAGTGAGAGTTGGAGATCACATTTTTCCAGCCAACTTTGTAGTGCTTGAGATGGAGGAAGATGAGCACGTGCCCCTAATCTTGGGAAGACCGTTCTTAGCTACGGCGGGGATGGTGCTAGACGTGGCAAATGGGAAGATTACGTTGAAGGTTGATGATCAAGAAGTGAAGATCTCCCTATATGAAGCCATGAAGCACCCGAAGGAGGATGAGAGCTTGTATTGCATGGATGCCATTGATCCTCGTGTTGAAGACACGCCTCCTATCCCTAATCCTTCTGATTTTCATGATTTTGTTAGTCCTTCACTTGGTTATTTAACCCATGAGCATTATGATCTTGATTATTTTGATAGGGATGAAGTGAAGAAGTTGAAGGATGAAGAGGAGAAGAAAGTGGACGTGGTCCAGTTAGAGGAAAAAGGAGGAGTTAAGAAGAAAAAGTCCAAACTCAAGAAATTATTTAGTAAGACTCCTCCAGATAAAGGCAAGAAGGAGTTGAGACCCATAACACTTGGGGATGAGAAGGAAGCAAAGGAACTCATGATGGAAGGGCATCAAGGAAAGACATGCAAACACCACTCTTATGAGAGTAAGGGAGGTAAATTTGAGTATGATGTCCCATAAGCTCCTTTGAGCTTGGTCCGGCATGAGGACCTTAAAAATAGCGCTGAATGAGAGACAACCCATTTTTATTTGCTTTTGAGTGTTTTTAGTTATTTTCCTTTTATGTTACTAGGATGTTGTTGAGTCGTATGTTTAACCTTGTACTTGAGAGTGTTATTTTGTAGGCTTGTCTCGATGGAGTTACTCAGATTGAAAGGACCAACTCAAGCAAGGGAGTGTGCAAAGCTATTGAGAGAAACGGAATTATTTGGTTGAGGTAACCCACAACCCCAAACTTAGACCTCTAGCAAGGTCGAAGTTTGGGGGGGTGGAGTTTTTTATTTGTTTCTCGTTACATTGCACATGCATGCACGCCCTTATCTTTGAGTTGAGTTTGATTGATTATTGGTTTGTTGAGATACTCCTTGGGGTGATTTTGAGTTGACTCGCTATTGCATATTTCATGCCTATCAATCATCTTATGCTTGTTGATTGCTATCTTTGAGTATGATTTGATGAGTAGAGTGAGTTGTAAGGGTGAGTTAGAAATTCTTTTGAGTGAGTGTTTGAGTTTGAGCTGATTTGAGAAAGAACTAGTATGCTTGCAAGTTTTCCTTCTGAGTGCTTGTGTGATGATTGTGAGAATGCACTAGACTAGCATGGATGTGAAAACCTTGAGATTTGAGCCTTATGAGATTTCGATATATGAATGAATCTCTTCGTTTGTGAGTGAATCATCACCTTAGAGGATGCTAGAACTTGTGTGTGCTCTTGCTTCTTGATTGTGTCTAGTTTGATATGCCGAATGTGATCTTAGGCCATCTTTGTTTTAATTGAGTCACTTAGCCAAAATTTTCCTTACCAATGACATTGATCCCTTGTTAGCCCCTTTGAGCCTAAAGCCTATTTTATTTGCTAGCACATATGAACACTATTTCCATTCCTAAGCCTTTTTGTCCCAATTTGAGTGGAGAATAGGAAAGTGTGAATGTGAAGGGAGTGAATTGAGTTGAAAAAGGAAAAGGTTGTTTGTTGAGTGAATATGAGAAGAAGGAGTGATGAAGTTATGAGATGTGGGAAAAAGAGAAAAAAAAATTGAGAATGAGCAAAAGAAAAAAAATGAGCTCATGTGTTTGTGCGAAAAAAGAGAAAAAAAGTGAAGTGATTGAAAAAAAATGAGAAAGAAAAAAAAATTGAAGTGTTGAGAGTGTTGGAATTGAAAGTGTGTTTACTGAATATTTTGAAGAAGTTTGTTCCTCATCTCGAAATACCGAAGTTTGAGTTTCTATTCTCCATTCACTCGAGTCACTTACCCATATTGTTATCCCACCTGTCCAAAGAGCCTACATTACAACCTTGAGAAAAGTCCTTTTTGATTCGGCATTGATTTCTAGAGTATGGTCGAAGTTAAGAGCACTTACAAGCCTATGGCTGCCAATTTGTGTGATTGATTGCTTGAGTGAGTCCCTTGATCATTGTTATACACTTGTGAGGGAGTGAAACACATCGTTGAGTGCACATCCATGTTGGATTTTAGTGTTTCTTGCTGTTGTCGCATGAATATGATGAAGAAAGGTGAGTGAGTATACTTGTGATGCATCTTTGAAGCTCGAATTTATGTACTTGCATGATTGGATTCCTTGACTCATTCCTAACAATTTCACTTGACTTATTATTTCGTTGCTTGAGGACAAGCAACATGGTAAGTTTGGGGGGGTTGATTAGGCGTGAAATTGTCATGATTCGTCGCTCGAAATGTCCTTGTTTTGATGGATTTATATAAGTATTTAGAGTCATTTGAGTATTATTTTCTCAAACTAACAAATTTGTGTCTTTGATGCTTATAGATGGATAGAGGGCAAAAGGAGGAGTTCGTAGGACTTCGAATCGACTCAAACGGATACCCGGATGAGAAGATATGGAAGAAATACGAGAAGTATTAGTTCGAGCGAGCAAAAGTGTCATTGAAGTTCTCAAGATGAAGGAGCTCGAGTAAACACTACTCAGGCACTCGAGTAGTGCACTCGAGCCAGCTTCGGTCGAGTAGCCAATACTCAGGCACTCGAGTAGTGCACTCGAGCGAAGCCGGTCGAGTAGCAAGTCCGCAGGCACTCGAGTAGACTACTCGAGCAAGGACCGGTCGAGTAGAGCTACTCGAGCTAAGGGGCTCGAGTACTTTTTACGTTCTGTACAAATTTGACACTCGAGCTTGCATTGCTCGAGTACTTTTACTCGACCTCTACTCGAGCTCGACGGAATTTTGGCCCATGAGATCCCGTTTCGACCCGTTGCCTATATATACCTCTTCCAAACACGTTTTGAAGGATCCCCGAACTTTAGAAATCACTTTAGACTTAGGTTTTGGAGAGGAAGGAGAGGAGCAAGCTTTATTTACGTTTTGTTGAGGTTTTGCATACGAATTCTAAGTTTCTTTTCGTTTATTAGTTCTTTTCGTTAGTTTGATTTCTTTGAACGCTTGAAACTTAGTTTTAGTTAATTAAATTTCCGTTCTGAATATTTATTTCTTTTAAAACCCTAGTTCATGTTTCTTATTTTCTTCGTTCAATTCATTATGTTTATGTTCGTTGTTTCTTCTATTACTTTTATGTTTGTTAAAGCCATGTCCGGCTAAAACCCTTGTATGCTTAGGGTAGAATGAACTCGTAGAAGTAGGATGTGGGTACATAATTAGGGTAACTTGTGACGGTAGTTTTAATTCTCTTAGTTAATGAATTCTTATAATTAATCTTCACTTTACCTTTGAATTTAGTACGAAAGTGTTAGAGAGAGGACGACCGCATCACTCAATAACAATTAGTAGTCTTAACGAGAAGGTTTAGGAAAGGTTAATTCATCTACCGGTTTAGCGAAGGAGGACGACCGCATCACCTTAGTTAAATTAGGGTCTCATTAATTAAGCACAATCTAGTAACTCATTAGTAGATTCGTGAAGTCGAGTGTTGGGATAAAGTATTAGGGTTTAGAATCTTGAGCTTTCACCTTGCATTCTTAGACTTAGGTTAATTCTTGTGTGTCACAGTTATTTTGATTATGTACCTGCTCCGTTAGTTTACGTAGGGATTCCTATCTTAAGCATCACCATCTCATACTTGAAAACACACATTTTGTTATTTCGTTTAATTTTCCTTTTGCATACGTAGGATAATTTAGTTTAGTTTAATTAATCTTTCCAAAAATCCAAAAACAATACACTCATATTAACTACGACGCGTAGATCTTCAGGGATCTATTCGCATATACACTGTCCCTTGGGTTCGATATACTTGGTCGTTATACTTGCTTATACTACAGTGAACCCGTTCGCTTGCGGGTGAGCAACTAGTAGAAGTTAGTAAAATCGCTTCAAGTCATTAGCCATATTTATAAGACAGATAGATAACATAAGTACTGTTTTCAGACGCATACCTTTTCGAATCCATAGTTTTGGTCGACCTACTGCATGTTTACCCTTAAGGAAGTTTACTTTGTCCTTTCGGAAGAGATGATCAGCAGGTAGAAACTTTCGATGGTTGTCGAACCATGACACATTTTTACTTAATTGAAGATAGAATGCATCAGATCCATCCATACAGTACGAGCATGCTTGTTTCCCAGCAGTTGACCAACCAGACAATATAGAAAAGGCTGGAAAGTCGCTAATGGTCCACAAAATAGCAGCACGAATCGTGAAGTTCTGCTTCCGATGCACATCGTACATCTCCACTCCCATATGCCACAGAGATAAGAGCTCTTTAATCAGTGGTTGAAGATAGACATCCAACTTATGCTTAGGGTTCTATGGTCCAGACACCAAGATAGTCAAAAAGATATATTGTGGCTTCATGCACAACCAATGCGGTAGACTGTACGGAGTCAACAGCACAGGCCACAACGAATATTTTTTTCCGTGCATTTCGAATGGAACAAAACCGTCGGTGCACAAACCCAGCCTCACATTTCTCTTCTCTCTCGCAAAATATGGAAACTCTCTGTCAAAATGTCTCCATGCCTCCGAGTCTGCTGGATGCTGCATCTCTCCCGATTCTAGATCAGAACACTCATCAATGTGCCATGCCATGTCTTTAGCAGTGACACTAGACTGATACAATCTCTCCAAACGAGGAGTGATAGGAAGGTAATACATCGACTTAAATACCTTCAACTTTTATTTCTTCTTGTCCTTCTTACGACCAGATGGTTTGTACCTGGGGTGGCCGCACATCCTGCACTGATCAATACTCTCATCATGGTCCCAAAACAACATGCAACCGTTTGTACAACAATCAATCTTCTCAAATGGTAGACTCATCTCCTTCAACAACCTTTTGCTTTGATATAAATTTCCAGGCGCAATGTTCTCTTTAGGTAGGGTCTTTTTGAATAATTTTGCAAATTGATTGAAGACTTTTTTACTGACTTTGCCTTCGGATTTGATGGACAATATTTGCGCATTAAATGACAACTGCGTCTCGGTATCAAAGCCAGGAAATAACTTTTGATCAACAGTTGTTAGCATCTAAAAAAACTTCTTTGACCGATGATTTGGTTCCTCCTCCATAGTTTTGTGACCACCCAACACAGATTCATTAACCATCATGTGGTACCTATAGGCTTCATCCACCTTCTCCAAAGGTGGTCTGAACTGAGTAAATGGAACATGGTCCTCCTCCATGGATGGTTCCTCCTGAGTATACGGATCATGACTTGAACCACCAATCTCAAATCGTTCACCAAAATTCCACTGAGTATAAAAGTTTTCAAGTGTGTCGATATCAACATTCCAACGCTCTTCATCGTGACTGGTCCAATTGTAGTAGCGGAAAGCAAAACCAATCATAAAAAGATGAGCTTTAACCTCATCAATGCTCAAATATTGCATATTCCTGCATTTTCTTCCATTACACGGGCATCTAAGCCGATTGAAACGATCAAGACAGTGTGAATGACTATATGCAAACTCAATAAATTCTTCAATTTTACGGTAAAATTGAAGATTCATGCCCCCTCCTATCATACGAGGCATTGAGTACATCCAACCACGATCTGGAAATTTCATCTGTTTCAAATTAATAGTAAATAACAAGTTAATTATAAAAAAGGCAGAATTTCGACTGTAAACAAACATATATCCATCAAACATAATAAACTAACAAAATACAACACATTAATTAATTTAAAAAAAATTGGGCAGAGTTTTGACTATAAATAGACATATCCATATTTATTTTTCACATAAATCCAACATAACAATCATATATACTAAATCACTACTATACATTTAAGCATGCATACTAAAAACTTACCAAAAACTAAAATATATACAACAAAAGAACTAAATGGTAAAAGTGTGAAAACGTACGGTGAAGTTGAAGCAACGAGCACAATGTGATATAGAACCAGTCGATTGCTACCACCACTTCAAAAAGACCTTCGTCGTAGATTAAACGGACGAAAAACAAATTTACAAAAGTCTTTTTTGTAAAAAAATATGGAAGAAGAAGAACAGAATCTGTTCTGTAATAGATATTTAGCGACCGCCTAAAATGTATTAGCGACCGCCACAGGCAATCGCTAAACAACCGACCGAAACCGGGTCATTATTGCCCACCTGCTCACATTGGGATTCGAGATTTGCGACCGCCTAGAGCGGTCGCTAAATTTGGTTCCAATTTTGCGACCGATATCGGTTGCTAATCTCCAAAATATGATGTCGTCATACAACAACGGTCAAGTGGTCGCTAAATTCGGTCTCAGATTAGCGACCGATTTACCTGGCGGTCGCTAATCCTAAAACTTTTTACCATTTTGGTTCGTCGGTCGTAAATCGGTCGCTAATCACACTTTTTAGCGACCGACTTCTAGGCGGTCGCAAAAGTCGGTCGCTAAAACCCGACTTTTTATAGTGAAATCGGTCACAAATCCTGTTTTGTGACCGAAAATCGGCCGCTATTCCACATTTTCTTGAAGTAATTTTTATCCAAATTCTAATCTAATTTGGATTATTATTTTAAAAAGAAAATCACTATTCACTTTCCAAATCTAACGTTAATATATCTATGTTTCACTCATTTATTTATTTTTTTAGTTTTAGATTAAATGTTAGTTGGGATCTTCTACTGTTAGTAAGACTTTCGCCCTTCCTGACGTCAGTAAACCCTCTAATTACCATTAGATCGAATATCCAACGTATAATATTCTTTTTAATGGATTGCACTTTGCATTAAAGCGTTTGCACTCTGCATATTGCAATTGCCCTGCATCGCCCTACTAATAAATTAAATTAATAAATATAACACTACAAAAATACCCTTTTTACTTTAAAATAATTTATAATATTAATTAATTAACATTTGATATTTCAATAACACCCTTTTATATATTATTTAAAATAAAATTACAAATAATATATTAATATAATAATCTAAAATTTGATCGAAAAATAATATATAACAATTACGAACACCGCCCTGTCTGCCGGCGATGTTGCACCGCCATCCGTCGCGACGCCGCACCCAATCCATCATGTCAGCCTTTTGTACACCCTAAATTAACCCACCACCAGATCTTGATATATACATACACCAATCTCTTATGCATACATAGAGGGGAGACAGTGAGGGAGAGTAATGGAAATTGCAAAATAAATCAACCCCACATATATATGTATATCGATCTGTATATATATACAGAGTGTGATCACTAAATTGAGGCAACTATGGTTAAAACAAGAATTGAGGCAACTACATTGGAGAATTCTCGAATAGTTGCTGATATATATCACTAATACTCTGAGACAACTATTTCAAATGAACAAGTCGTAATTTAAGTCGTAATTTCTATTTATTTCAAGGTGGATGGCGACCGTGAATGGCGAAGGCACGACAGACGGCGACCGTGAATGGTGAAAAGGAGAGCAGTGGCTTTGAATGATTTTTAAAAACTCTAATTTGATTTTTTTAATTATTATAAAAAGAAAAAATATTAAAATAATTATTTTTAAAATAAAAACACTATAAGAATATTTTTGTAATTTTATAGTTTTTTCTATTAAAAAGATATATTTTTATTCCAGGCGAAGCTAGATCGCAAATGACAAAATTAAATGATGTGTCAAGTTCTTATTGGTTTACTGACGATCCTGACAGTAGAAAAACCCATGTTAGTTAGTACAATACTTGTTATAGTATAAATTTACAATATTATTTTCTTTATTTGATTTAAAATTTTATTTTATTTTTAATATTAATTTGGAAATTTAGTATGTTTCAATTTCAAAATATACATGAACATTGAATATATATATTTTTTAAAAATGAGTTCACGTGAACTCCAATTCGTCAAGTATAGTTGTTAAATATTTTTCTAAACATATCATAGTTGATATGCATAATTGTGATTGTATATATACATAACACTTATGCTTAAAAAAAGTTCACGTGAACTCGATTTCTCAAGAAACCTATTCATATTTTTATTGTTATATATCTAATTTGATTTATTTAAATATTGATAACTTTTTTTAAGTGTAAACATAAAGGGCCTAAAAAAAAAAAATTAACACTGGACCCTTTAAACTGTTGGACCGGCTCTGGTATGAGGTCACTAGGCGACGAGGTGGAGAGGTCGATGAGGTCGAGGTGTCCAACGAGGTCGAGGTGGAGAGGTCCCTAGTTGAGTAGTGGGATCTAAGCACATTATGGAATAATTTGTGCCACTGATGGAGTTAAGGAAGTAACAACAAAGAATAGAATGAAATCCAATAACCGGAAGTTGCTCCCGTCCAAGCCAAAACGGCTTCCCAAAGACAATATTCAATAATCCTCAATTAAACCTAAAACATAGTATTTATAGTCTCCAGGCCCATGGGCCTTCTCACGAAGTAAAAAGGAATAAACAAGATAAAATAATTATTAAAATAATAATAAGATAATTCCACTAAGTCATTGGGCCATCTTCCTTCTTCTTCATCTGCTTTGCACGTCTCCGGTACACGATAGGTGTATTATTTCCCTCCCCCTCAAAATGCGCCTTGTCCTCAAGGCGGAAAGAAGGAAACTGGGTTCGGAATTCAGCCTCATCCACCCAAGTTGAATCGTCACTGGAGCGATTTCACCCAATAAACCAACACCTGCGACACCTGTGCGTCCTCTTTCCAAATTGTTCGATAACGCAGCACCCTATCAGGGACAAACTCAGCAGCTTCTCCAAAATAGTCATTAGGTAACCCCGAGTCCACTGCATGCTCCCCCACACTTGCCTTCAGCTGATACGTGAAAGACATGGTGAATGCGAGTCCCTTCAGGCAACTTCAACTTGTAAGCCACTGCCCCAACACGCTCTAGAATCTCGAAGGGCCCAAAATACTGAGGTGCTAACTTGGCGTTCAACTTCTTGAATAATGAGAGTTGGCGATAAGGGCGGAACTTAAGGAAAACCCGATCACCAACATCAAATGATACCTCACGACGGTGACTGTTAGCAGCCCTTCGCATACGTTGTTGAGCTCTTTCAAGATGAAAATGGAGTTATTTCAGAGTAGCATCTCGATCAGTCAATTCATCCGCAACCGCCTTCACGCGAATCTCACCTGGCAACCACTGAGACAAGGTAGGTGTCTTCTTTCCATACACAATCTCAAAAGGTGTACGACATGTAGCTGAATGGAAACTTGTGTTGAAACAGTATTCGACCCACGGCAGCCAACGAGCCCACTACTTTGGATGCTCCGAAATGAAGCACCGCAAGTACGTCTCTAAGAATCTATTCATAACCTCAGATTTTCCATCCATTTCGGGGTGGTAAGTTGTGCTCATACGTAACTGAGTTCCTGTGGCTGCAAATAATTCCTTCCAGATAGAGCTGAGAAAGAACGGGTCTCGGTCTGAGACAATTGAGCGGGGAATTCCGTGCAACCTCACAATCTCTCGGGTGAAAGCTGTCGCAACCCCGTGAGCAGTGAACGGGTGGCTAAGGCCAACAAAATGAGTAGACTTCGAGAGGCGATCAACCACTACCAGAATCACATCCCATAGTTGAGATCGTGGTAACCCAGTAATGAAATCCATGCTCACATCCTCCCAAATAGCATCCGGAATCGGAAGGGGCTGAAGTAACCCAGAAGGAATGGGTGTATCTGACTTATTACGTTGACATATCAAACATTCAACCACAAAATACGTGACCGCCTTCATAATTCCAGGCCAATAGACACTAGCAGCAAGTCGTCGGTACGTGCGATATGCACCGGCATGACCCCCAGTTGGGGTTGAATGGAACTCGTTCAAAAATCTGGATACCCAAGCAGAAACAGGTGGAATGGCTAACCGATGTTTGTAATATATAACTCCGTTCACTAGCAAATACGGTAGGGTAACGGTTTTGCCCTGCTCCAACACACTCACTATTGGTCCATACACTGCATCCTCACGTACAGTTCGACACAAGTCTGCCCACTCGACCCATTGAGGAATCGAAATAGCTGCGCACTGAATGTCTGCATCGCGATGGGATAAGGCATCAGCTGCGACATTCGAAGTTCCTGAGCAATACTTAATGTCAAAATCAAACCCGATCAACTTGGCAATCCAATACTGTTGAGCTGGGGAGACAATAGATTGTTGTAGCAAGTGCTTGAGACTATGGTGATCTGTACGAACAACAAAAGGACGACCCAAAAGATATAGTCGCCAATGAAGGACTGCCAAAACCAGCGCCATAAGTTCTTTTTCGTATGTAGATTTAAGTGCATTGCGTTCTGACAATGCCGTGCTGAAAAATGCAATTGGGCGACGATTTTGCATCAAAACCGCCCCCAACCCACGCCCGGAGGCATCACATTCGATACAAAAAGGAGCTGAGAAATCAGGAACAACCAAAACTGGGGCAGAAGTGATTGCTTTCTGTAAGGTTTCAAAAGAGGATTGGGCCTCAGAAGTCCATTAAAATTGCCCATCGACCTCTTTCTTGAGCAAGTTAGTTAAGGGGATTGCAATCTTCCCATAATCACGGATGAAACGGCGATAATATCCCGTCAAACCAAGGAACCCGCAAACCCCTTTCAAAGACCGCGGAGTTGCCCATTGAAGAACCGCAAGGACCTTAGTGGGATCCATTTGCACTCCATCTGCAGAAACAACATGCCCTAGGTAATCAATGGAAGAACGAGCACACGAGCATTTTTTCGGATTAACCACAAATGAGGAATCAGCCAGTAGTTACAACACCTGCCTAAGATGTATGATGTGTGAATCCCAATCAGCACTATATACCAAAATGTCATCGTAGAAAATCAAAATGAAACGACGAAGTAGGGGCCTAAATAAGTCGTTCATCACCGCTTGAAAGATGAACGGTGCATTCCTCAATCCAAATGGCATAAAAAAAAACTCATAGTGGCCCGAATGGGTGCGAAATCATATCTTTGGAATGTCTTCTGGGGCTAACTAATCTGGAGATAGCCTGCACGAAGGTCGAGGCGGGTGAACCACTTAGCACCATGTAGTTCGTCGAATAGTTCCTGGATCACCGGAATGGGGTATTTATCAGGGACAGTGAGTTTATTAAGTGCTCGATAATCGATACAAAATCTCCAGCTGCCATCCTTCTTATGTACCAATAACACTAGGCTCGAGTACGGGCCTGTACTCGGTTGAATGAGGCCAGCCTTTAGTATATCATCAACCAAATGCTCAGTTTCAGTTTTTTGGGCAGCTGGGCAACGATAGGGCCGCACGAAAACTGGGCCAGAACTGGGCAGCAACGGTATGCGGCGGTCACTATCTTGGACAGGAAGAAGACCCTGTAGTGGAGACAGGATGCGAGAAAATTCCACAAGGAGATTTTGAATATCTGGTGGTAAGGAATCTGAAACTCCTGGTTCATCTGCGGATGCCTCTAAAAACCAAAGCAAGTAGCAAGCATCCACAGCTTCAAGCTTATGTGGGGAGGCTGCAGAGATTTGCCTGCATTCCAGTTCGGGTTCCCCATGGAGGCAAATCGATTGACCCAAATACTCAAATGCCATAGTGAGCGAAGCCCAGTTCGCACGCACCTCCCCCAAAGTGGAGAGCCACGAGAGACCCAATATAATATCAACCCCACTAACAGGAAATACAAAAACAGTGATAACAAATGAAGCAGACCCCAATTCAATAGATACGAAAGGGCAAATACCTACATTATTGGTGTCTTTGCCATCCCCTAAACGGACCGGAAGGGTGGACGAGGTGTCCACCGAAAGCTTCAGTCTTTCAACAGCACGAGGAGAGATAAAACAGTAGGTCGCACCACTGTCGACCATCACCACTATAGGCTGACCATTAATCTTACCCGTAATTTCATGGTTTGTAACCCGTCAAAGCCACTTGCAGAAGTATTAGAAAGAGTTAAGGTCCTGAGGTCGAGCTGGTCCTCCTCCAGCTGGGTCTGCGGAGCATCCGAAAAACCCAAGTCAGCGTCGTCCTCATCATCGAGGACCACCATGATGCTCAATGAACGGTTGGCACAGACATGGAGAGGGTTGTAGGGCTCGCGACATCGAAAACACAAGCCCTTAGCACGGAGATCACGATACTCGGACTGGCAGACCTGCTTGTACCGGCGAACAGACTGATTGATCGACGAACTGGAAGAATCAGATGGGTGTTGGCGGTTAGCTGTGCTGGCTATCGTGCGGGATTGATCAGGTGGTCGCGATCCCCCAACAGAGCCTGTTTTCGGTTGGAACACCCCAGTAGAGCGAGTGTATCCCGATTGTGCAATTGGCTGAGCAGCAGAGAATGAGCGTCCAGAATAGTTAGGGTGGCGCCCAAGTTGGGAACCAGTCGATGCTGCTAATTCTCTCTCTATGTCACGGGCAATATGCATCGCGGAGTGAATGTCCTCGGCATCACGAGGACGGATGCGTATGCGAATCTCCTCACGTAAGCCACTAAGAAAAAATCCTAGAGCATCGGTTTTCGTGAGTGTGGGAACTGCTGCCAAGCGGGAGATAAAGGAGTCCACATATTCATCCACAGAACCTTGTTGACGGGTAAGGCCCAGTGCCTCACAATGGTTCGCACGAGGATCATCTCAGTAACGACGGAGCAATTCGAGGGTGAATTTCTTCCAGCTTAGGGTAGGGGCGTCGTTCATTAACCACTGGAGCCAGTGGAGGGCAGGGTCGTCCATCGCTATCAATGCATATTCCAGTTTCATATCATCTGGTGTATTATCAATTCGAAAAAACTGTTCTGCACGGGCAATCCCAGCCGAAGGATTTTCACCGGTAAATTCTGGAAGTTCTAGTTTTGCCAATGATGTCTTGATGGCAGGGGACTGTAGGGATCACCTACCAACAGAAAAATCAGATTGCGTAGAGGTTGCTTCTGGTGCAATCGCTTTGCCGTGATCGAGTCGCTGAGTTAGCCCTGCGATGGAGGCGGTGAGAGTCTTCACTGCGTTTTTAACCGAGGTCATGTTCGACCCCAATTCTTGCACTTCCTTCTCCAACGCAATTACCTTAGTTTCCAGATTTTCAACACAGGTTTCGCTTCGAGTCGTCATGACGCCGACAGGTCGGACCAATTGATGGAGTTAAGGAAGTAACAACAAAGAACAGAATGAAATCCAATAACTGGGAGCTGTTCACGTCCAAGCCAAAACGGCTTCCCAAAGACAATATTCAATAATCCTCAATTAAACCTAAAACATAGTATTTATAGTCTCCAGGCCCATGGGCCTTCTCACGAAGTAAAAAGGAATACACAAGATAAAATAATAATTAAAATAATAATAAGATAATTCCACTAAGTCATTGGGCCATCTTCCTTCTTCTTCATCTGCTTTGCACGTCTCCGGTACACGATAGGTGTATCAGCCACAATATATAACTTATACATTTCAAACAAGTTTCAGTTCACACAATACTTTGTCTTATTATTTACTTAATTTAGTCATATCAATTTGAATCTCATGAATATTTACTCCTCTCGCCGTCCACAAAAAAAATGGTCTTGATTACTTTATTTGTCTGTCCACAAAAATAGTCTTGTTTTCTAAAATAAAAATAATAAAATTTATATACATTCCTCAACATACACAAATTCCTCAACATAGTTTTGTACTTGATTTGACACTATATTATTACTTTTTACATATTATATCAATTTTCTTAATAAACGTGATAAAAGTAGCAAATCCAATTTTCAAGGACGGGGGAGCATTAAGTAATGAAATATTTCAAAATTTCATTTTAAACTGTTCAAGATTTTACACATTTATATATATTTAAAAAAAAAAAAGCATCTATCAGATTGTATAAATTATATATGATATCAATGCATTGTAATGTTTGTACTATATTATAATGAGAAAAAAGAACTTTGAAAAATAGCTAACTCATCACTAAGAACTATATATGATCAATTGAAACGGTTCTTTATTTGCTAAACAAATCAATAAATCACCAAATTATTGCACATCTGTATATCCTCAACCCGTTTGTCCCACAAGTGTTGAGGCTCACAAGAACTTTGAATGAAATTTGAAATTAAAAAAAGGAAAAGAAAGAAAAAAAGATGACATACAAGTATGGTCCTATGAGGCTCCACACTTCTTTGTGATGAGCCTCAGTTTGGTATACAAACAAAGATGGTACATACAATATTTTTGAATGAAAAATATGGTGAGAGATTACTGAACCATTGCTAGAAAAGTGGAGGAGGGTGGTGTCCCAGAGGGATTAGGTCTCTGGAATTGAATCTTGTACATCATTTTCATTTCCTCTTCCGTCTTATCGTCGTCGTCCTCGTACTCCTCCTCGACTAACTCTTCGTAATTTTCATCGGTACTGTTTGAGCCGTTGCTGCACTTATCCATCATATGATCTCCATGCCTGCTTTCTTGAGTTTGCTTCTTTATTAGCATGTCTTCTGGCTTCAATACAAAAATTAGCACCGGTCAGCACTCTATACATATTCGGTTTATTGTAAATGTGGTCTTAAGATCATTGCAAAAGTGAGTGTTTTTTTTTTTTTTTATAATCTATAATAGTCCTAAACGTGCCATTAGAATTTCTAGTGGGACTAGTTTTACAATTAATTAAAATACATACGAAATTATCCTTTTTAGCATATATGTGAACAGTTTTGCAATTAATTAACCCTATATGTAATGTGTGTACATAGTGTTTTTTGTCACATAACTTGTCAAATGTGCTATATTATACATGGTTTCAAAAAAAACATAAAAAAATTATTTCGATTTAGTCTTGATATTAACCAATTTGTCCAATTTTGGGGCTAAAATTAGACCATACACAAGGCTTGGAACCAAAATTTGACATTTACAGCACATTTTTCAATTTTCAATATATTTTGAGTCAAAATTGAACCATTTATTTTTAATATTGGAATTAATCTAGTTTTTAAAAAAATTTGATCAAAAATTAAGCAGTAGACCTATGCATGTTCACCTTCTAAATGCGCACCACTAATTTTGTGATTTGTGAGGTCACCTAAACAATTAATATTAAATAATGATGGGAATTATAATATTGGTGGTGAACACATAAATTTATATACGAGAAAATTGCACCGTTGATTTCAAGAGGATGGATGTAAATTACTTTTGTTACCTATGTGTATTAATAGTTTTTTTTTTTCTTTTTCTTTTTAATAGTGTTGGTTCCATCAATTAATTTTAGGACCAAAACTACAAATTTTTCTATTTTCTTGAGACCAATATTTCAATTTATCCATTCTATTGGGATCAAATTTACAATCTATAGTGTGTTTTTTTGGATCAAAAGTGTAAAACATACTATGTGAAATGATGATTTTAATTCATATATAATTTAAACATATTAATTAATCACGACAATTAATTATTAATGATCATATATATATATATATATGAAAGTAATAGTAAAGTGGTGGTAGTATACCTGCTTTTCTCCTCCAATATCATGATCATCACCGCCCAAAGGGGCGGAGGGAAAGGCTCCTGATCCGCTAGTTTGTCCTTGTGTTAATCCAAGTGCTTTTTTCCTATACAAGGCGTCTAACTCGTGAAAATAGGGGCAAGTTTTGGCATCCTCAGGCCTCTTCTTATTGCTTTCTTTCACTTTCTTAAAATACTTGTTGATATTCTCCCACTTCTCCTTGCACCTCTTTGCACTTCTACTGTACCCCATTCTCTGCATTCCCAAAGATATTTCTTCCCAAAGTACCCCTTTCGGCCCCGCCTCCTGATACTTGGAGTCCATCCCGCTCCGCAGCTGTATCAGCGCCAGCACCTCCGTTTTCGGCCACCGAGACGAGCTCAAATCCTGATGATGGGGGACCAGCATCATCTGTTGTTGTTGTTCTGGTGCGGCTGCTACTATCTGACGATCACTTTGGGGCGGCGGCTGGAGTTTCTCTTCTGTATTTTGACTCCGTTCCACGGGTGGGGGTGGGGGTGGGGGTGGCGGTGGAGTGGCGGCCGCGGCGGTGGGGAGGTGGATGGTCTGGCCGGTGATCTTTTCGAGGAAGGAGACAATGGCGGCGTCCCTGGAGGCGGAGATGGCGCGTTCCTGGGCCATTAGGTCGTGCTGACGGGCTATTCGCGCCATGTCTTGCCTCTTCCAAGCTTCTTCTCTGATCATCCTCTCGTGCTCCTGTTTCTCTATTGCTTCTAGAAACTTCTGCTGCATTCCTTCCTGCTTCTGCATCACTTGTTTCAGCAAACCCTCGAAGAAATCCATCATCCTCTCGTCACCATCGACTCCACTAGTGTTGTTTCCTCTTTTCCTCTTGCGAACATTCTCCGTCGATTCCGTCTCCATCTCATCCTCGTCTGAGGACGACGAGGTGTTTGATGAGAAACTCACGCCCGTGTTTCCAAACACTGTATGCTCCGCGGGCGGAGGCAATGGGAGGATTGGAGGCGGCACGGGGGCGGGGATCGGAGGCGGCAATGAGACGGCGGCGGTGGCGGTGGTAGTGGCAGTGGCAGTGTTGAAATTAAGAGCCTCAAGCTGGGTAAAGAATTTGTAGCTTTTGCCATCTTGACGGCCCCCACGCCCCTCTTTTGTACGTTTATAATATTTGTGGACGTTTTCGAATTTCTCCTTGCATTTTTTAGCACTCCTTTTGTACCCCAATTCCGCTAGCTTTCTGAAAAAAAAAAAAAAATCCTGTTGCCGTTACTAATGATGTCCCACGCACACCATATGAGCACACAGAAAGAGGGGAGGAGAGAGAAACAGAAAAATATACCTCTCGGGATTTGAACTTTCTTAAACGAAGGAATTATAATAGTGTTAGTATAGTATAGTATCGCCTGAATATGACACATCTAACAGAATTGTTTATAGTAAAGAAAAAACAAAAGGGGCAAAAACAAGTGGGGGGAAGAAGAAGAAAGTAATGTGAATGTAATCAGTGATTGGCTGTAAATTCATGCAGCTGGGTGGGTCACAACATTATATGGAATTCAGAGATGTTTAAATTTTTTTTATTTAAAAAAAAGGAAAAAAAAGATACCCATTCTCGTGACTCGTGATGCCAACGAACCCATGTGCGCCTTATTAGTGCAGGGAGAGAGAGAGAGAGAGAGATCTAGAGAGAGAAACTAGAGAGCATCACTTGGAGCGTACGATATTCATGGGAAAGATGAAATCAATTTTTTCTTATACAATTTCTTTCGGAAAATCGGAATTATTTTAATTTTGTGAGCACTTATTACACAATTATGGCACATTTCCAGTGGAAATTCGAAACAAAATTATATTTAAGAATTAATAAATTGTTAATTACCTGGAAACTTGATCCCAAAGTGGGCCCTTGAGGGTAGCGTCGCGAAATGCTGCATCCATTTCAGACCTAATTTGTAAAAGTGCCAAAGTCTCCTGCCGCGGCCACCGGTTACCGGAGGAGCCACCGGCCTCCGCCGTCGCCTGGAGCATTTCTTCAAAATTAGGATGCACCGGAGCCGGCGGTCGGCTGCTTATCGGCGACGCAGCTTCCGCAATCCCCAGATCTCCCAATTTGTGATCCTCATCCCCAATTACCATCTCCCCAGCCGAGCCGACGGCGGCGATATCCTGCTGCTGCTGATGCTGCATATTTGCTATTACCAAGGGAAATCTTCTAACAATTTCTCAATTTTTACAGATCGGTCGAAATACATATATACATACATAGAAGCAGTATATATATAGAGAGAGAGAGATACAAGGTTGTCGGAATTATCGATGGGGTTAGAGGAGATTGGTATTATTTTAGATATGATTTGGAGAAAAGGATGAGGGTACTGATGCCAGAAAAGAGAAAAAGTAACATGGGATGAATGCCATAATCATCACTATTAACTGTAAACTGTGTGTTTGTGTGTGTGAGAGAGAGCGAGAAAGAGCAGTGCTTTTGAGTTTGGACAGAATAAAAGGTTGAGGATTTATGAAGGTGACGATGATTGAGAGAGAGAGAGAGAGAAGGCAAATGAATGCAACGTTGTCAGCTGCTTCTCTTTGCAGCTAATAATTGCTCTTACCATCTCCTTAAATATTAAAATAAAATATATACATAATTGCCTGGTGTTTTTTCTTTTTTTAATAACGTAATTTCATGGTGTTATGATAGGGATGTAAATATGTCAAAGACTATTCGACAGGGTCTACAGCTTAATAATAAAGCCAGAATTATGTTTTGATAAAAGTGTTTATTTAAACAGGTTAGTCATAAATTTTTACAAAAGTTTTTTAAACGAGTAGATTCTATATGAAAATAGTTCATGATAAATTTACCATAATAAAAAATCTCATCAGTAATACTAAAAGTTTGGGTAAACAAAAATCAACAACAATTGCAATATATTACCACTGACCCGATTGATGATACTTCTGATGAAATTTATTATACTCTTAATCCTATATTTGAAATTTTACAATAGTTTCATGATAAATTTATCATGATCCGTTTTCATATAAAAAATTGTCTTTTTAAGCTCAACAAGGACTTGTTTAAGTGTATGGCTATATATTATCCAATATAGATATTATATATTTATTAATTATAAAAATTATATAATTAATGACATAAAATATATATATTTAAATGAATTTTTTGATTAGATAAATTCTAAATAAAGTTAAAAATATAACAAAATACACAAACCTCAAAATTACAATTTACTGTAATTATTTTTAAATTGGATATAAAGGTGAAATAGACCTAAAAAGATTTTAAATAGGTTCGGCTTGTTTATTAAAAAGCCCAGACTTCAGCCAACTAAAAAGTTTATCATAGGTAACAGTCTAGACTTGAGCCTAACACATAAATATCAAGCGTGGACCGTCCAACGAAAAGTTTAACTTGACTCAACATATTCTCACCTCTACGTTATGAGTTACAAAATCGCTATTTTTTTTTAAATCCAGTTCACATATTATTTTTAAATCATGTTGCACATTTGAAGTGTCACGGTTGCATATATGAACTATTATTATCTATTTTCTTTGTTTTGGAATTATTCTCACAATTATTTTATTTGGACTTCTCACAACTATTTTCATATTTTCAAAAAAGGAATAATTCATATTCACAAAAGTCAATAAAATATTAAACTATCATTATTTTATTCAATCTCACACTTATATATTCCATTTTTAAAAATGTTTCATCTTCTATTGTGAAAGTAATTTCGAGATGAAGGGAGTATTATGTAATTTAATTTGAAATGAATAATGCACAAAATTAAGCATTTTTCAAACAATAATATTTTGTATATACAATATAGTGACACTGGAATTTTTTTTACATAAAGTTCACAATAGATCTCCTCCTATGTAGATAAAGACAGCAATTGAAGTCAAAGATTACGATTTCAAGTTTATCTTGATATTCTTCGATCAAATCGGTCCACATTACCATTTTAACGCACAATTTGGTTCAAAAAAATTATAATAAAAATTGTAATTGGAAAATACATAAATATAAATATATATATATATATATATATATACACACACTAATACACATCCATCCTAAGGAAAGAAATGAAAGACCGTTTTTTTCTAATTGCAACACTATTTTGAGTTAATTACTGATTTCCTCATAAATAAATGGTTATATTATATGCATATACTAATAGATGTAATATAAAAATAAATGGAAAAAAAAAAGTGGTTAACATTAATTTAAAACAAAAAACTGCAAATCACAAATGAGAGTTTATTTATCCCTCAGAAACAATTTATGTTATGTATTTTTCTTCCCCAATTCATAACATTCATGACGTCTGTATTTTTAATTTTAATTTGATGGTGTATCATAAGTCCTTGGGTTGTAGGCACAAATATTTCACCTTCATTTTTTTTTTTTTGGTAACTTTCTCCCGTTTGAATCTGATTTTCAATCTGCTATTGAATTTGTTGTTCCAATTGAGTCCCTCTCTCTTCATCAAATTAAAAGTGTCGTTTGATAATGTATACATCACCCCATTTACCATTCGCAGAAAATGAGTTAGTACTATTCAAACTTGGATTATATCCTTACGCACCCGACGAGAGGAATTCCCAATTCCATCGTTTGGGACAAAACGAAACCATTAATATTTTTTTTAGTGAAAACAACTAATACCCTTCAGCTGTTTATGTATAAACTATTTTCACTATATACTTTGTCATCTTATATCACCTCTCCTCCATCATCTATTTCAAAATTCCACAAATATTATATATTATATCTTCATTGTAAATTACCCCTATTCACTAATTATTATAAGCCACCATTTTAAATTTATATGAGTTGAATAATTTATGGTATTCTTTTTAATTGAAAATGATGTTTTAATTTTTTTTATTCTGATGGATTAATTGACTATTTGAGCTTTAGGTAATTTCAAAATTGTTAATTGAAATTGATTTGTAATTTTTTTTAATTACAATGGATTAGTTGGCCATGTAAATTCATTATAAAAAATAATAATAAGTCCTTCATTTTTATATTAGTAAATTGCTTTAAAAAATATCCAATGCAAGTGTAAATTTTTGAAATTATTCTGAAAAGAAATTTATTGTTCATTGTACTTGTACATTTTCATTCATAATGTTTCAAAGACAATTCAAAAAAATATATGTATTCTATTCGCTTAATTATATAATTAGTACAATTAATTACACCTTTATAATTAATGGAATGAGTTATACACCTCTGCAAAATAAAATAAAAGTTACATCTGTAATTTATATTTTGGAATGAACTTGCTACAAATTAAATTATATAATTAATAATCAACATGTTCTAATATATTTAATAGGAAATATATTAATGCACACAAATAAAATATTTAAAAAATTGAATTGAATTAATCAAATTAATATTTAAAAAAACAAATAAATAAATTTGTGTGACACAGTCTCACGATAAACGATTTACAAACTAACAAAAATTAGCACTCATATTTTTTAAAATGTTAATGTATCATGCCCAACTTATATTTTATTTTACGGCGTGAGATCCCAGACAATATTCACTCTTCATCTAATTATATCATCGTATTATAAATTGTGTATTACATTCAAGTGTATATTTTCTTGTACGTGTACATATATAAGCTAACAGAATTGGATTGCTTGGACTTTTGAATCCTGTGCCGATTACTTTCATATGGTCGTTAGGATCCAACAATTAATTATATGACAGATTAAATTAAGTTATTTCCTGGTGGAACATTTTCCAAATTCACTATTTCTTCTCGATAACTCACTCCCACTGAGGATGACAATGGATCGGGTCCGGACGGGACGGGTACTTGAAGACCCATATCAACCCGTCTCTTGTGCGACTAAGTGATATTATGTAACACCAAAAAAATGTTACATAATATGTATAAAGTGTTAACTATGTACAATAAGTAACACTTTTAAGGGCGTTGCAATTGCTGGCGTAGCCTAAAGTCTAATGCAACACTTTTTATAATATATGTAACACTTTAAAAAAATGTTACATATATATGTAACACTTTAAAAAAATGTTACATATATATGTAACACCTATATAAAAACTTTAGGTAACACTTGTGTAAATAAATAAATAATGAACAAAGGGAAAACTTTTTATAATATATGTAACACTTTAAAAAAATGTTACATATATATGTAACACCTATATAAAAACTTTAGGTAACACTTGTGTAAATAAATAAATAATGAACAAAGGGAAAACTTTTTATAATATATGTAACACTTTAAAAAAAATGTTACATATATATGTAACACCTATATAAAAACTTTAGGTAACACTTGTGTAAATAAATAAATAATGAACAAAGGGAAAAAAATGTAGTCTATAGGTTTTGAACCTTGGACCCCTTGTGTAGAAAACTTGCTACTTTCCATCCAGGCTACTTAAAACACATTACATATTTTTTACTTTAATATTATTTAACTTATTAACATTTTTTTTTTCTTTATTCTTTTGTTCTTATTTTTTTATAGGTAGAACAACGGTAATATTAACTGACATTAATAATTAAAATTACTAATTCTTAATGGACCAAACAATTTTCTACCTACTTTATAAAATAATATATGCGTATATATATATATATATATATATATATATTTGTGTGTGTTTGTATACATATAATATAAATTCATAAATAACATAATTGTATTATTTAATAATTTTAAATGAAAAATATAAATTATTTTGTACGTATATAATTAAACATATTTTTTTATTAATATATTGATTTAAATGATAAATAAATTTTATGCATATGAAAAATCATTTTTTAAAAATCATATGCATATTATATATATAAATATATATATATATATATATATATATATATATTTCGAACTAATAATATTATTATAATATAGATAATGTATGGTTATATATATGCTGAATTTAAATATTTATTATAAAATGTTACCAAAATATGTTACCTATATAAAAGTGTTTCCTGAAAGGTGTTACTTATGTTAAAGTGTTACTAAAAAGTGTTACTTTTGTAAAAACGTTACCAAAAAATCGTTACATATATAAAAGTGTTGCCTAGAAAGTGTTACCTACTATAAAGTGTTACCTAAAAGTGTTACTTATTTAAAAGTGTTGCATATTAACAAAATATTACATAAAGTGTTACATAATATATAAACTAAAATAAGTGTTACCATAATGTGTTACATAAACTAAATGTGTTACAATAAGATGTTACTTAAAGTCAATTATCACTACAAAAAAGACAGAGATTAGCGACGGATCTTTTGGGACGGCACAATATCGACGGATTTTGGTAAGCCGTCGAAAAAGATGACACTTTGCGACGACTTAGGAAGTCCGTCGCAAAGGTTAGTAATTTGCGACGGAAAAGTCGTCGCAAAAACTAGGGCCCACCACCTTCGTCTTAAACCGGCTACATTTGCGATGGAGAGGTCGTCGTAAATTTCAACTTTGATTTTGCGACGGTCACTTCCGTCGCAAAACATACCCGTTTAAAGGTGACCGTTCGGGAAGCGACCCATTTGACTGATTTGCGACGGAAGAGGCCGTCACAATTTTAAACTTTGTATTTGCGATGGACCAAAGCCGTCGCAAATCTTACATTTATATTCGTGACCTTTCGGGAAATGGTCCGTTGACTGATTTGCGATGGAATGTCCGTCGCAAATCCGAACTGTTTTACGCATCTTCTCGGGAAATGGTTCGTTGACTAATTTGTAACGGAAAAGCCGTCGCAAATCAGTAAAAACGACATCGTTTTGGCTTTGACAGGCATAATTTGCGACGGATATGCGTCCGTCGCAAATATTTTTCCACTTATAAATAGTCTCCTCACGAAGCAGACGGAGAATGCGAGAAAAAAAAAGAGGAGGAAAACAAAAGGAAAAGGAAGGAGAAGTCGGGTTTAGTTGATTGTAGAGTCAATCCGTCCCTACCGAGTTCTCGTTTCGACATTTTCTACAAATAAACCGTAAGTTTTCTTCATTTTTACCGTTTAAAATTTAATTTTAAAACATGTTTAGAGAATTGATTTTAGTTGAGAATTGATTTTAGTTGAATTGTTTGAATTATATTAGTAATGAATTGATTTTAGTTGAATTAATTGATCGAATTTTAATTTAAAGCATGTTTAATTTTTGTTAAGTTTAGAATTGAATTAGTTGAATTGTTTGAATTATATAGAAATGAATTGATTTTAGTTGAATTAGTTGATCGAATTTTAATTTAATTTTAAAGCATGCTTAATTTTTGTTAAGTTTAGAATTGAATTAGTTGAATTGTTTGAATTATATTAGAAATGAATTGATTTTAGTTGAATTAGTTGATCTAATTTAATTAGTAGATCGAATTTTAATTTAATTTAATTTTAAAGCATGTTAAAAAAAATACTCTCTTCGCTATGAATCATATTTATTATTTTAACTGTTTGTATTATATTTTGTGAATAAGTAAATCATTGTTATATGCGTATGTGAATAAGTAAATTATTATATGCGTGTGAATAAGTAGATTATATATAACATCATCTTTTATAGTGTGTAGATTCTATGCGCGTATGTGAAATTATATGTATGTGAATAAGTAAATTATTATATAACATTATCTTTTATTAGTTGAATTTATAATTATTACAGATGAACCCAGGTCAAGATAATTTTTTCAGTGTCATCATAGTCGACAACAAGTAAGTATTTTTTAATGAATTATATATACTTTTAATTATATATATTAATATAATTAACTTGATTTTTTAATTTTGTTGTCACAGACTGCTTCCAGCCCATGAGACTAGCTCAATCATCTCACAAATCATTAGGATGAGACAGTTTGAGTATGGTGCCCACTCGTGGAGTCAAGTGTCCGAGCAAAAGAGGATGGAGTACTTTGATGACTTCAAGGTATAAAAAATTTATTTATTATGATTTTAATTTAACTTTTAATTTTTTAATTTATTCGTTAATATTCTATTTTTAATTTATTTGCAGAGGCGGTGCGTTTGAGACCCTGCCAACGATAGTATTATGTACCAGTTGTTCTGTGCGAAAGTGCAAGAACGGTACAAAAATATTATCTACGGCCTGAAGAAGCAGTGGGAGCGTGGGGATCAGGTGGAGTTGGGTCGAGCACCAGACGGACGATCGATATGGGATGGTTTGGTGGATCACTGGAACAGTGAACCATCATTCAGAAGAAGATCATGAAGAGAGAGAGAGAGAGTGGAGAGGGAGAGAAGAGAGAGTCAGTTTGGACAATTTATTTATGTTTTTTGAACAATTTTTGTAGCATCATTCCCGGTCACAAGGTTTCCGCCATTATTACAGAGATAATGAGGGATAATCTAGAGGAGAACGCAATGAAGTTCAAACTCGTCTCGTCGCAGCAGAAGCAGTACTACTTGGATGAGTTTCGGGTATATATATGGAAATAAGTTGGTTTAAAAATATTTGCATATATATACCCGAAACTCATCCAAGTAGTACTGCTTCCGCTGCAACGAGACGAGTTTGAACTTCATTGCGTTCTCCTCTAGATTATCCCTCATTATCTCTGTAATAATGGCGAAAATCTTGTGACCGGGAATGATGCTTAGATTCAGTGTTAATTAATTAATTACTTGTAGCAAATATATACATGATCTTAGATCATGTTGTTCTATTATTACCTCGTGAGTTTCATTTATATACCTCGTGGGTTTCATTTATATACCTCGTGAGTTTCATTTAAATGGTCACAACATATATAAAAATAAGTGAGAAACAAAAATGAATTAATTTGGTGAATTTTGAAAAAAAATGGGTCAATTTGGATACATATACAATTAATTGTGAATGAACGAATTATAAATTTAAACGGGAGTCGAAATAAATAAGTTTACCAAAAAAATATTAAATAGCCACAAAATTTATAAAAACAAGTGAGAAACGAAAATGAATTACTTTGGTGAATTATGGAAAAAAAAAATGAGTCAATTTGGATACATATACAATTAATTGCGTACAAATGAACGAATTATAAATTTAAGCGGGAGTCGAAATAAATAATTTTACCAAACTAATAAAAATTAAATGGCCACAACATTTATAAAAACAAGTGAGAAACGAAAATGAATTAATTTGGTGAATTATGGAAAAAAAAAAGAGTCAATTTGGATACATATAAAATTAATTGCGTACAAATGAACGAATTATAAAATTATGTATTGTCGAAATAAATAATTTTACAAAATAAAAAAAATAGTTGGGCAAAACATTTTAATAAACAACTTAGATACGAAAAGAAATTAATTTGGTGAATTATGAAAAAAAATGACTTAATTTGAATACATATACAATTAATTGCATAAAAATAAACGAAAGTAGCTTGTGCCCTAGTAGCGCGCGCCCCCTCCTCTTGCACAAGAGGTCCCGTGTTCGATTCCCCTTGGACGCAAAATTGGATTAATTGTTCAAGGCCTAATAAGACTAATATAGAAGGTGGGCCGCATATAATAAGCAATGGGCCGGGTGGCCCAGTGGTCCGCGCCCGCCCCGGGTGCCGGGCTCGAACCACGTGAACCACTTTTTTTTTGTATAGGCTCGGTAATTTGCGACGGCCAATTCCGTAGCAAATTTTGAATTTTGCGACGGACAACAGCCCGTCGCAAATTATAACAGAAAAAAATAAAAAAAATATATATATAAACATTTGCGACGGAATGTGTCCGTCGCAAATGTTGTTGACCCGATCGGGTCTAACTCGAAAGATTTACGATGGACTACAGTCCGTCGCAAATTCTGTGCGACCCGGCCGGGTCTGACCCGCCAATTTTGCGACCGATTTATCCATCGTTAATTTGTGACGGACGGCAAATTTCGTCGCAAAAATTAGCTACGGCTGTTTTAGGAACGAATACATGTCCGTCGCAGAATCCGTCGCAAAACATTGTTTGCGACGGATTTTCCGTCGCAAAACAGTGTTTTTTTGTAGTGTAGGTTGTAGTGGGGTGGAGCGACCCACTGCAGGTCGCGGGGCGGGTCAACCCACGCGGAGCATGGTAATTTACTCTCATAATAATAATATAATAAATATTTTAAGATATTTTACATAAAACTCTAACATTTCGGTTGAAAAAATAAACAAATAATATTATAACACATTAATTTATTTATTTTACCTTTTTATATTTCAATTGCAATCATATTTTATTAAATATTATATTTAATCTATATATACACATATATATATTGACCTAAAACATACTTTTAAAGTTGAATTATCACCATTTATTTTATTTAATACTAATAAATATGAAAAATGTATTAATATTTTGTATTTTTTTTATGTATATCATACATGTAAAATATAATATATAATTATAAAATTTATATTATATGCGGGTCAGAACGGGGCGGGGCGGGGCGGGGCAGAGCAGGGCGGGGCAGAAGTAGTATCCATACTGATACCCGCCTCGCCCCACTATGGGTCACAGGGTGGGGCGACCCAAACAGGTCGGGGTAGGGCGGGTCGGCTGCGGGGCAGGCCAAATTGATATCCCTACTTCCACCTGTTTATTTTTTTTATCTAAAATAATTCTTATTTTGCATTAGTTTATGAGAATTAAATATATATTTTAATCATGTAGAAAAAAAAAAACAAATCATATTCCAAATTTGCCATTTTAGTTGTTTTTTTTGTGATAGTATACATTAATGATCATGCATATAAGTAAATAAAAGGATAAAATTGTCACGTCCACACTTTTATTATATAATATTTTCTTATTTCGTGTGAAATATCTTTAAAAGACAAATAAAATGGATTGAAGTGGATACATTTTAATAGATGCAAAAATATGTGAGAGACCGTCTCATGGCATGAGACGACAGAAATAACATCCACCCTTAACAAAGACTAATGCAACATTGCCAATTTATACTACATTCCACTGTCTCATAACATGAGACGGTCTCACACAAGATCTACTCTTTTAATAGACAAACACTTGTACGTAATTGTTACACGAGTCAAGATCCATGCAATTATGTGCATATATTAAAATTTGTTGATCCTAACCGGGTTGATCTTAGTCGATTGGAGTTTTTCCAAAAAAAAAAAAAATAAATAATCGTGCAAAGGTAAAAGTAAAAACTCGCTCCAAAGTTGTGTTACTAAAAATGCAAATATATGTTAGTGCATGGACAATTATATGTTATTATAAGACAATTAATATATATTTGTCCTTACACGAACAAATATTTGTCTTATAGCAAAACATGTAAGGTTTGAAAAATGTATTACTATATAACACAAAGAGGGATTTTTTTTTAAGGCCAACAACTTAGGGAGGGTAGCAAAAGAAGGATCGTAGGTCTTCAGATTGACAACTTATGGACAGTAGATTTTCGGATTGACAATTTAAGGATTGCAGATTTAAAAAGTTACAAATTGAAGTCAAAATTGGCCCGAATTAGCTCTAATTGGGGTGGGGAGGGGGGTCGGTCGGAACTTGGTGTGGAAAATGACCAAATTAATTGGGGAAGATGATTGAGGCTGAAGGGTGGGGTGGGAAAGGAGATTATTGTTTTTTTTTTACATATTTTTTATTTTAAATGAATATTAATATTTAGAAAAAAAATTATGTCTCAAATTGGTAGCAAACGGGCTCCAAAGGTAAAAAAAAAAAAAAAACTTAAAATTGGGGGCCATGTATCGAGCATGTGCAATTTGACCCCAAATTAGACCTATTTCGACCAATTTTGATCTAAATTTTGAACTTTTTAAATTTGCGGTCCTTAAATTACTTTGCCTGAAAACCTTCAGTCCTTAAATAGTCAGTCCAAAGACCTATGGTCCTTCTTTTGCTACCTCCCCCGGCCCTCCAAGTGGTTGGCCTTAAAGAAAATTATTCCCAACACAAAAATATTATTATATGGAGAAAGTGTGTTCCTACACGAACAAAATCAGTATAAATGCGAAAAAATTATTCTTAATTTAAAGAATTGAAGAACAAATTAAGAAACACATATTTTGCCCCTTATGAACACATATCATAAGGATACATTTTTTTATAAGGACTAGTAATAAATACTTTCTCTTATAGTAATACAAATTTATTTTTATAATAATACATTTGGGAGCGAGTTTTCTATTTTGTGTTGGCATGATTTTTTTTTTTTATAAAAAAATATGTTTTTCCTGATTTGATCCACTTAAAATCCACAATTTTTTTTTTCTTTAAATACACCAAAATTACCCAAAAGTGGTTATCTTTTATATACGGTCTTAATTTACTTTTCAGGCATCCAAACCTTCCCAACTTATATATGGTAAATAAAGTTCTAATCAAGAAATTAAATATTCTGATATTTCAGCATATCGGAAATGATCTCGTGCCCACGGTGGACAATGTGTAATATACCCACCGCGAATGTGATAATGACACATAAGCATATAAAATCTATCAATTAAAATTATTGGGACCCACTGCTTATGTGTCATTATCACATTCGCGGTGGGTATATTATATTATGCCCACTTGTGGGCATATGATCATTTCCGTTCATCATATATCCTCGATTTATTCAATATCTATGGTTACTGATATCAATAGTGGAGAATACATATTACTCATAAGTGAACCACTCCTATATAATACTTTATCGTGAAAATAGGCAAGTATGGTAATTTCGTGGATCATGGGTCGGTCCATATCAAAACTCACTGATTGTAGGCGGGTTGCACTGAATCAAGTGGATTTAAAAAAAATTATCAAGGAAAAAACTAAAATTTCGCTCTCAAGTGTGTTATTATAAAGGGTAAATATGTCTTACTGTAAGCACAATTATGTGTTTACTAGCCTTTATAACAATAAATATTTATCCTTGTAGTAACTATAAGGGCAAATATATATTTTTACAAGGATAAATACGTGTTTCTTATTTGACAAAGTATAGAGTAAAGAGTATTACTAGTTTACACTGAAGAGACTTAGTTGTTCAGTGAAAAAAAAAACTAAGACTCTTCGGCGAAAACATTAGATATCCTTCAGCGAAAACAATTAATACTCTTTAGTGATAACAACTAATATCCTTCAATGATTTATGAATCAATTTCAATATATACATACTCTTCTTATTTTATTCATTACTTCTTTAAATTTAGATTTGATGTTTCAGGCTAGTACTATTTTTATTCATGTAACGACACATCTTTTGCCATACAGTTACATATTTATGTTCATATAGTAACACAATTCTTAATAACTCACATATTAAAAGGATAAAACTTTATTTCTACAAGGACAAATAAATATTGTCGGTATAGCAACCCATTCTTGCCCTTATAGTAACACAATCTGGGGGATAATTTTTATATTTTGCACGAGCGCACTTGTTGATGATTCAATCTAATCACGTAGATTAGTGGTTGTTTTAATCTGTTTTTTAGTATCACCAAACAATTATGTGTGATTGATTACCGCCATAAATGGTAAATACGGTAAATGAGGTAAATACGAGTAAATATTACGTATTTCTTTCATATGTGTGTGTATTTGAGGTGTGTGTATGTGTATATGAGTATTTTTGTGTGTATTTTGTGAATTTAGACTTGCTTTCATTAATTAAAATCAAGGTTTTTATATATACTAATTAGGCGTGTAATTGTTATGTTTAGTAGCCCGATTTGTTCAAGTTTTGCGTGTTTTTTATGATTGTTTAGAGTCCTTTGAGCATCATTTTCATAAACTCATTAATTTATCTTTTTTGTGTTCATAGATGGATAGAGGATGAAAAGATAAGTTCGTAGGACTTTGAATCGGCCAAAACGGACTCCCGGTTGAGAAGATATGAAGATTTTACTAACGCAACAGTGCTCGAACGCCACTGCTCGACCACTAAAACCATTCGACCAAAAGTGCTCGAATGGCACCATTTGAGCACCATAGCTCGAATGCCTCTGTTCTACCAAGCCCAGATTTCGCGAGATTATGTCTGTTTTACTCGTTTTTTGGCCCGATGTCATCCAAATTGGCCCAAGCCTATAAATACAACGTTCCAAGCTCGTTTATGACACCCACTTCACACATAGAGATAGTTTTTGGAGAGAGAAGAGCACCGAGAGTTTGAGCAAGTATATTTTACGTATAATCGAGGTTTTAACATTACGAATTCATAGTTAGAGTTTTATTTTATTTTCTTTCTTTCTTCGATACTTGTTACGTGAGACCTTCGATTTCTTCTTTATTTGATATTCGTTATTAGATTTAAATTCTTTCTTCAAAACCCTAGTTTATGTTCTTGAGTTTTTCAATTCAATTCGTCATGTTTATGTTCGTTGCTTGTTTAATTGCTTTCGTTATCGTAAAAATCATGCTAGGCTAAGACCCTTGTATGCTTAGGGTAGGATGAACTCGTAGAAGTAGGACGTGGGTACGTAATTAGGGTAACTCGTGATGTTTAGTTTTGATTCTCTTAATTAATAATTGCTTAAAATAAATCCTAGAATTATCTTTGAATTGAGTACGAAAATTGTTAGAGAGAGGACGATCTTATCACTCTTTAATAACGTATAGGCTTAACGAGAGGATTTACAAGGGGTTTATCATCTACCAGTTTATCTAGGGAGGACGACCGCATCACCTTAGTTAAATTAGGGTCTCATTAATTAAGTACAATCCATAAACTTGTTTAGTGGATGATTAGGCGTGAAATTGTCATGATTCGTCGTTAGAAATACCCTAGTTTTGGTCGATTTAGTCGAGTATTTAGAGTCAATTGAGTATTATTTCTACACATTGATGAGTTTGTCTCTTTGATGCTCATAGGTGAATCAAGGGCAGAAAATGGAGTTCATAGGACTTTGAATCGACTCAAACGGATGCCCGGATGGGAAGATATCGAAGAAATATGATTGGTATTAGTGCGGAAGAAGAAAAGTATTAGTTGGAGCAATTTTGGAGTCACTCGAGTAGATCAACTCGAGCACTAGCGCTCGAGCACATTGCTCGAGCGCCTAAAATTTACAGAAGACTTCTTTCATTCGAGCAGCTCGAGCTGCTCGAGCGCCCAAAACATGCAGAGAGATTTCGGCGCTCGACCAGCTCGAGCGCCACCACTCGAGCACTTGCACCATTTGAGCTACACAGCTCGAGCGTGCTTGCTCGAGCACCTCCAAAGTTTGTGCTTCCGGATGCGTTTTTCGGCCCATGAGTTCACGATTCGGCCCGATGCTTATATATACTCGTCCATACTCGTCCCGAGCTCATTTTTACAGACAACTTGACACCACAACATACGAGATCGCTTTGAGAGTTAGTTTTTGGAGAAGAAGAGATGAGCAAGCTTTACTTTTACGTTTTCGAGGTTTTCTTTACGAATTCATAGTACGATTTTGCTTTTTAGTTTCGTTTCTTTAGACCGTTGTTCGTTAATACTTTGAGACTTTGTTTTCTTAATTTAAATTCAGTTCTTAGCATCTATTTTCTTTAAACCCTAGTTTATGTTTGATAATTTATTCGTTAAAATCATTATGTCCATGTTCGTTACTTCTTCAATTGTTTTCGTTTCCGTAAAAACCATGTCTAGCTAAAACCCTTGCATGCTTGGGGTAGGATGAACTCGTAGAAGTAGGTTGTGGGTACGTAATTAGGGTAACTCGTGACGTTAGGTTTTAATTCTCTTAATTAATAAATTCTTAAAATCAATCTTAACTTTACCTTTGAATTTAGTTCGAAAAGTGTTCGAGAGAGGACGACCTTATCACTCTTTAACAACGAGTAGACTTAATTAGAGGGTTTAAAAAGGGTTAATTAATCTACCGGTTTATCTAGGGAGGACGACCGCATCACCTTAGTTAAATTAGGGTCTCGTTAATTAAGCACAATCTATTAACTTGTTAGTGGATTAGTGAAGTCGATTGTAAGGATAAAGTATTAGGATTTTAATTCTTGATCTTTCATCTTGCAATCTTTGACTTAGGTTATTTCTTGCGCGTCACGGTTATTTTGATTATGTACATGCTCCGTTAGTATACATAGGGATTCCTATCCTGAGCATCACCATTACTTATTTGAAAACACACTTTAGTTAATTCATTTAATTCATTCTTTAGTTAATTAGTTTATTTTAGTTTAGAATTAATTCTTGAAAAATCCAAAAATATACATTCATATTGGCTACGACGCGTAGATCTTCAGGGATCTGTTCGCATACACTTCATCCCTTGGGTTCGATAATACTTGGTCGCTATACTTACTTATACTACAGTGAACCCGTACGCTTGTGGGGAAACTACTAGTAGAAAGTTAGTATATTCGCTTCAAGTCAATGGCGCCGTTGTCGGGGATGGCGTTGTATGTCTTTTGAATAGGACTTGTTGATAGCTTAGTAGTTAGTAGTGAGTGCTTTACTTTTCTGTTTTATTTGTTCGTGTTCGGCAGTTGCATTTTTATTATTTTGTTAGTGTTTCAGGTTTATGAAAACACGCTCGCAAGGAAATACAAGTGAAGAAAGACTACAGTTGGATCCTGAGACTATAGCAAGAAGAAACAGAGCCTTCTTAAGAAGGATGAACGTGGCCGGAGGAGACAACGATAACATGGACATCAGTAATGAGTTGGATGATGCTGCTAATGAGTTTAATCAGACAGTAGACCGAGTTGAAGGCACTGGGGGGAGTGGTAATCAGAATCAAGTTCTGTTAGGGGACAGCCAGAGCCAAAACCCGGGTACACAGAACGTAAACAATCCAGCTCATAACCTTGTCCAACATCCTCAGAACAACCCTGCTTACCCACATCCTAACTTACCACAAAACAACTTGCCTTATCCCTACCCATACCCACCTTATCCATATCCACCATACCCGTATCCTCCACCTCCTGTTTACAATCCACCACCGGTTTATCAACCACCACCACCCCAACAAGTACCTGTACCACCTGCTAATCTGCAGCACATTCCTCAGAAGACAGATCAGAACATGGTTATTCGAGGAAGGTTGCGGCACAACCACAACGGTACTATGATGGAGTGGCATTGCCTCCTGTAGAGGCAAACAACTTCTCAATTTCCCCAAGAATTCTAAAGCTGCTTACCGAGAATCAATTCAAGTGGGAGGTTGGGAAGGAGAATCCCCATACTCATCGGAGGAGTTTTCTGATGATCGCATCCACATTCAATTATAACGGCATGTCGGAAGATGCCAAGAGGCTAAGGCTGTTTCCATTCTCTTTGACGGGAATAGCAAAGGAGTGGTACGATAACACGCTCCCATGGGGAGGTGTAACCACATGGGCTGAACTCGAGCGTCTGTTCCTCGAGCGATTCTACCCTCCTTCGAGAACTATTAAAGCAAGGATAGAGATTTCTTCTTTCCGCCAGAAGCCAGGCGAGGACTTACGCTAGGCGTGGAAGAGATACTCGAACATGTTGATTGAGTGCCCGCAGCACGGGTACAATGAGGGAGATATCATGGCATTCTTCTATAGTGGAGCCAGCAAGGCTGGTCAAGCCCATCTAGATGCATGTGCTAGTGGAGCATTTCTGAACCAAGGGATAATGAGGTGTAGAGAAATCATTGACAACATTGTCACGAATGCCGGGGCATGGAACGAGGATCCAAAATTTCAGAGAGCTTGTAAGTTGGAGGGGAATGAGGGTACGAAGAAGCTGTTGATGGCAATGATGGAGAAGATTCGTAACCTTGAGATGGGGCAGAATCTAGTTGGAGGGAATGTAGCAGGGAATGAGAAAGTGGACCCACCCACGAGTCAGCAAGAAGAGGCCAACTATATGGGAAGGCCTAACTATCCACAAGGCGGGTATCCACAAGATGGAAATCAATTCGGAAGGCCTTCTTATGGCCAACCATTCGTACCTCCAGGTCCACAGCTGCCTCAAAATCAATGGAGGAACACACAAGGATATCAAGGAGGCCAGCAGCCTCCTCAAAACACATGGAGGAAGAATGAGAATTTTTCATATGCCAATCCGAAGGCCGAAATTACAGTTCCTCCAGGTGTTGATCCAGGTTCTAAGCCTTCGGGAGGAGAAGGCGGTGCCTCAACTGAGGAGATGTTGAGAGCTATCCTTCAGAAGATGGAGGAAGGTAGCAAGAGATTGTCCTCTTTGGAGTACGATGTGAAGGAATTGCATAAGAAAGGTGATCAGCGTGATCAAGAACTCCAAAAGAGAGACATAGATTGGAATCGAGCTCAGCAAGAGAACAACCGTAGGTTCATGATTAGTCGTATAATTGCATCATACTTGTGTGTTTATAAGCCCTTTTATGCACTAATTGAGCTTGATTTATGTGCAAATAGTGTTTTGTATCTCTACATTTAGTTTTGTCATGTGGACTCACTCTTCGTGTAAGAAATGAAGTGTTTTAGGTGTTAAAAGTTGAAGAATTGAAGAAGGAATGAAGAGTGGACAAGAAAGACCAAGATGGAGTCAAAATAGGGTTCACTCGGCCAAAACGAATTCGCACTCGGCCGAGCAAAGTGAATTTGACCGAGTGGGATTCTCTGGAAGATCCACTCGGCCAAAACAAATTCGCACTCGGCCGAGCAAAGTGAATTTGACCGAGTGGGATTCTCTGGAAGATCCACTCGGCCAAAATGAATTTTCACACGGCCGAGCAAAGGCGTTTTGGCCAAGTGAGGCAAAAATTGAAGAACTCGGCCACGAAAATAAGCACTCGGCCGAGCAGAGTCAGCACTCGGCCGAGCAGAGTCAGCACTCGGCCGAGCAGAGTCAGCACTCGGCCGAGTGAAGCAATGTTCGGGCGAGCAACTTGGTTTTGGGCGAGCAAAATGCTGGCAAGCTCGAGGAGCGCGGTTTCTAGAAGATTCGAGGGTTAAAATGGTCAAAACCAACTTAGGCCTGAGCTTGTGACTATAAAAGGGTTTCTAACTGAATTTTGAGGAAGTTACCATTCATTTTTCAGAGATTTCACACGAGAGGAAAGCTCCATTCCACAATTTCATAAATTTTCCTTAGCTAGTGATAGATTAGTCTCTTTTCTTTAATTTCTTCATTGAGAAGTAACTTGTACTTGGATTAAAGCTTGAAGAGTAGTCAATTTTGCAGATTTCATGGTTGTAGACAAATGGTGTTTGAAGATGTTCTTCCAATTTCCTCCATCTTAGGTGATATTACTCTAATTTCCGCTCATTGTTGTTAAATTCTTAGTTTTTCCATGGCTTTATTCATGATTTTAGCTTTCTCAGCCCTAGCCATGCTAGGCTAACTCTCTATGCTTTGAATGAAGAAGAATATGTGAGAGCTAGGGTTTAGCTTGAGTATATGCTTAGATTTTGTGAAGTAGAATGATTAATTTCTCTGAATTCGAATTAATTGAGCCTTGATAGCTTATCTTTGGTAGAATTAGAAATTCATTAAAGGTAGCAACATGCGAGAGTTGAGCTATCCTTAGTTAATTCTAATTTGAAGAGGATTATCTATCAAAGCCTAGTGTTAGATGCTTTAGGTTATCGAGAGAGACCTAGAACATGAAGAACACTTTGAATTGAGCATCGAAGCCTTCTAAACGAGAGTTTGTTGGTTAGATGAGATTGTATAATCTAGGTTAATCATGATATGGAACTTAAGATAAGTGTTTGCTCTTGCTATTCTCTATCACTTGCATATTTGGATTCGTTCAAAGCATATCTCCATCATTTGCACTTCGAAAGAAGTTAGATTAGTTTTTGATCTTGCACTTGTAAAACATCTAGTAGATAATAACAACCCGAACCTTTTATTTTCTGCAATTTTATTTTCAAACATTCAATTTAGTAGATATCTAAGAACTAAACACGTTGTCTTTGTGTTCGATATTTGACTTGGTCAATTGCCTACTACAACAACGACCTTGTACACTTGCAAGTCGATCCGTTTTTGTACTTAACGAAAAAGGGCAATCAGTTCACTTATATTGAGTATCAAATTAGTCAAATTGCAAGTCTCAGCCGAGAGAGCGGGCAAGTATCCCTCAATGCCCGAGGATAACCCAAAGGAACATTGCAAGACGATTGAGTTGAGAAGTGGGATCAAATATGATGGTCCTGAGCTGCCTGCTGATTCTAAGACGTCCCAAGGAGAGATTGAGATGGGGGGGACAAGAACACAAGAAAGATGGAGGTGAGACAGTTGAGAAAGGGATTGAGGGTGAAGGCATTCAGAAGAGTAAAGATATGGATGAGTCCAATGAGAGCAAAGAGCCTGAAGAGAAAGGCATTGAGGAGATTGAGAGAGTTCCAAAGTAGAAGAAAGCAAAGGAAGCAAGGAAGAATGTAAAAGATACTGAGAAAGATGAATGGGGGGTACCCAAATCTGTGATACCCGTCCCATATCCACAGCGGTTTATGAAAAAGAAATTAGATGAAAAATTTGCAAAATTCCTTGATGTTTTTAAAAAGTTACATATTAGCATTCTTTTTTATGATGCTTTGGAACAGATGCCTAACTACGCTAAGTTCATGAAGAACTTGATAGCGAAGAGACGGAGAGTGGATGGACCCGAGTTAGTGCACTTGAACCACGAGGTGAGTGTTATGGTGCACAAGGCGCTTCCGCTCAAGTTGAAGGATCCCGGGAGCTTCACAATCCTTTGTGATATCGGGAACGGGATCAAGAAATGAGCTTTGTGTGATCTCGGGGCGAGCATTAATTTGATGTCTCTTTCGTTGTTCAAGAAGTTAGAAGGGGTTGAGCTTCAACCCACAATGATGACGCTCCAGCTTGCTGATAGGTCTATTACGAGACCTCAATGAGTAGTGGAGGATGTTCTAGTGACAGTGGAGAATCACGTTTTTCCCGCCGACTTCGTCGTTCTCGAGATGAAAGAGGATGAGCATGTGCCGCTGATTTTGGGGAGGCCGTTTCTAGCTACAGCCGGGATGGTACTTGATGTAGCGAATGGGAAGATTACGGTCAAAGTTGATGATCAAGAAGTGAAGATAGCTATTTATGAAGCTATGAAATACCCCTTGGGAGATGAGAGCTGCCACTTCATTGACATCACGGATACTTGTGTTGAAGACACACTTCTAGACCCTTGTTCTTTCTATGTTCATCAGTTTGATTATCCTACTCTTGACGATCTATCTTATGATTCTTATGATCTTGATTATTTTGACAGCTTGAAAGACAACGAAGATGTCAAGTTCTTGGAGATGAAGAAGGTAGAGGATGAGGACGACTTGGAAGCCGATGAGTCAACTTTCGAGAAGATGTTCGATAAGGCGCCACCATTGGAGGCGAAAAAGGAGCTGAAACTACTTCCCGATCACCTCAAGTACGCCTACTTGGATGAGACCGGTAAGTATCCGATAATTGTATCTGCCCTTTTATCTGATGATCAGCTTGAGAGACTTTTAGTAGTGCTTCGTAAGCACAAATCTGCTATAGGATGGTCGATCGCGGATATTAAGGGAATTAGCCCTTCGATTTGCATGCATAGGATTATATTAGAAGAGGGTAGAAAACCGGTTGTGCAAAACCAATGTAGAGTTAATCCGGTAATTCAAGAGGTGATACATAAGGAGGTTTTGAAGTTGTTAGATAGCAACATGATCTTTGCGATTTCTGATAGTCCATGGGTGAGTCCGTTACACGTAGTTCCTAAGAAGGGGGGTACCACGGTGATTAAGACGGAGTCTAATGAATTGGTAGCCACTAGATTAGTGACGGGATGACGTGTGTGTGTTGATTATAGAGAGTTGAACAAGGCAACGTGTAAGGATCACTTTCCTCTACCGTTCCTTGATCAGATGATTGATAGATTAGGTGGTTTTGAGTATTACTGTTTCTTAGATGGGTATTCGGGGTATAATCATATCATGATAGCCCCCGAGGATTAAGAGAAAACCACTTTCACCTGCTATTATGGGACTTTTGCGTTTAGGAGGATGCCGTTTGGGTTGTGTAATGCACCCGCTACCTTTCGAAGGTGTATGATGGCTATTTTTCATGGTTTGATTGAGAAGATTATGGAGGTTTTCATGGACGACTTCTCCGTCTACGGGGAGTCGTTTGATAAATGTCTAATCAATCTTGAAGTTGTGTTGAGCAGGTGTGAAGAGATGGACTTGGTGCTTAATTGGGAGAAGTGTCACTTCATGGTGAGAGAGGGTATTGTTCTTGGACATCATGTGTCCTTGAAAGGTATCCAAGTTGACAAGGTGAAAGTGATTGCTATTGAGAAGCTTCCACCACCTTCAATCGAGAAGGGGATTCGGTTATTTTTAGGACATGGTTTTATAGACGTTTCATCAAAGACTTTTCACAAATTGCTAAACCCCTTTCGCGGCTTCTTGAAAAAGAAATCGCCTTTGAGTTTACTAATGAGTGTTTAGTGGCTTTTAACAAGTTGAAAGAAGCCTTGGTGAATGCCCCGATACTTGTGACTCCAGATTGGTCTAGCTTGTTCGTGCTGATGTGTAATGCTAGTGACTTTGCGATGGGAGTTGCTTTGGGCAGATTCGTGAGAAGCATTTTCACGCTATTTACTATGCCTCGAAGATGCTGAATTCTGCTCAAGTGAATTACACGACAACCGAAAAGGAGCTGTTAGCGGTCGTGTATGCTTTTGATAAATTTCGACCCTACCTAGTAGAAACGAAAACAATCGTATATACGGACCACGCAGCGATTCGGTACCTTATGAGTAAGAAGGATGCAAAGCCCCGTCTCATTCGTTGGATCTTGTTACTCCTGGAGTTCGATGTCGAGATTCGAGACAAGAAGGGATGTGAGAATGTGATAGCCGATCACCTTTCGAGATTGGAGCTTACAAAGGAAAACACCGTGAAAGATCGAGAGGTGAACGATGAATTTCTGGACGAGAAGCTCTTTGGCTTAGGAGACATTCCGGTATATCGAGTTGAAGGGAAGGCACCGTGGTTTGCAGACTATGCTAATTATTTAGCAAGTGGAGAGTTACCCGCTGAGATAGACTCGGTGCATCGGAAGGCATTTTTGAAGAAAGTTCGAGAGTTTATTTGGGACGATCCCTACTTGTTCAAAATAGGGATTGATCATGTGTTGAGAAGGTGTGTGCCAGAGGAAGAGTGGAATAATATCATAAGGCATTGTCACGCCTTGCCATGTGGAGGACATTTGGGTGGAGAGAAGACCAGAAGGAAGGTCCTTCAATCTGGTTTTTATTGGCGAACTCTTTTGAGAGATTGCATGGAATGGGTTAAGAGGTGTGAAAAGTGCCAACAATTTGGCTCCATTACTAAGAGGGACGAGATGCCGCTGCATGTGTTCATGGAAGTTGAAGTATTTGACGTGTGGGGGATTGATTTCATGGGTCCATTTCCTCATAACAATGGATTCTTGTACATTCTCGTGTGTGTTGATTACATCTCAAAGTGGATTGAAGCTGTCCCGACTAGAGTGGATGATTCCCGAGTGGTGATCAAGTTCTTGAGGAAGAACATTTTTTGCGAGATATGGAGTCCCAAGAGCTTTGATTAGTGATGGGGGAAGTCACTTCGTGAACAAGTGGATGGAAAAGCTGCTGTTAAAATATGAGGTAAGTCATCGAGTCTCTACTGCTTATCATCCTCAATCTAACGGTCTTGCAGAGGTATCGAATCGTCAAATCAAGGAGATCCTTGAGAAGACGGTGAGCATTAGTAGGAAGGATTGGGCAATGAAGCTCGATGATGCACTTTGGGCTTATAGGACAGCTTTCAAAACGCCTCTTAGTATGTCTCCGTACCAATTGGTTTTTGGAAAGACATGTCATTTGCCCGTGGAGTTGGAGCACAAGGCATATTGGGCGATCAAGAAGCTGAATTTTGATAGTGCTTTGGTTGGTGAGAAGAGATTACTCCAATTGCATGAGTTGGAGGAGTTTCGAGACAGTGCCTATGAGAATGCCCAAATTTTCAAGGAGAAGACCAAGAAGTGGCATGATGCACGATTGAGGAAAAAGGAGTTCAAATTGGGTGATCAAGTCCTCGTATTCAATTCGAGGATGAAATTGTTTGGTGGAAAGCTTAAGTCCAAGTGGAACGGGCCATATATTGTGAGGAAAGTGCATAAGAGTGGATTCCTTGACGTCGAGAAGGAGGATGGACATAGATTCATGGTGAACGGGCATCGAGTAAAGAAATTCTTCAACTTCTCTTATGAGAATAAGAGAGGTATTTTAGATTCTCAAGTCCCGTGAGCTCCTTCGAGCTCGGTCCGGCATTAGGACCTTAAAACTAGCGCTAAATGGGAGGCAACCCATTTTTACTTGCTTTTATGTGTTTTTTTTATTTTGTCGTTTTGTAAATCGTAAGTGTTAACCTAGTTTGTAGAGAATTTTGTTTTGGTGTAGGCTTGTTTCGTGGTGCTCAATTTGAGCAAGTGAGCTTAAGGCAAACAATTCATGAAGATGGAGATGTTTCGAGTAGTAAAGCATTCGATTGATGGAGTTGAGGTAAACCGAACCCCAAACGTAGACCTCTTTGCGAAGTCGAAGTTTGGGGGGGGGTGATGTTTCTTTTTGTTCAATACTTTGCATTGATAGTGATTTAAGTGCATGAGAATTTAGTGTACTTACTCGTACGTACTTATTCTTTTCAAACTTTATTATTGCGTAGCAAGAACAAAGTTTGGGGGGTGTGTATTCGTACTTCGAGTTCGTACACGAAATTCTAATAAAAAAAATTGGTTAAATTTTTCGAAAATATCGATGCATGAGGGTAGTTGGATCGAATTAAGTATGAGTGCTCAAGTTCAACTTGAATTGGCTTGGTGATTTGCACGTTTGGAAGAGACCCCAACTCCTCGGTCGAATGAGCGACCTGGCTTAAATCGAGGAGTTCTCAGGTTAGTTCATGTTTTGGATGAGTTTTATGATTGTTCGAGTTTGGTTCGTATGCAAATTTCGGGTTTTGGACGTCAAAAATTCATGTTGAAAGGAGGAGCTGCTCGAGTGGCACCACTCGAGCGCCTCCGCTCGAGCTATTTGCTCGAATGCCCGAAATATACTGAAGGTTTGCGCCGCTCGAGCAGCTCGAGCGCGAGCGCTCGAGCACTTGTGTCATTCGAGCTCCACGCTCGAGCGGGTCTGCTCGAGCGGATCGCGGGTTTAGCCCGAATTTGAGCCCCCTCTATAAATATCCCCTCCCACACATTTTCACACTCACACACACTGAAGCGGCGAATTGGGGGCAAATTTCTGCGTTTTGATCGATTGTTCACGATTTCTCACCATTTTGCTCGATTTCTTCACACATCTTCCTTAAATCTTCAAGCAAGGTACGTAATTTCTATCTTTTGCCATCCAATTCGTAGTTTAGGCTTGAATTGGGCATGAGTTGAGAATATGAACTAGGGTTCATGAGTTGTTCGAAATTTTTGGGGATTTTTGCAAAAACTTGTTGATTCTTGATTCCTTATTGATGAATGTTAATAATATGCTATGTGTTTACTTGTTTTACTTTCAATTTTGGAATTGCACGAGTAGAATGGGTGAATTTATAGAGTGAGAAAGTAGGAATTTGAGAAAAGGAAATGGGTTTTGCATGTTGAGAAGGAGTTTTTGTGAATTGAGATTGAATTGAGCATGAATGGGTATGAATTGAGTCTTGAGCATGTAAATTACACACTTTGGGTAATGTTACTTCATGATAGACTTAAATGTGGGCATTAGTGAGTTGAGATAGATGAATTGTTTGTTAACTTGAGAACTTGGGAATGAAAGCATGGGATTTGGAATTGATTGAACTCAAGTTGAAATTGAATGTGAATGAATTGAAATTGATGATACTTGAGACTTTTGGGAATTGCTTTGAATTGTGTAGAATGTCAAGAATGAAATTGAAATACTTTGTGTTTGCTTAGGTACAATGGCTCCTAAGAAGAATGAGGACCGAGTCTTGAGTCTTGCTGAGTTGGAAGAAGTCACGAATGAGCTTAGTAGGAAGAGTCTGCTGCCCTCGAGATGGGATAATCTGAACTATGAGGGGAGTTGGAGGTACATTGCTTATAGATGGAGCTTGATCACCGGGAAGGTGGAGAAGACCTGGAGACCCGTGGTGAGTTTCATGAGAGACTTAGGAATTGAGGAGAAGATCGGAAGAATCTTCACAAGGAACCACATGACTGAGTTCTTCGAGATGCTTCTGTACATGGAGACGAATGCAGATTTGGTGGAACAATTCCTTAACACGGTTGAGAAGACGGACGAGAACTCATTCAAGTTTAAGTATCGGAATGAGTGGCAGTATTGCGAGGTTGGAGCTATCAACCTTGCATTTGGGCTTCCTGCCTTATCTAGGCCCAACCGTGTGTCGAAGTCGTATAATGCGAATGGATTTTGGAAGGACATCACGGGAGGCATGGCCGGGGAGTATAAAGGGCAGAATACACGAGCATCGGCGATCAGAAATCCGGTGATTCGGTACTTAGAGCGGATCCCAAGGAACACCATATATGCCCGTTCTGAGACAGGAACTGTCACGAGTAAGCAACTTTACGGGATTTGGTGTCTATTGTACATGAAGGATCACGACTTTGGAAGGGATTTCTTGGAGCACCACTACGAGGCTCCATTCAAGCTTGGTACCAAGACTTTGAAAGTCTGAGGAGGAGGGTTGATTTCTGTATTCGTGAAGAGTCTCGGATTCGAGCCGTGTTCGGGTCCCTGCCAGGGTATGGATTTAGGGTACGAGCAGATGAGCAACACCCTGATGTTCGAGCATTGGATGGGAAGTTATTGCATAAGATACAAGGATGATAGCCTCTTCCCGCTGCCGAATGATAAGCTCATGACTTTGAAAGGAAAGAAGAAGCAGAACTTGAGGATGAATGGAGAGCAGCACCTTGCTATAGGTGCTAAGTATACAGCTGATGTTGACAGCAGAGGACTCCGGGATGTGAGGCCCGTGAAGAGGAACCGAGGAGAAGGCACAAGCGGTGCCAGTTCGAGTGGAGTAGCAGATTTGCAAGAAGAAAAAGAATAAGAATACGAAGAGGGGCATGATGAGGAAGGAGGAGCAGCGGGTGAGGTCCCGCAAGAGATGGAGGTGGAGTCACCCGGAATGTAGTCGCCCAGGCAGTGGTACCCCACGTACGATGAATGGACTCAGATGGGCAACCAAATTCAGATGCTTCAGACGGATGTGACATACTTGCATAAGACGCAAGATAGATTGGATACTAGAATAGCCCGTATGGAGGACTAGTTCTCGGATATGCACCAATGGATGGAGTCATTCTTTGTCTCTTATTTGGGAGCTGATCACCCGAACTACCGCCCACCACCGCCTCCTGATGCATGAAGAGTCATGGGATTCCCCCAATTTCTATTTCCTTTTTCTTTTCTTTTCTTCTCTTATTTTTGCTTTTGAGTGTGAACTATCTTGTTTGAGTGGTGTGAATTTATTATGGGATTTTAATTGAAGTCTTTTAACTCATTGGGGATTCGCTTTGATTTGAATTGATTTGATGATTGATTGATTGATTTCACGCTTATTTACTCGTATCACTTGCTTATTGATGATTCTTGAGTATGACTTAGTGAGAAGAGTTGAGTTGTGAGGTTGAGTTAGGAATTCTTTTATGTGAGTGTTTGAGTTAGAGTTAATTTGAGAAAGAACTAGTATGCTTGCAAGTTTTCCTTTTGAGTGCTTGTGTGATGAGAGTGAGAATTCACTAGGACTAGCATGGATGTGAAAGCCGTGAGATTTGAGCTTTTTGAGATTTTGATGCATAAATTAATCTCTTCGTTTGTGAGTGGATCGTCACTTTAGAGGATGCTAGAACTTGTGTGTGCTCTCGCTTCTTGATTGTGTCTAGTTTGATATGCCGAATGTGATCTTAGGCCATCTTTGTTTTGAATGAGTCACTTAGCCAAATTTTTCCTTACCATTGATATTTATCCCTTGATAGCCAGTTTGAGCCTTTAGCCTATTTCATTTGCTAGCACATTTAAACACTATTCCAAGTTCCTAAGCCTTTTTGTCCCAATTTGAGTGGAGAATAGGAAAAGTGTGAATGTTGAAGGGATTGAGTTGAGTTGAGACAAGGAATTATGATGGTTGAGTGGTGATAAAATAAGGGTGTGATGAAGTTTTGAGTTGTGGGAAAGAACAAAAAGTTGAGAATGAGCAAAAGAAAAAAAGAGCTCATGTGTTGGTGCGAAAGAAAAAAAAAAGTGTGAAGTGATTGAAAAAAAAGAAAAGTGAAAGGAGTTAGAAAGAAAAAAAATTGAAGTGTTGAGAGTATTGGAATTGAAAGTGTGTTGATTGAAAACGTTTGAAGTATTCTGTTCCTAATCTCGAAGTACCAAAGTGATTTTCTATTCTCCATTTACTTAAGTCACTTACCCATATTGTTATCACACTTGTCCAAAGAGCCTACATTACAACCTTGAGAAAAGTCCTTTTTGATTCGGCATTGATTTCTAGAGTATGGTCGGAGTTGAGAGTGCTTACAAGCATATGGCTGCCAATATGAGTGATTGATTGTTTGAGTGAGTCCCTTTATCATTGATATACACTTGTGAGGGAGTGAAACACATCGTTGAGTGCACATCCATGTTTGATCTTGGTGTTTCTTGTTGTTATTGCATGAGTATGATGAAGGAAGATGAGTGAGTATACATGTGATTAATCTTTGAATCTCGAGTTCATTTGCTTGCATGAGTTGATTCTTTGACTCATTCCTAACAATTTCACTTGACTTATTATTTCATTGCTCGAGGACAAGAAATATGATAAGTTTGGAGGGGTTGATTAGGCGTGAAATTGTCATGATTCATCGTTAGAAAAACCCTAGTTTTGGTCGATTTAGTCGAGTATTTAGAGTCAATTGAGTATTATTTCTACACATTGATGAATTTTTCTCTTTTATGCTCATAGGTAAATTGAGGGCGAAAAATGGAGTTCGTAGGACTTTGAATCGACTCAAACGGATGCCCGGATGAGAAGATATCGAAGAAATACGATTGGTATTAGTGCGGAAGAAGAAAAGTATTAGTTGGAGCAATTTTGGAGTCACTCGAGTAGATCAACTCGAGCACTAGCGCTCAAGCACGTTGCTCGAGCGCCTAAAACTTACAGAAGACTTCTTTCATTCGAGCAGCTCGAGCGCCATCGCTCGAGCGTGTTGCTCGAGCGCCCAAACATGCAGAGAGATTTCAGCGCTCGACCAGCTCGAGCGCTACCGCTCGAGCACTTGCACCATTTGAGCTACACAGCTCGAGCGCCACCGCTCGAGCGTGCTTGCTCGAGCACCTCCAAAGTTCGTGCTTCCGGATGCATTTTTCGGCCATGAGTTCACGATTCGGCCCGATGCTTATATATACTCGTCTCGAGCTCGTTATTACAAACAACTTTACACCACAACATATGAGATCGCTTTGAGAGTTAGTTTTTGGAGAAGAAGAGACGAGCAAGCTTTACTTTTACGTTTTTGAGGTTTTCTTTACGAATTCATAGTACGATTTTGCTTTTTAGTTTTGTTTCTTTAGACCTTTGTTCGTTAATACTTTGAGACTTCGTTTTCTTAATTTAAATTCAGTTCTTAGCATCTATTTTCTTTAAACCCTAGTTTATGTTTGATAATTTATTCGTTAAAATCATTATGTCCATGTTCGTTACTTCTTCAATTATTTTCGTTTTCATAAAAACCATGTCTAGCTAAAACCCTTGCATGCTTGGGGTAGGATGAACTCGTAGAAGTAGGTTGTGGGTACGTAATTAGGGTAACTCGTGACGTTAGGTTTTAATTCTCTTAATTAATGAATTCTTAAAATTAATCTTAACTTTACCTTTGAATTTAGTTCGAAAAGTGTTCGAGAGAGGACGACCTTATCACTCTTTAACAACGAGTAGACTTAATGAGAGGGTTTAGAAAGGGTTAATTAATCTACCGGTTTATCTAGGGAGGACGACCGCATCACTTTAGTTAAATTAGGGTCTCGTTAATTAAGCACAATCTATTAACTTGTTAGTGGATGTGAAGTCGATTGTTAGGATAAAGTATTAGGATTTTAATTCTTGAGCTTTCATCTTGCAATTTTTGACTTAGGTTATTTCTTGCACGTCACGGTTATTTTGTTTATGTACCTGCTCCGTTAGTATACGTAGGGATTCCTATCCTGAGCATCACCATTACTTATTTGAAAACACACTTTAGTTAATTCGTTTAATTCATTCTTTAGTTAATTAGTTTATTTAAGTTTAGAATTAATTCTTGAAAAATCCAAAAATATACATTCATATTAGCTACGACGCGTAGATCTTTAGGGATCTGTCGCATACACTTCATCCCTTGGGTTCGGTAATACTTGGTCGCTATACTTACTTATACTACAGTGAACCCGTACGCTTGCGGGGAAACTACTAGTAGAAAGTTAGTATATTCGCTTCAAGTCAGTGGATTCGTGAAGTCGATTGATAAGACGAAGTATTAGGGTTTAATTCTTGAGCTTTTAGTCTTTCAATCTAATACTTAGGATTATTACTTGCACATCACGATTATTCTAGTTACCGTACCAACTCTGTTAGTATACGTAGGAATTCCTATCCCGAGCATCACCATCTCATATTTGCATACACTTAGTTATTTATTCCGTTTAATTCAATTATTAAAATATAGAGTAGTTTATTATAATTTTCAATCCACAAACATACACTCATATTAACTACGATGCGTAGATCTCCAGGACTCTATTCGCATACATACCTTTCCTTGGGTTCGATACTACTTGGTCCCTATACTTGCCCATACTACAGGGATCTCATACTCTTGTGGGGTAACTACTAGTATAGCGAGTATTTTGCGTTCAAGTCAATGGTGTCGTTGCCGAGGAGGGCGATGTATGTCCATTGAGTAGGACTTGGAGATAGTTTAGTAGTTAGTAGTGAGTGATTTTATTTATTGTTTTCTTTAGTTGTAGGCTGGTGCGTTTGACCTTTCTTATTGAGTACTCAGGTATATGAAAATACGCTCAAAGGGAGAAATGAGCGAAGATCGAACAAAGATAGACCCTGAGACTATAGTCAGAAGGAATCAAGCCTTCCAGAGAAGGATGAATACCGCAGGAGGTGATGACATGAATTTGGATTTAGGCGGAGATTTGGGTCTTGAGATAGAAGGGCTTAATCAGAATGTGAAGAGGGTTGAGGGAACTGAGGAGTCAATAGTCCAAAGTTAGCACCCCAAGGGGAAGGAACCAACCAAAACCAAAACCCACATAACCAAAACAATCCCGCACCAAACCAGAATCATGTCATCAACCAAAACCCACAAAATCCAAACAACCCATTTAACAACCCTGTCTACCCACAAAACAACCCACCTTATCCTTACCAATACCCACCATACTACCCTCCACACCCTACTTATAACCAACCTCCTATTCCGCAAGTACCTCTACCACCAGTTTATCCTCAGCACATTCCTCAGAACGTTGATCCAGGTATGGCAATCCGAGGAAGGTTTGCGGCACAGCCGCAACAGTATTACGACGGAGTAGCATTGCCACCAGTGGAGGCAAACAACTTTTCTATCTCCCCAGGAATCCTGAAGATGCTAGTAGAGAATCAATTCAAGGGGGAGGTCGGGAAGGGTAATCCTCATACTCACTTGAGGAATTTTTTTATGATTGCCTTAACTTTCAACCATAATGGCATGTCTGAAGATGCCAAGAGGCTCAAGTTGTTCCAGTTCTCTTTAATTGGAATCGCGAAGGAGTGGTACGATAACACGCTCCCACGGGGAGGTGTAACCACATAGGCTGAGCTCGAGCTTCTGTTCCTCGAGCGATTTTACCCTTCGTCTAGAACGATCAAAGCAAGGCTAGAGATCTCATCTTTCAAGCAAAAGCCAGGAGAGGACTTACGTCAGGCTTTGGAGAGATACTATAATATGCTCATTGAGTGCCCGCAACACGGGTACAATGAAGGTGACATCATGGCTTATTTCTACTGTGGAGCCAGCAAGGCAGGTCAAGACACCTTGATGCATGTGCTAGTGGAGCATTCCTGAATTGTGGTGCAGCTCGGTGTAGAGAGATTGTTGATAACATTGTCAAGAATGTCAGGCAATGGAATGAGGCACAAGAGTTTCAGCGAGCTTATCAGATGGAAGAGAGTGAGAGTACTAGAAAATTGTTGATGGCGATGATGGAGAAGACCAGCAATCTAGAGGTAGGACAAAATCTGATTGGAGGGAATAATGGAGTGAGTGAGAAAGTGGACCAGCCAGCAAGCCAGCATGAGGAGGTCAACTAGATGGGAGGCCCTAATTACAATCAGAATGGCTATCAAGATGGATATTATCAGGGACAACCAACTTATGGTCAACCGTTTGTACCACCGGGTCCACAGCCTCCTCAGAATCAATGGAGGAATACTCAGGGGTATCAAGGAGGCCAACAGCCTCCTCGGAATCAATGGAGGAATACTTAGGGGTATCAAGGAGGCCAGTAGCCTCCTCAGAATCAATGGAGGAAGAATGAAAATTTCTCTTATAGCAATCTGAGAGCGGGGATAATTGTACCTCAAAATTCGACCCTGGCTCAAAACTCCCCAGAGGAGAAGGAGGTGCTACCACTGATGAGATATTACGTGTCATTTTGCACAAGGTGTAGGAAGGTAGTAAGAGGTTATCCTCTTTGGAGTATGATGTGAAGGAGATGAGTAAGGAGAATGATCAGCGTGATCAAGACCTCCAGAAAAGAGATGTGAAGCTGAATAGAATTCAGCAAGAGAACATTAGACGGTTCACTTCCATGGAGTATCAGATTAGCCAAATCACAAAATCATTAGGTAGAGAGCCCGGGAAATATCCTTCTACGCCAGAGGGGAACCCGAAAGAGCAATGCAAGACGATCTAGCTAAGAAGTGGAACCAAATATGATGGACCTCCAATGCCTACTGATCTTGAGGAGATACATAAGGAGATTGAGATGGAGGGACAAGAACATAAGAAAGATGGAGGTGAGACAGTTGAGGTAGAAGTTGAGAAGGAGGGAGTTATAGATGAGTCCCAGAAGGGCAAAGACCTTGAGGAGGAAAAGATTAAGGAGATTGAGAGAGTTCCAAAGTTGAAAAAGGCAAAAGAAGCAAGAAAGAACATGAAAGAGACCGAGCGAGACGAATGGGGGGTACCCAAATCTGTGATACCAGTCCCATACCCGCAGCGATTCACGAAGAAGAAATTAGATGAAAAATTTGCCAAGTTTCTTAATTTTTTTAAAAAGTTGCATATTAACATACCTTTTTAAGATGCTTTGGAACAGATGCCTAATTATGCCAAGTTCCTGAAGGACTTGATAGCTAAGAGGAGGAGAGTTGATGAGCCCAAGCTTGTGCAGCTGAACCATGAGGTGAGTGCATTAGTGCACAAAGCGCTTCCTTCGAAGTTGAAAGATCCCGGGAGTTTCATGATCTTATGTGATATCGGGAATGGAGTCAAGAAGGGAGCATTGTGCGATCTTGGAGCGAGCATTAATCTGATGCCACTGTCTCTCTTTAAGAAGTAGGAAGGTGGAGAACTTCAGCCAACAATGATGACGCTTCAACTCGCCGACCGGTCTATTACTCGACCTCAAGGTGTGGTTGAAGATGTCCTTGTTAAAGTTGGAGATCATATTTTTCCAGCCGATTTTGTGGTGCTAGACATGGAGGAAGATGAGCACGTGCCCCTGATCTTGGGAAGGCCTTTCTTAGCTATGGCGGGGATGGTATTAGATGTGGCGAATGGAAAGATCACGTTGAAAGTTGATGATCAAGAGGTGAAGATTTCCCTATACGAGGCCATGAAGTACCCTATGAAGGAAGAGAGTTCGGAATTGAAAAGGGTAGATGTGGCCAAAGGAGAAGAGAAAAGAGGAGTTGAGAAGAAAAAGTTTAAACTCAAGAAATTGCTTAGTAAGACTCCTCCAGATAAAGGTGAGAAGAAGTTGAGACCCCCACCACTTGAGGTTGAGAAGAGGGGATTGAAGGAGAAGGGGCGTCAAGGAAAGGAATTCAACCACCACTCTTATGAGAGTAAGGGAAGTAAATTTGAGTATCATGTCCCATAAGCTCCTTTGAGCTCGGTCCGGCATTAGGACCTTAAAAATATCGCTGAGTGGGAGGTAACCCATTTTTATTTGCTTTTGAGTGTTTTAAGTTATTAGGGTGTTGTTTTGAGTCGTATGTTTTAACATTGTTCTTGAGTGAGTTGCTTGTAGGCTTATCTCGAGGAAGTAAATGTATCATGGAGTTATTCAAAAGGGAGAAACTCAAGCAAGGGAGTGTGCCAAGTTGTTGAGAGAAACTGAATTATTTGGATGAGGTAACCACCACCACAAGGTCTAAGTTTGGGGGGTGGAGTATTTATATGTTTTATGGCATACATATGCACCGGCGCACTTGAGAGGTTTATTTGACATTACACAGACGCACACCCTCTCTTTGAGTTGAGTTAGGTTATATATTGTGCCTTGAGATACTCCTTGAGCTGGTGATATTTTGTGAGCTAATTGGGTGCATATTTCATATGTATTGAATCTTCCATTATGCTTATTGATTGCTGACTTTGAGTGTGATTTTATGAGTTGGTGATTTGTGGAGTTGAGTTCGAGTCTAGATTGTGTGAGTGTAGTGGTTAAAGTTGATTTGAGAGGGAACTCGTATACTTACAAATTTTTCTTTTGAATACTTGTGTGATAAGAGTGAGAATTCACTAGGACTAGCATGGATGTGAAAGTCGTGAGATTTGAGCATTCTTGATATTAAAATTTCATTAAATTGATCTCTTTGTTTGTGAGTGGATCGTCACCTTAGAGGATGCTAGAACTTGTGTGTGCTCTCGCTTCTTGATTATGTCTAGTTTGATATGCCGAAAGTGATATTAGGCCATCTTTGATTTGATTGAGTCATTTAGCCAAATTTGTCCCTACCAATGATATTTATCCCTTGTTAGCCCGTTTGAGCCTTAGTCTATTTTATTTGCTAGCACATTTAAACTTAACCAAAATCTTAAACTCTTTTTGTCCCAATTTGAGTGTAGAATAGGAAAAGTGTGAATGAGAAGGGATCGAGTTGAGATGAAAATGCAGAAATATTTTGGTTGAGTATTATGAGAAGAGGTGTAATAATGCTTTGAGTTGTGGGGAAGACCAAAAATTTGAGAATGAGCAAAAGAAAATATGAGCTCATGTGTGTTGTGAAATAAAAAGGAAAAAAATAAAAAAGAGTTGAGTGATTGAAAAAAGTGAAAAGAGTTGAAAAAAAAAGTTGAGGTGTTGAGAGTAAAGGAACTGGAATTGCATTGTGTGGAGATGTTGAAGAAGTGTGTTCCTTGCATCGAAATACCGAAGTTTGATTTTCTATTCTCCATTCACTTGAATCACTTATCCAATATAGTTACCCCACCTGTCCAAAGAGCCTACGTTACAATCTTGATAAAGTCCTTTTTTATTCGGCATGGATTCTAGAGTGTGGTCGAAGTTGAGAGTGCTTACAAGCCTATGGTTGCTGATATGTGTGATTGATTGATTGAGTGAGTCCCTTAATATTGATACAATTGTGAGGGAGTGAAACACATCGTTGAGTGCACATCCATGTTTGATCTTTGTGTTTCTTGTTGTTATTGCATGAGTATGATGAAGGGGGTGAGTTTGTGTGTGAGTGATCGATCTTTGAAGCTTGAGCTCTATTGCTTGCATGATTTGGTACTTTAATTCATCCTTAACAATTTCACTTGACTTATTATTTTATTGCTTGAGTACAAGCAATATGGTAAGTTTGGCGGTTGATTAGGCGTGAAATTGTTATGTTTTGTAGCCCGATTTGTCCAAGTTTTGAGTGTTTTTTATGAGTATTTAGAGTCCTTTGAGCATTATTTTCATAAACTCATTAATTTGTCTTTTTGATGATCATATATGGATAGAGAGTGAAAAGAGGAGTTCGTAGAACTTTGAATCGGCCAAAACGAACTCCCGGTTGAGAAGATATGAAGATTTTACGAATAAGTGTATAGCAACCGAAAACTGTTCGAGCAACAGTGCTCGAACGCCACTGCTCGACCACCAAAACCATTTGACCAAAAGTGCTCGAATGGCACCATTCGAGCACCATAGCTCGAACGCCTCTGCTCTATCAAGCCCAAATTTTGTGAGATTATGCCTGTTTCACTCGTTTTTTGGCCCGATGTCATCCAAATTGGCCCAAGCCTATAAATACAACATTCCAAGCTCATTTTTTACACACACTTCACACATAGAGATAGTTTTTGGAGAGAGAAGAGCACCGAGAGTTTGAGCAAGTATATTTTACGTATAATCGAGGTTTTAACATTACGAATTCATAGTTAGAGTTTTATTTTGATTTTCTTTCTTTCTTCGATATTTGTTACGTGAGACCTTCAATTTCTTCTTTATTTGATATTCGTTCTTAGATTTAAATTCTTTCTTCAAAACCCTAGTTTATGTTCTTGAGTTTTTCAATTCAATTCGTCATGTTTATGTTCGTTGTTTATTTAATTGCTTTCGTTATCGTAAAAATCATGCTAGGCTAAAACCCTTGTATGCTTAGGGTAGGATGAACTCATAGAAGTAGGACGTGGGTACGTAATTAGGATAACCCGTGATGTTTAGTTTTGATTCTCTTAATTAATGATTGCTTAAAATAAATCCCAGAATTATCTTTGAATTGAGTACAAAAATTGTTAGAGAGAGGACGATCTTATCACTCTTTAATAACGAATAGGCTTAACGAGAGGGTTTAGAAGGGGTTTATCATCTACCGGTTTATCTAGGGAGGACGACCGCATCACCTTAGTTAAATTAGGGTCTCATTAATTAAGCACAATCCATAAACTTATTTAGTGGATTCGTGAAGTCAATTCATAAGACGAAGTATTAGGGTTTAATTCTTGAGCTTTTAGTCTTTCAATCTAATACTTAGGATTATTACTTGCACATCATGATTATTCTAGTTACCGTACCAACTCCGTTAGTATACGTAGGAATTCCTATCCCGAGCATCACCTTCTCATATTTGCATACATTTAGTTATTTATTCCGTTTAATTCAGTTATTAGAATATAGAGTAGTTTATTATAATTTTCAATCCCCAAACATACACTCATATTAACTACGACGCTTAGATCTCCAGGTCTCTATTCGCATACATACCTTTCCTTGGGTTCGATACTACTTGGTCCCTATACTTGCCCATACTACAGGGATCTCATACTCTTGTGGGGTAACTACTAGTATAGCTAGTATTTTGCGTTCAAGTCATATATCACCAAGTAGGTGGTGACAACCCTTTCAACTACTATGTGTGCATGCTTATCACATGTTTTTATTAATTATTTTGACCTAAGCTAAGCTATTACTTGTCTATAAGACTTTCTTAGCTCGGTATTATAAACTGCTCGTCACGGTGCCTTCCCCGTTGAGGATTCTTAGCTTTGTTTTTCGTTTAGGCTGTTCGATTTTTTTGGAGTCCTTATCTACTCTGCTCGCCCAGCCTTGCGAGTACTCGGGCATGATTTGATTAACTTTTACGGGTTGCTCGCTTATTGGAGTTGCTCGGCCAATGGTCTTGTACTGTGTTTGGCTATTTACCTTACTGGAGTTGTTCGTCGGGATGAGGTTTCTCGCCGATTTTACTCATTGGTCTGTTTTGACAAATAACTATATTTTTAAGGCGTAATAAGTTGTTCGTCTATCAACAACATTTTTCTCATATAATAACACATTTGTATTCTCATAGTATAATATTTTTGAACACCTTACATGTGTTACTATATGAAAAAATATTTATTTATGTAAAAATAAATATATATTTGTGTGAAATCAATATTTGTTCTGTTAATAAGACATATTTTTTTCCTTACAGTAACATATATTTCTCCATATAATAACACAAACTGAGAGCGGACTTCTGAATTTTGCCTTTGTGCGAGTTTTTTTGGGAAAATTTCATTTGATCTGGTTAGGATCCGTAATTTTCCAATCTGAATATTATTTTACGGTAGAATATTTTATCGGAGTTTTTGTCTACTCATAAAAACATCGTGAATACATTATCCATATCAATTTAGATTTATTTATTGTATAAATTAAGCCTAATATCGTTAAAATATTAAGAAATAGGAAAATTATCGTACGCCCACCACTTATATGTCCACTACTAATATGGTGATATCACATAAACAACGAGAGAGCCCACATTTAATTAATTGATTGAATGTGTGTGTTTATGAATCATCACAATAGTGTTTGACATATAAATTAGTGCCCACTGGTGGGCACATGATCATTTTCGTTAAAAAATATTGAGAACATATAGAAAAATATTGATAGATATCGCCGATTTAAATCCAATAATTTATTTGATAAAAATGAATATAATAATGTATAAGTATGAATATGTATAGTGTCATACTTGTGCAAACATAAATTACTTTATAATATTATTTTTAGTGGAATAATTTATACCATTTAGTGTAAATAACACATACCCTTGAGAGAAACAATTCATACTATTTAGAGAAACAACCTATACCCTTCATACTCTTTAGTGAAAACAACTCATACCCTTTAATAAAACAACTCATACACTTCAAAGTGATTCATGTGTTAAGTGTTAACTAGTTTCACTATATACTTCGACTAACGTTATATATTCTAGTGGCAAATTTTTAGATTCCGGCGTGTTCGCCGTCTATTGCAGATGTTCTTCTCCTGGTTTTGAAATTCTGTACTTTTTCAAGATGATACCTACTTATTCTGGCTTTCATTTTAGGCAGGGCCGATCCTAGGAATTGTAGAGCCTGAGTCGATTTTAAAACTGAGCCCTTCAATTATACTACTCCATCCGTCCCAGTTTTGTTTCCCCGTTTGACTGTGCGAGGAGTTTAATGCGAGAGTTGAATTTTAGTATTTAAATGAATAAAGTAGTATTGAAAATGATGAATGGTGAATAAAGTAGTATTTAAATGAATAAAATAGTATTGAGAATGGTGAATAGTGAATAAAGTATTATTTAAATAAATAAAGTAGTTTCCATTTTAGGGATGGGAAAACAAAATTGGGACGGATATTTTTGGCAAATGGGAAAACAAAACTGGGACGGAGGAAGTACTTTATATACAATATAAAATTTTAAATGACATGAAATAAAATATTGTACAATAATAAAACAAAAAAAGTTAATGCTTAAATTAATATGACGAATATTTTCAAACTAGCTACTTAAATACAATCCACCTAACAGTTTTAGAGGAAAAAACATTATTCCCTCCATTTCAAAATAAATGTCTTTTAAGGTTTCTTCACACATATTAAGACACCTAATATTTAACATAATTACCCCTATAAAAAATTACTTTTTAAAAAAAAATTGATTTTATTGGTTCAAAACAATTTATAAACTACTGTATATGCATTGGAAAATGTTTCAAAGGCTAAAATGACATTTATTTTGAAAAAAATGTAAAAGTGCTAAAAAAACCATTTATTTTGAAATGGAGGGAGTAATTACATCCGTATAATCAATTTGTTCAGCCAAATATTTCTCAATTGATAACATAGTTAATCCATTCAATCTATCTTGAGACATTTTATCAAATTTAAATTATAAAATTGTTATTACTTATTAATCACTAAGCATTTTAATTTTTTTTATCATAAAAGTATACTAGTAAAAAAAGAAGAAGATAAATCATAATCTCATGAATATAAATTACTTTGTAGGGTTTTGAAATTTGGAGTTTTTCTTTTTTTAGATTCCATCTGGTTTGTACCTCCCAATTAATAAATTTATGACGAACAAAATTCGTATTGTGAATTGTGATTAGGAGGAATTAATGAGTGTATATATACTAATAGATTAATGACGCACTAGAATTAATGGGCTAAAAGAATTAACATTAATTAAGGGGCCCATCAGGAGTAAATATAAATTTAACAAAAATTTGAGTACCCATCATGGATAGAACTCAGGACCACTAGATAGACAAACAAAAACTTTAGCCGCCAAAAAAAATGCTCAACATGTATTAATCTTGTGAAATTATATATATATATATAGTATATATATAAAAAAATAATTTTGGGCCCCTAAAAATTATAAAATTGTCGGGCCTCGAGTCGACCGACTCGTTGGCCTCCAAATAGGAGCGGCCCTGATTTTAGGGAGAAGATGTAGAAGATGAAAAATGAGACTGAAATCTTGAACTGTGTAATCTGGAGATGTAATAGCACCAGAAAGTTTCCATTTTTTTTTATATCACAGTTTTTGTTTTTCTACCAAAGTAAAGAAAGTTAAATGGTTATTGACTGATTCCCATAAAGTGGCGTTAATAATGGGAAGGTGGTAGTATTTAAAATCTTATCTTATAATTTTTTTTTATTATGTTAATAATTAAAAACATTATATATATATATATATATATATATATATATATATATATATATATATATATATATATATATAAAAGTACTTTTTTGACAAATACTAGAAGATTAAAATCGAGCAGTTGACCAAATTTAAAACTGATGAGTATGTATTAGATTGTAAACGAATCAAACAATTTTGGTTAAATTTAGAATTTATATTCAAAATTCGATATTTTAATTTGAAATTTGATAATTCAAATTCGAGTACAATTTTTTTTTTATTAGATTAATTATCAAATAAAAATTTATTTAAATATTCAATTAAATATATACGAATATAGAATATAGTAATTAATAAATATAACTATTTATAAATTTAAGTTCATTATAATTATTTTAAGGATATTAATTCTTTACGATCTTATCTAACAAGTGTGCTTTTAGGCAATCCATAATTTAATGTTTTAATTTAAGAAAAAACATTTTGATATAATTTAATTATTAAAAATAAAACCCGAATAAATTGAAAAAAAATGCAGGTCTACGTTCGTCATTTGTTTATTGAAGTATTATTTCATAAATTTGATAATTAACATTTTACTCAATTACGTACTTAATAATGTTATGCAAAAAATTTAAATTTATAGTTTTTTTGTAAACTCAAACAATGGAAACAAGTTTGAAATGAACAATATAGAGTGAAAACGGTTCATACATGAATCATGGAAGGATATTAGTTGATTCTCTAAACAATATTAGTTGTTTCTATTAAAGAGTATTACTAATTTACACTGAAGAGTGTTTAGTGAAAACAAACTAAGACTTTTCAGTGAAAACAACTAATACCCTTAATTGAAATCACATAATACTCTTTAGTGATAACAACCAATACACTTCGATGATTCATATATGAACCAGTTTCACTCTATACATACTCTTCAAGGAGTATGTATAGAGTGAAATTGGTTCATATATGAATCACTGAAGGGTATTAGTTGTTTTCACTCAAGAGTATTAGTTATTTTTACTGAAGAGTATTACAGGTCTACACTGTAGAAGAATGCCCCGCCTTGTTGGCACCACTGTAGAAGAATGCCATAATATCCCCCTCATTGTACCCGTGCTGCGGGCACTCAATCAGCATGTTTGAGTATCTCTCCCACGCTTGGCGTAAATCCTCTCCAGACTTCTGGCGAAAGGACGAGATCTCAATTCTAGCCATGATCGTCCTAGATGGAGGGTAGAATCGCTCGAGGAACAGACGCTCGAGCTCGGCCCAAGTGGTAATACCTCCCCGCAGGAGCGTATTATCGTACCACTCCTTGGCTATTCCCGTCAATGAGAATGGGAACAGCCTAAGCCTCTTGGCATCTTCAAACATGCCATTATAATTGAATGTTGAGGCTATCATGAGAAAACTCCTCAGGTGAGTGTGGGGATTCTCCTTCCCGATCACCCCCTTGAACTGATTCTCGGTCAGCAGCTTTAAAATTCCTGGGGAAATAGAGAAGTTATTTGCCTCAACTGGAGGTAAAGCCACTCCATCATAGCACCGTTGTGGCTGCGCTGCAAACCTCCCTCGAATAGCCATATTGTGATCCACGTTCTGAGGAACGTGTTGAGGATTAACAGCTGGTACGGGTACTTGTTGGGGTGGTGGTTGGTAAACAGGTGGTTGGTTATAAACAGGAGGTGGATGATATGGGTATGGTGGATAAGGGTATGGTGGGTATGGGTAATGTTGGTATACTGGGTTGTTGAAAGGGTTATTTTGGTTTTGTGGGTAAGCAGGATTTTGGTTCTGGTTTTGGGGTTGTGTATGTGTAGAGTTGATTGTGTCTTGTGGGTTCGAGTGTGGGCTCTCAGTTCCCCCTATGGGTATCTGCTGATTACTGCTATTTCCATTGGCACCCTCTGCCCGTTCCACAAGAGCAGTATACTCTGCAGCTATTTTGTCTAACTCCCCAAGTTCCTCAGAAATCTTGTCTTTGTCTCCCGCGGCAGTAGTCATTCTTCTCAAGAAGGCTCGGTTCCTTCTGACTATTGTCTCAGGGTCTGACTGAATTCTCTCTTCGCTCGTATTGCCTTGTGAGCGTGTTTTCATATACCTGACACACTAGCAGAAGAATCAAAACGCAACTGCCGATTGAATAAAAATAAAACTAAACAGAAAATAAAGCACTCACTACTAACTACTAAGCTATCTACAAGTCCTATTCAAAAAGCATACAACGCCATCCCCGGCAACGGCACCATTGACTTGAAGCGAACTACACTAGCTTTTACTAGTCGCTTACCCGCAAGCGGACGGGTTCACTGTAGTAGTGGCAAGTATAGGGACCAAGTATTATCGAACCCAAGGGATGGTGTATATGCGAATAGATCCCTGAAGATCTACGCGTCGTAGTTAATATGAGTTTATTGTTTTTGGATTTTTGGAAAGATTAATTAAAAGACTAAATTAAACTAAGTAAACTAAAATACTAAAGAAAACGAATTAACGAAGGGTTGTGTTCTAATGAGAGATGGTGATGCTCAGGATAGGAATCCCTACGTATACTAACGGAGCAGGTACATAATCAAAGTAATCGTGACAAACAAGAATTAACCTAAGTAAAAGATCGTAGAATGAAAGCTCAAGATTTCTAACCCTAATACTTTATCCTAGCAATCGACTTCACTAATCCACTAACAAGTTAATAGATAGCGCTTAATTAATGAGACCCTAATTTAACTAAGGTGATGCGGTCGTCCTCCTTCGCTAAACCGGTAGATGAATTAACCCTTTCTAAACCCTCTCGTTAAGACTACTAATCATTATTGAGTGATGCGGTCGTCCTCTCTCTAACACTTTCATACGAAATTCAAAGGTAAAGTTAAGATTAATTATAAGAATTCATTAATTAAGAGAATTAAAACTAACGTCACGAATTACCCTAATTACGTACCCACATCCTACTTCTACGAGTTCATCCTAACCTAAGCATGCAAGGGTTTTAGCTAGACATGACGTTAACAAACATAAAAGCAATAGAAGAAACAACGAACATAAACATGGTAAATTGAACCAAGAAAAGATGAAACATGAACTAGGGTTTAAAGAAATAAATACTAAGAACTGAATTTGAATTGATAAAAACAAAGTTTAGAACGTTTAGAGTAATCAAGCTAAGGAAAAGAAACTGAGAAACGAAATTAAACTAAGAATTCGTACGAAAAACCTCAACAACGTAAAAGTAAAGCTTGCTCGTTCTTCTCCTCTTCCTCTCTCTAAAAACTAAGTCTAAAAGTGATTTCTAAAGTTCGGGATTTTTCAAAACGTGTTTGGAAGAGGTATTTATAGGCAACGGGCCGATTCATGAACTCGTGGGCCGAAAAACGAAAGTTGGAGAAAATGCCTTGGAAGCGCACGAGCAGACCCGCTCGAGCGGGTCGCACGAGCTAAAGTGGTCGAGCGGTTTTGGTGGTCGAGCGGGGCGCACGAGCTAAAGTGGTCGTGCAGTTTTGGTGGTCGAGCGGGGCGCACGAGCTACCTCCCTCGAGCGGCCCAAACGTTCTGTATGTTTTTAGCGCTCGATCTACGTCACTCGAGCGGGGCGCTCGAGCGATGATGCTCGAATGGGTCTTCCTTCCCTTGCAACTAACACTTTTCTTCACACGTACTAATACCAATCGTATTTTTTCGATATCTTCTCATCCGGGCATCCGTTTGAGTCGATTCAAAGTCCTACGAACTCCTCTTTTCGCCCTCTATTCACCTATGAGTATCAAAGAGACAAATTCATCAATGTATAGAAATAGTACTCATTTGGCTCTAAAAACTCAATAAATTCGACCAAAACTAGGGCTTTTTTAGCTACGAATCATGACAATTTCACGCCTAATCAACCCCCCCAAACTTACCATATTGCTTGTCCCCAAGCAATGAAAGAATAAGTCAAGTGAAATTGTTAGGAATGAGTCAAAGAATCAATCATGCAAGCTAATGAACTCGAGCTTCAAAAATCAATCACCCGTATACTCACTCACTTTCCTTTATCATACTCATGCAACAATAACAAGGAACACCAAGATCAAGCATGGATGTGCACTCAACGATGTGTTTCACTCCCTCACAAGTGTATATCAATGATTTAGGGACTCACTCAAACAATCAATCACACAAATTGGCAGCCATAGGCTTGTAAGTGCTCTTAACTCCGACCATACTCTAGAAATCAATGTCGAATAAAAAAAGACCTTTCTCAAGGTTGTAATGTAGGCTCTTTGGACAGGTGGGATAACAATATAGTAAAGTGACTCAAGTGAATGGAGAATAGAAAATCAAACTTTGGCACTTCGAGATTAGGAACAGACTACTTCAACATATTCAATCAACACTCTTTCAATTCCACTTTTCTCAACACTTCAATTTTTTTTCTTTCTCTTTTCACTTTTTTTTTCAATCACTTCACTTTTTTTTTTCTTTTTCGCACAAACACATGAGCTCAATTTTTCTTTTGCTCATTCTCAACTTTTTTCTTTCCCACAACTCAAATCTCATTCACACCCTTATTTTATCACCACTCAACCATCATAATTCCTTTTCTCAACTCAACTCAATCCCTTCAACATTCACACTTTCCTATTCTCCACTCAAATTGGGACAAAAAGGCTTAGGAACTTGGAACAGTGTTTAAATGTGCTAGCAAATAAAATAAGCTTAAGGCTCAACGGGGCTAACAAGGGACAAATATCAATGGTAAGGAAAAATTTTGGCTAAGTGACTCAATAAAAACAAAGATGGCCTAAGATCACATTCGGCATATCAAACTAGACACAATCAAGAAGCAAGAGCACACACAAGTTCTAGCATCCTCTAAGGTGACGTTCCACTCACAAACGAAGAGATTAATTAATGCATCAAAATCTCATAAGGCTCAAAAGCTCACGGCTTTCACATCCATGCTAGTCCTAGTGAATTCTCACTCTCATCACACAAATACTCACAAGAAAAATTCACAAGCATACAAGTTCTTTCTCAAATCAGCTCAAACTCAAACACTCACACAAAAGAATTTCTAACTCACCCTTACAACTCACTCTACTCATCAAATCATACTCAAAGATAGCAATCAACAAGCATAAGATGATTGATAGGCATGAAATATGCAATAGCGAGTCAAATCAAAATCACCCCAAGGAGTATCTCAACAAACCAATAATCAATCAAACTCAACTCAAAGATAAGGGCGTGCATGCATGTGCAATGTAACAAGAAACATAAAAAGAACTCCACCCCCCCAAACTTCGACCTTGCTAGAGGTCTAAGTTTGGGGTTGTGGGTTACCTCAACCAAATAATTCAATTTCTCTAAGAAGCCTTGCACACTCCCTTGCTTGAATTGGTTCCTTCAATCTCCACTTCTTTGGTACTCCATGATACCTTTACTCTTTTAGAGACAAGCCTACAAAATAAAACTCTCAAGTACGAGGTTAAACATACAACTCAACAACACCCTAATAACATAATAGGACACTAAAAACAAATAAAAATGGGTTGCCTCCCATTCAGCGCTATTTTTAAGGTCCTCATGCCGGACCGAGCTCGAAGGAGCTTATGGGACATCATACTCAAATTTACCTCCCTTACTCTCATAAGAGTGGTACTTGCATTTCTTTCCTTGATGCCCCTCCATCATGAGCTCTTTTGCTTTCTTCTCATCCCCAAGTGTTATGGGTCTCAACTCCTTCTCACCTTTATCTGGAGGAGTCTTACTAATCAATTTCTTGAGTTTAGACTTTTTCTTCTTAACTCCTCCCTTCCCTTCTAACTGGACCACGTCCACTTTCTTCACCTCTTCGTCCTTCAACTTCTTCACTTTATCCCTATCAAAATAATCAAGATCATAACGCTCATGGGTTAACTCAACATGTGAAGGATTATAAAATTCATGAATATGAGAAGGATTAGGGATAGGAGGTGTGTCTTCAACACTAGGATCAATGGCATCCATGCAATACAAGCTCTCATCCTCCTTCGGGTGCTTCATGGCTTCATATAGGGAAATCTTTACTTCTTGATCATCAACCTTCAATGTAATCTTCCCATTTGCCACGTCTAGCACCATCCCGGCCGTTGCTAAGAACGGTCTTCCCAAAATCAAAGGAACGTGCTCATCTTCCTCCATGTCGAGCACTACAAAATCTGCTGGAAAAATGTGACCTCCAACTTTAACAAGGACGTCTTCAACTACACCTTGAGGTCGAGTAATAGACCGATCGGCTAGTTGAAGCGTCATCATGGTCGGCTGAAGTTCACCACCTTCCAACTTCTTGAAAAGCGACAAGGGCATAAGATTGATGCTCGCTCCGAGGTCGCACAACGCTCCCTTCTTAATTCCATTCCCGATATCACATAGGATCGTGAAACTCCCGGGATCCTTCAGCTTTGGGGGCAACGCCTTGTGCACTAGTGCACTCACTTCGTGGTTCAACTGCACCAACTTCGGCTCATCCACTCGCCGTCTTTTCGCAATCAAGTCCTTCAGAAACTTCGCATAATGCGGCATCTGTTCCAAAGCATCATAAAAAGGAATGTTAATGTGAAGTTGTTTAAAAATATCAAGAAATTTTGCAAATTTTTCATCAAACATCTTTTTCATGAAGCGTTGTGGATATGGGACGGGTATCACAGACTTGGGTACCCCCCATTCATCTCTTTCTGTTTCTTTCACTTTATCCCTTGCTTTCTTTGCCTTCTTCCACTTAGGAACTCTCTCACCCTTCTCAATGCCTTTCTCCTTCTGGGACTCATTCATATCTTTATTCTTCTTAATGCCTTCATCCTCAACCCCTTTCTCAACTTTCTTCTCCTCAGTCTCAACTTCCCCTTGGGGCGTCTCAGAATCAGCAGGCATCTGAGGACCTTCATAGTTGGTTCCACTTCTAAGCTGGATCGCCTTGCAATGCTCTTTCGGGTTCCCTTCCGGCATTCTATTCACTGACTTTGCAATCTGGCTCATCTGGAACTCTAAAGAAGTGAACCTTCGATTGTTCTCTTGTTGAGTTCTAGTCCACTCAACATTCATCTTCTGGAGCTCTTGATCACGTTGATCACCCTTCTTATGCAACTCCTTCACATCGTACTCCAAGGATGACAACCGCTTGCTTCCCTCCTCCACCTTCTGAAGGATCGTTCTCAACATCTCTTCGGTTGAGGCACCGCCTTCTCCACCCGGAGGCTTTGAACCCGGATCAACACCTGCAGGAACAGTAACACCAGCTTTTGGGTTAGCATAAGAAAAGTTCTCATTCTTCCTCCATGTGTTTTGAGGAGGCTGCTGGCCTCCTTGAACTCCTTGTGTGTTCCTCCATTGATTTTGAGGTGGCTGAGTGCCTGGAAGTACAAATGGTTGGCCATAAGGAAGCCTTCCATACTGATTTCCACCTTGGTAGCCATTCTGATTGTAATATGGACCTCCCATGTAATTGGCTACCTCTTGTTGTCCACTTGGCTGGTCTACTCTATCATTCTCTGCTGCATGCTCTTCAACCAAATTCTTCCCCAACTCGAGGTTGTTTATCTTCTCCATCATGGCCATCAATAGCCTTCTCGTTCCTTCTCCCTCTTCAACCTGATGCACTCTCTGAAAATCTGCATCCACACCCCAAGCGCCGGCATTCGTGACAATGTTGTCCACGATCTCCCTACACCTCTCTATGCCTTGATTCAGGAACGCTCCGCCCGCACAGGCGTCTAAATGGTCTTGCCCCGCCTTGTTGGCACCACTGTAGAAGAATGCCATAATATCCCCCTCATTGTACCCGTGCTGCGGGCACTCAATCAGCATGTTTGAGTATCTCTCCCACGCTTGGCGTAAATCCTCTCCAGACTTCTGGCGAAAGGACGAGATCTCAATTCTAGCCATGATCGTCCTAGATGGAGGGTAGAATCGCTCGAGGAACAGACGCTCGAGTTCGGCCCAAGTGGTAATACCTCCCCGCAGGAGCGTATTATCGTACCACTCCTTGGCTATTCCCGTCAATGAGAATGGGAACAGCCTAAGCCTCTTGGCATCTTCAAACATGCCATTATAATTGAATGTTGAGGCTATCATGAGAAAACTCCTCAGGTGAGTGTGAGGATTCTCCTTCCCGATCACCCCCTTGAACTGATTCTCGGTCAGCAGCTTTAAAATTCCTGGGGAAATCGAGAAGTTATTTGCCTCAACTAGAGGTAAAGCCACTCCATCATAGCACCGTTGTGGCTGCGCTGCAAACCTCCCTCGAATAGCCATATTGTGATCCACGTTCTGAGGAACGTGTTGAGGATTAACAGCTGGTACGGGTACTTGTTGGGGTGGTGGTTGGTAAACAGGTGGTTGGTTGTAAACAGGAGGTGGATGATATGGGTATGGTGGATAAGGGTATGGTGGGTATGGGTAATGTTGGTATACTGGGTTGTTGAAAGGGTTATTTTGGTTTTGTGGGTAAGCAGGATTTTGGTTCTGGTTTTGGGGTTGTGTATGTGTAGAGTTGATTGTGTCTTGTGGGTTCGAGTGTGGGCTCTCAGTTCCCCCTATGGGTATCTGCTGATTACTGCTATTTCCATTGGCACCCTCTGCCCGTTCCACAAGAGCAGTATACTCTGCAGCTATTTTGTCTAACTCCCCAAGTTCCTCAGAAATCTTGTCTTTGTCTCCCGCGGCAGTAGTCATTCTTCTCAAGAAGGCTCGGTTCCTTCTGACTATTGTCTCAGGGTCTGACTGAATTCTCTCTTCGCTCGTATTGCCTTGTGAGCGTGTTTTCATATACCTGACACACTAGCAGAAGAATCAAAACGCAACTGCCGATTGAATAAAAATAAAACTAAACAGAAAATAAAGCACTCACTACTAACTACTAAGCTATCTACAAGTCCTATTCAAAAAGCATACAACGCCATCCCCGGCAACGGCACCATTGACTTGAAGCGAACTACACTAGCTTTTACTAGTCGCTTACCCGCAAGCGGACGGGTTCACTGTAGTAGTGGCAAGTATAGGGACCAAGTATTATCGAACCCAAGGGATGGTGTATATGCGAATAGATCCCTGAAGATCTACGCGTCGTAGTTAATATGAGTTTATTGTTTTTGGATTTTTGGAAAGATTAATTAAAAGACTAAATTAAACTAAGTAAACTAAAATACTAAAGAAAACGAATTAACGAAGGGTTGTGTTCTAATGAGAGATGGTGATGCTCAGGATAGGAATCCCTACGTATACTAACGGAGCAGGTACATAATCAAAGTAATCGTGACAAACAAGAATTAACCTAAGTAAAAGATCGTAGAATGAAAGCTCAAGATTTCTAACCCTAATACTTTATCCTAGCAATCGACTTCACTAATCCACTAACAAGTTAATAGATAGCGCTTAATTAATGAGACCCTAATTTAACTAAGGTGATGCGGTCGTCCTCCTTCGCTAAACCGGTAGATGAATTAACCCTTTCTAAACCCTCTCGTTAAGACTACTAATCATTATTGAGTGATGCGGTCGTCCTCTCTCTAACACTTTCATACGAAATTCAAAGGTAAAGTTAAGATTAATTATAAGAATTCATTAATTAAGAGAATTAAAACTAACGTCATGAATTACCCTAATTACGTACCCACATCCTACTTCTACGAGTTCATCCTAACCTAAGCATGCAAGGGTTTTAGCTAGACATGACGTTAACAAACATAAAAGCAATAGAAGAAACAACGAACATAAACATGGTAAATTGAACCAAGAAAAGATGAAACATGAACTAGGGTTTAAAGAAATAAATACTAAGAACTGAATTTGAATTGATAAAAACAAAGTTTAGAACGTTTAGAGTAATCAAGCTAAGGAAAAGAAACTGAGAAACGAAATTAAACTAAGAATTCGTACGAAAAACCTCAACAACGTAAAAGTAAAGCTTGCTCGTTCTTCTCCTCTTCCTCTCTCTAAAAACTAAGTCTAAAAGTGATTTCTAAAGTTCGGGATTTTTCAAAACGTGTTTGGAAGAGGTATTTATAGGCAACGGGCCGATTCGTGAACTCGTGGGCCGAAAAACGAAAGTTGGAGAAAATGCCTTGGAAGCGCACGAGCAGACCCGCTCGAGCGGGTCGCACGAGCTAAAGTGGTCGAGCGGGGCGCACGAGCTAAAGTGGTCGTGCGGTTTTGGTGGTCGAGCGGGGCGCACGAGCTACCTCCCTCGAGCGGCCCAAACGTTCTGTATGTTTTTAGCGCTCGATCTACGTCACTCGAGCGGGGCGCTCGAGCGATGATGCTCGAATGGGTCTTCCTTCCCTTGCAACTAACACTTTTCTTCACACGTACTAATACCAATCGTATTTTTTCGATATCTTCTCATCCGGGCATCCGTTTGAGTCGATTCAAAGTCCTACGAACTCCTCTTTTCGCCCTCTATTCACCTATGAGTATCAAAGAGACAAATTCATCAATGTATAGAAATAGTACTCATTTGGCTCTAAAAACTCAATAAATTCGACCAAAACTAGGGTTTTTCTAGCTACGAATCATGACAATTTCACGCCTAATCAATACACAACATTGATATTTGAAGAAACCTAGTTCACGTGAACTATGGTTCACATAAGTTTTTGTCTTAAAACTAATACTTAATAGTAAAATAAATAATATTCTTTAGTGAAACAACTCATACTCTCTAGACAGATTTTGCGATGAAATTTGTTCACACGTTTCTTTGACATATATAAAGGATACTTGATAGTGAATGAATATTAAAATTACTTATAATGAGTTTTGTAAGAAATATTAGACTATTTCAAGAATAAGGTTAAATTTTGAGTATATATTAATTGTAATACTTGACATTAATAATTATAGATAAAGTATAAAGTGAAAATATTTCACACATGAACTATTAAAAGATATTAGTTGTTTCCACTAAAGAGTATTAGTTGTTTTCACTTAAGGGTATTAGTTGTTTTCACTGAAGAGTATTAGTTTTTTTAAATAAAGAATATTAGTTGTTTAATGAAAACAAATTAAGACTTTTCAATTCAAACAACTAATATTATTTAGCGGAAACAACTAATAACCTTCGACAATTCATGAATAAACCAATTCCACTTAGATGCAAGCTACAAATTTTGAATACTATGATATATATAATTAAATAATTAGATTTAATTTTTTAAGAGCTAAGACATTTATTATATAATTAGAGAATGTATTGAGTGAAAATGGTTCATACATGAATCAATGAAGAATATTAGTTGTTTTCACTAAAGAGTATTAATTGTTTTCACTGAAAAGTATTAGTTGTATTCATTAAAGAATATTTTGTTTACTAAAAATAAATTAAGACTTTTTAGTGAAAAAAACTAATATTTTTCAGTGAAAACAACCAATATTCTTTAATGAAAACATCTAATACACTTTAATGATTAATTATTGAACCAGTTTCACTATATACATACTCTAAATATATAATAAATAAATTTGCTTGTAAAAAAAATTAAATCTAATTATTTAATAATATATACAATTTTCTTCCAGTCTGCGAAATTTATGGGTTCTATCCTAGTATTAAAAAGTTGTAGCTTGCATCTAAGTGCATATTGTGCATTTGAATTTTAAATTCAATTTTGACTTTTTCAATAAGAAATATATAATTAAAAAAGACTAAGTATAGAGTGAAAACGGTCCATCCATGAATTATTGAAGGATATTAGTTATTTTTACTAAAGAGTACTAGTTATTTTCAGTAAAGTGTATTAGTTGTATTCACTGGAGAGTATTAGTTGATTACTGACAATAAACTAATACTCTTTAGTAAAAACAACTAATACTCTTCAGTAAAAATAACTAATACTCTTTAGTGAAAACAACTAATATCCTTCAACAATTCATATATGAACCAATTTCACTATATACATGCTCATTTAAATATATTGGGATATTGATAAATTTTGGTGTACGATTTATACAATTTTTTGCTTTATATTTCAATTTTATTAAATTCATTTTTTATATATTAAAACATACTACAAATTATATCATAAGAACTATTAAATTTATATTTTTATTGATTTTAAAACTTTAACGATGTGTAAGATTTTAAAGAAAAAAAAACTGATTTTCTTAAAAATTATATTAGTTAAATTGAAATGAATATTAGTAAGATTTGATGGGGATTAAACATGACTTTTCTCTAAACTACAGTTAATTTAATTTAATTAATTTCTATCAATTTATGACACGTGACGGTAATGTAACGTAACAGAAGATGTTACAACATTGTTATAAAAGAGATCTTGTCCACAAAATTAACGTTAAAAAGAAAGTAAGAATCTCACATACATCTGGTGTACGATGCAATCACTTAACAATTGAGGTTGTTTACATTAAAAAGTGTAAATATATCCAGCAGTAAGTCTCTTTACTATATTTATTTATATAAAGATAAAAAGAAAATAAAAAAGAAGATGAGCAGACAAGAACACATTAGTACAGCTGTGAAGTGGGGCGACCATGTGAAGTGGTAGAACGTGCGTGTGGCGTTTCTCCCGGATATATGTAATAAAACCCAACCGCCACCCATCCGCTTCCCCCTCTCTCTCTATATTATGCCTAAAATCGGTGCACATGCGCTCCTTTCCCACCTTTACACGGTTCCTCCATTATGCTCCCCTTTAATTAAAGATAGATAATAGTTGATAATAATATTAACAATAACAATCCCCTCTATATCTAATCCACAGTTCTTTTCAATGAGGTGGCATTATTGCAGGGGCGGATTTAGGATGCAAGAGTGGGGTGGGATAAAAAATAAATATTTTGGCATTTCAAAATATGAGCAAGTCTTGTGTGAGATTATATTACCATGTGACTATTGAGATAAATTTTATTTTTATATAAATTTTATCACTTTTTAAAGTAAGTTGTATAAAAAAATTTAATGTATTTAAAGACTATCATTAAGGCATATTTTTTAAATGGTATATTTTGACATTAAATAAATTTCATAATTTTTCAAAAAAAAAAATGTAAAATGTATTATTTTAAGGCAATTTTAAAAAATATATATACATTTTACATTGAAAAGTGATATAATCGACTCACGAAATATTTTCACACCATTTTTTTTTTTTTTTTGCTTAAAATATGAACATAACTAGAAAACAATTAGAAAATGATACTCATCATATAATCCAATATAAATATAAGGGAACGCTTGGTTAAAAGCACTTCAATGGTATTGAAAATGAAATTTTGTTTTTCATCTTTGTCCTCATAATAAAAATGATATGTTGGGGAAAAGATTGTTCCAATGGTGGTTGCATTGGTAGTGACATGCCTAATTTTGAAATAGAAGTAGACAACAAATCTTTGTTGATGGTTGTTAATGGAGGAATAAGGGAGGGTAACCAAAATGGAGTATTGATTACCCTATTTAGGAGGAGAGATGATGATTTTGTTCTATGAACCCTCATAATTACACTAATTTTTAAATGCATTCTCATTACCATTGAAGAGTTGTTAACTAAGCGCCCCTAAGATACCTATACAAATAATTAGAAAAAAATATTGATAATTAGGGTTATAATTTAGAAAAGTTACACTAAACTTGAATGTCAGGATGAATATTTTTTTAGGAAAAATACATCCAAAATATCAAGAAAAATTCTCTCGTAAATGGAAAATCTTGTTTTTTCTAACTTAATACTTAACCCTCTTTTTTTTTTTTTTTTTTAAGGTGAGTGGACCAACCGCCCAAATTTTATTTATTAGATAATAAGAGTTGTTAATTTGGGGATGGGCTAATTTTTCTTGGAATTGGCTTTGGTGTGTATCTTTTCTGAAATTAAGTTGTAAGGAAATTTTTGGGTGGACTTCGTAAAGATTTCGTGGTGGGCTGCGCAGAAATAAAATTAGGGCCCGGTTAAATACTTTTCCATCTTTAATCCATACACCCCTCTTAATTCTTTTTTCTTATAATATATTTATTAAATTACTTATATGCCCATTCTAATAAAAAATAACCCTAAATATTACGGCCCATACACCCCCAACCCCTTTCAGCCTTTTTTTTCTTAACACATAATACAAAAGTTTATTCTTCTACAAGATTTCGCTCCAAGCCGTCATCAGTTATCACCGCGGGTAGTTTATGATTTTCTGAAAAATACAAGATGAGTGGTAATCAACATACATATGTAAATTTTAAATTCAAAATCCAAATTCATTTTCTTTTTTAAACCATCACCTAAAAAAATATTAGGAGAATAGTAGAAAATGGTTTAAACCCCCTTTTAAATCATCCTACCGAAGCTTGTTGATAAATCCCAATCAGCTTTTATAGTTGGTAGATCAATCCACCACAATATCCTTATCGCCCTTGAACTTATTCATTCGATGAAGAAGAAAACAAAAGGCAAATCAGGAGAGCTTGCACTAAAAATTGATATTAACAAAGCATATGATAGGGTGGATTGGGGGTCTTTTGAATTTATTTTAAGAAGATTGGGCTTCTATGAACAGTGAATTACATGGATTATGTTGTATGTCCAAACGGTTCGATATTCATTTAAAGTGAATGATGAGATAATTGGTCTGATAGTACCTAGAAATGGTCTCAGACTAGAAGATCCTCTTTCTCTATATCTCTTTATCCTTTGTGTTGAAGGATTGTCGGCATTGTTGAGAAGAGCTAATAGAGAGGGGAGATTGCATGGAGGAAAGGTATGTAGTGTTAGCCCTACTATATCTCATCTCTTCTTTATGGACGATTCTTTATTGTTTTGTAAGACAACACAACAGGAAGCATAGACACTTAAAGTGGTCATCAATAATTATGAATATATTTCAGGGCAGACTATTAGCTATGCTAAATCAGGAACTTTTTTCAGTAAAAATGTTGTGATGATGTTAGAGATAACATTGCTTCGATTTTAGGAGTAGATCAACCACTGAATACTGGAAAATACCTGGGTCTACCATCTCTCATGGGTAGAAACAAGATGAATATGATAGGTGATTAGGCGTGAAATTGTCATGATTCGTAGCTCGTTTTGCCCGTGTTTTTAATGAATTTGATGAGTATTTCGAGTCAATTGAGTACTATTTTCATATATTGATGAATTTGCCTCTTTGATGCTCATAGATGGATAGAGGGCGAAAAATAGAGTTCGTAGGACTTTGAAATCGACTCAAACGGATGCCCAAATGAGAAGATATTGAAGAAATACGAATGATATTAGTTCGTAAGAAGAAAAGTATCATTTAGTGGAAGAGGAGAACCACTCGAGCAGACCAGCTCGAGCGCCCCCGCTCGAGCAAGTGCAGGGTTCGAACGTCAAAACTAACAGAGAGTTTACCGTTCGAGTACATTTTTCGCTCGACCTCAATGAGGTCGAGCTCCCCCATTCGAGCTGGGAAGCTCGAGCGCCCCTCGTCCAACAAAGTTGCGGCCCATGAGTTCCCGAATCGATCCATTACCTATAAAACCCTTTTCAAATACGTTTGTAGACACCACTTCACACATAGAGTTAGATTTTTAAGAGAGAAGAGTACCAAGAGTTCGAGCAAGCATAGTTTACTTTTGATCGAGGTTTTTACGCTACGAGTTCGTAGTTTAGTTCTGGATTTAATTATTTTGATCTTTCGTTCTTTGAAACTTGATACTTGAGACTTGTTATTTTCCTTTTAATTTGATTTTATTCTTAGACTTCAATTATTTCTTAAACCCTTGTTTATGTTCTTGAGTTATTCAATTAGATTAATTATGTTTTCGTTCGTTGCTTGCTTATTTACTTTCGTTATCGTTAAAACCATGCTAGGCTAAAACCCTTGTGTGCTTGGGGTAGGATGAACTCGTAGAAGCAGGACGTTGGTACATAATTAGGATAACATGTGATGTTTAGTTTTAATTCTCTTAATTAATGAACGCTTAAAATAAATTCCGGATTTACCTTTGAATTTCGTACGGAAATTGTTAGAGAGAGGACGACCTTATCACTCTTTAATAACTAGTAGGCTTAACAAGAGGGTTTAGAAGGGGTTAATTCATCTACCGGTTTATTAAGGGAGGACGACTGCACCACCTTAGTTGAATTAGGGTCTCTTTAATTAAGCACAATCCATTAACTTGATTATTGGATTAGTGAAGTCGATTGATAGGACAAAGTATTAAGATTTAATTCTTGAGCTTTTCATCTTGCAATCTTATACTTAGGTTATTTCTTGCACATCACGGTTATTTTAATTATCGTACCAACTCCGTTAGTATACGTAGGGATTCCTATCCTGAGCATCACCCTTTTATATTTTAATCAAAACCTTTAGATAATTAAGTTATTTCTTTCTTTCGCATTAGTAGAGTAAAATAGTTTAGATTGAATAATTCTTAAAAACCAAAAACTTACACTCATATTAATTACGATGCGTAGATCCCCAGGGCTCTATTCGCATACAACCCATCCCGAGGTACGATATACTTGGTCCCTATACTTGCTGATACTACAGTGAACTCGTACGCTTGCGGAGTAACTTCTAGTTAAAGCTAGTAAAGTTTGGTTCAAGTCAATGGCGCCATTGCCGGGGATGGCGATTTATGTCCATTGAGTAGGACTTGAAGATAGCTTAGTAGTTAGTAGTGAGTGCTTTATTTTTCTTTTTAATTTTTACTTGTTCGGCAGTTATGTTTTGATTCTTCTGCTAGTGTTTCAGGTTTATGAAAACACGCTCACAAGGAGATACGAGCGAGGGGAGAACACAGCTAGATCCTGAGACAATAGCAAGAAGAAACTGAGCCTTCTTAAGAAGGATGAATACTGCCGGTGGAGACAAAGACAACATGAATCTGGATGGAATTGAGGATTTAGACAAAGCTGCTGCAGAGTACAATGCTATAGTGGAACGGGTGGATGGAGTTGATGGAAACAGCAGTAACCAACGAATACCCATAGGGGGAACTCAGAACCAACGCCCGAACCAGCAAAACCAAAACAACTCTGCACAAACTCAAACCCAAAAATCAAAGCCAGAGCAATAACCCGAACATCCCGTTCAACAACCCAATCCTTACTCATACCCACCATATCCTTATCCACCATACCTTTATTCTCCACCTTCTGCTTATAACCAACCTCCATTTCCGCAAGTATCTACACCACCCGTCTAAACTCAGCACGTTTCTCAGAATGTTGATCACGATGTAGCAATCCGAGGAAGGTTTGTGGCACAGCCGCAACGATTTTATGATGGAGTGGCATTGCCTCCGGTAGAGGCAAACAACTTCTCTATCTCCCCAGGAATCCTGAAGTTACTTACTGAGAATCAATTCAAGGGGGAGGTCGGAAAGGAGAATCCTCATACTCATTTGAGAAGTTTTCTGATGATTGCCTCAATTTTCAATTATAACGGCATGTCTGAAGATGCCAAGAGGCTCAGGTTGTTCCCATTCTCTTTAACTGGAATAGCAAATGAGTGGTATGATAACACACTCCCACGGGGAGGTATAACCACATGGGCCGAGCTCGAGCGTCTGTTCCTCGAGCGATTCCACCCTCTGTCTAGAACGATCAGAGCAAGGATAGAGATCTCGTCTTTCCAACAGAAGCCAGAAGAGAACTTATGTCAGGCTTGAGAAAGATACTCTAACATGCTCATTGAGTGCCCACAGCACGGGTGCAACGAAGGGGACATCATGGCTTCCTTCTACTGTGGAGCCAGCAAGGCAGGTCAAACCCACCTTGATGCATGTACGAGTGGAATATTCTTGAATTATGGTACAACTAAGTGTAGAGAGATCGTTGATAACATTATCAAGAATGCCGGGCAATGGAACGAGTGTAATACCCCGTTCCATTTTATACCTTTTATTTTGCGAGAAACCTTATTTTATATTATTATCTTTGTTTCTTTTAATTTTATTATTTTTGTGTGCTATTGTGTAATTTAAATATATACCCTTTTATAAATTCCTAAATTCGAAGAAAGGAATCGAATCTTTCAAACGGATAAGGGACTACGAGAAATTAAATATTCAAAGTTTAAAATTATGTTTTCGATTCGTATAATTTATTGAGAATAATTAAAATGCAATAAAATATTAATTGAGTTTTAAAACTGTATTAATTCTCAATTCGGAATTAAACTCGTGAACCAAACAATCCATAAACCGTATCAAGCAGTAACAAAAATACCAGAATTAAAAGGGGTTAATCCCTAACCACATAAATTACTTTCCTTTTTGAATTAAATTAATTAGGGTATTAATCTCAGCCATATATTATTTCCATCCTTTATAATTAATTAATTAAGAAATCAATTTCCAAAAATATCTCCCCCTCCCTTAACACTTACGGAGTACACTTCCTCTCTCAATTTCATAAGAATTCTCTTTTCTCTCTCTCACGCCTTCACTCTTTTCTCTCTCTCCTCTCGTCTCTCTCGCTCACCGCCAAAGCCTTCACGCCGTCTTCCTCCTTTTTCTGACCAAGCATCGCCAAACGCCGCCTCCTCCCGTCGCGAAGGACCGCCATCGCGGAGCCACCGTCACGCCGTGCTCCGTTCCCCCTTCGCCGCTCATCGACGCCCGTCCTCTCGATCCAGCCACCGCCTCAGCGCCGATCGAAGCTGTCGGCCCTCCTCCACCGCCTCCATCTCCGACGCCGCCTTCGGCCTCCGTCCGGCGCCGCCCTCCGTCGCTCCTCAGCCGCGACTCCCGCCCTCTTTCCGTCACCGATCGAAAGTCGATCGCCTCTATTCTTCCAGACCATCCAATCGCAGTCGAGCACAGCCGCGCCACCGTCCCCTTTTCTCACCTTTTTCAGTGAGTATTCGAGAAAACCCATTTCAATTTCGATTCTAAATGTTTAATTCGATTTCTAATCGTAACTCGATTCGTTGTTTTTCTTCTTCCGAAACAATGTCGAACCGAACCCCTGTTGCCGGAGTTTTTGGAGAAATCGAAGGACGACGTTAGGCCGTCCGTTACCCCCACGAATCGAACCGGAATTCGTAAGATTTCTAGCCTCCTTCTCCCTATTCTCTTCTAGCTTTAGCTTTCGGAATATGGGATGAGGCTTAAACTTTGTAAATTTTATGGAGAGGAAAATAGTACTTTTTAATTTGGTTCGGATTAGTGCAGATAGGATTGTGTTATTGATGATTTCCTTACTGGTGTTATTGAAATAGTGGTTTAGTATTGTTATTTTAGTTGTTTAGTATGTTTGATATAGTTGTCTAAGTATTATTGGATTGATTGGATTAGTATTATTGGATGAATTACTTTGGTATTATTGAATTAGCTGATTGGTGATGAAATTAGTTGTTAGTAATATTAGTTGAGTTTTTAAAGACAAAGGGAAACTCGTCTTCTACTGTTCAAATGTTTGGTACAATGGAAAGAAGAACGTTTTTAGAAAATATATTACTACTCTTTTGTTTTGAAATTGACACAAGTAAACTTGGTTAGTAATACTAGTAATATAGGAAAATATTTATTATATTATTTGTTATGAAAACTTCTTTAAATCAAGTATTACTAACAATAAAGAAAAGTATATATTATATTATTTTTAGTATTTATTATATATAAATTTCTTTAAAGTTTAATAAAAGAGTTTTTATTTATAAAAACATAATTTCTATCCAAAAGTTCTTTTGAAATAAAATATAGATTTTAGAAAGAATAATACTAAATTGAGACTTTTATTATATTAATATTATTTAAATAAATTTCTTTTCTTTTAATTATTTTCAAGAAAAATTATATAGTTATACTTTTTAAGTTATAAAAGCTTTTAGTTATAAAAGGCTAAGATATTAAGAGATTATTTTATAAAGATCGAAATGGTCATACAACAAGGAAATTAGTAAGTACACACCCCCAATACACCAACCTTTTAGAAGCGGTATATTTACCAAGATAGTGTGTGTTTTTAAGTAGGTCTATTTCAATAGGTCTATAAGACAAACGACCTCCTCGATCCGCATAACACAAACTCTCAAGTTTTCCTATTAATTCAAAGGTCAACTTTTAATCAAATGGTTTCGTACTAGGATTCTGTGCTAATCGGAATATGCACGAGGGATCCGACATTCTGTTTGTATATCACTCTCGGGACGTCTCTACAACGCAAGTTATCTTCCAAAGGAATTTCAAGACAGTTGTGACTTAGCTATAAAGTTAACAGGTGGGTGATGATCTGTTGATTGATCTGCTCATAATACGTTGTGCTGGTATACTCTAAACTCGACTAAATCAATCTAAAATCAAATATACAATATAAATGTAAACCTATATTATAAGTGTGTTAAATATATGATATAATTATATATGCCTGATATAAATTACTTGTGTTTGCTGATTATACGAATTGATGATGATTACTTGATTACTTTATTTTGTGGTAAATGACCACCAGTGTTTCGGAACACCAGTAGTATATGGCTACCAGTGGTAAATGACCACCAGTGATAAATGATCACCAGTAGTATATGGCTACCAGTGGTAAATGACCACCAGTGATAAATGATCACCAGTAGTATATGGCTACCAGTGGTAAATGGCCACCAGTGATAAATGATCACCAGTAATATGAAAGACGATGTCGTACGGGTTTATTTATGGTATTTTGGAAGAGAATTACAATATGTGGAAAATAATTTTGGCAGATTAGGCCGTTACTTGAAAATGACTTTGGGCTTCACCCCTTAATGTGAATCAACTTGTGATATTTCAATTATATGATGTGAAACCTGTTGTGCCCAACTGATTATTATGTGAACTTGTTATTTATATGATTTATGATGTTCGTATTATTATGTTAATTGATTAAATGAATTAAATACTTTATTAATGCGTATAATTTAATATACTTCGGATTTACCAATCCCATGACGTTGCAATCACCTATACGTGAGAATTCAAATCTCACGCCCCCTTTTTACAACCCTTGCAGATTATGATTTCGTGGAGCAAGGACAGTAATATGGACGACACGGAGTTTCCCACTTAAATAAAATGTTACTGTTAATACTAAGCTTTATATTCATAGATATACATGTGTGAGATACTTATTAAAATTATTACATTCATTTCTTCCGCTGCATAAAACTCATCTCTCATTTTGTTATCCCTTTTTATATCAAAAATTTTATAGTTCAGATTTTAGTCACAAGTGGCACCTCGAATCTGAGATAATTATGTGTTTTAGATTCGGGGCGTTACAACGAGGACCCAGAATTTCAGAGAGCATATCAGTTGGAGGAGAGTGAGGGAACGAGGAAGCTGTTGATGGCGATGATGGCAAAGATAAGCAATATTGAGATTGGGCAAAATCTGGTTGGAGGAAATACGGTAGTGAGTGAGAAAGTGGACCAGCCCACAGGTCAGCAAGAGGTAGCCAACTATATGGGAGGCCCTTATTACAATCAGAATGGCTACCAAGGTGGAAATTATCAAGGACGACCAACTTATGGGCAACCGTTTGTACCACCAGGTCCACAGCCTTCTCAGAATCAGTGGAGAAACAACCAAGGCTATCAAGGAGGCCATCAGCCTCCTCAGAACCAATGGAGGAAGAACGAGAATTTCTCATATGCCAATCCGAAGGCTGGAATCACAGTTCCTCCAGGTGTTGATCCAGGTTCAAAGCCCCCAGGTGGTGAAGGCGGTTCCTCGACCGAAGAGATGTTGTGAGCGATCCTCCAGATGGTGGAAGAAGGAAGAAAGAGATTGTCTTCATTAGAGTATGATGTGAAGGAGTTACACAAGAAAGGTGATCAGCATGATCAAGAACTCCAGAAGAGAGATGTGGAGCTGAATAGAATTCAACAAGAGAACAATAGGCAGTTCACTTCGATGAAGTATCAGATTAGTCAGATCGCAAAATCATTGGGTAGAGAGCCGGGCAAATATCCTTTTATGCCGGAGGGGAACCCGAAAGAGCAATGCAAGGCGATCCAGCTAAGAAGTGGAACCAAATATGATGGTCCTGAGATACCTGCTGACTCGGAGACGCTCGAGGAAGAGGTTGAGATAGAAGGAAAATAGCATAAGGAAGTTAGAGATGAGATTGAGGAGATAGGAGTTAAGAAAAGGGTTGAGGGTGAAGGCACTCAAAAGAGCAAAGAGCCTGAAGAGGAAGGCATTGAGGAGATTGAGAGAGTTCCAAAGTGGAAGAAGGCAAGAGAAGTAAAGAAGAATGTAAAAGAGACTGAGAGAGATGAATGGGGGGTACCCAAATCGGTGATACCCGTTCCATATCCACAGCGGTTTATGAAGAAGAAACTAGATGAGAAATTTGCTAAATTCCTTGATGTATTTAAAAGCTACATATTAACATTCCTTTTTATGATGCTTTGGAACAGATGACTAACTACGCCAAGTTCCTGAAGGACTTGATGGCTAAGAGAAGGAGAGTTGATGAGCCCAAGTTGGTGCAGCTGAACCATGAGGTGAGTGCATTAGTGCACAAAGCACTTCCCCCGAAGTTGAAAGATCCCGGGAGTTTCACTATCTTATGTGACATCGGGAATGGAGTCAAGAAGGGAGAGTTGTGCGACCTTGGAGCGAGCATTAATCTAATGCCATTGTCGCTATTCAAGAAGTTGAAAGGTGGAGAACTTCAGCCGACAATGATGACGCTTCAACTCGCCGATCGGTCTATTACTCGACCTCAAGGTGTGGTTGAAGACGTCCTTGTTAAAATTGGAGATCATATTTTCCCAGTCAATTTTGTGGTGCTAGACATGGAGAAAGATGAGCATGTACCTCTGATTTTGAGAAGGCCTTTCTTAGCTACGACAGGGATGGTGTTAGATGTGGCGAATGGGAAGATCACATTCAAAGTTGATGATAAAGAAGTGAAGATTTCCCTATATGAGGCCATGAAGTACCTGAAGGAGGATGAGAGATGTCATTCCATTGATACAATTGATCCTTGTGTTGAAGACACACCTCATATCTCTAATCTCTCTTATAGTTATGATTTTGATAGTCCTTCACTTAATGATTTAACCCATGAGCATTATGATTTTGATTGTTTTGATAGGGATAAAGGAAAAGAGGAGTCGAGGGATAGAGAGCTGAAAAGTGTGGACGTGACCCAGTTTGAGAGGAAAGGAGGAGTTTGTTGGGATATGTTTAGTTTTGATGATTTTCCAAAACAACATGTAATAGGTTTGAAAGCAGTCAGGATAGTATCTTTTATTTCAGGTCAGGTTAAGTCATTTCTCAGTAAAATAAGACTGTTCAGTTGAGGGGGAACTCAGCGAGGGGGAACTCTGCAACACAGCCTGAGAATATCAAGGTAACACCAAGAAGAATTGACTGAAGTCATGCTTGCAACCTGAACCAGAAGAGAAGCCTGAAGGAAGTCCCACTGAGTGTAAGTCAGGCTGATCTAAGCCAAGTCTGGTGGACCACTCAGTGAAGAGCCTGATCAGGTGGATCAGTGCTGCACCAAGTAGGCCCTGAAGGAGTCAGGCTACTGTGGTCAGGGAAGTTTGTCATTCAGCCTTATGACAAACTTCTTGGAGTGATCTTCAAACAGTCACTGAAGGACAACTGCACTGAGGACGAGTCAGTCCACTGAAGATCAGAGTCAGTGAAGGAGGAAGCCACCTAAAGTCAGTGGGTCTTAGTCAAACCCACTGAGTCAAAGATCCGTGAATCCAGGCCACGTGGACCAATCAGCACGAGGCAGCAACTCTGACACTGACAAAGGCCGCATTCCGAGAAAAGTGGTTGAAACCATTTAATGTTGGATTCAAATGTATCTTCCCTCCAACGGATACATTTGAATCCCCATTATAAATACAAGCTCATAGCTTCATTGTAAGGGTGTGTGAAAAGAAGAAAATAAACACCTACAAGTTGTGAGGGTGTGTTAGTTGTTAGGGAGTCATAAGGAAGTGTTACACACCCACGACACTGACCTTTAGGGTTATCACTTATATTCATTGAGTGTCAAGCTTGTAACTCTTAGCTTAGAGAGGTTTTCCTAATCTTAGCTTTAAGGCTAACACATTGTAAAGGAAAACCTCACCTAGTTGGAGAAAACCAAACCAAACTAAACCCTTTCAGAAGAATGTTAGGTTTGTAGTGAGGTGAGGAGAGGCAGCCCAGGGAGTGGCGTGAGTCCAGTTGTAAGTGCACCTTGGCACGTTAAAAACAAGAATCCTGAGATAGTGGATTTCCTGTTAAATCAGGCCGTGGACGTAGGAGCTTGAGACTCTGAACCACGTTAAACTGAGCGTACTTATCTTTCAAAGTATTTACTAAAGTATTGTGAAAATCTGCTCACTGAGAGCATTGTTTAAAAAGGAACTTTAGTTAAGCATTTCAGTCAGGGAGATTCATCTTACTGACTGAATCAGGCTTGCACTCGAGAGTTCAGTCTCTCGAGTCACTGCCTTGTTGAGAGCCTGAGCTTTCAAGTTTCATCACTGACTTGATAGCTCTGACTCTCAGCAACGCAGTGACTTGAGTATTCCTTCACTGAACTCAGTCAGGGCACAATGCAAGGTTTAAAAAAAAAAAATTTGTGCTCCTGAATTCCCATTTTGCCCTTCGAAAACGGGACCATCAATTGGTATCAGAGCGGGTTGTTCACCTGACCACTGATCCAGTTTTGTTAAGAAAAATGGTCAACCGAACAGATCTTAAACGTGTTAAACTATGGGAATTCCTGCATATTTCAAACTATTACCTGTACTCTGACATTATTCTTGTAATAGAAAATCATCTGGTTAGAAGTTTTGGAATCATCAAAAAGGGGGAAATTGTTGGGATATGTTTAGTTTTGATGATTTTCCAAAACAACATGTAATAGGTTTGAAAGCAGTCAGGATAGTATCTTTTATTTCAGGTCAGGTTAAGTCATTTCTCAGTAAAATAAGACTGTTCAGTTGAGGGGGAACTCAGCGAGGGGGAACTCTGCAACACAGCCTGAGAATATCAAGGTAACACCAAGAAGAATTGACTGAAGTCATGCTTGCAACCTGAACCAGAAGAGAAGCCTGAAGGAAGTCCCACTGAGTGTAAGTCAGGCTGATCTAAGCCAAGTCTGGTGGACCACTCAGTGAAGAGCCTGATCAGGTGGATCAGTGCTGCACCAAGTAGGCCCTGAAGGAGTCAGGCTACTGTGGTCAGGGAAGTTTGTCATTCAGCCTTATGACAAACTTCTTGGAGTGATCTTCAAACAGTCACTGAAGGACAACTGCACTGAGGACGAGTCAGTCCACTGAAGATCAGAGTCAGTGAAGGAGGAAGCCACCTAAAGTCAGTGGGTCTTAGTCAAACCCACTGAGTCAAAGATCCGTGAATCCAGGCCACGTGGACCAATCAGCACGAGGCAGCAACTCTGACACTGACAAAGGCCGCATTCCGAGAAAAGTGGTTGAAACCATTTAATGTTGGATTCAAATGTATCTTCCCTCCAACGGATACATTTGAATCCCCATTATAAATACAAGCTCATAGCTTCATTGTAAGGGTGTGTGAAAAGAAGAAAATAAACACCTACAAGTTGTGAGGGTGTGTTAGTTGTTAGGGAGTCATAAGGAAGTGTTACACACCCACGACACTGACCTTTAGGGTTATCACTTATATTCATTGAGTGTCAAGCTTGTAACTCTTAGCTTAGAGAGGTTTTCCTAATCTTAGCTTTAAGGCTAACACATTGTAAAGGAAAACCTCACCTAGTTGGAGAAAACCAAACCAAACTAAACCCTTTCAGAAGAATGTTAGGTTTGTAGTGAGGTGAGGAGAGGCAGCCCAGGGAGTGGCGTGAGTCCAGTTGTAAGTGCACCTTGGCACGTTAAAAACAAGAATCCTGAGATAGTGGATTTCCTGTTAAATCAGGCCGTGGACGTAGGAGCTTGAGACTCTGAACCACGTTAAACTGAGCGTACTTATCTTTCAAAGTATTTACTAAAGTATTGTGAAAATCTGCTCACTGAGAGCATTGTTTAAAAAGGAACTTTAGTTAAGCATTTCAGTCAGGGAGATTCATCTTACTGACTGAATCAGGCTTGCACTCGAGAGTTCAGTCTCTCGAGTCACTGCCTTGTTGAGAGCCTGAGCTTTCAAGTTTCATCACTGACTTGATAGCTCTGACTCTCAGCAACGCAGTGACTTGAGTATTCCTTCACTGAACTCAGTCAGGGCACAATGCAAGGTTTAAAAAAAAAAAATTTGTGCTCCTGAATTCCCATTTTGCCCTTCGAAAACGGGACCATCAATTGGTATCAGAGCGGGTTGTTCACCTGACCACTGATCCAGTTTTGTTAAGAAAAATGGTCAACCGAACAGATCTTAAACGTGTTAAACTATGGGAATTCCTGCATATTTCAAACTATTACCTGTACTCTGACATTATTCTTGTAATAGAAAATCATCTGGTTAGAAGTTTTGGAATCATCAAAAAGGGGGAAATTGTTGGGATATGTTTAGTTTTGATGATTTTCCAAAACAACATGTAATAGGTTTGAAAGCAGTCAGGATAGTATCTTTTATTTCAGGTCAGGTTAAGTCATTTCTCAGTAAAATAAGGCTGTTCAGTTGAGGGGGAACTCAGCGAGGGGGAACTCTGCAACACAGCCTGAGAATATCAAGGTAACACCAAGAAGAATTGACTGAAGCCATGCTTGCAACCTGAACCAGAAGAGAAGCCTGAAGGAAGTCCCACTGAGTGTAAGTCAGGCTGATCTAAGCCAAGTCTGGTGGACCACTCAGTGAAGAGCCTGATCAGGTGGATCAGTGCTGCACCAAGTAGGCCCTGAAGGAGTCAGGCTACTGTGGTCAGGGAAGTTTGTCATTCAGCCTTATGACAAACTTCTTGGAGTGATCTTCAAACAGTCACTGAAGGACAACTACACTGAGGACGAGTCAGTCCACTGAAGATCAGAGTCAGTGAAGGAGGAAGCCACCTAAAGTCAGTGGGTCTTAGTCAAACCCACTGAGTCAAAGATCCGTGAATCCAGGCCACGTGGACCAATCAGCACGAGGCAGCAACTCTGACACTGACAAAGGCCGCATTCCGAGAAAAGTGGTTGAAACCATTTAATGTTGGATTCAAATGTATCTTCCCTCCAACGGATACATTTGAATCCCCATTATAAATACAAGCTCATAGCTTCATTGTAAGGGTGTGTGAAAAGAAGAAAATAAACACCTACAAGTTGTGAGGGTGTGTTAGTTGTTAGGGAGTCATAAGGAAGTGTTACACACCCACGACACTGACCTTTAGGGTTATCACTTATATTCATTGAGTGTCAAGCTTGTAACTCTTAGCTTAGAGAGGTTTTCCTAATCTTAGCTTTAAGGCTAACACATTGTAAAGGAAAACCTCACCTAGTTGGAGAAAACCAAACCAAACTAAACCCTTTCAGAAGAATGTTAGGTTTGTAGTGAGGTGAGGAGAGGCAGCCCAGGGAGTGGCATGAGTCCAGTTGTAAGTGCACCTTGGCACGTTAAAAACAAGAATCCTGAGATAGTGGATTTCCTGTTAAATCAGGCCGTGGACGTAGGAGCTTGAGACTCTGAACCACGTTAAACTGAGCGTACTTATCTTTCAAAGTATTTACTAAAGTATTGTGAAAATCTGCTCACTGAGAGCATTGTTTAAAAAGGAACTTTAGTTAAGCATTTCAGTCAGGGAGATTCATCTTACTGACTGAATCAGGCTTGCACTCGAGAGTTCAGTCTCTCGAGTCACTGCCTTGTTGAGAGCCTGAGCTTTCAAGTTTCATCACTGACTTGATAGCTCTGACTCTCAGCAACGCAGTGACTTGAGTATTCCTTCACTGAACTCAGTCAGGGCGCAACGCAAGGTTTAAAAAAAAAAAAAATTGTGCTCCTGAATTCCCATTTTGCCCTTCGAAAACGGGACCATCAGAGTTGAAGTTAAGAAGAAAAAATCCAAGAAGTGGGTACATCCGTGGAGAGCGAGAAAGAAGAAAGTGAAACCACCACCCGCGGTGAAGAAGGAGGATGGGAAGCGAGCGAAAAACTTAGACATTTTCTCTTATGAGAGTAAGGGAGGTAATTTTGAGTACCATGTCCCATAAGCTCCTTTGAGCTCGGTCCGACATTAGGACCTTAAAAATAGCGCTGAGTGGTAGGCAACCCACTTTTATTTGCTTTTGAGTGTTTTATGTTATTAGGGTGTTGTTTTGAGTCGTATGTTTTAACCTCGTATTTGAGTGAGTTGCTTGTAGAATTGTCTCGAGGGAGTAAAGGTATCATGGAGTTATTCAGATTGAAGGGACCAACTCGAGACAAGGGAGTGTGTCAAGTTGTTAAGAGAAACTGAATTATTTGGATGAGGTAACCACCACCCCAAACTCAGACCGCTTCACAAGGTCGAAGTTTGGGGGGTGGAGTTTTTATATGTTTTATGGTTACATTGCACAGGCGCACACCCTCTTTTTGAGTTGAGTTGGGTTATATATTGAGCCTTGAGATGCTCCTTGAGCTGATATTGATTTGATGTGCTACTACATATTTCATGCCTATCAATTCTCTTATGCTTGTTGATTGTTATTCTTGAGTATGAGCTGATGAGTAGGGTGAATTGTGAAGTTGAGTTAGGGAGGCTATTGTGTGAGTGTATGAGTTAGAGTTGATTTGAGAGAAAACACTTATGCTTACAAATTGTCTTTTTGAGTACTTGTGTGATGATAGTGAGAATTCACTAAAACTAGCATGGATGTGAAAGTCGTGAGACTTGAGCTTTTTAGAGATTATAATTCATTAAATTGTTCTCTTCGTTTGTGAGTGTATCGTCACCTTAGAGGATGCTAGAACTTGTGTGTGCTCTCGCTTCTTGATTGTGTCTAGTTCGATATGCCGAAAGTGATCTTAGGCCATCTTTGATTTGTTGAGTCACTTAGCCTAAATAAGCCTACCAATGACATCTATCCCTTGTTAGCCCTTTTGAGCCTTAAGCCTATTTATTTGATAGCACATTTGAACTATTCCAATTTCTTAAACTCATGTTGGCCTAATTTGAGTGGAGAATAGGAAAGTTGTGAATGATAAAGGGATTGAGTTGAGTTGAGAAGGGAATTATGATGGTTGAGTTGTGATAAAAGAAGGGTGTGATGAAGTTTTGAGTTGTGGGGAAGACCAAAAATTTGAGAATGAGCAAAAGAAAAAATGAGCTCATATGTATGTGTGAAAAAGAAGTGTGGTGATTGAAAAAGTGAAATGAGTTAGAGAAAAGAAATATTGAAGTGTCGAGAGTAGGGGAATTGAAAGTGTATTGCATGAAGATGTTTGAAGTATTCTGTTCCTCGTCTCGAAGTACTAAAGTTAAATTTTATGTTCTCCATTCACTTGAGTCACTTAACCATATAGTTTCCCCACCTGTCCAAAGAGCCTACATTACAACCTTGAGAAAAGTCCTTTTTGATTCGGCATTGATTTCTAGAGTATGGTCGAAGTTGAGAGTGCTTACAAGCCTATGACTGCTAATATGTGTGATTGATTGATTGAGTGAGTCCCTTAATACTGTTATACACTTGTGAGAGAGTGAAACACATCGTTGAGTGCACATCCATGCTTGATTTTGGTGGTTCCTGTTATTATTGCATAGGTATGATAAAGGGGGTGAGCTTGGTATATGTGTGAACGATCATTGAAACTTGAGCTCGGTTACTAGCATGATTTTATTCTTTAACTCATTCCTAATAATTTCACTTGACTTATTATTTTATTGCTTGAGGACAAGAAATATGGTAGGTTTGGAGTGGTTGATTAGGCGTGAAATTGTCATGATTCGTAGCTCGTTTTGCCTGTGTTTTTAATGAATTTGATGAGTATTTTGAGTCAATTGAGTACTATTTTCATACATTGATGAATTTGCCTCTTTGATGCTCATAGATGGATAGAGGGCGAAAAATAGAGTTCATAGGACTTTGAGTCGGCTATAACGGATGCCCGAATGAGAAGATATTGAAGAAATACGAATAGTTTAGTTCGTGAGAAGAAAAGTATCATTTAGTGGAAGAGGAGAACCACTCGAGCAGTCCAGCTCGAGTGCCCCCGCTCGAGCAAGTGCAGGGTTCGAACACCAAAACTAACAGAGAGTTTTGGGCGCTCGAGCAGGTCGAGCTCCTCCGTTCGAGTACATTTTCCGCTCAAACTCAATGAGGTCGAGCGCCCCCATTCGAGCCCCTATTTCATTCGAGCTGGGAAGCTCGAGCGCCACCGCTCGAGCGAGACCCACTCGAGCGCTCCTCGTCCAACAAAGTTGTGGCCCATGAGTTCCCAAATCGATCCATTACCTATAAATACCCCTTCCGAATACGTTTTTAGACACCACTTCACACATAGAGTTAGATTTTCAAGAGAGAAGAGTATCAAGAGTTCGAGCAAGCATAGTTTACTTTTGATCGAGGTTTTTATGTTACGAATTCGTAGTTTAGTTCTGGATTTGATTATTTTGATCTTTCGTTCTTTGAAACTTGAAACTTGAGACTTGTTATTTTCCTTTTAATCTGATTTTATTCTTAGACTTCAATTATTTCTTAAACCCTTGTTTATGTTCTTGAGTTATTCAATTAGATTAATTATGTTTTCGTTCGTTGCTTGCTTATTTACTTTCGTTATCGTTAAAACCATGCTAGGCTAAAACCCTTGTGTGCTTGGGGTAGGATGAACTCGTAGAAGTAGGACGTTGGTACATAATTAGGATAACATGTGATGTTTAGTTTTAATTCTCTTAATTAATGAATGCTTAAAATAAATTCTGGATTTACCTTTGAATTTCGTACAAAAATTGTTAGAGAGGGGACGACCTTATCACTCTTTAATAAATAGTAGGCTTAACAAGAGGGTTTAGAAGGGGTTAATTCATCTACCGATTTATCTAGGGAGGACGACCGCCCCACCTTAGTTGAATTAGGGTCTCTTTAATTAAGCACAATCCATTAACTTGATTATTTGATTAGTGAAGTCGATTGATAGGACAAAGTATTAGGGTTTAATTCTTGAGCTTTTCATCTTGCAATCTTATACTTAGGTTATTTCTTGCACATCGCGATTATTTTAATTATCGTACCAACTCCGTTAGTATACGTAGGGATTCCTATCCTGAGCATCGCCCTTTTATATTTGAATCAAAATCTTTAGATAATTAAGTTATTTCATTCTTTCGCATTAGTAGAGTAAAATAGTTTAGATTAAATAATTCTTAAAAACAAAAAACATACACTCATATTAGTAACGACGCGTAGATCCCCAAGGCTCTATTCGCATGCAACCCCTTCCGAGGTACGATATACTTGGTCCATATACTTGTTGATACTACAGTGAACCCGTACACTTGCGGAGTAACTTCTAGTAAAAGCTAGTAAAGTTTGGTTCAAGTCAATAGATCAATCCACAACAATATCTTAATCGTCCTTGAACTTATACATTCGATAAAGAAGAAAACAAAAAATGCAAATCAGGTGAGCTTGCACAAAGCATATGATAGAGTGGATTGGGGGTATCTTGAATGTATTTTAGGAAGATTAAAAATTTGTGAACAGTGAATTACATGGATTATGTTGTGTGTCCAAATGGTTCGATATTCATTTAAAGTGAATGATGAGATAATTGGTCTGATAGTAATTGGAAAGGGTCTCAGACAAGGAGATCCCCTTTCTCCATATCTCTTTATCCTTTGTGCTGAAGAATTGTCAGTGTTGTTGAGAAGAGCTAATAGAGAGGGAAGATTGCATGGAGGAAAGTTATGTACAATTAGCCCTACTATATCTCATCTTCTCTTTGTCTGACAAAAAAAATATCTCATCTTCTTTTTGTGGACGATTGCTTATTGTTTTGTAAGGCAAAACAATAGGAAGAATAGGCACTTAAAGAGGTCATCAACACTTATGAATATATTTCAAGACAGATTATTAACTATGCTAAATCAAGAACTTTTTTTAGTAAAAAAATTGTAGATGATGTTAGAGATAACATTACTTCAATTTCTTGGTAATACTAGACACATGCATGAACAATGATACAATTTTTTTCTTAAAAAAATTTATAACTTAAAATTGCAGGGACACAAGCTCTATCGAGAGATCATCCATAATAGTTGGAGACTCAATCCAATAATAAGGACTTGGGAATAGCCCAAACACCTTAATAAAATGATGAGTCAAATCATTGTCTTTTATAAACAAGACATAACATGTAATCACTATTTTGCTTTAATATAGTTTTACAAGTCACTGCAGAAGTTGAAATAGCATGTTTTCATTGTATTCGTATCTTCAATGTCTCACTTGATCACTTCAAATATGCACTCAACGATCTCTTCTCTTATTTGATTTTTGAAACCTACATTTTCAAAATTTGACCCAAAAAAATTAATTTTAAATGATAACACTGTAACGCCCCGAACCCGAATATTTCGAATACTTATCCAAGTTCAAGTCGTCACTTAGTAAAAAGGAAAAATAAGTGATTTGATTTTTTTTTTAAAGAAGAGTTTGAATAAAGAAAATTGAGAGGATGCTGATTAGAACCATTCTTAACTTATAATCTTGACATGCAGTTAAAAACTAAACACTTAGAAAAGAGCATGTTGAGTCTAAGTAATATTAAAACAAAGAAATAATGATAATAGCTTAACAGTTCATCATAAGTCCAGTTCATCAGTCCATAATAATAAGTATGAATTTAACAGACGGAAGCAAAGGTAATTAAAGTCTTTAATGAAAAATAAAATAATTAGCGGTATAGAAGGCGGGGTCTGCTGCTGCTCCCAGTACTCCATCGGCTCACCTGAAAAGTATAAAAAATGGAGCGTGAGAATTTTGAATATCTCAGTGTGGGTAGCTCGTATGCTATTACGGTTAAAGTATGATATCATAAATATCGTTATATCATTCACAAAAGTAACCAACCGAGATGGATACTCTCCGCTCGCAACAAAACCAACATGGATACTCTCCGCTCGTAACAATTCCAACACTGATACTCTCCGTACTGAGACGGATACTCTCCGTTCGTAAATAAAATAATATAATTCAATAAATGATACTTCAACTAAAACACGTAAGTAAAAGGCAATACGATTTAGTGCCACCCACCTCGAAAAGCAGTTCGGAAAACTACAGCTTGCAAAGAGGGAAAGACGTCCAAGTGTCACTGGTCGTTCGCACTCGATCCTAATAAAAATTCTTGCTTTTAGTTTCTTATTAAAACTCGTATATTTATGACACTATGCGTTGGTCCCGAAGGACTTTTGGTTAAACACATGTCTTTCGTCTTTTAGTCATGAATTACTATAACTTAGTCTTTTTCATTACTCGTTAAGTTACACTTAAAGAATTTCTTACAACGGTGTTTTCGACACAAAATACGTCTTAGGCTCTTACTAAAATGTTCTTAGAAAGTAACACGTAACACGGAAAATAACAATTTCAAATAAAGGCAACGGTTCAAGCATTAAGACAATTTTCGAGTAAAACTGCCCGGTTTCGACTATGCACACTCGACTTTGAGCATTTTCTAAAATATGAAGGATTTATCTAAAAATTAAGCAAATATACAGTAGGTACTCTCTTAAAGTATATTTCACTCATAAAAATCGGTTTTATTAAAAGATATAAGAAAAATGGGTTTTTGGATTTATTTCTAAAGACAAAACAATGATTCTTAAGCATTCCAATAAGTTTTCAGAGTTATAACACAAGAGAAGTGACCTTCTTAAAAATACTAAAACATTTCCACAAATCACAAAATTCATTCAGTAGATGCATTAGATAGTTTCAAATATTTCTTAAGTTTTGACCTAAGGCAAAATATGTAAGGAAAAAGGTGTTTGGGTTCGTTTTTGGAAAAGGCACAGAAACTTTTCTATCTTTCCAGTCACGTACCAACAAGGGAAATAATTTTTGTAAAACTATTTAAACTATTTCTAAAATCATGAAAAATTCCAAGAATTAAGCTAATATCATTTAATATTTGATTTTTATTTTTATAAAAATAAATAAACAAGTGGAAATTATCAGAAAATCAAAGAGTCACAAAAATGTCACAGATTATCACACTAACTTCAAAAATTCATAGATTATTGAGTATAACTTCAAAACACATGAGACCAGTAATAAAAGAAAGATAACTTGATATGTTTTTCAAATGTGTTAACAAAATCTCAGAAACTTCAAGTTACGAAAACGTATCAACTCATACTTTCAACAGAAAACGAATTGTTCAACATTCATCACAACAAGAACATCTAAAAACCTTCACATGCCATGAAACTTTCATTTCTTTCATCATTAACAACCCATAACATTAAACCATCAAACTTTAAGTAGAAAATCAAAGAAAACTCATGATTTTTCCTTCCTATCTAAAGATTTAAAATAAAACTAAGGTTTTGAAAGAAATTAGGTGAGGGTCACCTTGTTGTGATCTTTCTCTTACAAGGCTAGGGTCTTATGCCTTCTTCTAGTTTTCTTCCTATGATTAATCCTTCTTTGAGACTCCTTGGTTGGATGGAAAGCTTTGGGTAAAGGATGTGAGCTATATAATACCCCGTCCCATTTTATACCTTTTATATTCCTAGAAACCTTATTTTATATTATTATCTTGTTTCTTTTAATTTTGTTATTTTTGTGTGATATTGTGTAATTTAAATATATACACTATTTCAAATTCCCGAATTCGTAGAAAGAAATCGAATCTTTCGAACGAATAAGTGACTACGAGAATTAAATTTAGATTAAGATTTTCGATCCAAATAATTTTGAGAATAATCTAAATTCAAATAACTCATTAATTAATTTAAAAGATATTGTTATTCTCAAACTAATTCCTTAAAAACAGCCAAACAAACCTTAAACTTTTATGTGGACAGGTACGAGAGAATATCAGATTGAGATTGTTCCTAACCACAAGTCATTTTCCCTTATAATTAAAATTTCATTTAATAACCAAGATTACTTTTGCGTAAGAATTTGAAAGAGTCTATATATATATATCAATACCCTTCCCTAATTTCAGTTCACGCACAAAAGAAACCCACTTTCCCAAAAATATCTCTCTCTTGAAAAACGCGTTCTCGTTTCTCTCTCATCAAAGAGAAATCGCGTCCTTTCCTCTCTCATCGAAGAAGAAGAACACACTACTCTGCTTCTTCTCCGACCAGCCACACCGCTCACGCCTCTTCTTCTCCGATCAATCAGCGACGCCTCTCCTTGTTTTCCGATCAAAGCAAGCCAATCACCGCCTCTTTTCTCTCCGGTAAGGTATCGAAAAGCCCCCTTTCAAGTTTAACTCCGATTAATTTCAATTCTGATTTATTTCGTCTCCAATCGAACAAACTAGCTTCGTCGTCGCCTCCTCAAAGCGGAAACCGCCGCCGCCGAGCATCGCCGAAGCCGCCGCTCCTTTTCTTCTTTTTCCAGAAAGTGATAGAAATCTTTTCTTCCAATTTTCAATTCCATTCCGTTTCGTTCTGATTAATTTCAGTTTTATTTATTCGATTTCAACACCGTAACCCCCTCTCTTTGTTTTCATCTTCCGATATATGCCTATTCAAACCGCTGCTGCCCAAATTTCCCTGCGAAATGCCGAAGGACACCGTTAGGCCGCTCGCTTGTTACCTCGAACCCGGAGAACGTAAGGTTTCTACCTTCGTTTCCTTCTTTTCATAATTCCAGAAATTGTCGAGACCCTTTCTGGAGCCGTATAACAAGAAACGGAGAGGATGATTTTAAACTGTGATTTTTCTATTTATCTTCTTTTGTTAAAATCGTATTCTGTTCTTGTTGGGTTGTACCCCTTTTGAGTTTTGAGTTGATGTTAAACAGTAAATAAGTTTCCTTGAGTATGGATGCTTCGAATTGTCTGATGTTTGATGTTTTCGGATACTGTTGTTCGAACGACTTTAGTACTGGGACTTTTGTGGACTGGTTTTTATCTTACAGATGTTTAGTATCACTGTTTTAGTGATATAGTACCACTGACTTGTTAAGTTGGTATCTTTAAAATTAGTATGTTAGTTTCTGTTGGATGATGTCTTTCAATTGATTAAACGCTTTTGTTTTAAAACCGTAGACAAAGGGAAATTCGTCTTCGCCCTCGACTCATGTTCAATATTGGTAGCAAATGAAAAACAATTTGGTAGAAAATAATACTTTTCTTTGTTTTGAAAATGACACAAGTCGACTTGGTTAATGATATTAGTATTATAGGAAAATACTTTTATTCAATTTATTTTGCTATGGAAAAACCCCTTTTAAAACAAGTACTTCTATTAATGACAAAAATACATATTCTATTATTCCTAGTATTTATAATATAAGATTCTTTAATAAAATTTATTTACTAATAAAGGGAGTTTTATTTATAAAATATAATTTATATTCAATGTTCTTTTAAAATAAGAAAATGGAATTTTAGAAAGTAAGATATTAATTTGGTACTTATATTATATTAGTATATTTTTATAAATTTCTTATTTTTATTCTTTTTAAGAAAAATAATTAAAATTATACTTTTAAAATAGTAAAAGTTTTTAAAAAAGGATAAAGGAAATTAAAAGATTGTTTTGTAGAAATTGAGATAGTCATACAATAAGAGAATTAGTAAGTACACCACAAATACACCCACCCTTTTTAGAAGTGGTGTATTTACCAAAATAGGGTGTGACCCTTAAGCAAGTCCTTTTAAAAGTCTATAAGACATCGACCACTCGTCTCGCTTAGCGCAAACTCTCAAGTTTTCCTAAATATTCCAAGGGTCAACTTTTAATCAAATGACTTTATATTAGGAATCGGTGCTAGTGGGAATACGCACCAGGGACTCGACCATCCGTCTGTACACCGCTCTCAGGACCCCAAACGATGAGGTGGGTGATGATTTGTTGATCGATCTGCTTATAATACGTTGTGCTGGTATACTCTGAACTCGACCAAATAAATCTAAAACAACTAATCCAACATAAATGTATCCCTGTTATATAACTGTTTGAATTATGTGATATACTTATATATGATACGAAATACTTGTTGTTTTATTCAAATCAATCACTGTTGCATGACTAAGGGCGTATGTGAGCATGAATCAATTTGATTGCAAATCGAGGATTTTCCCTCCACGTTTTTAAAATGTCAGTTTTATAAAAGGACGGAAAGTCAGTAAGTACGGAGTTGTGGTTCGGGTATTAAATCCAACCTCCGGGGAGCTATCGAGGACGCCCCCAGAATCAAGGTTGTTGATTCAAACAGATCTGGTCCCCGAGTCAGACGCCTACGTTGCGCACTTGGAATAAAGCCATTGATGGTTTGCTTTGTTTCGTGTTGTCAGTAGTTGGAAGGAGTAAGGTTTTGGAAGTGGAACAAGTCAAGTATGGTCGTATGAAAGTGGTTCAAGGAAAGTCTTTTACGATGTGTGGAAATTGATGTTGGCCAGTTTGGGCCGTTACCTGAAAATGATTTTGGGCTCTGCCCTTTAATGTGAATCAACTTGTGATATATCAATTATGTGAATATAAAACCTGTTATGCCCAATTAATTATTACGTGAGCTTGTTACTTCTATGATATATGTTATTCATATTTATATGTCAACTGCTTAAATAAATTATATACTTTATCAATGAGTACAATTTGATATACTTCGGATTTACCAATCCCATGACGTTGCAAATCACCCATACATGAGAATTCAAATCTCACGCCCCCCATTTTTACAACCCTTGCAGATTATGATTTCATGGAGCAAAGACAGTAATAGAGACGACACAGAGTTCCCCGCTTGAATAAAATGTTACTGTTAAATACTAAGCTTTATATTCATATATATATATATATATATATATATGTGTGTGTGTGTGTGTGTGTGTGTGTGTGTGATACTTATTTAAATAATATACTCATTTCTTCCGCTGCATAAAACTCATCTCTCATTTTGTTATCCCTTTTTATATCAAAAATTTTATAGTTCGGATTTTAGTCACAAGTGGCACCTCGAATCTGAGATATTTATGTGTTTTGGATTCGTGTCGTTACAGGTGGTATCAGAGCTTATGTTCAAAACTTTCGGACCTAAAACCAAATCATTGTTTTCATCAAACCAAAATTCTTTTCTTTAATTAAAATTTTCTTATCATTTAAGTATAGATCACTAATTTAATCACTTGAGGGGAAATGTGTCTCCTATTACCGTCAGAAGCTCCTCGAAGGTATGTTCTTATTTTATTTAAAAAGTGCCTAAAAGCTTATGACATTGTGACGAATTGACTTTCATAACAAAACTCTAATAAAAAGATTGAGAACTCGAAACAACACCTACGAGGTGTAGAAAGAACCATAAATATTGTTTATATTACTATTGAAATGCGGATAATTAGTAAATGATAGAAACAAATATATTTCGTGTAAGTTTATAAATTTCATAAATGGTGTTATATGACTATTTAAATTATATGCTTTAATTGTTTGAATTATATGCTTTAATTGTTTAAACTATATGCTATAATTGTTTAAATTTTGTGCTTTAATTGTTAAGATTATGTTTCTTCATAACTAAAATTTTGACTAGGATTTTCCTTTCCATATAAGAATCCACCTAAGATAGTTATATCCCGATAACTAGAAACCACTTAGATAACCTTAGAATCTATCAGTGTGTTTATAACCTAGTTCACGAGACTATATTCAAAAGCAAGAGTCGCTCCTATACCCAATGACGAAGACAGATTTGACAGCCGTGATTCGTTAAGCTAGAAGGATTACTGAGTTATTCTCCGTCCTATCACTGTAAGACTACTTGAAACGAATGAGAATAGAAAATCAAGTTCAAGGGCCCCACTTCCACTTAGAGACATGCCTGGTAGAAGTCAGTGACGGAGATTTTCGTATGATAGTACCGATCAGTCAGAATGTTCAAAACCTTTTAAACAATTATCCTTTTAATATAGACACAAATACATACAACATAGATTTGCCACCCTTTCCTGACATATAATAGTTGTCAGATGTATGATTGTTTTACTTGGGCCATAACAACATAGTCTTAACCCCGACTCCTTTTGTCGCTCGCAATCCGTAATAAAGAGAAGATGTGATGCGTTAACATTACATTTAGAAGCCTTAGTTTCTTTTGGGATAAGAAGTAAGAAGACCAACCTTCATAGAACCCGAGACCTTTATATATATATATATATATATATATATATATATATATATATATATATATATATATATATATATATATATATATATGTTGTGAAATTGCTACTTGGCAATGTGAGCTACTTGCTCTATATTAACTGTTATATTTTATCTAATTACTGTTTTGGACATGTCACTGGTTTCTATTATACGGTGCGAATGTGATCACTATACCATTGACGACCGCAGTGCGTTGCGGTGAATTACATATCACGTGTATTTCAGCACTAACTTTGTTTTAATTACGTAATTCGATTATGTTTTTGTAATTTTCCCATACCTATATAACTTAGCAATATTATTCTTTTATTTTCAAAACCACCACTAGGAAAGCATCGTGTCGCAGACGTGGACGACCTTGTGCTAACCCTATCCCAATACTAATGGATCCTATAGGACAGGGCCCACATTCTCAGGCTGAACCTGAGCCATCTCAGCAGGAGAGAAAGATGACAAGTTGCGCATCGAGGTGCCAATCATGGATGAATATCTTGACGTGCTTCCCGAGGAATTAATCAGGTTACCACCGGATCGTCAAACATAGTTCTCCCTCGACTTGATACCTGGGTCAGCACCAGTATCTAAAGCACCCTATCAAATGGCGCCAAGGGAATTAGAAGAATTGAAGGAACAACTGCAAGGCCTACTTGAAAGGAAGTTCATCAGGCCTAGTGCATCACCATGGGAAGCACCCGTGTTTTTCATGAAGAAGAAGATGGGACTTTCCGTATGTGCATAGACTACCGAGGTGTAAATCAACTGACCATCAAGAACAAATATCCTCTTCCAAGGATAGAAGACTTGTTCGACCAGTTGAAGAATGCTACCATATTCTCAAAGATCGATCTGAGGTCTGGTTACCACCAGCTAAAGGTCAAGAGCGAGGATATCCCAAAAACAACTTTCCGAACTCGGTATGGACATTACGAATTCAGCATGATGCCTTTCGGAGTAACAAACGCTCCGGCAATTTTCATAGATCTGATGAATAGAGTGTTTCATCCGTACCTGGACCAATTCGTCATCGTCTTTATCGACGACATACTTGTGTACTCTAAGAACAAAGAGCAACACGAAGAACATCTCAAGGTAGTCTTAGAAACAATGAGACGAGAGAAATTGTATGCCAAATTCAGCAAGTGTGAATTTTAGATCTACCGAGTTATGTTCTTAGAGCATATAATCTCCGCAAAAGGGATTGAAGTGGACCCAGCAAAGGTAGAAGCCATCATGAACTGGAAGGTGCCTACTAACGTCAATGAAATTTGAAGCTTTCTTGGGTTAGCAGGATACTACCGAAGGTTCATACAAGACTTTTCCAGCATTCCGAAAGCACTGACGAAACTGACCAAGAAGATTGAGAAGTTTGTTCGGGATTCGACTTGTGAGGAAAGCTTCCAAGAGCTAAAGAAGAGACTAACCACGTCACCTGTGTTAACCATCCCAGACGGATCAGAAGGATTCGTCATTTACACAGACGCTTCTTTGTCAGGCTTGGGTTGTGTTCTAATGCAAAATAAGAAAGTTGTTGCTTACGCATCCCGACAATTTAAGGATCACGAACAGAACTACCCAACCCACGACTTAGAACTGGCTGCAGTGGTTCACGCATTGAAGATTTAGAGACACTACTTGTATGGGGGAAAGTGTGAGATCTACATTGACCATAAGAGCCTAAAATACTTCTTCACACAGAAGGAATTGAACATGCGTCAGAGAAGATGGCTCAAATTGGTAAAAGATTACGACTGCACTATCCACTATCACCCTGGAAAGGCAAATGTAGTGGCAGACGCTTTGAGTAGAAATGAAGATACGAAGCTAAGTGTTGTTCAGACCACATAGTTACCACTAATAGGAGAAACTCTCTCGATTAAACCTAGAATTTTCCACAAAGTGTTGTGCACATTCCATGGTTTACGCGTTCACCCTACAACCGACCTTACGAGAAAGGATCCTGGAAGCGCAAAAGAACGATAAATTCTTGAGAGGAATACGTAAGCGCGCTGAGGAAGGGACCATTCAGAGGTTCGTGTTGAGCACTGATGGAGCTCTAATGTTCGATAATAGAATCTGTGTGCCTAAGGATGAAGGAATGAGAAACAAAATCCTGAAAGAGGCACATAGCACTCCTTACACCGTTCATCCCAGAGGGACGAAAATGTACTGGGGACTGAAAAAGAACTTTTGGTGGAGGGGTATGAAGAGGACAATAGCTCAATTCGTCAAAAGACGTTTAACCTGCCAACGGTTTAAAACAGATCATCAATGACCATCAGGGTTGTTACACCCTCTGGAGATGCCAGAGTGGAAATGGGAGAACATCATTATGGATTTTGTCACCGGATTTCCGAAATCGGTGAAGGATCACGATGCCATCTGGGTTATCGTAGATAGACTTACAAAGACTGCCCACTTTATCCCTATTAGAATGACGTATACGTTGGACAGGCTCGCCCAACTATACATAGCAGAGATAGTCAGACTGCACGGTGTACCAGTCTCGATAGTGTCCGATATAAACCCCCATTTTACCTCCAAGTTCTGGGGAAGTCTACAATGAGCCTTGGAGACTGAATTGAAATTCAGCACCGCATACCACCCACAGACTGACGGACAATCGAAAAGAACTATCCAGACACTCGAAGATATGCTGAGAACTTGCGCATTAGATCTTGAAGGAAGTTGGGAAAACCATCTACCATTGGTAGAGTTCGCTTATAACAACAGTTATCAGGCGACGATACAAATGACACCGTAGCATTCTACGGGAAGAGGTGTAGATCACCAGTTTGTTGGGACGAAGTTAGGATTCGAGAGATTCTTGGACCCGAACTAGTCGAAAGATCGGCTGAGATAGTCGTGAAGATTAAAGAGAGAATCAAGACGGCCCAGGACCGTCAGAAGTCATATGCAGACACTCGGAGAAGAGATTTACAATTCGACATTTGTAAGAAAGTATTTCTCCGAGTTGCACCAATGAAAGGCCTAATTCGTTTTGGGAAAAGAGGTAAACTAAAGTCGCGATACATCGGGCCACTTGACATCCTGAACAGAGTCGGGGATGTGGCTTATCGCTTAGCACTACCACCAGAGTTGTCACGAGTACATAATTTGTTCCACATATCTACACTCAGGAAATACATGAGCGATCTAAACCATGTTATTAGTCACATAGAATTGGGTCTAAGCAGTGACCTGACTTATGAAGAAGTTCCAGTGACTATCCTGGGAAAGAGAAGTTTAAGTCCTAGCCAAATACCCTCAATGATTAAGTAGTACCTAAAAGCTGAATTTCGGGGACGAAATTCCTATTAAGGGGGTGATATTGTAATACCCCATCCCGTTTTATACATTTTATATTCCTAGAAACCTTATTTTATATTATTATCTTGTTTCTTTTAATTTTGTTATTTTTGTATGATATTGTGTAATTTAAATATATACACTATTTCCAATTCCCGAATTCGTAGAAAGAAATTGAATCTTTCGAATGAATAAGTGACTACGAGAATTAAATTTAGATTAAGGTTTTCGATCCAAATAATTTTGAGAATAATCTAAATTCAAATAACTCATTAATTAATTTAAAAGATATTGTTATTCTCAAACTAATTCCTTAAAAACAGCCAAACAAACCTTAAACCTTTATGTGGACAGGTACGAGAGAATATCAGATTGAGATTGTTCCTAACCACAAGTCATTTTCCCTTATAATTAAAATTTTCATTTAATAACCAAGATTACTTTTGGATAAGAATTTGAAGGAGTATATATATATATATATATATATCAATACCCTTCCCTAATTTCAGTTCACGCACAAAAGAAACCCACTTTCCCAAAAATATCTCTCTTTTGGAAAACGCGTTCTCGTTTCTCTCTCATCAAAGAGAAATCGCATCCTTTCCTCTCTCATCGAAGAAGAAGAACACACTACTCTGCTTCTTCTCCGACCAGCCACGCCGCTCACGCCTCTTCTTCTCCGATCAATCAGCGATGCCTCTCCTTGTTTTCCGATCAAAGCAAGCCAATCACCGCCTCTTTTCTCTCCGGTAAGGTATCGAAAAGCCCCCTTTCAAGTTTAACTCCGATTAATTTCAATTCTGATTTATTTCGTCTCCAATCGAACAAACTAGCTTCGCCGTCGCCTCCTCAAAGCGGAAACCGTCGCCGCCGAGCATCGCCGAAGCCGCCGCTCCTTTTCTTCTTTTTCCAGTAAGTGATAGAAATCTTTTCTTCCAATTTTCAATTCCATTCCGTTTCGTTCTTATTAATTTCAGTTTTATTTATTCGATTTCAACACCGTAACCCCTTCTCTTTGTTTTCATCTTCCGATATATGCCTATTCGAACCGCTGCTGCCCAAATTTCCCTGCGAAATGCCGAAGGACACCGTTAGGCCGCTCACTTGTTACCTCCTACTCGGAGAACGTAAGGTTTCTACCTTCGTTTCCTTCTTTTCATAATTCCAGAAATTGTCGAGACCCTTTTTGGAGCCGTATAACAAGAAACGGAGATGATGATTTTAAACTGTGATTTTTCTATTTATCTTCTTTTGTTAAAATCGTATTATGTTCTTGTTGGGTTGTACCCCTTTTGAGTTTTGAGTTGATGTTAAACAGTAAATAAGTTTCCTTGAGTATGGATGCTTCGAATTGTCTGATGTTTGATGTTTTCGGATACTGTTGTTCGAACGACTTTAGTACTGGGACTTTTGTGGACTGGTTTTTATCTTACAGATATTTAGTATCACTGTTTTAGTGATATAGTACCACTGACTTGTTAAGTTGGTATCTTTAAAATTAGTATGTTAGTTTCTGTTGGATGATGACTTTCAATTGATTAAACGCTTTTGTTTTAAAACCGTAGACAAAGGGAAATTCGTCTTCGCCCTCGACTCATGTTCAATATTGGTAGCAAATGAAAAACAATTTGGTAGAAAATAATACTTTTCTTTGTTTTGAAAATGACACAAGTCGACTTGGTTAATGATATTAGTATTATAGGAAAATGCTTTTATTCAATTTATTTTGCTATGTAAAAACCCCTTTTAAAACAAGTACTTCTATTAATGACAAAAATACATATTCTATTATTCCTAGTATTTATAATATAAGATTCTTTAATAAAATTTATTTACTAATAAAGGGAGTTTTATTTATAAAATATAATTTATATTCAATGTTCTTTTAAAATAAGAAAATGGAATTTTAGAAAGTAAGATATTAATTTGGGACTTATATTATATTAGTATATTTTTATAAATTTCTCATTTTTATTCTTTTTAAGAAAAATAATTAAAATTATACTTTTAAAATAGTAAAAGTTTTTACAAAAGGATAAAGGAAATTAAAAGATTGTTTTGTAGAAATTGAGATAGTCATACAATAAGCGAATTAGTAAGTACACCCCAAATACACCCACCCTTTTTTGAAGTGGTGTATTTACCAAAATAGGGTGTGACCCTTAAGCAAGTCCTTTTAGAAGTCTATAAGACATCAACCACTCGTCTCGCGTAGCGCAAACTCTCAGGTTTTCCTAAATATTCCAAGGGTCAACTTTTAATCAAATGACTTCATATTAGGAATCGGTGCTAGTGGGAATACGCACCAGGGACTCGACCATCCGTCTGTACACCGCTCTCAGGACCCCAAACAATGAGGTGGGTGATGATCTGTTGATCGATCTGCTTATAATACGTTGTGCTGGTATACTCTGAACTCGACCAAGTAAATCTAAAACAACTAATCCAACATAAATGTATCCCTATTATATAACTGTTTGAATTATGTGATATACTTATATATGATACGAAATACTTGTTGTTTTATTCAAATCAATCACTGTTGCATGACTAAGGGCGTATGTGAGCATGAATTAATTTGATTGCAAATCGAGGATTTTCCCTCCACGTTTTTAAAATGTTAGTTTTATAAAAGGACGGAAAGTCAGTAAGTACGGAGTTGTGGTTCGGGTATTAAATCCAACCTCCAGGGAGCTGTCGAGGATGCCCCCAGAATCAAGATTGTTGATTCAAACAGATCTGGTCCCGGGGTCAGACGCCTACGTTGCGCACTGGGAATAAGGCCATTGATGGTTTGCTTTGTTTCGTGTTGTCAGTAGTTGGAAGGAGTAAGGTTTTGGAAATGGAACAAGTCAAGTATGGTCGTATAAAAGTGGTTCAAGGAAAGTCTTTTACGATGTGTGGAAATTGATGTTGGCCAGTTTGGGCCGTTACCTGAAAATGATTTTGGGCTCTGCCCCTTAATGTGAATCAACTTGTGATATATCAATTATGTGAATGTAAAACCTGTTATGCCCAATTAATTATTACGTGAGCTTGTTACTTCTGTGATATATGTTATTCATATTTATATGTCAACTGCTTAAATAAATTATATACTTTATCAATGAGTACAATTTGATATACTTCGGATTTACCAATCCCATGATGTTGCAAATCACCCATACGTGAGAATTCAAATCTCACGCCCCCTCCTTTTTACAACCCTTGCAGATTATGATTTCATGGAGCAAGGACAGTAATAGAGATGACACAGAGTTCCCCGCTTGAATAAAATGTTACTGTTAAATACTAAGCATTATATTCATATATATGTGTGTGTGTGTGTGTCTGAGATACTTATTTAAATAATATACTCATTTCTTCCGCTGCATAAAATTCATCTCTCATATTGTTATCCCTTTTTATATCAAAAATTTTATAGTTCGGATTTTAGTCACAAGTGGCACCTCGAATCTGAGATATTTATGTGTTTTGGATTCGTGTCGTTACAGGTGGTATCAGAGCTTATGTTCAAAACTTTCGGACCTAAAACCAAATCATTGTTTTCATCAAACCAAAATTCTTTTCTTTAATTAAAATTTTCTTATCATTTAAGTATAGATCACTAATTTAATCACTTGAGGGGAAATGTGTCTCCTATTACCGTCAGAAGCTCCTCGAAGGTATGTTCTTATTTTATTTAAAAAGTGCCTAAAAGCTTATGACATTGTGACGAATTGACTTTCATAACAAAACTCTAATAAAATGATTGAGAACTCGAAACAACACCTACGAGGTGTAGAAAGAACCATAAATATTGTTTATATTACTATTGAAATGCGGATAATTAGTAAATGATAGAAACAAATATATTTCGTGTAAGTTTATAAATTTCATAAATGGTGTTATATGACTATTTAAATTATATGCTTTAATTGTTTGAATTATATGCTTTAATTGTTTAAACTATATGCTATAATTGTTTAAATTTTTTGCTTTAATCGTTAAGATTATGTTTCTTCATAACTAAAATTTTGACTAGGATTTTCCTTTCCATATAAGAATCCACCTAAGATAGTTATATCCCGATAACTAGAAACCATTTAGATAACCTTAGAATCTATCAGTGTGTTTATAACCTAGTTCACGAGACTATATTCAAAAGCAAGAGCCGCTCTTATACCCAATGACGAAGACAGATTTGACAGCCGTGATTCGTTAAGCTAGAAGGATTACTAAGTTATTCTCCGTCCTATCACTGTAAGACTACTTGAAACGAATGAGAATAGAAAATCAAGTTCAAGGGCCCCACTTCCACTTAGAGACATGCCTGGTAGAAGTCAGTGACGGAGATTTTCGTATGATAGTACTGATCAGTCAGAATGATCAAAACCTTTTAAACAGTTATCCTTTTAATATAGACACAAATACATACAACATAGATTTTCCACCCTTTCCTGACATATAATAGTTGTCAGATGTATGATTGTTTTACTTAGGCCATAACAACATAGTCTTAACCCCGACTCCTTTTATCGCTCGCAATCCGTAATAAAGAGAAGATGTGAGGCGTTAACATTACATTTGGAAGCCTTAGTTTCTTTTGGGATAAGAAGTAAGAAGACCAACCTTCATAGAACCCGAGACCTTTATATATATATATGTTGTGAAATTGCTACTTGGCAATGTGTGCTACTTGCTCTATATTAACTGTTATATTTTATCTAATTACTATTATGGACATGTTACTGGTTTCTATTATACGGTGCGAATGTGATCACTATACAATTGACGGCCGCAGTGCGTTGCGGTGAATTACATACTCACGTGTATTTCAGCACTAGCGTTGTGTTAATTACGTAATTCGATTATGTTTTTGTAATTTTCCCATACCTATATAACTTAGCAATATTATTATTTTATTTTCAAAACCACCACTAGGATAGCATCGTGTCGAAGACGTGGACGACCTTGTGCTAACCCTATCCCAATACTAATGGATCCTATAGGACAGGACCCACATTCTCAGGCTAAACCTGAGCCATCTCAGGAGGAGAGGAAGATGACAAGTTGCGCATCGAGGTGCCAATCATGGATGAATATCTTGACGTGCTTCCCAAGGAATTAATCGGGTTACCGCCGGATCGTCAAACAGAGTTCTCCCTCGACTTGATACCTGGGTCAGCACCAGTATCTAAAGCACCCTATCAAATGGCGCCAAGGGAATTAGAAGAATTGAAGGAACAACTGCAAGGCCTACTTGAAAGGAAGTTCATCAGGCCTAGTGCATCACCATGGAAAGCACCCGTGTTTTTCGTGAGGAAGAAGATGGGACTTTCCTTATGTGCATAGACTACCGAGGTCTAAATCAACTGACCATCAAGAACAAATATCCTCTTCCAAGGATAGAAGACTTGTTCGACCAGTTGAAGAATGCTACCATATTCTCAAAGATCGATCTGAGGTCTGGTTACCACCAGCTAAAGGTCAAGAGCGAGGATATCCCAAAAATAACTTTCCGAACTCGGTATGGACATTACGAATTCAGCATGATGCCTTTCGGAGTAACAAACACTCCGGCAATTTTCATAGATCTGATGAATAGAGTGTTTCATCTGTACCCGGACCAATTCGTCATCGTCTTTATCGACGACATACTTGTGTACTCTAAGAACAAAGAGCAACACGAAGAACATCTCAATGTAGTCTTAGAAACAATGAGACGAGATAAGTTGTATGCCAAATTCAGCAAGTGTGAATTTTAGATCTACCGAGTTATGTTCTTAGAGCATATAATCTCCGCAAAAGGGAATGAAGTGGACCCAGCAAAGGTAGAAGCCATCATGAACTGGAAGGTGCCTACTAACGTCAATGAAATTTGAAGCTTTCTTGGGTTAGCAGAATACTACCGAAGGTTCATACAAGGCTTTTCCAGCATTGCGAAAGCACTGACGAAACTGACCAAGAAGACTGAGAAGTTTGTTCGGGATTCGACTTGTGAGGAAAGCTTCCAAGAGCTAAAGAAGAGACTAACCACGTCACCTATGTTAACCATCCCAGACGGATCAGAAGGATTCGTCATTTACACAGATGCTTCTTTGTCAAGCTTGGGTTGTGTTCTAATGCAAAATAAGAAAGTTGTGGCTTACGCATCACGACAATTTAAGGATCACGAACAGAACTACCCAACCCACGACTTAGAACTGGCTGCAGTGGTTCACGCATTGAAGATTTAGAGACACTACTTGTATGGGGGAAAGTGTGAGATCTACATTGACCATAAGAGCCTAAAATACTTCTTCACACAGAAGGAATTGAACATGCGTCAGAGAAGATGGCTCGAATTGGTAAAATATTACGACTGCACTATCCACTATCACCCTGTAAAGGCAAATGTAGTGGCAGACGCTTTGAGTAGAAAGGAAGATACGAAGCTAAGTGTTGTTCAGACCACACAATTACCACTAATAGGAGAAACTCTCTCGATTAAACCTAGAATTTTCCACACAGTGTTGTGCAGATTCCATGGTTTCCCCGTTCACCCTACAGCCGACCTTACGAGAAAGGATCCTGGAAGCGCAAAAGAACGATAAATTCTTGAGAGGAATACGTAAGCGCGCTGAGGAAGGGACCATTCAGAGGTTCGTGTTGAGCACTGATGGAGCTCTAATGTCCGATAATAGAATCTGTGTGCCTAAGGATGAAGGATTAAGGAACAAAATCCTGAAAGAGGCACATATCACTCCTTACACCGTTCACCCCAGAGGGACGAAAATGTACTGGGGACTGAAAAAGAACTTTTGGTGGAGGGGTATGAAGAGGACAATAGCTTAATTCGTCAAAAGACGTTTAACCTGCCAACGGGTTAAAGCAGATCATCAATGACCATCAGGGTTGTTACACCCTCTGGAGATGCCAGAGTGGAAATGGGAGAACATCACTATAGATTTTGTCACCGGATTTCCGAAATCGGTGAAGGATCACGATGTCATCTGGGTTATCGTAGATAGACTTACAAAGACTGCCCACTTTATCCCTGTTAGAATGACGTATACGTTGGACAGGCTCGCCCAACTATACATAGCAGAGATAGTCAGACTGCACGGTGTACCAGTCTCGATAGTGTCCGATAGAAACCCCCGTTTTACCTCCAAGTTTTGGGGAAGTCTACAATGAGCCTTGGAGACTGAATAGAAATTCAGCACCGCATACCACCCACAGACTGACGAACAATCGGAAAGAACTATCCAGACACTCGAAGATATGCTGAGAACTTGCACTTTAGATCTTGAAGGAAGTTGGGAAAACCATCTACCATTGGTAGAGTTCTCTTATAACAACAGTTATCAGGCGACGATAAAAATGACACCGTAGCATTCTACGGGAAGAGGTGTAGATCACCAGTTTGTTGGGACGAAGTTAGGATTCGAAAGATTCTCGGACCCGAACTAGTCGAAAGATCGGCTGAGATAGTCGTGAAGATTAAAGAGAGAATCAAGACGGCCCAGGACCGTCAGAAGTCATATGCAGACACTCGGAGAAGAGATTTACAATTCAACATTTGCAAGAAAGTATTTCTCCGAGTTGCACCAATGAAAGGCCTAATTCGTTTTGGGAAAAGAGGTAAACTAAAGTCGCGATACATCGGGCCACTTGACATCCTGAACAGAGTCGGGGATGTGGCTTATCGCTTAGCACTACCACCAGAGTTGTCACGAGTACATAATTTGTTCCACATATCTACACTCAGGAAATACATGAGCGATCTAAACCATGTTATTAGTCACATAGAATTGGGTCTAAGCAGTGACCTGACTTATGAAGAAGTTCCAGTGACTATCTTGGGAAAGAGAAGTTTAAGTCCTAGCCAAATACCCTCAATGATTAAGTAGTACTTAAAAGCTAAATTTCGGGGACGAAATTCCTTTTAAGGGGGTGATGATGTAATACCCCATCCCATTTTATACATTTTATATTCCTAGAAACCTTATTTTATATTATTATCTTGTTTCTTTTAATTTTGTTATTTTTGTGTGATATTGTGTAATTTAAATATATACACTATTTCAAATTCCCAAATTCGTAGAAAGAAATCGAATCTTTCGAACGAATAAGTGACTACGAGAATTAAATTTAGATTAAGGTTTTCGATCCAAATAATTTTGAGAATAATCTAAATTCAAATAACTCATTAATTAATTTAAAATATATTGTTATTCTCAAACTAATTCCTTAAAAACAGCCAAACAAACCTTAAACCTTTATGTGGACAGGTACGAGAGAATATCAGATTGAGATTGTTCCTAACCACAAGTCATTTTCCCTTATAATTAAAATTTTCATTTAATAACCAAGATTACTTTTGGATAAGAATTTGAAAGAGTTTATATATATATATCAATACCCTTCCCTAATTTCAGTTCACGCACAAAAGAAACCCACTTTCCCAAAAACATCTCTCTCTTGGAAAACGCGTTGTCATTTCTCTCTCATCAAAGAGAAATCGTGTCCTTTCCTCTCTCATCGAAGAAGAAGAACACACTACTCTGCTTCTTCTCCGATCAGCCACGCTGCTCACGCCTCTTCTTCTCCGATCAATCAGCGACGCCTCTCCTTATTTTCTGATCAAAGCAAGCCAATCACCGCCTCTTTTCTCTCCGGTAAGGTATCGAAAAGCCCCCTTTCAAGTTTAACTCCGATTAATTTCAATTCTAATTTATTTCGTCTCCAATCGAACAAACTAGCTTCGTCGTCGCCTCCTCAAAGCGGAAACCGTCGCCGCCGAGCAACGCCGAAGCCGCCGCTCCTTTTCTTCTTTTTCCAGTAAGTGATATAAATCTTTTCTTCCAATTTTCAATTCCATTCTGTTTCGTTCCGATTAATTTCAGTTTTATTTATTCGATTTCAACACCGTACCCTCTCTTTGTTTTCATCTTCCGATATATGCCTATTCGAACCGTTGCTGCCCAAATTTCTCTGCGAAATGCCGAAGGACACCGTTAGGCCGCTCGCTTGTTACCTCGAACCCGGAGAACGTAAGGTTTCTACCTTCGTTTCCTTCTTTTCATAATTCCAGAAATTATCGAGACCCTTTTTGGAGCCGTATAACAAGAAACGGAGAGGATGATTTTAAACTGTGATTTTTCTATTTTTCTTCTTTTGTTATAATCGTATTCTGTTCTTGTTGGGTTGTACCCCTTTTGAGTTTTGAGTTGATGTTAAACAGTAAATAAGTTTCCTTGAGTATGGATGCTTCGAATTGTCTGTTGTTTGATGTTTTCGGATACTGTTGTTCGAACGACTTTAGTACTGGGACTTTTGTGGACTGGTTTTTATCTTACAGATGTTTAGTATTACTGTTTTAGTGATATAGTACCACTGACTTGTTAAGTTGGTATCTTTAAAATTAGTATGTTAGTTTCTGTTGGATGATGACTTTCAATTGATTAAACGCTTTTGTTTTAAAACCGTAGACAAAGGGAAATTCGTCTTCGCCCTCGACTCATGTTCAATATTGGTAGCAAATGAAAAACAATTTGGTAGAAAATAATACTTTTCTTTGTTTTGAAAATGACACAAGTCGACTTGGTTAATGATATTAGTATTATAGGAAAATACTTTTATTCAATTTATTTTGCTATGGAAAAACCCCTTTTAAAACAAGTACTTCTATTAATGAGAAAAATACATATTCTATTATTCCTAGTATTTATAATATAAGATTCTTTAATAAAATTTATTTACTAATAAAGGGAGTTTTATTTATAAAATATAATTTATATTCAATGTTCTTTTAAAATAAGAAAATAGAATTTTAGAAAGTAAGATATTAATTTGGGACTTATATTATATTAGTATATTTTTATAAATTTCTTATTTTTATTCTTTTTAAGAAAAATAATTAAAATTATACTTTTAAAATAGTAAAAGTTTTTACAAAAGGATAAAGGAAATTAAAAGATTGTTTTGTAGAAATTGAGATAGTCATACAATAAGAGAATTAGTAAGTACACCCCAAATACACCCACTCTTTTTAGAAGTGGTGTATTTACCAAAATAGGGTGTGACCCTTAAGCAAGTCCTTTTAAAAGTCTATAAGACATCGACCACTCGTCTCGCGTAGCGCAAATTCTCAAGTTTTCCTAAATATTCCAAGGGTCAACTTTTAATCAAATGACTTCATATTAGGAATCGGTGCTAGTGGGAATACGCACCAGGGACTCGACCATCCGTCTGTACACCGCTCTCAGGACCCCAAACGATGAGATGGGTGATGATCTGTTGATCGATCTGCTTATAATGCGTTGTGTTGGTATACTCTGAACTCGTCCAAATAAATCTAAAACAACTAATCCAACATAAATGTATCCCTATTATATAACTGTTTGAATTATGTGATATACTTATATATGATACGAAATACTTGTTGTTTTATTCAAATCAACCACTGTTGCATGACTAAGGGCGTATGTGAGCATGAATCAATTTGATTGCAAATCGAGGATTTTCCCTCCACGTTTTTAAAATGTCAGTTTTATAAAAGGACGGAAAGTCAGTAAGTACGGAATTGTGGTTCGGGTATTAAATCCAACCTCCGGGGAGCTGTCGAGGACGCCTCCAGAATCAAGGTTGTTGATTCAAACAGATCTGGTCCCCGGGTCAGACGCCTACGTTGCGCACTGGGAATAAGGCCATTGATGGTTTGCTTTGTTTCGTGTTGTCAGTAGTTGGAAGGAGTAAGGTTTTGGAAGTGGAACAAGTCAAGTATGGTCGTATGAAAGTGGTTCAAGGAAAGTCTTTTACGATGTGTGGAAATTGATGTTGGCCAGTTTGGGCCGTTACCTGAAAATGATTTTGGGCTCTTCCCCTTAATGTGAATCAACTTGTGATATATCAATTATGTGAATGTGAAACCTGTTATGCCCAATTGTTACAGCAGGAAATATCCTCGCCTGACAGGAGGTCAAATTCTCAAAGATACGCTGACCCGACAGGATCGAGGGTCTACATCAGAAAAGAGCATTTAATGTATTATAGGTCTACTGTTGATCTTTACATTAATAATTGTAATAAATCCCTAAATAAAGGGTTGAGACGAGTTCAGGGCCACTTTTGGGCCTTTGGGGGTGAACCTCTATAAATAGGGGGTCACCCCCTCATTGTAAGGGGTTCACATTTCCTTTCATTTCTCATATACGAAAAAAGCTCTCATTCGAGGGAAGAACGAAAGTTCTTCCCCCATCGCTCGTGGTCGTTTATATTTATTGTTTGTCGGGCATACCCTAAAGAGCCACATAAATCTACCCGTACAAAAATGCCTGTCAACAATTTGGCGCTAGAAGAAGGGTCAATTCGGGTTCATCTCGATGGATGAACACGAAGATCCTCCCCTCTAAATCAAAAAACCAAATTCCATAAACCTTTTCAAATCCGGAAATCAATTTCTAATATGTACAGCAGCAAAGCTCATACAATGTCCAAACAAAAATTCCAATGATTAATCCCATGTTTCCTTATAACAGAGAAGGCCACGCAGATGATGAAAGAAAAGAAAAATAGAAAAAAGTGTTGCTGTTGCTGTCACTCCATTTCCGGCAACGGAGCTCGCGAAGTTTTCCGGCACCGTCGCAGCCCAAGCCAGCTTCAGCACCACCATCGCCCCGTGAAATCACTCCAGACCCAGAAGAACCCTAAGCGTAACGGCTAGTTTTCTGCTTTGAAAACCTCTCTGTTTGCCTCGGGTGATGCGCCCCCTTTCCACAGCTTTTCAATATGCTTTTGGCGCGCTTCCCAAGACATGTTGAAAAGTCAAAGATTCCGGCCTCGATCCGCTCGCCACCGAGACCGATACCCGTCTACCCGCGTAGGTTCGGTAGCCCGACCTCACCGCCGGTGGGCACGGCGCTCGCTACTCACGGCCGCGGCCCCCCGCTGCCTCCACTATCCAGCCCGCACGGCCTCCCCGGGCCGCGTCGCTGCCTTCCCGCATTGAATTGCAGCCTACTCGCATCGTGCAACGCAGTCTCCCCGCTCTGCCGTTCCCTCTCCGCTCCTCGCCCGGCTCGCGCCGTCTAGCACCGGGCTCGCCCAGACCACGACACCACCCGCAGCCGCTCCCCTCGCCGCTGCGACGAGCCATCCGCCGGCCTTGGCTCCCCTACTCCGCGCGCTGCCCGCTCCTCCGCCGTCACCCATCGCGGGGTCCTCACCGCGCCGACCACGGTGCCTACCCGCGCCACCTGCGCCGCCCAGGTCGCCTACCCGCAGCCACCGCGACCCCCGATCTACCCGACGCCAGCAGGGCCTCCCCGCGCCGCCGCGCACCACCAGCGCGGACCCCCCTCATCGCCGCCCGCTCAACCGTCAGCGGGGCATCACCTAAATCGTCGACTAGCGGCCTCAAGGTAGAGGGCTTTCCTCGCCGCTGCACAGAACCATCGACTTGGCTGCCTCCCCGCCGCCGAGAAGCGCCTCGGCCTCCCCGCGCTCCCCGAGCCGCCTAACTCTCCCCGTCGCGGCCTCCCCGCGCAGCCAGCCCGCGGCCAACGCCGCCCACAGCAGCTCAACCCGACTCGCCGCCTCCCCGTCAAGACGCTCGCCGCCCGCGGTCTCGCCGTCCCTCCTCCCCGCGACCAACTGCTCGTCGCCCAGAGGTCGATTTCAACGGAGACAATTCTGACTTCATTTAGGGATTTTTGGGCTTGGTTATGATTTAAAATCTGCTAAGCCAAGATCTATATGAGTATTGGGCCCAGTTTTATTTAATAGTTGGGCTTTCTATTTCAATCTGTAGGGCCAAGTTTATTTAACGGATGGGCCTTTTTTATTTTATTTGTAAGGCCAATTTCGTTTAGCTGGTGGCCCTAATTTAATTTGGACAAAAAAAAAAAAGGGCAGCAGCTTGCGAGACGGGTATCCGAGACCTCTTCATCAACGGAACATTCTACTGGCAGTCCTTTGCCCACTCGAATCAGGTTTATTCCGACAATTTCCTTTTAATATATATCCTAACTCGTAAGTTTTCATATAAATTAAAAGCGAGGGCATATATTCATATTTCGAAAATTCAAAGCGGAGATAAATTTCGAAATTCATTTTTCATCTGGTAACTTCCTTTTAATATATACTATAACTCGTAAGTTTTCATATATATTAAAAGCGGGGGCACGGATATACACATCCTATGCTCATTTTGTGACATCAAAAATAAATTATTTGACTCTGAGTATTATTAAATACAGTCTGTTGTTTAAAACTTCGAATATAATTTAGAAAAATCATTGAGGTTTTTCGCCTGGTACACAACTCAATTTTTTAAAAAATGGTCACACCTTTCGACTACAAACATTTATCCGTCTTTTAGGCGTCGACATTCCGCCTAGATTGGCGAAGTAATCCGTCTTCTCGACGTCGATTAGTCCGCCGTTTTAGGCGTTGACGTATTGATTAGTTCGCCTTCACAGGCGTCAACTAATCCACTCGAGTTTATCCGCCTTTTAGGCATCGACATTCCGCCTAGATTGGCGAAGTAATCCGTCTTCTCGACGTCGATTAGTCCTCCATTTCAGGCGTTGACGTATTGATTTGTTCGCCTTCGCAGGCGTCAACTAATCCACTCGAGTTTATCCGCCTTTTAGGCGTCGACAATCCGCCTGGAGTGGCGAAGTAATCCGTCTCCTCGACGTTGATTAGTCCGCCTTTCAGGCGTAGACGTATTGATTAGTTCGCCTTCACCGGCGTCAACTAATCTCTTTCTCGAGTTAATCCGCCTTTTAGGCATTGATTAGTCCGCCTGTTAGGCGTTGACGGTCCGCCTGGAGTGGCGAGGTAATCCGCCTGGAGTGGCGAAGTAATCCGCCTTTTAGGCGTTGATTAGTCCGCCTGTCAGGCGTTGACGGTCCGCCTGGAGTGGCGAAGTAATCCGCCTTTTTAGGCGTTGATTAGTCCGCCTGTTAGGCGTTGACGGTCCACCTGGAGTGGCGAAGTAATCCGCCTTTTAGGCGTTGATTAGTCTGCCTTTCAGGCGTAGACGTATTGATTAGTTCGCCTTCACAGGCGTCAACTAATCTACTCGAGTTAATCCGCCTTTTATGCGTCGACATTCCGCCTAAATTGGCGAAGTAATCCATCTTCTCGACGTCGATTAGTCCGCCGTTTCAGGCGTTGACGTATTGATTAGTTCGCCTTCACAGGCGTCAACTAATCCACTCGAGTTTATCCGCCTTTTAGGCGTCGACGGTCCGCCTGGAGTGGCGAGGTAATCCGCCTGGAGTGGCGAAGTAATCCGCCTTTTAGGCGTTGATTAGTCCGCCTGTGAGGCGTTGACGGTCCGCCTGGAGTGGCGAAGTAATCCGCCTTTTAGGCGTAGACGTATTGATTAGTTCGCCTTCACAGGCGTCAACTAATCTACTCGAGTTAATCCGCCTCTTAGGCGTCGACAATCCGCCTGGAGTGGCGAAGTAATCCGTCTCCTCGACGTTGATTAGTCCGCCTTTCAGGCGTAGACGTATTGATTAGTTCGCCTTCACCGGCGTCAACTAATCTCTTTCTCGAGTTAATCCGCCTTTTAGGCGTTGATTAGTCCGCCTGTTAGGCGTTGACGGTCCGCCTGGAGTGGCGAAGTAATCCGCCTTTTAGGCATTGATTAGTCCGCCTGTTAGGCGTCAGGTGGGAGAGGCGGCGGTTCGAACGGCGACGTGAGGAGGGCGCGGCGCAGCGGTGGGCGATCGGAAAGAGGCCAGGTGGTTCGCGGCTGGGTTCTTCCATCGGAGGAACGGCGTGGCTGATGGCGATGATGGAGGCGATGCGGAGGCCAGACGGTGGTCGCTGAGGCGGTGCTGCGCGAAGAAGCGGCGGCCGCTGGTGGGAGGAGGCGGAGAGGCGCGGCTTCACGGCGGAAAGGAGGAAGAAGACGCGAGAGAGAAAGAGATAAGGTTTTAGAAATTTGGGAAGTATAATTTCTGAAGATTACGCTGGGAAGGATAGGATATTTGTATAGAATTAATTTCTTAAATAATTAATTTAAAAGGATGGAAATAATTTGTGGGTGGAAATAATCCTCTAATTAATTTAATTTAAAAAAGGAAAAGTAAATTATGTGGCTAGGAATTATTCTTATAATTCCTGATATTTTCGTTCCCACTTGATACGGTTTAGGGATCGTTTGGTTCACGAGTTTAATCCCGATTTAATAATTAATACTGTTTTGAGATTCGGTTAATATTTTATTGTATTTTAATTATTCTCAATAAATTATATGGATCGAAATCCTTATTTCAAACTTGAATATTTAATTTCTCGTAGTCCTTTATTCGTTTGAAAGGTTCGATTCCTTTCTTCGAATTTAGGAATTTATAAAAGGGTATATATACTTAAATTACACAGTAGCACACAAAATAATAAAATTAAAAGAAATAAAGATAATAATATAAAATAAAGTTTCTAGCAAAATAAAAGGTATAAAACGGGACGGGGTATTACAGAAGAGTCTTAGTTCATTTTCACCGAACAACTAAGACTCTTTAGTGTAAATCAATAATACTCTTTAGTAAATATAACTAATACTCTTCAATAAAAACAACTAATACCCTTCAGTAATTCATGTATAAACCAGTTTCACTCTATACTTTGTCAATTTGAGGACGTCAATTTGATTCGGGAAACCATGTAGATTTGATTAGTAGAGAAGGACGCCATCCGAAGAGAAGCAGTTTAGAGTTTACGGTGAGTTTGATTCTATAACATTTACCATTTCAATGTGATAATAAGATAAATACCACCGATGATTGGTGATTGTATTTTCCACTGATCAAATAATTAGAAATTTACAACTGAATATGAGAAATATATGGAAAAGATATAGATCAGATAAAAAAAGGTATATTCTAGTAAATAAATGCTACGTTATTCCTAATTATCCTTATTACCCATTATTACAATTAATACTACCCCTTGTCAAAGGATGATGATGAGAATATATATAATTGAGTGGTGGTTGCATATTGCATGAAAATGAAGACGACCATTAGATCAGCGGCACTGGTGGTATTAATTTTAATTGACAATATCATGCGTTGATAAAGAGATAATCACACGAGAAAATATATTCTTACATTCTCTTCTGATTACAGATAGAATGAGAAAATAAAATTCTACAATTCTAATCAACTATACACAATTACATAAAAACAACAAATGTATACATTCAAGGAAGAAAAACGAAAATCTCAAATTGAGAATAAAACTATCTAATTTAAATACGATTGAACATAAGAATTGACGATGCAACCTATACATAAAAATAACTAATATACATATCACCGCCTCACAATCGAAATAGAGAACATTGGTTGAAAAATCGATGATAAGACAGTATAAATAGGCCAATTCATGAAACCGTTCCTAAATATAAGCTAATTAGAAACTAATTGTATTCCAGTATACCATATATGATAGCCAATCAACAAATTCCAATATATCATATATGACAGTCAATCAACAAAGAACGGACATGATTAAATGATGACAAAATGATCAACGGATGAGGACACTTCCCGCTCAAATCTATTTAAGGAAATCTTGCTTGTATTTATAGATTTATAGATTTTTTTATATTACTAAAGTTAATAAACACACAAACAATATCAATTAACAAATTATGTAAAACAAATATAACCGTTATAAGTATCTGGTTATAAGTAGTCAAGCTCTAACCACTCGAGCTATACCACTTCGTCTCGATAATGAATTGTTTATAAACCATAATAATAAAAATAAAATAGTAAATCTTCGATACAATTAGAAAATATTATATCCTCATTGAAATTTAGCAATACAAAATAAAGAATCAACAAACGAACTTAAGTAAAAAAAACTCAATATCATGTACCAAACCTTGACACACAATTAATGAGAATCATTTTTACCATGGCATCGTTACTATTATTCTTCGTAAGAATATTTTTATTATTTTTACTAATCCAATATTTCATATTCATTTATATTAAGTTTTAGTGAGATTAATCATGTGACGATCTGTGTCAACAGTAAACCTGGATCGTAATAAATAGGTATGAAATCTTCAATTATAACATACTTCATATAATAAAAATCTGATAATTTTCCAAAATATTTCACCTACACTGAGCATATGTGCAATTAAAAACAACGAAAAATTATAGATCTAATTTTAAACCCAAAATACAAAGAGGTCTAAAGTTAGAAAAACAAACTACAAAGGGGTCTAAAATTTTATTAAACTATAGTGTAATTTGTTTGTATTATAGAGTAATTTTCTTACTGTGGTGGATTTTTTTATTTTTTTATTTTAGACTTCTTTGTATTTTGCGGTACAAATTTAGACCCATATGTAATCACCCCTAAAAAAAGAGCATATTAAATTTAAAGTTTCAGTAAGATTTTTTTTTAATAGACATGCAACCATAGAAATATAAATCTCACCAAAAGACATTTAAATTAGCATTGTTACATTGCACAAGAAGCTTATTGATTTCACCAACATTCGCTAGTTCTAATTTTCCTTCAACATATTATTCAAAATGATAAATTCGACTTTGAACTGAAATATTTGAAAGAAAACTTAAATTGTCTATATTTGATTCACTTATAATTTTCATCATTTTGCAAATAAAAATTATAATATACAAAGAAAGAACAACTATTACGATAACATTGAATAGAAAAGGCACAATGCATTTGAAGAGATTACCTTGCTTTGTTAGTTTCTTGCTTATCCAATTATAAATCTCTCTTCCTAATATATGCTTTTGTTGGGTGGTAATTTTTGGAGATGTGTTGTTACAATTATTAATTTAAAGTAGTTATATTTAATAAAAAAAATTATAAATGAAGTGAGTGAACTTAGTAAAATAGTGGTGTATATAGTTGTGCCCTATAAATTTTTGGTGAATCAGTATCCGCCCAAAGGACTGATTAATCCGGAGATTCAAAGTTGCTCCATATAATATATTAATCTATAAACTATTTCATATTTAATTTGATTAAGAATTAAAAATTTAAATAAATGAATTTTATATAATAAAAAAACCTTGTTTATTTAAACAGTTAATAATGTAAATTCTATTTTTAAACTTTTCAGAAAATCAACTTTATATGACAGTAATAAACACACAAACAAAATTAAATAGTAAATTATTTAAGATAAATATTACAGAAATAAGTACCTCAGATCTTAATAAAAATCACCAAACTTAAATATTCGTAACCCGACAATGAATTGTTTCTAAATCTTAACATCCACATAAAATAATAAATTTTCGATACAATAACAAAATATTATGTCTTCATTGAAACTTAACAATACAAATTAAAGAATGGAAAAAATATTTTAATTGAATAGATCAATATAATGCACTCAACCATGTGAATACAAAACAATGTTAGTCTTTTTTTTAAGAGAAAAACAATGTTAGTAATAATAAGGGTATAGAAATAAGTTAAGTCTCACAACTTACCACCTTTTTCGATTTGGTCCCAAAAAAGTGTGATGTACGAATCTTGTGTTGGGATATTTTAGTTTTGATGATTTTCCAAAACAACATGTAATAGGTTTGAAAGCAGTCAGGATAGTATCTTTTAGTTTCAGGTCAGGCTAGGTTGTTTCTCAGGAGAATAGGTTATCAGTGAAGGAAGAACTCAGCTGAGGGGGAACCCTACTGAGAGGAACTCAGCTGAGGGGGAACTCTACTGAGAGGAACTCAGTGAGGGGGAACTCACTGACACAGCCTGAGAAAGTCAAAATAACATCAAAAAGAGAACAGACTGAAGCCATGTCAGAAGACCTGAACCTGAAGAGAAGCCTGAAGGAAGTCCCACTGAGTATAAACCTGACTTTCTAAGCTGGTCAGTGGACTACTCAGTGAAGAGCATGATTGAGAGGATCAGTGCTGTGCCTAGTAGGACCTGAAGGAGTCAGGCTACTGAGGCTGGGAAGCTTGACAAATAGCCTTATGTCAACTCCCCTGAGTGGACTTCAAGTCTACTGAAGGAAGTCCACTGAGAAGACTTAAAGTCCAATGATGGTTCCTAAGAAGACTTCAAGTCTACTGAAGAAAGGTATCCTGAGAGGATTACAAGTCAGCTGAAGACAAGTCGCCTGAAGTCAGGACTACCCTGATCAAGTACCCTGAAGAAAAGAGCCGTTGGACTCAGTCCACGTGGACCAATCAAGTCAAGGCAGCAAATCTGACAAAAGCTGACAAAGGCCATACTTTACTGAAAAAGAGAATTTCACTCCAGAGATAGTCTGGATTTGAATGTTACTCTCTCCAACGGTAACATTCAAATCCACACTATAAATACAAACTCAAGCTTCATTTGTGAATAAGCAAGGAGCTGATGTGAGAGTGGTGCGTTTCAAGGGAGGCATAAGGAGGCACCATCTCCATCAAGAACACTGACCTGAGTTCTTCATAGTCATATTTGAGTGTTCCAGTTTGTATACTCGAGCTCATCATATACATCCTAAGCTTAGAGAGATTTTCCCAACCTTAGCTTAAAGGCTAAAACCATGTAAGGGAAAATCTCACCTAGTTGGAGAGAACCAAACCAAACTAAACCCTTTCCAGAATAGTGTTAGGTGTTGCAGTGAGGTGAGGAGAGGCAGTCCCTGAGTGAAGAGGGATGTGAGGCCAGTTCGAGAGGCAGCTCCGCGGAGGGGTGTGAGTCCAGTTGTGAGTGCACCTTGGCACGTTAAAAATAAGAATCCCGGGTAGTGGATTTCCTGTTAAATCAGGCAGTGGATGTAGGAGCTTGAGCCTCCGAACCACTTTACATTGCTGTGTTCTTTATTGCTTTACTGACTTGCATAACATCAGTGTTAAAACAAAAATTTCTCCTAATTTCCCATATTGTCTTTGTTTGTGAATGAAAAAACGGGACCAACATCTTGTCCTATTTTTTTTAATTGTATAATTTTCATAACAAAAAATTCGCTTGAAGCAAGAAACGATGTCGTTTAAATTCTGACTATGTTAAGAAGAAATAATTTTTAAAGCCTATTACAATTATAGATATTTCATGTCATTAATTTTTTTAAATGCCTTTTACCAACAATATTAAATTCATAATCTCATATAATCATCTTTTATTTTCTGAAACTCCTAACGCCCAACCTCACGTGTTCGGCGCATGACCGGAAACGACGCTATTTCTCATTTCCATTCAAGAAAATGTTGTTAAACTATTTTAAATAATGCATTCCGTTCTCATAATTATCTAAATTATGGTGATATTTTGTAAAAAAAAAAAACTTGATAATTCATTACAATTTATATATACTTAAATAAATACTTTGTAGCAATAGGCGAAGCCCTCGCCCTCAGGGCCCCCACCCCCTGGCCCAACAGGATTGTGTGGAGGAGGTAAATCATGGTGACTCAGCGGCCCATTAGGTGGGAGGACTAGTGTCTGGTGCTCACAAGGAGCTAACCCCACATTGGAGGGATAAAACTCCCACACTGCGGCTGTCAGGGCTCGATCCTGCGTCCTTGTAGCAATCTGCTACCCAGGAACCAGCTGAGCTACGCCCATGCGGGCACTTAAAAAAAATACATGCTAACAATTAAACTCTTTTATGTACAAACTGGAAGTTAAAATATAAAGAATGTCTTAGCCATTAATTATATTTATATTATGCTGGCTACTTTTTTTTTTTTTTTTGAAAGTCTATTATACTGGATAACTAAAAAAACCATCATTACGTACAATAAAAATGAATAGATGTAAAAATATTTTTAGCATATGTGTATAATATATTTATACATTTTTTTAATATTGATTACTTAGAATATAGAAATAAAAAATTCATTAATTTTCTCATATATACTTTCCATGTACAAAAGATAAATTAATTTTCTTTATTATTGTAATGGAAAAAAACTTACAATAACAGATGGTCGAACCAACAAACTACAAACAAAACTGCTACAATAGACTACAACCATAAACGAAAACCCTTTGGTCGCATTAAACTACTTTAGTCATATGTGATCCATCTGATATTACGTAATGTGTTGATGGTTTACGCATGGAGGAAATGTCTCTATATCTCTTCAACTCTTCCTCAAATACCTCTTGAAATTCTAAGAGCTCACCTAATAACAACAAAGAATATTAGTACACTCACCTATAATGTATAAATAATATAAAATTGAGGAAAACACGAATGAAGACTAAAGAAACATATATGAGTTAGAATAGAATAAATATGAATATTCGCCAAACACATTACGAAATGGGGACTGTGGATCGTAGGTATAAGAACACTGATTGAACAAACCATCAAAAATTCGACGAAAACCTAAAAAAATAATTCGAACGTGATTTTTAAACGGAAAAAAATAAATTGAAAGCAAAATTACACATGATATTAAAACAAATGAATAGACAAAGACAACAATGCATGACAGATGAGTGGCTCCATAGAGTATATAAACTTGTTGATAGTCCGAATTTAAGGATAGATTGAAGCTAATTAATATAATATTGCTCAATTTTTTGAAAATTAAACATTATCATAATTTTAATAGGAATATATGAAGGGTCAAGAGGAGGGAGAATAGGAAATGATCAAGTTTACTATAAGTGATTTCGATGGTGGAGATTGATCAGCAACTATTCGATCTAACAGTTTAAAAAATGGGCGGGAAAACAAAAAAGATAATGTAGGGTGCATTATATATTATTTTAGATAATTTAAATATATGAATTTTAATAAAAAAAAACCTTCTTTATTTAAACAGTTAATAATGTAAATTCTATTTTTAAACTTTTCAGAAAATTAACTTTATATGACAGTAATAAACACACAAACAAAATTAAATAGTAAATTATTTAAGATAAATATTACATAAATAAGTACCTCAGATCTTAATAAAAATCACCAACCTTAAATATTCGTAACCCGACAATGAACTGTTTCTAAATCTTAACATCCATATAAAATAATAAATTTTCGATACAATAACAAAATATTATATCTTCATTGAAACTTAACAATACAAATTAAAGAATGGAAAAAATATTTTAATTGAATAGATCAATATAATGCACTCAACCATGTGTACACAATTAATGAAAATTATTCTTGCGCCGAATTAATACCATTATAATTGCAATTTTTTTTATCATTTTTACCGTCTACTATGTAAAGTCTGCAACTGCCAACAACCTCTGTGATTATTCTTTGATATATATACACTCATCCAACCTCATTTTCCAACACCATAGCCCGCCACAGTTTGTCACTGCTCACTCCCTTCCCACCGCCACCGTCATACACCATACATCTCATCATATTTCGGGAGAGGCCACTCCCTTGCACCCTTCTTATGCATGAACATCATAAATTCCGTCTTTATTTCTTTTCTTCACTCGAATGTGTAGTTGTTTCTTTTGCTCAGACTGCGGATAGAAAAAGTAAAGGAAAACATTATATCGTGTATTATTACTCTTAGTCTGAAGTAAAAAGGGAATATTCTGTATTAAGTTATGATTAGTGGACGGTGGGTTATGGGTCCCCCGGATTAGTCGGCCAATGAGTCGGATACCGAGTAAAAAAAAGGTTATGATTAAAAGAAGATGAAAAATGAGAGAATTTAGGATTAAAATTTTAAAAACAATTGTGGAAAGTTTACATTGCTATCTTGACTTATTTTAAATTACTTAAATTATTAAAATTTTGCATATGGATATATAATTAATAATAATATAATATCTATCAACAAATTAATCATCATATTATTTGAAACATATACAAAAATAGTTTTATCATATCTATTTTCTTTATAGAATTAATTATTATGAATATTTTTTTTAAATTCGCTTAATAAAAAAACAATGTTAGTCTTTTTTTTAAGAGAAAAACAATGTTAGTAATAATAAGGGTATAGAAATCAGTTAAGTCTCACAACTTACCACCTTTTTCGATTTGGTCCCAAAAAAGTGTGATGTACGAATCTTGTCCTATTTTTTTTAATTGTATAATTTTCATAACAAAAAATTTGCTTGAAGCAAGAAACGATGTCGTTTAAATACTGACTATGTTAAGAAGAAATAATTTTTAAAGCCTATTACAATTATTGATATTTCATGTCATTAATTTTTTTAAAATGCCTTTTACCAACAATATTAAATTCATAATCTCATATAATCATCTTTTATTTTCTGAAACTCCTAAAGCCCAACCTCACGTGTTCGGCGCATGACCGGAAACGACGCTATTTCTCATTTCCATTCAAGGAAATGTTGTTAAACTATTTTAAAATAATGCATTCCGTTCTCATAATTATCTAAATTATGGTGATATTTTGTAAAAAAAAACTTGATAATTCATTACAATTTATATATACTTAAATAAATACTTTGTAGCAATAGGCGAAGCCCTCGCTCTCAGGGCCCCCACCTACTGGCCCAACAGGATTGGGTGGAGGAGGTAAATCATGGTGACTCAGCGGCCCATTAGGTGGGAGGACTAGTGTCTGGTGCTCACAAGGAGTTATCCCCACATTGAAGGGATAAAACTCCCACACTGCGGCTGTCAGGGCTCGATCCAGCTTCCTTGTACCAATCTGCCACCCAGGAACCAACTGAGCTACGCCCATGCAGGCACTTAAAAAAAAATACTTGCTAACAATTAAACTCTTTTATATACAAACTGGAAGTTAAATTATAAAGAATGTCTTAGCCATTAATTATATTTATATTATGCTAGCTACTTTTTTTTTTTTTTGAAAGTCTTATTATACTGGATAACTAAAAAAACCATCATTACGTACAATAAAAATGAATAGATGTAAAAATATTTTTAGCATATGTGTATAATATATTTATACATTTTTTTTAATATTGATTACTTAGAATATAGAAATAAAAAATTCATTAATTTTCTCATATATACTTTCCATGTACAAAAGATCAATTAATTTTCATTATTATTGTAATGGAAAAAAACTTACAATAACAGATGGTCGAACCAACAAACTACAAACAAAACTGCTACAATAGACTACAACCATAAACGAAAACCCTTTGATCGCATTAAACTACTTTAGTCATATGTGATCCATCTGATATTACGTAATGTGTTGATGGTTTATGCATGGAGGAAATGTCCCTATATCTTTTCAACTCTTCCTCAAATACCTCTTGAAATTCTAAGAGCTCACCTAATAACAACAAAGAATATTAGTACACTCACCTACAATGTATAAATAATATAAAATTGAGGAAAAACACGAATGAAGACTAAAGAAACATATATGAGTTACAATAGAATAAATATGAATATTCGCCAAACACATTACGAAATGGAGACTGTGGATCGTAGGTATAAGAATACTCATTGAACAAACCATAAAAAATCCGACGATAACCTAAAAAAATTATTCGAACGTGATTTTTAAACGGAAAAAAATAAATTGAAAGCAAAATTACACATGATATTAAAACAAATGAATAAACAAAGACAACAATGCATGACAGATGAGTGGCTCCATGGAGTATATAAACTTGTTGATAGTCCGAATTTAAGGAGAGATTGAAGCTAATTAATATAATGTTGCTCAATTTTTGGAGAATTAAACATTATCATAATTTTAATAGGAATATATGAAGGGTCAAGAGGAGGGAGAATAGGAAATGATCAAGTTTACTATAAGTGATTTCGATGGTGAAGATTGATCAACAACTATTCGATCTAACAGTCTAAAAAAATGGGGCGGAAAACAAAAAAGGTAATGTAGGGTGTATTATATATTATTATAGATTATAGATAGATATATATCAGCAATAACCCAAAAAATAATTACTCATTCCGTCCCGGAGGAACTTGCCCACTTTCCTTTTTAGTCCATCCCAAAGGAACTTGCACACTCTTTAAAAGGAAACATTGATTTACATGCACACTCACAAAAATATATACATATTTACCCATAAGTCACTACTTTATTCAAAAAATGTTTTTTTCTTAAAAAGCGTGCCCCCTGAGGTGTGCAAGTTCCTCTGGGACGGAGGTAGTAGTAAGTAACATCCAAGAAGTAATCAATATTATTATTGACAGCGATTTCGTGAGGATCTCGCCGTCGGGTTCCTAGCGGGTAGGATTTACGTATTTATGATGACTGAAAGTAGTAAATGCAAGAGTAAATGAGCTCTCACGAGTAGATTTGTAATAAATGAGTTGTGTCCTACATTTGGGCATTAAAGACCCTATTTATAGTGTACATGGTGGGTTTTCCCACCTTGGGTTGGTATGCCCGTGGGCCCCCCTACTCCTAGCTGTGAGGTAATGAGTGGCTATAGCCTCCCTCTATGGACCAGTGGGAGGATGCCACCTGGCACTGTGGCCCTTTACTGATGGGACTTGGCCCAACTACCCCCTCTAACCCTGTCACATCCTCTGGACTGATGGCACTGGACGTACTCCCACAGCTGGCGATGCCTGGGACTGGGCAGACGGGTACACGGGTAACCGGGTACCGTGTAGGCGGTGAGTACCCTGGGGAGCCTTTCCCGGGAAGCGGGTAGAGATTGCCCCAGAGCTCGCCTCTGGCCGATCGATCTCTAATCCCCGGAACCGCTACTCTTCCCGACAGCTCATGAGGGTCGGGTAGACGGGGTACCTTACCCGCCTACTCATGCATCTCGTCGACGAGATTCCCTTGTCCGTGCGCCGCTCTGGTTGGATGGGATGAGACCGATACCGAAGGGTCGGGTAGCGACATCGGGTGTAACAATTGCCTCACCAGCCCGACATCGGAGAGCCATAGCTATCGGGTGGCGGGCTGGTCAAACCGCGGACTTGAATTTAAATTTGAATTTGGGGGGGGGTGTCGTTCCGTCTTCCGAGGTGACGCTTCGTATTTCGCGTCCGCTGACGTCACGGGATGGCGTAACTGACGCGCAAGATCTCAGGCGTCACGTCTATCGATTCTGTCTTCTAACCATTGCGCGCGTGTCTCTCACGCGCCCCCTAACTTCCGCTTAATTCCATTTTGACCCCATTTTTTACACTTTAGTCCTCCCCTTTGCAAGTTTTCGAATTTTCCGATGAATTTTTCGGCGACTCCTTCCAGAATCCGGCGACCCTTTTCCATCTTCAAGGTAACTTCTATCTTTCTTTTCCACAATCCTTCTTCTTTTTTTCACAATGAGTGACTCTGTTGAAAGCATCGGGGCCACCGACGTTTTCCACTTCCACCGCCGCGCCGCCGCTGATGCCGAGAGACCCCTCCGCCAAGTCGGAGAGGGGACATCCCGCGCCACCGCCGCCAAAGAAGACGAGGGCACCTCCATAGATGTGGATGCCTTCGCCGATGACTTGGAGAGGATGAGCCCCCCACGAGATGAGCGTCTCCCCCGTGTCCTCCTACCCGCCCCGGGCCGAGAACTATTTGTTTGAGTAGGAGGCTATACCCGATAACATCGACTACGCGGATAGCCGACTAATCGGGTTCGATTACACCAAGTATATGAGCTGGTTTGTGCGAAAACGCCCTGCCCGTGGATACCTCGAAGCCCAGGTGACAGAATTTGGGGCTTCTCGTCGCCCGAGTGTTTTGCCTCCGGACGCTGACCTCAAAGAGCTTTATTGGACCTTCGAGACGCCCGCCGATGTTTACTTCTACGCCTCCCGGAAGGATGAACGGGCCGACCAGCCCCCCGAGGGTCTAATCGCCATTAACTCGGACACGCTCCACGCTGGCCTCCGCTTCCCACTTCATCCGGCCATCTCAAGGCTGCTCGCGGCGTGGAACTTATCGATCACCCAGATCACTCCCAACGGGTGGAGTTACATACTGGGTGCAATGGTCGCACTTGGTCGATGGGGGCTCCACCGCATGCCGACCCCGGATGAGATCAACCACATGTACTACACCGTTGCCTCAGTCGGGCAGTTGATTAAGGGGTATTACTCCGTGAAGCCCCAGGTTGGTGATGCCATTATTTTCGGCATCTCATCGAAAGTGACGAGTTGGCACGAGAAGTGGTGGTGGGTTGGCGACGCTTAGGAGAGCATCATCGTCGACGGGAGAGTCATCCCGGTTCCTCGGGAGTATCGAGTTCGCAACCGCTGAGGTAAACACTAACTATTTCCCCCTCCTCCTCAGTACTGATCTAATTTCTCTTTCAATGTGCAGGCAACCCGGTCCCCAACCAGAGCGACTTGACCGACGATTTCCGACAAGCACTTGCCTTGGTGAAGTCGGAGAGCCAGGATAACCGCGACGTCGACCTTCTCAACAGCAACGGATACAGAAGGTTGTCCGGGCTCCAAACCTTCCTGCGCCACTTAGATTTTGGTGGTAAGACTCTCCCCGCCCGATTTTCCCTTCTGCTCGTCCTTGCTTCCCAATTTTTACACAGTGCATCTCTCTGCAGAACAACGCTTCCCAGCGGAGTCCTCCACCCCATCTGCCTCCCCGGTTCCCTCTCCTCGATCCGTACCCGACGCCGGCCAGACATCCATCCCCATTGTCAACGTCGAGACCTCTGAGGAGACCGTCGACATGGCTCCAAAGAAGAGCGCTACCGCCAAACTGGCAAAGCGGGGAGCAGTCCGACCAGCGGGGGTGACGATCCGCAGCCACCCGTGGACTCCCATGCCGGCCGCACCCTCCTCCCCAACAGACGGCCAACGGCCCTCCAAACAGGCCCGGGTAGAGGCCCAGACCTCGGTCAACCCGGCGATGGTGACCGTGAACTTGAACCCGGCAACGGGCGGGCTGATAGCCGGGACCATCGAGGCGACTATTGGGAGCCCGGCCTCTGCCTCTCGCGATCGCAGCGATTTCTCCTTCCTCGGCTGGGGCAACCATCTCACGTAAGCGTCTCAGCCCCTTCCACTTAGTTTTGTGATCGTCTCCCGACTCTTTTATCCATCTAACTTTTTGTCCCGGTGTTTGTAGGCCTGATCCCCTGCCCCCGCCCGAGGTTCTCCAGTTCCTACGCTCGCAGGATCCGCCCTACTCGGAAGCCGTCCCCGAGTCCTGGTCGGAAGAGCTCCGTCGGGCCGTGGTGAATCTGCCCCGGTCGTGGACCCTGAACTGTCAGAAGGCATCCCGCACCTTCTCCATGCCCGATCGCTTGAGGTCAGCCGCCATCCGCGCTTCCCGTGATGCTATCGCTCTGGAGAGCATCATACTAGATTATGAGCGGGACGCGCGGACCATGGCTGCGTACAAGGCCAGTTTCCAGACTAAGAAAGATGAAGCCGCCCGGATGGAGGAAGAGAATAAGAAGCTAAGGAAGGAGCTGGAGGCTGCCCGCAAGAGTCGCGCCGAGCTGGAGGGCGACTGCAAGGTGGAGAGGAAGGCGCGTGCTGATGCCGAGGCGACGGTGGCTGAGGAGGTTCGCAAGGTGCGCGAGGCCCTTGCCACGGAGGCTGAAGAATGTCTGGCCGCCGAACGAGAATGCCTTGAGGGTGAACACAAGTCGGCAGGCTCCATGGTGTACATCAATGCCTACGCCGACTCGATCCGCTCTTTGCTCCACCGGAACCCCGGGGCCGACTACTCTGGACCCTTGGAGGACCTGAGGAGTTATGTTGAGTCCATTCCTTCTTCTGCGGACTACGACATAACTCTGAAGGATCTGGCTGATCGTGGGATGGACCTGTTGTTCCTCGGCGACCCGACGACCTTCATTTACCCCCTGGCCGACGAGGAGGTGGTTGAGGAGCCGGGGGTGGTGGATGAGGCAGCACCGTGAATGTTTTTCTCTTCTTTTATTTCTGAGTTTGTTGGCCGCGGGCCATTGTAATCTTTCCTTTCTTGAACCTTAATGAAATCATCTTTTTCCTTTATTGTTGCTTCTTGTTCTTGTTTTCCCAATTAGAACCGACAATTGATTTAACAACGGGATCGAATTACGAGATTGAATTAATCAATCGATAAAAACTTAACCATACGATTAATGAGTGAAGTGCTTTAGCCGATTGACGGGCAGTGACTTCACGAAGACAAAATTGAATTAACAATCGCTTAAAACTAACCAAATGATTAATGAGTGAAGTGCTTTAGCCGATTGACGGGCAGCGACTTCACGAACACAGGATTGAATTAACAATCGCTTAAAATTAACCAAATGATCAATGAGTGAAGTGCTTTAGCCGATTGACGGGCAGTGACTTCACGAACACATGATTGAATCAACAATCAATTTAAAATTAACCAAATGATTAATGAGTGAAGTGCTTTAGCCGATTGATGGGCAGCGACTTCATGAAGACAAGCTTGAATTAACAATCATTTTTATTGATTTCCGAATTTGCGCTCGAGATGCGATTACATTGATGCCCCCGGCGGGCAAAAAGGCTAAGCTACCCACCTGCTATTGGTAGTACTTTTTGAGTAGAGAGGCGTTCCAAGGGTATTGGGCCGGATTGCCCTCAAGACTCTCTAACTCGTAGGCCCCGTCGGCCAAGCACTTGGAGATCTTTATGGGTCTCTCCCAATTCGGCCCGAACGCTCCCTTGGGTTGCCCGACCGTCCATCTCAAGACTAGGTCCCCGGCCTTGAATTCTCTGACTCTTATTTTCGAGTTGAAGTATTTTTCAGCTCGACGTTTATAAGCTATATTTCTTTGCTCGGCGGATAGTCTATTTTCTTCTAGCATATCCAACTCGTTCAGTATGGCCTCATTGTTCCCGGTCCCCACGAGTTGTGAGGTGCGGAAGCTCGGAATGACGACCTCCGCCGGGATGACCGCTTCCGTTCCGAAAGCCAGAGCGAAGGGAGTCTCCCCGGTGGCCGTTCGACTGGTCGTCCTGTATGACCATAATACTTCGGGCAGTTTGCTTGCCCATGTTCCCTTACTTTCCTCCAACCTTATCTTCAACGTGTGCTTGATTATTTTGTTCACTACCTCGACCTGCCTGTTCGACTGCGGATGGTAGGGTGTCGAGAACAACCTCTTGATCTTGTGCTTCTGACAGAATCGCTCCATCTCCAATCCGTTGAATTGCTTCCCGTTGTCCGAGATGATAATTTGTGGGAGGTCGAATCGGCAGATTATGTTGCGCCAGATGAATTTGATGACGTGCTCCTGGTCGATTGTCTTCAGTGACTCCGCCTCCGCCCATTTGGTGAAATAGTCCACGACAACGATTGCGTACTTGACGTTGCCCCGGGCTGTGGGCAGAGGACCAATGAGATCGATCCCCCACTTTGCAAATGGCCACGGGCTCAAGATTGAAGTGAGCTCGGTTGGAGCTTGGTGGATTGCTGGCGAATAAATTTGGCATTTGTGGTATGCCCTGGCATGGCTGATCGCATCCTTCTTCAGGGTGGGCCAGAAATATCCCTGGCGGATAACTTTCTGGGCGAGTACTTGGCCGTCGGCGTGGTTTCCGCAGCGCCCCCGTGGATTTCTACCAAGATCTTCTTTCCCTGCTCTGGCGTTACGCATCTTAGGAGAGGTAGGGCGAAGCCTCGCTTGTATAACTAGTCCCCGATGATCGTGTATCGGGCCGCACGGAGTTGTAACTGTCTCGCCGCTACTCTATCGTCTGGGAGCTCACCGTCGCGAAGGTATTTCAGGATGGGGGTCATCCAGCTATCCTCCGCCTGCCCCAGATTGGCTACTCGCTGGTTTGAGCTCGAGGGAGCGGGTAGGTAAGTGACTGTGATTTGCGACATATCGGCTGCCCCCTCCGATATTGCGAGGCGAGCCAGGGCGTCCGCTTGAGTGTTGTCGAGTCGGGGTACTACCTCTATGTGGACTTGGTCGAATTTCCCGAGTAGGAACTTGGCTAATCCTTGATAGGCCAGCATCCTGTCGCTGCGCGCTTCATACTCATCCAAAATCTGGCATGTCACGAGCTGCGAGTCACTGTAGACTTGAAGTCACTTTACCCCTATGGCCATGGCCATTTCCAGGCCGTTGATTAGTGCTTCGTATTCGGCCTCGTTGTTCGTTGCGTGGAACCCGAACCTGATGGCCGTCGTAAACGATTGGCCGGACGGGCTCAGCAGGAAAATTCCTGCGCCTCCCGCAATGTCGTGGAGGATCCATCGACGTACATCTTCTAGGGTGGTTACTCGATCTTGGACATCGCCTCCGGGTAAGTGAGCTCGACTATGAAGTCGGCCATGGCCTGGCCTTTGATGGTCGTCCGGGGAGCGTACGTGACTCCGAACTGCCCGATCTCCACTACCCACTTGAGGCATCTTCCCGCCGTGTCTGGTCGATGCAAAACTTGACGGAGTAGCATTGTGGTCAGTACCTCTACCTGGTGATCGAAGAAGTATGGGCGTAACTTACGCACGCTCATTACTAGCGTGTAGGCTAACTTTTCCAAAGGCGGGTACCGTAGCTCGGCGGCATGGAGTGTCTGGCTGACATAGTAGACCGGCAGATGTGCCTGCCCCTCAGCCCGCACTAGCACGGCGCTGAGAGCTGAGTCCGAGACCGCCAAGTATAGGAAGAGCTTCTCGCCGGGGACGGGTTTGACCAATATTTGGGCGTTTGACAAATATGCCTTCAGATTATCGAACGCGAGCTGGCTCTGGGGTGTCCAGTTTAGTTTTCCCTTCCGCATGCTGTCAAACAATGGTTTGCACCGGTCCCCCATGCGGGAAATGAAACGGCTGAGGGCAGCCAAGCTGCTCGTCACCCTCTGTACCTCCTTTACGGTGCGAGGAGCGCTCATGTCAAGGATTACCTGAACTTTGGTTGGTTTTGCCTCGATTCCCCGCTGGCCTACCATATGCCCCAAGAATTTTCCCGACTTGACACCGAAACTGCATTTCTTCGGGTTGAGCCTCATCCGATACTTTCTTAGGATTTCGAACGTCTCGGCTAGGTGAGTGAGGTGGTCTTCTTTCTTCTCGCTCTTGACGACGATGTCGTCGATATACACCTCCATGGTCGCTCCGATCTGGTCGTGAAATATGTGGTTGACCAGCCTTTGATAGGTTGCCCCTGCGTTCATGAGCCCGAATGTCATTCGCTTCTAGAAGTATATGTTCTTTTCGGTGAGGAAGGTGGTGTGCTTCTGATCGTCGGCGGCCATCGGGATCTGGTGATAGCTGGCAAATGCGTCCATGAAAGTGAGCATCTTGTGCCAGACCGTGTTGTCTACCAGGTGGTCGATGTGCGGTATCGGGAAGTGATCTTTCGGGCACGCCTTGTTCAAGTCTGTGAAGTCGATGCATAACCGCCAGGTGTTGTTGCTTTTCTTGATGAGAACGACATTTGATACCCACTGGGGCTTGTCGTCGGGGTCGACCATCCCGATAAGCTTGTTGTCGAGTAGTTTCTTGACCTCAGTGGCTATGACCGCGTACTTGTCTGGGCCGAACTTTCTTCTCTTCTGCGAGACTGGCCTGCGGGCTGGATCGATGTGCAACTGGTGGGAACATACGGTTGGATCGATCCCGACCATGTCCTCGTGGGACCAAGCGAATACGTCCAGATTTTCTTTCAGGAAGGCTGTCATGGCTGTTCTCATTTCGTCTGACATCGTCGAACCGAGCTGAACACTCACTTCCGGTCTACTCTTCATTGTAACAGAGATTAGTTTCTCGATCGGGCTGGCACCCCGCTCGCCGAAGCGTGGATCGTCGATTTCTCTTGTCAGGGTGCCGTCGATTTCCATGGGTTCGAAACCGATTCTAGGTTCTAGTTCGATCTGAGTGTCTTCAAAATTTTGGGAATCTTCTTCCATTGGGTGGGCAGTGGGTGGGATTTCTTCGTCGAGCTCCATGTCCCCCTCCCCGATTGTGTAGATATAATCTAAATTTGTGGAATTTGAAATAAGATCGATATACGCTAAACATCCGCGTGCCATTTTCTGATTACCCTTAAGAGTCCCAACTTTCTCGGAGGGGGTTGGGAACTTGATACAATAATAGAATGCTGAGGCGGCGGCTTCGAACTCGTGCTCGAACGGCCAGCCGAGAAACCCATTATAGGTTGACGGCTGGTCGACAATAATGAAGTTGAGCTGTTTCGAAGCCTTAACCTCAGCGTCTATACTAGAAACTAATTCTACGGTTAGCTGGCATCGCCGAAGCCCCTGATGACATGGTCACATGGCTCCACGTACTTCTCGAATGAGCTATCTAGCTGGTCGAATGCAGCCTTGAAAAGGATGTTGCAGTAGGCCCCGTTGTCGACGAGCATGCGATGGATGGTGACGCCCATGATGTTGACGGATACGACCAGGGCGTCGTGGTTCGGGTAGATGACCCTAGTGCGATCCTCCTCCTTGAAGGCGATGGGGTCTGATTCTTTTGCCGTCATGTTGACGGCATGGTGATTTGATGGACATTGTCCATCGGTCGCAGCTCGCTCTTCTGCCGGCGGTTGGAGAGCGAGGTGGTGGGCGCGAATCCTCCCACCGGGGAGAGCATATTGACGGCGCGGCGGGCTTGATGTTCCGGCATCGGGGGGCATATGAGGGCTGCCTCCCTGTTTGGTTCTACGGGGTGGGCCGCGACTTGTGTCTCCGGCCTGGCCGTCGGTCTCTTCACGAACTCCTCCAGCTTCCCCTTCTCGAAGAGCCGCCAGAGCTGCTTCAAGAAGTCGCGACACTCGCTCGTGTTGTGCCCGACGGTCTGGTGGTAATGGCAGTATTTGTTGGGGTTGAGTTGCACCCCTGGCTTGTGAACCCACAGTCGTGCCTTGGGCACCACATTTTTATCCCGGATTTGCACGTAGACGTACTCCGGGATGGCCGATAATTTCTTGGCCAACTTCACTTTGACGGAGTCGAAGGGCTTGAACGGCTGGGGGGCACGGTAGGAAAAGTTCCTCCGGCTCGGCGTGGTGCCCGCCTGGGTGGGGGCTTTTCCTTCTCGGCCGGGACGCTCTCGCCTAGCCGCTGCGCCAGGATATCGGCGTTGTAGATGATCTTTCCGGCCCACGCCGGAACTCCGAGTAGGATTTGGGATAGTCCTTGTTCATGGACTTCCACAACTTCATTTTTAGGTGGAGCCCGCCTATGATGCAGACGAGCTTGACCTCGTCCCCGATGGGCTCGCCCTCCATGATGATGCGGTCGATCTGGTTGATATACGCCCGGTCCCTCTCGTCTTTCCCTTGGGCCAGGTTGGCCATGCGATTGGCGCCTGCCAGACGTAGCGCCATCGAGGAGAAGTGTTCCAGGAACAGCTCCCCCAGTTGGTGGAATGAAACCACCTTCCCCGCGGGCAGCAAGGAGTACCAACGGTGAGCTCTATCACCGAGGGTTAATGGAAACATCCGGCACTGGGTGGCGTCAGTTGCCCCCATGGAGATCATGTAAGTGGAATACTTACTCAGGTGGGTGACGGGGTCCGTCTCCCCGTCGTACTGGCCCACAGCGGCCACGTTAATTTTTGGTTGGGCGGGGGCCCGTACCAGGATGTCGGCGAGAGGGGAATTAGGCATGTGAGCGAAGTGGTGTTGCCCGTCCCGTCTCTCGAGTTTGGCCTCCAGATCTGATACATTTTTTAAGATCTCAGCCATGGCATTGTCGGCCGCCGGGGGAGAGCGGGGACGCGGGATGTCTCCTAGACGATCACGGACCGACGGCCTCGGGGCCGCGTCGTTGTGATGCCTGGAAGAGCGCTCCCTTTCTCGCTCCCGGGGCCTGGAACTGGCATTAGACTCGCAAGGTCGAGCAGCTCCCCGAGCCTGGGACCCCAGTCTGGAGAAAACAGAGTCCGCCGGCCTGCGGGATGGTTGTCGAGAGTCGGCCTCCTCGTCGAGGCGTCTTTTTAGGTTTTGAGGACGAGGGTTACTGGTGGCCCTCCCAGCCGCCTCTTGCTCGGGCCGAGGATTGCTGGAAGCCCTGGTGCGGGCCGGCTCCTTCCCGGGGCGATGAGTGCGAATTGGAGCGGCATTGATCTCGGCCTGGCGGCGCTCAATCATTGCTCTGGCAGCCTGGAGGTCCTCCGGAGTTCTTATTGCGGACAAGAACTCGAAAGGGCCTTGGAGAGTTTCCGTCGTGGCCGGAGCCGGAGTAGCGGCCTCGCCGACATCTTCGACCTGCTGCTGGGTTCGGGTAGCTTTTGAAGTGACCATTTTTAGAGTGGAAACAGCTGGGATTTTTTAGAAAAAATGGTGAAGTGGTCCGTTTGAGGTAACTAGATGAACGAAATCGAGTGTACTTCGATATCAGTTACCCTCCTTCTAGCGCCAAAATGTTGACAGCAATTTCGTGAGGATCTCGCCGTCGGGTTCCTAGCGGGTAGGATTTACGTATTTATGATGACTGAAAGTAGTAAATGCAAGAGTAAATGAACTCTCAAGAGTAGATTTGCAATAAATGAGTTGTGTCCTACATTTGGGCATTAAAGACCCTATTTATAGTGTACATGGTGGGTTTCCCCACCTTGGGTTGGTATGCCCGTGGGCCCCCCCTGCTCCTAGCTGGGAGGTAATGAGTGGCTACAGCCTCCCTCTATGGACCAGTGGGAGGATGCCACCTGACACTGTGACCCTTTACTGATGGGATTGGCCCAACTACCCCCTCTGACCCTGTCACATCCTCTGGACTGATGGCACTGGACGTACTCCCACAGCTGACGATGCCTGGGACCGAGCAGACGGGTACACGGGTAACCGGGTACCGTGTAGGCGGCGAGTACCCTGGGGAGCCTTTCCCGGGAAGCGGGTAGAGATTGCCCCAGAGCTCGCCGCTGGCCGATCGATCTCTAATCCACGGAACCGCTACTCTTCCCGACAGCTCATGAGGGTCGGGTAGACGGGGTACCTTACCCGCTACCGCTACTCACGCATCTCGTCGACGAGATTCCCTTGTCCGTGCGCCGCTCTGGTTGGATGGGATGAGACCGATACCGAAGGGTCGGGTAGCGACATCGGGTGTAACAATTATCAATTTTTTTTTATTGGCTTGTTCGGTAGTTTCTTCCGAAAACATAGCATTGAGTGTTTGAAAGAGAGGGTGATAAGGGTATTTGTGACATTCTGTATATCTTTTAAATTAACCTAAAATTTTCAATTCCAGAAATTAGAATCGCGAACATATAACATATTTTCTCAATTTTCTCTTCAGAACAGAAATAGCTGCTGCGTTCACTGCCAAAAATGGTTTGTATCTGGATTACCCTTCTGAGAAGAAGAAGAAGATGAAGAAGAAAGACGTTTCTTTTTGTTTTATTTTCTCTGAATTTTTTTTTCTGGTTATTTGATTTCTTCTGTCTTAATGCTTGCAGTTGGTCGATTCGGCTCCAGCTATGAATAACTTGCTCGCCTCAGAATCCGATTCTCAAAGAACTTTGTATGATTTTCGATTCTACGACTGTATATTTTTTCCTTATGAAGATCTGATAGTTAGTAATTCGACAAACTTTGCGAAGCTAGGGTTCACTTGATTTATAGCTTACCCGCTGAGAAACTGACCTGATTAAAGGAAAAGGAGAGAGATTTTTCACTCTTCTTTTCGTTTGTTTCGTTCATTTCCCCCTTTTCTTTGAGTTTTTCAGTTTGTATCATCGAGATTTGCATTAGCAGATTAAGGTAGCGATTCTCCAATTTGGCTTCATTGCGATGGTTTTAGTTGAACTGGAATTTTATGCTCATCAAGGTTCAATTTCCGATTTAGGGAATTTTCAATTCATCGTGTTTTAGTTTGTATCAAGGGTACCAAATAAATGGGTATGCTCGATTTAGACCATCGGACGGATTTCGCCAATGTTTTGTGGCGATTAATTCCAATTGGCTTTTGGATAGTTAGACGGTAGTTTACTGCCCATTTTTTGGATTTTGGTTTTGTTTCATATTCCTTCATGGGCTTGGGTACATTACGTTATTTACTTGTAACATTTCTAGTAGTTAATATGGTTTTAATAATTTACTCTTTATAATTGTTACCTGTGAATGGTTGGATGCAATGGAGTTTGTAATTAGGTGGGTTTTGGTGTAGGTATCCGTATGTTACAGGGACTTCAGTGATTGGCATCAAGTACAAAGATGGCATTCTTATGGCTGCTGATATGGGAGGTATGTTCTAAAGGATGCATCATTGTTTTTTTTTTTCACAATAAGATATCTTTACCATTAAGACCATTTGATAACAGGAGAAATGACAGGAGATGTAAATATGTCAGTCATCAAGTAATTGTTCGAGAAAATGTAGGTTAATCTGGGACTGGGATATTGAAATTAACTCCTGGGGAATGGGGATGAATAATTTGTTTGTAACTTTTATGCATCCGCTCTGACTAGGTTGTAAGATATGCATGTAGGTCTTCTAAATTGAAGATTGTGGACCTCTTGTTACATATGGGTTTTTGGAATGCGTATGTGTATGCATAATATATTGCATCCCACAGCGGAAATGATATTATCTTACTCATGTAATTATGAGCAAATTGGATACTCTGAAAATCTTTGTGCTGTGGTTAGAATTTGTAAGCCAAATAATAAAGGAGGCGCTCTACTTCCTGATGTCAAACGCATGATAATCCCATTGATACAAGCTGCTGTAAAAGATATTAGTTTGATCTCATAGATTACTTGTAATTGTGTAATTGCATGATTCTTGTGCCCACTGTTGCACCCAATCTGCATAATTCTTTTGTCATGTGACTTATTTTTTTGATAGGCTCATACGGGTCTACCCTTCGTTACAAGACTGTGGAGCGACTGAAGTCAGTGGGAAAACATTCTATAATAGGTGCTAGTGGTGAGATAAGTGATTTTCAGGAGATAATGCGGTACCTTGATGAGCTCATGTAAGTGCATTTCTGTAAATTGGAAACGTGCTATGTGAATTCCTGCATTTGACCAATTATTTTTTTATTTTTTAACTTCAACTATGGCTGATGATGTCACCCGAAAGGGTAACTGAAATTTTTGGTCTTATTATTTTGCATGTTTTGTGTAGCTTACATGATAACATGTGGGACGATGGGAATTCCTTGGGTCCTAAGGAGGTTCATAACTATCTAACTAGGGTGATGTATAATCGTCGTAATAAGTTCAACCCACTATGGAACTCTCTTGTACTTGGTGGAATAAAAAATGGACAAAAATATCTTGGAACGGTGTGTGTTATTTCTAAACTTTTTTAAAGTTTACTATTTTGTTTTAATTTAATAGTAACTCTTTGTTGTTCCCTGTTGGTATATTTTCAGGTTAGTATGATTGGTGTCCATTATGAGGACAGCCATGTGGCAACAGGGTTTGCTAATCACTTGGCTCGGCCAATTCTTCGTGAAGAATGGCATGAAAACTTGACTTATGAAGAGGGTGTAAAATTACTGGAGAAATGCATGCGTGTGCTTCTGTATCGTGATAGATCAGCAGTCAACAAACTTCAGGTACGTAAAACAGATCTTTTTGACGCCATTTCCCCTTTATTTGTTACTTGATATGGCTGTTGTTATGTCTGTAAATCTCCTTTCTTTTAGTGCTGATGTTGTTAAAGGTGTAAGAAGTATTGTTGGATGTACAATTTGTTTTCTAATGATGTCTGCGCTCTCATTTTTCAAAATGTTCTTTTTATTTGGAGGGCCACCATAAAAAAGTATAATACCAGGATTTATCCTCAGCTGTCCCGTCAAGTGAGGCTACACCAAATGTGTAGCCAACCCATCATATGCATCAGTGCGCACCTTGATTATTATCTTTGAGCTAATATAATAGATAGCGTGGCGTACTCCTGTTCATTTGCTTGGATAGGTGAGAAACTTAATGTAAGGTGTGCACACAAATAAACTTAACTAGAAGAAATTGCAGCTTTTGCTTTTCAAGAATGGTGGTGAATGAAACTTCATCAGTTAAAAAGAGTGGGAAAATCCATATTCTGAGATTTTGAGTGAACCTACAAGGAGTCCTTAACATTTGCATGTTGATTCAATCGTTGGTACTTATTGAAGGTTCGACTTGTGATTTTACCTTGGAAAAATGATTAGATTTGAGAGGTCTGGCGTGGTTGAGTACTTAAGAGAGTAAAATATCATGAACACGTCCTCTGTGACTTACACCCCATATGTAGAAAATGCACAGACTTGCCTTTGTTTTATATCCCTAACAATGGATTTTTATTTCCAGATTGCAAAAATCACAGAGGAGGGCTTCTCGATTTCTCAGCCATACTCGTTGAAAACTTTCTGGGGTTTTTCTGCTTTCCAAAATCCCACCGTGGGTGCTGAGGGTTCATGGTAGTCGAATATATTATGCCAAAGCATTTGCTGCCTTCGTGTTACAACTCGAGCTGGATACATGCTTCTGAATCTGTATTTGAATCTTGGTGATGTTGCCTATGTGAATCTTTTGGGACCCTTTGCTATGTTTTTCAATTTAATGTTTAGCATGAAATTGGTTTCTGTTTGGTACACAAATATTATCTGTGCTTTGTACTCAACAATGGTTTATGGATTTCTTTTTGGCCTTGTACTTTGCCAGACTTGTACGACTCAATTATGCCAACTGATCAAAGAGTACTATGATTGCTGCTTCTTGAACGATCATTCTTATTTTGCTTTGTTTTTTGTAGAAAAATGAAAATGTAATGTTGTGTTGATCAAAACCATAAAGTAGTGGCAATTAGAGTAGGTGAAATAGTTATGGGATCTTATGTTTTTTGAGATCAACCTGGCCTTGGCTTCTCTAAAATTAAAGATTAGGAGACACGTTTTATTTGTATAAAGTTTATTACTCACAAATTGAAAAGTGGAATAAGATGATCAAATCAAACCACGTTGAATTTATTTATTTTTTACTTATTTTTTAATTGTACAAATATTTTCAATTTACATATACATGATACAAATATACCTAAGATAAACTTAGAACAATCAAAATCTACTGTACAATTTAGATATACTCCATCCGTCCATGAAATATAGTCCTGGTTGCCTTATTTGGCTGTCCACAAAAAATAGTCATGTTGCCTAAAATGGAAAGAATAAACTTTATCTACTTTTTCAACATACACACATAAAATTTTTAAAATAATTTATTTTGTACTTGATTTGACACAATATTCTTACTTTTTACATATTATATCAACTTTCTTAATAACCGTGCAAAAATTAACAGGAACATATTTCGTGGACGGAGGGAGTATTTGTTTTATGTTAAATCATGTGTAGGAGTAAAGTATGATGTGTAAGAGAAAAGTGGGAAAGAGAGTGTGAGTGAGAGAAAAGTGATATATTGGTAATGATTGAGTGAGTGATATGTGAGGAATGATGGGTTTTATAGATATTTATAGGTGTGAATGAAGAATGAGATGTAAAAACTGAATGTTACATCTCCAACTAGAATGAGATGGAAGCCAGAAAGTCCTAGTCCTATCCAGGTGAAACCAGAAACAAACAAGCCCTTAAATAATGTCATCAACCTACAACAAAAATTAATGTATACTAAATCACTAACTTTAGTATTAATATGTTAATTAACACATGCAAATCAACAACACTGGCTTATTAATTGTATGCATACCTAATTTGTTGATGATCTTTTTATGATCAAGATGATTAGTGGCTGTTTTTGCTAAGAAAGATCATCAAACAAGAACTAAGATCATGGAATTTAGTTAAGTAGCTCAAGAAATAATTTGGCAAGAGTTTTGCTATGTTATTCAATTGTTCTCCCTTTTTTCATGTATATGAAGGGAGTATTTATAGACATACAAAGAGGCCATGTGTCACCATCTTGGTGGCTTAACCATTGGATCTTTGCCAAGTGTTAGGACACTTGTACAACATCTACACTATTGCTCATTGGATGTGGGCCAAGTGTTAAGACACTTGGACCATATCTAAGCTAGTGACTCTTGGAGTTCCCAATGTTGTACTTGGTCTTTGGCACTGCTGAGATGCTCTCGACGGTGACCGGTTGCTCGCTTGCACGTCTTCGTTGGATGTCATGGTCCTTGGCATTCCGAGCTGTTCGCTCCTTGCTTGGGATTGTTTTACAATGTTGCTCGCTCCATTACGAAGTTGTTCGCCCGAATTGATCTTGGTTTGAGCCGCTTGCACAGCTGTTCTTTGCAAGGCTGCTCGCCTAAATATCTTGCTTACCACATTAGCGCTGTTTTGCAAAGATGTTCGCTTTACAAAGCTGTTAGCTTCTTTCATTTATTATCCTGTTATCAAGTTTAATGATAACTGTTTCGTTTATTAATCACTCCATTGTTCGCCCATCAACAATTGCCCCCTAGCTTGGTCTCATGTTGGGCATGGATTGATCAATTGGGACCAAGCTATAATTTCTTTGAAAACTGGGCGAGCAAAAATGTGACATGGTTGTTCACACGGGCGAGCATCCGAGCAATTGGGCGAACAAACGAGCATGTGAACTCATGCACGCGACCAGCAGCGAACGCCTCTTCGTATCGCGACGGTTGAGTTCCCGAGGCACAGGATGCGAGGCGTCGCGTCAGTCACGCGCGTTTCCCCATTTTGCATATAGGGGCCTATAGTTTTTTAGGAAAATCGCATTTTCGCCCCATTTTATCCTTATAAATACGTGACTTCTCCTTCATTTCTTCCTTTCTTCTTTCGATTCTCACACTTCCGCCATTGATAAACGCTTCGAAGCTTTCTCCTTACAATTCTTGTGCCTGAATCTTCTTGTTCTTCGAAGGTAATTTACATCTTATATCTCTTTTTCTCCTTTTAATTTCAATTCCGTATACTCTCTTTTTCTTTCGTATTTCTTCGTAACTACGACTGTAATTCCGGCCGTGGACCGCCGTCGCGCCGCCGTCCTGTTGATTCCGTCGCCGTCATAACTTCTACGTTGGCGTCATTATCCGTATATTACCCCATACTTAGCCAAATTCCTCCATCACTTATTTTAAATGGAGTTTTCCCCCTCAAGTTCCTCTCAATCTGGACCCGGACGAAACCCGGAAAAACGACCCGTAAATCCATCTCCTCCGCGCAGATCTGTTCGCCAAGCACTGGCGAACAACCCGCGCACATTATTGGTGGATGAAGGCACGGACTCAGATGCGAGCTCCGTTGTTCGCTCAGTCGAGATGTTTGATGCTGATCGCTCAGGCGATCAAGAGGAGTTCCACCCGGTTGCTCGCGATCCCGAAACATCTTCTGATCTGGGAGAAGATTCTGCGGAAGTGGCCGCGGAGATAGAGGGTTCGATTGATCTTGAGGGCGATCAAGCTGACACTGCTGGCGAGCAGCGAGTTGGCGAGTAGAGAGGTCCTACGCTTACTTGGGAGTTTTTAAAGGAAATCAATTTTTCCATCTCTCAAACTACACCAGAATCTCGGATCCCGGAAGGAGTTGTTCGTGAGGACGAGTGGGCGGACTATTCTGCTTGCTACTCGAAGACTTTTGCCCCCACATCGAGGGTAATTATGAAGGCTCAGGATGGGGACTTTGCAGCGAGCAAGGTTGCTAGTGTATGTGTGGAGAGTGATCTGGCGAGCATCCGTGAAACATACAAGATCCCCTACGATATATTCATGTATGTGCCGAAGAAAGGAGAGACTGCTGATCGCCCCCCTTCTGGTTGCACGGCGATCAACTTGGATGTTCTGAACACGGGCTTCCCGCTCCCCGTTCATCCGCTCATTGGCCGTTTCTTGTCTGACATGAATCTGGCGATCACTCAAATCACTCCGAATGGTTGGAGTACTCTTCTAGCCTTCATGACTCTTTTTGGTCTTGAGGGTTACAAGAACAAAATAACAACTGCGGAGCTTCTCTATGCCTTAACTATTTCTGAGGACGGTATTGGCTGGTATTATGTTAAGGCGAAGACCGGAGTGAAACTTGTTGAAGGTGTTCCCAATAAGATTAAGGGTTGGCATTGTCAATTCTTCTATATTGGCGGAGATTGGCGAGCAACTGAGGGGTTCGCTGGCGGGCAGGCGCGCATCATGTCACCTGAAGGCTTTGGAAAAATCAAACGTAGGGCTGATTTTATCTTGCTAATTCATAAGTAGGACTAATTTTAATCCTTTTCATTGTTTTGCAGGTCCGAGAATCTTGAAGTGGGGGCATCCCGATCTCAGCGACGAATACCTCTTCACGTTAGCCGTCATTTCTCTTCGCGATGCTGCTAGTCGCGATTTGGAACATCTTTCAAAAGCTCACTGTCGCAAGCTTGCTGGTTTGATTACGAGTCCCCACCATCTTGAAGCTCAGGCTGCTATCCCTGAAGGTAATTCTCTTACTTTTGTTCTTGTTGCTCGCCCATTTTTTCTTGCTCGCCTAAACTTCTTGTATTTTTTAGATCAACGAGTTACCGTTGCCATCCCGTCTGTGCCTGAATCCTACTACTTGCTCGCCAGACGAGTTAAACAGATGGCCGAAGCCTCAAGAAGGAAGATGGACCGTCCCCTTGCCATTATTCGCCTCCGAGCAGGGGAGAACCCCACTGGTCGCCCAGCAGCCGGAGCTGGTCGCCGCAAGCCTGTGGCTAAAACTACCTCCTCTCCACGGGATACGAGGAAGGAAAAGGAGAGGGAACGGGAGAGGGAGAAGAAGAAAGCGCCCCAGGGCGACGATGTTCGCAGTGATGATCGTGCCTCGAAGCGATAAAAAACTGTGGGGGAGGCGAGCAGCATTGCTCCCAGATCTCCTGCGTCTAAGTCCACCTCCTTGGAAGTTGTGGACGAACAACAAGTGGTCGCTGGCCTGGTAGCGACCAAGAGAGGGGACAATCCCAAAGATACTTCTTATTTGGGTTGGGACCCCGTTAAGATCAAGGAGTAAGTTAATTGTCTTTAATTTGTTTGTTGTTCGCCACTTGGTGCAGTGCTGCTCGCTTACTAACTACTGTGTTTCTGTTTTAGGTATAACCCAGCGCATTATCCTGGCCGCGGGACTACTCTCCACCATTTCTCTGTGGTGAAGAATGCACCTTCCTCATTCTCCGAGATCCCTGACATCCCTGTTCGCCGAGCAGCCGAGACAGTTCCAAGAGCCTGGACGAAATCGGCGAACACCATTGTTGCTAGCCAATCTGCTAGTGACAATGTTCGCTTGGTGGCGTACAATGCTAGCCATCAATTGATCCAGCCCCAGATGCTGCTCGACCAAGTCATGGGGCTCGAGCGGACAAACCGTGATTTGGGTCGTCGCGTGGAAAGGATGGACGAGGAAAGAGCTGTTGCCATTAAGGAGTGCAAGGCCGAGCATGCTAAGGAGCTGGCCTTAATGGAGAGGAAGATGAAGGCCTCTTTGGTTGGCGAAAAGAGTGCCTTAGACAAGGCTGAAAAGATGATGCTGGAGGTGAAGTCTTCAGATCTGAGAGCTGAAAGGGCTGAAAAGGAGCGAGCAGACTTAGCTGCTCGCCTGCTAGCTGCCGAGGAGCATATCAAGAGGTTGGAGGAGGAGCGCAAAGGCATGATCGACTTTGAAGTCCACGAGCAAGAGGTGTTGGACAAGACCAACTTTGGGTACATCTGTGCCTTTGCCGAATGCTTGAGGTCTGTCCACTTCGCCCACGATCATAATCAAGATATTCGTGGCGCGGTGAAGGCGGACTTCATCGAGTACGTGAAGAATTACCCTCCTGCTCCTGGTTCAACCTTGTTCGTCTTCGATTTAGCCGATCTCGGCTTCCCTCTAGACGTCTTCGGCGAGGAGGTCGACATCGCTGCTCCAACCTATGGCGGCCAGCCTGATCCCACCCCAGCGGCGACCAGCGCAGCGGCCCAGCCTGATGAAGTCTTTGAGGGGTTGCCTTCGCTTCCCTTAACTCCTATAGATGGGGCTGGTACAAGTGCCCCGGGCGAGCAGCCTAGTGCTCAGGCGACCAGCGCTGCAGATGCTCCTCCTTCTTGAAGGATTTAGTTTTTTACTTACAATAGGACGTCTCTTTTTGTACTTATCTGATCATTCCTATTGTAAACATATTTTGACAATGAAATGAAAACTTTTGCTAATCTACTAATTTACGCCTCTTTGTTTGTCTTACTTAGTTGCTCGCCTATTGCTTTTGGCTTATGACTCAGTTTCTAAGTGTTCCTTTTTTCTTAAGGTAAACACTTAGTCAAATTTTAAGTTGGTCACTCGGTTCTTACAGAACTTGACCTTTAATAGTTTGGGCCTTTTTGGTCGCTTGTGGACTCGGCCTTGCATTAATGTGGGCTATTGGTCCATTAGGGACTTAGCCTTATTTTGCATTTAATAAGCTCTATTGTTCGTCTTATAACAGACTTGTACTTTGCAAAATTTTTTTTTTTTTTTTTGGGCGAGCAACCAAGTATTCTGGACTTAAGGCTCAATTTAAAAGAAAGCAAGTCAAAAGATAAATACAATTATGCTCGCCTAGTAACTGCACAACTGCTCGCTTTTATATAAACTTGCGCAAAAAAGTTCAAAATTACAAAAAGTCACTTGTAAAACTTCTAAGACTTACAGGACTTTATTGATAGTACTTCTTGAGTAAAGTAGTGTTCCAGGAGTATTGGGACGACTTGCCTTCCATGTCTTCAAGGTCGTATGTGCCGTTGTGCCACTTATTCGTCACCTTGTATGGGCCCTCCCAAGTCGGGCCGAATACTCCTGGTGGTGTCAAAACTTTTCGAAGTACCAAATCCCCAATTTCGAATTCTCTTGCTTTCACTTGAGAATTGTAGTACTTCGCTGCTCTTTTCTTATAAATTGCATTTTTCAATTCTGCTGTTATTCTTTTTTCTTCAAGCAAGTCCGACTCTGCTGCCAATGCAGAGTTATTTTCCTCCTCGTCAAACGCAGTTGTTCGACCTGTCGGGATTTTTAGCTCAATTGGTATTACTGCTTCTGTCCCGAACGCCATTGTGAAAGGTGTTTCGCCTGTACTTGTTCTGTGTGATACTCGGTATGCCCACAACACCTCCGGCAGCTCCTCAGACCATTTCCCCTGTTTGTCGGCTAAGCGGATCTTCAAAATATGTTTGATTATTTTGTTCACTGCTTCCACTTGGCCATTCGACTGGGGGTGGTATGGTGTTGAAAAATGTTTCTTCATTCCCCACTTTTCACAAAAATCTCTTATCTTTTTTCCTTCAAACTGTTTTCCGTTATCCGTCACGATCGCTTGAGGCACCCCGAAACGACAAACAATGTTTCTCCATATGAAGTTAATCATTTTCTCCTGTGTGATTCGCACAAGCGCTTCTGCCTCAGCCCACTTCGTGTAATAGTCTACTGCCACCACTGCGAATCGAACATTTCCTTTTCCCGGTGGAAAAGGCCCGATGAGGTCAATTCCCCATTTCGCGAATGGCCATGGACTATTGACTGAGATTAGTTCGTGTGGGGGCTTGTGGATGTTTGGGGCGAACAACTGACACCTGTGACAAGTTCGGGCAACTTTGATTGCGTCCTGGAGGAGGGTCGGCCAATAATACCCTTGTCTTACGGTCTTGTACGCTAATGCCCGTCCTCCAGCGTGATTTCCGCATGTGCCTTCATGAATTTCCTTCAGTACTGTTTGCCCTTGCCCCCTAGCCAAGCATTTTAGAAGTGGGAGTGAAATTCCTCTTTTATACAACTGTCCATCCATCATGGTGTATCTTGCTGCTCTTTTGACCAACTTGTTAGCTTCAAACGGATTGTCTGGCTTTTTGTCGTTTTGTAAATACTCAATGATTGGTATCCTCCAGTCGTCCTCTTCGAAATCTTCATTGACTTGATACATCTTGTAGTCTTCGGTTGATGGCTTGGACATTTTTGTCAGTGTAACTCCTGTCAACTCTGCTGGTCCCGTGCTAGTTGCTAACCTGGCTAATGCATCTGCTTGAGCATTGTTGTCTCTTGGTATCTATTCGATGTATATTTGTTCGAACAAGGAGGCCAGGTGAGCAACAATCTTCTGATACAATGCCATGTTCTCGTCCTTTGCCTCGTACTCCCCTCGAACTTGGTTGACAATCAATTGTGAATCCCCGAAAATCTGCAACTTTCTTACCCCAACTGCTAATGCTAGGCGTAATCCAGCGATCACAGCTTCGTACTCTGCTTCGTTATTTGTTGCCATGAACTCGAACCGGACTGCTGAAGTAAAAACTTGCCTATCTGGGCTTATCAAGACTATACCTGCCCCCGATGCTGTATTAGTTGACGATCCGTCAACATACATGTGCCAGGGATGGCTATGTCCTCTCGTCGGATCCTGGGGGAAAGTCAGTTCGACTATAAAGTCTGCTAATCGCTGTTCGAGGAGCATATGAAATCCCGAACTGACTGATTTCCAATGACCATTTTAAAAGGCGACCAGCCGCATCGGGTCTGTGTAGTATTTGCTTGAGCGGGAACGTTGTCAACACTTCCACCTGGTGGTCGAAAAAATATGGACGAAGTTTTCTGACGCTCATTACCAGTGCATATGCTAGCTTCTCTGTCGGTGAGTATCTGAGTTCTGCTTCGTGTAAAGCTTGACTCACATAGTAGATGGGCAGGTGGAACTTTCCTTCTGCTCGAACGAGTACTGAGCTGATTGCTACTTCCGAAGCTGCCAGGTATAAGTATAACTTCTCCCTTGGGATCGGCTTGGCAAGAATTTTCGTATCACTGAGGTATTCTTTCAACTGCTCGAACGCTTGTTGACAGACGTCTGTCCATTGAAACTTTCCCTTCTTGATTGCCTCGAAGAACGGCCTGCATTTATCTCCGGATCTTGAGACGAATCTGTTCAAAGCCGCTAGGCATCCGGTTAGCCTTTGAACTTCTTTAACCGATCTAGGTGGCTGCATCTCTATGATCGCTTTCACTTTTACGGGATTTGCTTCGATTCCTCTTTGACTGACCAGATGTCCCAAGAATTTCCCTGAATGGACCCCAAAACTGCTTTTCTTAGGGTTCAGTTTCATGTTGTATGTTCGAAGTATCTCAAACGTTTGAGTTAGATGCTGCAAGTGATCTTCCTTTTTGGAGCTCTTGACAACAATATCATCTACGTATACTTCCATCGTCTTCCCGATGTGATCATCAAACATCTTGTTGACCAATCTCTGATATGTAGCTCCAGCGTTGATTAACCCAAATGGCATTCTCTTCCAGCACAACAAGTTTTTGTTGGTGTAGAACGCCGTATGCTCTTGATCATCGGGATGCATCGCTATTTGATGATATCCTGCGAATGCATCCATGAACGTGAGAAGCTCATGTCCAGCGGTGCCATCAACCAGTTGATCGATATGAGGCAATGGGAAATTATCCTTTGGGCAGGCGGCGTTGAGATCTGTGAAGTCGATGCAGAGTCTCCATGCCCCAGTTGCTTTTCTAACCAATACTGGATTCGCCACCCATTGCGGACATAACGCTTGTTTGATTAAGTCGTTATCCAGAAGCTTTTTAACCTCCACATCGAGCGCCTCGTATTTGTCGGGCCCAAATTTTCTCCTCTTCTGATGGACTGGCTTCTTCCTCGGGTCGATGTTGAGTCTGTGGCAGGCATGTTCGGGGCTGATGCCCACCATGTCTGCATGCGACCATGCGAACACATCGAGGTTTTCTTTAAGAAACTCAATCATGTTGGTCCTGTACGGCTCTGGTAGCTCGGACCCTATGAAGAGTTCTAAGCCCTCTTGGTTCGGGTCGACTTTTACAGTTTCCAACTCTTCGACCGGGGTAGCCCTTCGTTTCTGGCCTTTCCATCTGGGGTCAATAATGGGCCCCTCTGTCTTTAGCTCATCTTCGATTTCCATCGGTTCTGTTCCCAATCGTGGCTCAATGTCCTCTGCATCGACGTCCGTTGCCATTGTCTGTTTTTCCTCGGTGTTGGTTGCAGCAGCTTCTCTACCTCTTGTTTGGACAAACTGTTCGTCTTCGCGTTCCTGCTCGTCCTCGCCCAACTGTGCGCCTACGCACAGCTGCTCGTCAATGCGCGGCTGTTCGTCTGCGCACAGCTGCTCGTCGACTTCCATTATTTCAGTATCGATGGAAGTCATGGCCTCGCTATCGCCTCCATCCTTGTCTGAGTACCCGTCTGTCATGTTGACTTGGTGATCCTTCAATTGTATCTGCAAAAGACATGCACGAGCCTTCTTTTGGTCTCCATTGACTGTACCTGCACCTTTCTTTGTTGGGAATTTTAAACAATAATAGTACGTTGAAACAACTGCTTTGAATTCATGCAAGAAAGGACGGCCGAGGAACCCGTTATAGGTGGACTGTTGGTCTACAACTAGAAAGTCTACCATCCTATTCAGTTTCCTTTCCGGGTCCTCGACCGATACAAGCTCGACTGCCAACGTAACCATTCCTAGCGGGGTGGTCACAGCATTCCCGAATCCTACAATTTTGTGATCACAGTCCTTGATGTACTCGGCGCAATCTCCTAGCTGGTCCACCATGCTTTTGAACAGGATGTTCGTATAGGAACCAATATCGACAAGTAGACGGTGCACTTTTGTCCCCATAATATTGGCACAAATGACCAACGAGTCATTGTGAGGAGTGAGTACCCCGTCTAAGTCTTTTTTTGAGAAAGTCAGGTCCCCTGTTCGTCTGGTCGATGGATTCACACCCACTTCCATCACTTGATCCACTGCTCTCAGTTCTGCTTTCCTCTTTCTTTTTGATATAGGTGGTCTCCCATCGGAACAACCACCTACTGGTCCAGTGGGTTCCAGCATTAAGATCTCCAGGATATGCCTTGCTGGGGCTGCTGGGACCTTCCTTCCTCTCTTACCAGCTTTGCTTGGTTGGTCATCACTGTCTCCATCATCCGAACTGGATGGTATTGGTGCCCTTGGTCTTTTACCTGGTTCCCTCTTTACGAACTCGGACAACTTTTCTTCCTCATAGAACCTCCACAACTGCTTCAACAAATCTCGATACTCGCTTGTGAAGTGGTCGATGTTCTGATGATATGCGCAGTATTTGTTCGGGTTCAGTTTTCCTCTCTCTTGCCTTATCTTCCGCGGCTCTGACAATATCTCCCTGTCTTTAACGTTGTCGTACACAGCGTCCACGGACATGGTAAGGACTTGATTCAACTTTTCCTTCAACTCAGCTCCCTCATTGAATGACTTCATGTTCTTCGGAGCTTTGTAATCGTTTCCACCAGATTTCTTGCCAAACTTTTTTGGGTCAGCTTTGTCTCCCATTTCTCTGTGTAACGCCTCTTGCATTGACACATGGATCCCTGCTTTGTGTCTGAATTCTGCGTATGTTTTCGGACAAGTCAAGTGCATCTCCTTCCACAGATCAGTTCCTTTCTTTAAACCAGCCATCACTACCACTATCTTCGTGTCCTCACTCACCATCTCGCCCTCCAGTAAGACTTTATCAAATCTTTCCAGAAATTGCTTATCAAACTCCTCGTCTCCCTGCCTAATATCTGCCAGGCGGTGTCTGTGGGTCAAGTAGGACCCGGCAGTTGAGAAGTGGGACAGAAACTCTTTGCTTAGTTGGGCAAAAGAGTTGATGGAGCCAGGAGCCAGTGCTGAAAACCATCTGTGCGGGCCATCTCCAAGGGTGAGTGGAAAGTTTCGGCATTGTGTGGTGTCGGTTGCCCCCATCGAAATCATGAAATCCGAATATTTCGTCGCATGAATGCGAGGGTCCGACGTTCCTTCATACAAATTGATGGCTGGAAACTGTATCTTCTTCTGGATTGGTGCATTGAGGACAGATGGAGATAATGGTTAAGAAGGGAGAACAGTCGATCCGACACCTCTCTGAGATTCCAACTGTCTCTGTAATTCCTCGATCGCCTTTCTCATTTCCTGCAATTCATTTGGGGGAGTCCTCCCGATGGAAGACTGTTCATCGTGATTGGGTTCAGTGACCTCTTCATGATGCAGTCCCTTGCCAACGGGACGTTTCTCCTGAGTCGTCTTCCTAGCAGCGTTGCTAGCTCCATTTGGCCCTAGTCGGCCAAAAGCTGACCTCCTGATTCGGTCATGCACCGATGGACGAGCAGGATGGCGTGATCGCTCATCGTTCTTTCGGGATGGTTCCCTCCTATTTACATTCCTTGTACCTAGTCTCTCCAAAGCACTTGTTCGGGAAGTACTTTTGCTTGACTCATCTGCTCGACTTGGTGATGATTCCCCTCGACTCCCTAGACGTTCGCTCAATGGAGCTTTCCCTTTATTTCTACGGACCTCCTCGCTGTCGGCCTCGTCCCGACGTGCATCTTCTCTCATTTTACTTCTTTGTTCGCCCGTACGTCCCTGCTCGCCTGCTCGATTGGTCGTCACATGTGCTCTTGACGGTCCTGCTGCTCGTCGATTTTGTAATGATTGAAGGACAGCGATCGTTTTTGCTAACTCCTCCGGGTTCTGAGCAAGTGCTTCTACTTCTGGTGGGATTGTATCAATGGTGACCTGAATGTTTCTTTGCGAAGTTGCTCTCACCGTTCGTGCATGTCCCTCGGTGGACGAAACCCTAGTCCTCGGTTTATGACTCGGAGATACACTCGAATGTCGTTCATCTTGTGATCTGACCATCTTGATTGCCAAAATGTATTAGATAAACAAAGGAGTGAAGTAATCTTGTTCTTGCAAATACTTTTCCCAAGGGTTACTAGCCTTGTGTGTGAATATGAAGATTCAAAAACCCTAGTCCATGCACACATGCATTAAAACCCTCAAAGTATTATACATCTTTGTCCTAAGAATGTGCACTCTTGTTTTCCGGCAGCTGCTTCCCGGATTCCGGTGAGATTTTGCAGATTTCCGGTGGGAGTCTTCAACTTTCTTCGATTTTTACATAAACGAAGGTTCGACCCTTCTTCTAGCGCCAATTGTTGATGATCTTTTTATGATCAAGATGATTAGTGGCTGTTTTTGCTAAGAAAGATCATCAAACAAGAACTAAGATCATGTAATTTAGTTAAGTAATGCTCAAGAAATAATTTGGCAAGAGTTTTGCTATGTTATTCAATTGTTCTCCCTTTTTTCATGTATATGAAGGGAGTATTTATAGACATACAAAGAGGCCATGTGTCACCATCTTGGTGGCTTAACCATTGGATCTTTGCCAAGTGTTAGGACACTTGTACAACATCTACACTATTGCTCATTGGATGGGTGCCAAGTGTTAAGACACTTGGACCATATCTAAGCTAGTGACTCTTGGAGTTCCCAATGTTGTACTTGGTCTTTGGCACTGCTGAGATGCTCTCGACGGTGACCGGTTGCTCGCTTGCACGTCTTCGTTGGATGTCATGGTCCTTGGCATTCCGAGCTGTTCGCTCCTTGCTTGGGATTGTTTTACAATGTTGCTCGCTCCATTACGAAGTTGTTCGCCCGAATTGATCTTGGTTTGAGCCGCTTGCACAGCTGTTCTTTGCAAGGCTGCTCGCCTAAATATCTTGCTTACCATATTAGCGCTGTTTTGCAAAGCTGTTCGCTTTACAAAGCTGTTAGCTTATTTCATTTATTATCCTGTTATCAAGTTTAATGATAACTGTTTCGTTTATTAATCACTCCATTGTTCGCCCATCAATATAATTAAAGCTACAACCAAAACTAACACTTAAACAAACTATATAAAGAATTGTGTGAGACGTCTCACGAATTTCTATATGTTTAAACTATATAAAGATAGTGCCGAAGTTTACCGTAACAAAATTCTATACGTTTTACAAATTACTTATATATAAACATAAATTTATATGCTTAAAATGACTACATCAGGTATCAGCTTTGGACCTCTCTTTTATATAAAGACTTGTGTGATAATCTCAAGTTAAACAACTAATGGTATATATGTACGTTGCACGTAAGTAGTTAGTAAAATTTAATAATAAAACACAACAACAGTAGTGGAAAGTTTAATATGCAATCCGTAGTACATATGATATTATCCATTTCTGTATAAAAAAACAAAAGATTAATTAAGTAGAATAAGTATAGGGGATTTTGTCACAAAAAAAAAGGGGGAGATGCAAAATTATTTACATGGTCTAAAAAAGAAGATATAATGTAAAACATAGCACCAATCTTTAATAAAGTCCAAAGCATACATGATGGTATCCGAAACTCCTAATGAATTATTGAGTCACTTTGAATTGTATTTTAATATAGAACTTCTAGACGAACCATCATATATAGTTGTATACAATCATCAAATTTGAAAGTTGAAATTGAAGTGTAGGAAATCACAAGTAATAACTCCTTATGTGATATGGGAAAAGAGAACTCTCAAGGGCACACACATCACACACAAAACCTTCTATCCGATCATGTTGGCCAGGTCCTCACCATTGTATGCTACAGTAACAACCATTCAATTAAATCATGCTTGCTAAATGCTAACGCTCCACTAATCATTTTCCCGGAATAAACTTCCATTTATAACAAATTTTCACCAATAAATAGCACAAGAATGATGTTCCAATTTGGCACCAAGGTACATAAGATACACATAGAAGCACATCCGGATGGAGAAAAAATGTGGATAGGACAAATCCAGTGAATACTAAATTTGTGTTTACTTTGTATTGGATGTAGTAGGGGTGGATGAAACTTTATATCAAATCAATATTTTTTTGTGATGATGATGTATCATTTTATTATTGTTAGTGGAATAATGATTATGTGTAAGAAAAGTAGGAGAGAGAATGATTAGGTGTAAGAAAAGTAAGAGAGATGATGAGTTGGTGTAAGAAAAGTAGGAGATAGGATGAGTTGATGTAAGAAAATGATGTGATGTGATAGTTTTAGGAGTGTAGATGTATAATAGGGGTGAATGTGTATTTGGATGGATGATGGGATGTGCAAATCCAAAAAGTGACTGGGATGTGGGAAAGTCTATCCCCCATCCGGATGTGTCCAGCAGTAAGTAAACACCCCCTTATTGATCCTCCATCCACTCGACAAAGCATCAATGTCTACACAAGTCCCTCGCTAAACACAAATTAACTATATCATATAAAGTAATACTAAAATATAACATGGACCCAGCTGCTTCTGAACAAAGATTATTCTCGCAGCAAAAGGAATAAAAATCACAAACTATTTTGTAACTATTAAAAGATATTGAAGTTTTGTATTGCTAAGAAATCAACCAAAGAGAGTAAGTCAATAACACAAAGGAATACAAATGACCATCGAGATTCGAGAGCAATCTAATTTTTTTTTTTTATATTTTTAACTATCAATAGGCATCCTGAAGTTGCAAACAGTGAGTGCTTACCACATTGAAGCATGAGGGTGCATAGAAAGCTATGTTGCACGGATACAGATACGTGGGTACGAGAGCAAACGATTCAGATATAAGAATACTAGTTTTAAAAAAATTAAGGGAGTGATTTGTCAAGGATACATTTATTTATTTATATTATATATATATATATACACATTAACAGTAAAATATTAAAAAAATCAGCAATTAAAATACAACCCATAAATTATTCATTCTGGTTTCTATTTTCCAAATTTTGGCTCCTAACCTTTGGATTAATTCTCCATTCAAAGGTTTTAGGGTCTTTCCAATATCAATCAATTTCCAACATGAGGATGCCGCATATCAAAAGATGATCATTCTGAAAAGCTTAGACGAAGACTTTCGAGGTGGAGGAGGTCGTCATTAACAAAAAAAATCTAAAAAATAGTCGGATGCATGGCTTCGGATTTTGCGTATCGGACAATTTTTTTTATTTACGGATTCGCCAAGTGGCGAATCGGGTTCATATTGGAAGTGAATCGTGCCCGAACCCAGACCCTCGACGAATCGGATACTGCATACTACTAATTTTTGGTGAATCCATGCATTACAGATAGAAAGCAATGCCTGTTCAAGAACGTAGAGATCAACAACTCTATCTTCAGGAAGGGTCAAAGTGAAGCTTAGATCAAAGCATTAAAAATGAACACATATTATTAATTACTATTCCCCAAGGAAGAATTTTGCATAAAAGTGAATTGATTGATATAAAGATAAAAAAAATAAAATCATATAAGTAAGAATTTGTTCTATTTCAATTTCTTATACTAATATAAGTCAAAGAAAGAAACTTATCATATTTTCCCGTTGCAACCTTAAGAACCTATAATAGATTCCAAGTTCCAACAATCTTCAAGCCATGTCATCCTTAAAAAAAAGAATTTGTCCTATTTCTGATAGTCAACCTATCAAAAGGTGATATACGTAAATCTATTTAGCTGGAGATTGATGTTACTCAGCCATGATAAGTTCTTTGAGATAAAAGAATGTTCATCTGCATGAGCAATTTGCGATTTGTACCTCATAATGTTTTCCAAAACAGTGATAAAATATTACTTTTAAAAATATTGAGTTGATTGTCACAACGTATACTTCCTCCATCCCTTAAAAATAGTCCTATTTTTTGCACGTGGTTTAATGCAAAATATCAAAAGGTATTACGGGGTTTTCTAAGGTTCGTTTTTTTATAATATTATCGTTTATGGAAAATTTGTTTCACATACTTTCCATAAACGATCATGTTATTAAAAAGAGGACTTCGAAAAACCCTGTAATACCCTCCGACATATCGCATTAAACCACGTGCAAAAGAACAAACCTATTTTCCAGGAACAGAGGTAGTATAATATAAGCACTCACACAATATCAGTGTGTAGCAGATTCTTCATGTTGGGAAACCCAGATGATATCTTGTAGGTCCATAAATCAATTTTAGCTCAGGTTCCCGTGCCCTATATCCTGATTTCACCAAAATAATGGATATGATTGTAAGCGAATTATTACTCTTTTGAGAAATTTTAAAAAATATATAGAAATAAGAATGTTAATGTTGTTGGTAGTGAAGTATCCACTATTTACTTTGAAACAACATGAATTTGCCCTTTCTTCTCATTAACTAATACTTTATGATCAAATATTGCCTTAGATGTTTTAACATGCAGGATGAAGATCTAGAGGATCTACAAGACTCTGGAATACTCAATGTTGCAGTGAATGTTGCAAGCATTGGTTGCAACATGGATGGTTGCGGGTTCCAGAAGGATCTACAAGGACCTACACGATCCAGGCTATTTCAGAATGATTTAGAACGAGCTAGATCAGGCGGTTGCAGTCGATAAACATCAGAATAAAGATAAGATCATGGGCGCATAACAAGAGATCATTGAACGGTTACATGAAGAAGTTATTTACGGATGAAGACCTCCATCTATAAATAGAAGCCGACGTCTTTAGTACCAAGTGTGGAGTAAACGAGTACACCTACTCTAGTGTTAATCCTGAGTTCAAAGGTGATAGGGCAGTTATTCCAACGTTTATGTTATGCCTAGAAGTTAAGTACATCTCGCATAACTTGCGATCAATCCTATATCCATAGATAGAGAGATCATAGATATAGAGTGAGATCAACTTTGACGGTGTATAGTGTTATACACTTAGCCAATTTAGATTTGATAGGTGATATCAAGTCTTGATACCGTTGTGAACGATTTTACTCTTCACACAACTTTTGTATCACTAATTTTATTATAGTGAACGTGTCGCCGTAAGGCTAGCACAAGCTATTTTATATAGTTTGTGTTAAAAAGTATTCCATCTTGCAATAGTGTGTTTAAGTCTTCCGCTGTACAAGTTCTTATTTCTGATTTTCCAGATTGTTGTAGTGTTTGCTTTAACATCCGTTACAACATCTATACTTTATAACACACGCACACCTTCAAAGAACATTAGAAAAAACACACCTACTGCTCCAAGAGCAATATTCACCGTGTTAGACTGAGACAACTCCGGTTTCTCTGAATTGGCATTCAAATAATGCGGACATTAGCAACTTTCACATCAGTAAAATATATCACTTTTTAGCTCAAATATATATTTCTGCTCAAGAAGGGAGTCTCTTATGCAAAAATAGTTCATATTTGTTTCAAGTAACCATTCAAACCAAAATTTTGGTGAAAATCTAAACAAATGTCTTACAACAGCCTTTTTACACGAACCATCACTTAAACGCATACCCCGCAAAAGTGCATAAGGGACCATTGCATCATATCTTTTAACAGTAAAAAAATTATGAGCCATAGAGATAACTCTTAATACAAATACCAATACCAAAAAGAATATATTGTATAGTGTTCATCGTTCTATTTATCTTTCACAAGATTGGCTCAAGACCTAATTCCTTCAAAACCTCATATATTTTCTCTGCTAATTAATCAAGGAGGCAAATAATTAGTAAAATTGCTGATGAGTGGAATTTGCATGGGAAATCACCAAAATAAATTTACAAGAGCAAGAGCTGTCAAATTATATATGAAAATAAACAAATTGTTGCAAACTTGGAGTTCCTATTTGATCAAATAAATAATTGCAAATGAGAGAAATTTGCATGGGATGAACCGATAAAAAAAAGTAGATGGGATAGATCAGGAAGGCGGGGGAGAGAGGATGGTCAGCGGATAAAGGAGCGCCGGAAATATTCAAGCAATCAACAATTCAGTAGAATAAAAATGGGGATCAAAGTGAACAAAATAAAAGGGAGAAGGGGCAAAATTATCCAAAAATAATTTACAAGTGCTAAGCACTTTATATTATACTAGTTAAAATGAACGTGCATTGCACGTTGTTCATAAGTTATACTCCATCGCTCCTCTTTTAAGATTCTCATTTTTCATGTTGATTTGTACCAATCAAAAGTTCACATTTCTTTAATTGGTAAAGTTATGTCCCCATACCACATATCGTGAATGAAAATCTTAGAAAGGAACAAATGAAGTATATACTATTATTGCTAGTCCTTCTTACTTTGATGTATCTTTCTCCTTCGTATGTTGATTTATTCATATTTAAAACTACGAAGAAATTCATATTATATATCAATATATGAAAGTTAAGAAAGTAGACAAGGTTTTAAAAATTACTTGCAAACAAATTCTCTAAACAACTCACAATTAAGTATAAAATAGACCAAAAAGATCAAGGTCTAGAATCCATCCAAACTTAATGGCAAGCTTGTCAAAACAACTTCCTTTGATTCTGGCCATTCAAAGGTAACCTGTATGAATGGCAAAACCAGATTTGGTGAGGGTATAAAAGGAAGGCTTGTAAGACATAGCCTGAGGAGAGAACCCCCTTTTCCCCATAGTCGTTGTTGCACCACTGCCAAGCTTATTAGTCTCATGCATAAATAAAGACTTTCTTCCTCACGTGAAACTAAATCATAGTCAGAACCTATCATATAATAATTATTGTTGCTAAATTTCTCCCATGGAAGCCTTGCACTATGAAAACTCCATTTTCTCGAAGACTCACATAGGTTAAACTGCAAAAGACCCAAGATATTTTCTGTGCTGGGATATTTCTTATTCAATCTACCGAGATGTCACATACCATGTCAATTAGCTGACATAACCATATATGATACTACAAAGATGCAATGACAGTTGGAAGGAAAAAAAAATATACCGATAAATTAGAGGTTTTGCATCTATAACACAAAGTAAAAAACTGAAAGAATGTAGTTGTGCAAATTATTAACGAAATGCGAAGAGGTTCTAATATTTTAAATTCCTTCAGTGAAAGTTGTGGTTCGATTAAATCAAAATACTTCAATAGAGTTTCCTAAAATCCTAATTCTGGTGGGAGGGGGGTTGTAGAACCATGAAATGTGTTTCTAGGCACACTTCAAATCAACTTTTGGTCAATTAAAGTCTTTTGTAATACAATTCTGAAAACCTTAAACTGCACAACGAATTCAACAATTGCCAAATGAGTTGCAATAAAGAAACATATCAAATGTGGATTTAGATGAAATTATTAGATTTTATTAAAAATCCTTACCAATAAAATTGTACAAAAAGAATAGAGAAAAGAAGACAATACACATACCGATGCACGGCTGTTTTCTTCCATGATCCTCTCTACTCGAGTTGGCGACTTATATGCCCTAAGGCATAGACCCATCTAGAGTGGCTCCTCATTGCACAAAATATACCACGTTACATGCACCAACTTAATTAAAGAAATGTAAGTGGATAACACAAAACGAACATAGTATTTAATATTAAGAACAAATGGAATTATGTATTAAGAAAAATTTGATAGATACCCTAATTAAGCATTATAAAATCTTTTAAATAATTTTCCAGATGTACAGATTGATAGACCGTAGCTAAGCGCAACTTCAATGGGGAGGGGTTATAGCTATAATCTCCCCTCCACCTTATTGTCACCTCACTATTTATGTAAGAATAACTAAACTATGCTAACTTCTATAATAGAGTAAATCTTTTTTGGGAACCACCATCCACCCTATCTTGTTACTATCATTAAATTTTATTACTATTTTGAGAAATTAGAGGGACGCCTTTTTGGATTGCAGAAGATTATTGTAGAGTAAATAAAATTAAGAGATCGAGAAATATTTTGGAGTTAGAACTCCATCTCACATTGATAGTAACTCATTTTGAGGAGTTATAATTTGATAGGTTATTACCATAATTATGAATGTTGTTTATATTTTGTACTTTTTTCTTTAGGTACGGAAGACCATTGAGACCCATAAATTTTGTAAGCATTGAGAGCCAATGTATTGAAAGTTTTGATATATAGTAAAACAGACTTATACTAATGTAAGGTGTCCTTAACCTCAATGATTTAAAAAAAAAGTTGTTCTTATTTCTTTTATTGTTTGATTTGAAAGTGTAAGATATTTCAACCCTAGATGCATCTTAATAAAAAATCAATAACAAATTAACAAAATAAAGAATTAATGTGCCCCATCCAGTATAGTAAATCTCCAATTCAACAAACTCAAAAGCTTTGTTTTTCTCATGACTTAAATGCATTTATAGGCATATTTGGAGAGTAAAATAAGAAAATACTTCATTGGAGGAACTCCACCTTTATTTGAAAATATTAGTTCCAAATCATGTACTGTATTATATAATCACTACACTCATTAAAATAGGCTTGTCTTTAAAGATTCAGTTAGCTAGTGCTAGTCCTCAGGTCATACACCATTGCTCCTCTTCTTCACATTCCAAAATTATCTTCATAACTGTTAATAAAAAAAAAAGTATTAAACTAAAAAATTATGTAAAAGCAAACAAATTTTGGTTAGCGAGCTCATGTTATACATTATAGGGGCGTTTACAAAATGGTACAATCTCAAACCAATATTTACAAGATAATACAATGTTCAAAAAATATGTTTTATGTTCAAATTTTTTTTTTGTGCATCTATTCAATTATTTTGTAGCAATTTGTAAAAAGTTGTCTAACATTGTATTTTCCTGCACTTATTCCTACATTATATACTCTCCTAGTATTAACGTTCCTCAATTATCGTAGTAGTGAAAAACCTAAAAGTCACTTCGAAAATCAAGTAAAAACAAACAAATTGGTGATGAATATATTAAAAATCAGGTACTCACAGTAAAGTTGCATCTCTAAGAACTCGGATATGTAATCACTAGGAATCACTAATCTGTGTATGAGAAGAGAATAGTCGATAAAGAACCAAACTCCACATACAACTCCAAATAAAAAATTAAAGATCACGCGCTCGCATGTACATATACCACAACCATTGCATCATGTAAAAATTGATTCATTTTCCATTCCGAGTATTCCTGTTTCAAAAAATCCAACATGGTGCAGATTAGGGTTGTAAACGAATCAAATAATTTTGGTTCGATTTGGTATTTTATTCCAAATTCGGTATCCGTATTCAAAATTTTATAATTCGAATTCGAGTATAAATAATTTTTTTATTCAATTAGTTATCAAATACAAATACAAATACAATGATATTTGATTCGATATTCGTAAATATTCTATTAAATATTTGGTTAAATATATAATTACACAATTATATAATAATAGTAATAATAAATATAATTATTTATAAATTTAAGTTCATTATAATTACTTTAAGGATATTAAGCTCTATAACTTCATCCAAGTGGGCTTTTAGACAATTTTTAATTAAATATTTTAATTAAAAAAACATATAATGTAATTTAATTATTAAAAAACTTAATAAATTAAAAAAGAATTGCAGGTCAACACTCTTAATTTGATTATTAAAATATTTTTCCATAAAGTTGATAATTAATTTTTATTCATTTACGTACTTGATTATGTTATGCAAATATTTAAGTTTATAGCTTGTTTGTAACTTCAAACAATGACAATTTTGAAATTAATATTTGAATATTGACAAAGTATTATGTGAATAATACTCACAATAACTATTACCGTGAACAACAAATTACTAATATCTGATGAAGTAGTATAACTCAAGTGGTTAAAATCTCACTACCGATGATACAAAGGTTATGAGTTCGAGCTACAACTTTATCGATAAAAAAATACTAATACTTTATGTTGAAACAACTAATACCTTTAGTGAGAATAACTAATACCACTTCAACTAATACCTTTAATAAAAACAACTAAATACCCTTTGGAGCTGACAACTTTAGTGCAATTCACTGATACTTTTAGTTTAATTTACTAATACCCTTCAAACAAGTTTCATTGTGAATATTGTTTACATAATACCTTCTCTTGAATATTATTTGTTAGGAACATGCTTGAGAAAAAAATCGATTCGAACATTCGACTCAAGTATTCGTATATTTTCTAATAATTCGATATGAGTTTCAAATCAAATATAAATCACATTTACTATTTGAAAAATATTCGATTCGAATTCGATATTCAAAATAATTTTACGAATACGAATTCAAATACAGTGGTATTCGACTTGATTCGATTCGTTTACATCCCTAGTGCATATCAACTTATTATCAACCCGTGGATATGCATAAAAATTAAAATACAAACCATAACGCACAAACTCTTCTTGCTTGAGCTTTTCTTGAATTCGCGCTTCAAGTTATCAATTTGAGATAGGACTGTAGATAAGTTCCGGAAATCAAAATTAGTTGACAAATCGCATCATATCTTGTAGCAACAAATAAAAATTTGTTCTCAAATTTCTTACAGGATTAACTTATAAATTTCTCAGCCAATTTGTGGAAGCCCTAACTCTAGAGAAAAGAAGGACTTTCCGTGTGACTGTTCTCGAAAAAGCATCAGGAATATAACTGAAAAATGTATCGACGAACAATGAATAATGAATGTAAGTTTAATTGAAAATAAAAATGTAGCGAATGATAATTAATGTGTTCAATTAAATAAAGAATAAAATTGGGGATGCAAATGTACAAAATTAAAGAGTAGAGGGATAAAATTGTCCAAAAATAATTTACAAGTGCAAGCCACTTTTATATATATTATAGATTATAAATACTGAATAAAAATGGGGATCAAAGTGAACAAAATAAAAGGGAGAAGGGGCAAAATTGTCCAAAAATAATTTACAAGTGCTAGGCACTTTTATATATATTATAATATAATATAACTAGTATTATTCCCTCCCGTGCTTTGCACGGAAATCATGTTTATCTCTAAATTTTTTAATATAATAATATATATTTTACATGTTTTATATTTTAACCTTCATACATATACTAGCACAGAACCCCGCGTGTTACGCGGATTGAAATTATACACACTTATATATATATATATATATATATATATATATATATATATATATATATATATATATATATAAAGTGTTTAGATTAAATACTTTAAATATTAATTCAATAAAAATATAGTTTTGTTTTTAATATTTTATATGTATGCATTAAGTTATTTATTTTTAAATATATTAAAGCAAGTTGAATATTAATTATATAATTTAATTTTTAGCAACTTTATTTTTATTATAAATTAGAGATGTAAATTTTATTTTGTAGAGGATAATAACTAACTCCAATAATTATAAATGTGTAATTAGTTCTACAAATTGAAAAATTAAGTACATATATAGTTTTATTTTTTATTTGATCAATTTTTTTAATAGAATACATATATTTTCTTCAATTGTCTTTTAAAAAACATCACACACACACACACATATATATATATATATATATATATATATATATTGTAATTATTAAATTATGTTGAAATAATATGAATGTGAATGTATAAGTATAATGAACAATAAATTTGATTTCAAAATAATTTTGAAAATTTACACTTGTGTTTGATTTTTTTTAATTTTTTTTTAATTTACTAATATAGTAATGACGCACTTATTACGTTTTTTAATTATGAATTCCGGTCAATTTTAATTAAAAATATTTAAAATAGTCAGTTAACAATATTTAAAATTACCTAAATATATTTGGTCAATTAACCTATTGCAATAATAAAAAAAATTGCAAATTTATTTTAAATAATAATTTTTCAATTACCTAAATTTTAAATGATCAATTAATCCATCGTGATAAAAAATAAATTAAAACATCAATTTTTAATTAAAAAAATATCATAAATTATTCTAACTAGCTCATGCAAATTAAAAAAAAAAGTGGCTTATATAGTAATAATTAGTGAATAGAGGGTGATTTACAAACATGTATAATGAATATAAATATTACCAAAAATATCATAAAGTTATAGAATTGTAGGATTTTGAAATAGAGGATGGAGAGAGGTGGGGGTTGATTCACAAATAGATATATAGATTATGTGATGGTCCCGTTTTTCGAAGAACAAAATAGGAATTCAGGAGCAATTTTTTTTTAAACCTTTCCCTCAGAGAGTTCAGCAAGAGTGAAGAGTTCTCAAGTCACTGCTCTGCTCAAAGGCTGAGCTACCAAGTCAGTGTGAGCTTGGAGGCTCATGCTCTGAACAGCGCAGTGACTCGAGAGATTACACTTCAAGTCGCTGCTCTGCTTAGAGACTGAGCTACCAAGTCAGTGTGAAGGCTTGGAGGCTCATGCTCTAAGCAAGGCAGTGACTCGAGATACTGAACTCTCGAGTGCGTAGCCTGAACTGGTCAGTGAGAGGATTCTCCTTGACCTGAATATTTAACCAAAGTTTCCTTTTTAACAATGCTTTCAGTGAGCAGATTTTCTCAACACTTTAGCAAATACTTTTAAGTATAAGTACGCTCAGTTTAACGTGGTTCAGAGTCACAAGCTCTTACATCAACGGCCTGATTTAACAGGAAATCCACTAACTGGGATTCTTGTTTTTAACGTGCCAAGGTGCACTTACAACTGGACTCACGCCACTCCCTGGGCTGCCCCTCCTTACAAACTCACTGACAACTTACTCCCAACAAACCTAACAAGAGAGTTTTGGTTTCGATTTGGGTTTCTCCAACTAGGTGAGGTTTTCCTTTACAATGAGTTAGCCTAAAGCTAAGATTAGGAAAACCTCTCTAAGCTATGAGTTACAAGCTGAACACTCATTTGTGTATTTTTATGAACTCTAAAGTTCAGTGTACAAGATGTGAATGGTGCCTCCTTATAACTTCCAATAAAATGCACTAAACACTCACACCTTCACAGCTCGTAGGTGTTGATTTTTCTTACTTCACACACACACCAAACACAGCTATGAGCTTGTATTTATAGTGTGGATTCAAATGTAACCGTTGGATGAAATTACATTTGAATCCATACAATTAATGGTTTCAACCACTTTTCTTGGAATGCGGCCTTGTCAGTCAGAGTTGCTACCTTGTGCTGATTGGTCCACGTGGGCAGGATCCAACAGATCTTTGACTCAGTGGGTTGACCAAGATCCACTGACTTTAGGTAGCTTCCTCCTTCACTGATTGATGATCTTCTGTGGACTGAACGTCTTTAGTGTAGTTGTCCTTCAGAGACTGTTTGAAGATCACTCCAAGAAGTTCATCATAAGGCTGAATGACAAACTTCCCTGACCACAGTAGCCTGACACCTTCAGGGCCTACTTGGTGCAGCACTGATCCTCCTGATCGTGCTCTTCACTGAGTGGTCCACCTGACTTAGCTTAGAACAACCAAGTTTACACTCAGTGGGACATCCTTCAGGCTTCTCTTCTGGTTCAGGTCTCTGGCATGGCTTTGGTTAGTTCTTCTTGGTGTCATCTTGATATTCTCAGGCTGTGTTGCTGAGTTCCCCCTCGCTGAGTTCCCCCTCAACTGAGTGTTCCCTCAACTGGGTTCTTCTCAACTGACAACCTATTCTACTGAAAAATAACCTAGCCTGACCTGAAACAAAAGATACTATCCTGACTGCTTTCAAACCTATTACAAGTGGTTTTGGAAAATCATCAAAACTAAACATATCCCAACATTTTTCCCCTTTTTGATGATTCCAAAACTTCTAACCAAATGATTTTTAATTACAAGAATAATGTCAGAACACAGGTAATAGTTTGAAATAGGCAGGAATTCCCATTGTTTAAAAACATTTAAGATCTGTTCGGTAGACCATTTTTCTTAACAAAACTGGATCAGTGGTCATGTGAACAACCCGCTCTGATACCAATTGATGGTCCCGTTTTTCGAAGAACAAAATGGGAATTCAGGAGCAATTTTTTTAAACCTTTCCCTCAGAGAGTTCAGCAAGAGTGAAGAGTTCTCAAGTCACTGCTCTGCTGAGAGGCTGAGCTACCAAGTCAGTGTGAGCTTGGAGGCTCATGCTCTGAACAGTGCAATGACTCGAGAGATTACACTTCAAGTCACTGCTCTGCTTAGAGGCTGAGCTACCAAGTCAGTGTGAAGGCTTGGAGGCTCATGCTCTAAGCAAGGCAGTGACTCGAGATACTGAACTCTCGAGTGCGTAGCCTGAACTGGTCAGTGAGAGGATTCTCCCTGACCTGAATATTAAACCAAAGTTTCTTTTTTAACAATGCTCTCAGTGAACAGATTTTTACAACACTATAGTAAATACTTTTAAGGATAAGTACGCTCAGTTTAACGTGGTTCAGAGTCACAAGCTCTTACATCCACTGCCTGATTTAACAGGAAATCCACTAACTGGGATTCTTGTTTTTAACGTGCCAAGGTGCACTTACAACTGGACTCACGTCACTCCCTGGGCTGCCCCTCCTTACAAACTCACTGACAACTTACTCCTAACAAACCTAACAAGAGGGTTTTGGTTTCGGTTTGGGTTTCTCCAACTAGGTGAGGTTTTCCTTTACAATGAGTTAGCCTAAAGCTAAGATTAGGAAAACCTCTCTAAGCTATGAGTTACAAGCTGAACACTCATTTGTGTATTTTTATGAACTCTAAAGTTCAGTGTACAAGATGTGAATCGTGCCTCCTTATAACTCCCAATAAAATGCACTAAACACTCACACCTTCACAGCTCGTAGGTGTTGATTTTTCTTACTTCACACACACACCAAACACAGCTATGAGCTTGTATTTGTAGTGTGGATTCAAATGTAACCGTTGGATGAAATTACATTTGAATCCATACAATTAATGGTTTCAACCACTTTTCTTGGAATGCGGTCTTGTTAGTGTCAGAGTTGCTGCCTTGTGCTGATTGGTCCACGTGGGCAGGATCCAACGGATCTTTGACTCAGTGGGTTGACCAAGATCCACTGACTTTAGGTAGCTTCCTCCTTCACTGACTGATGATCTTCAGTGGACTGAACGTCTTTAGTGTAGTTGTCCTTCAGAGACTGTTTGAAGATCACTCCAAGAAGTTCGTCATAAGGCTGAATGACAAACTTCCCTGACCACAGTAGCCTGACTCCTTCAGGGCCTACTTGGTGCAGCACTGATCCTCCTGATCATGCTCTTCACTGAGTGGTCCACCTGACTTAGCTTAGAACAACCAAGTTTACACTCAGTTGGACATCCTTCAGGCTTCTCTTCTGGTTCAGGTCTCTGGCATGGCTTTGGTTAGTTCTTCTTGGTGTCATCTTGATATTCTCAGGCTGTGTTGCTGAGTTCCCCCTCGCTGAGTTCCCCCTCAACTGAGTGTTCCCTCAACTGGGTTCTTCTCAACTGACAACCTATTCTACTGAAAAATAACCTAGCCTGACCTGAAACAAAAGATACTATCCTGACTGTTTTCAAACCTATTACAAGTGGTTTTGAAAAATCATCAAAACTAAACATATCCCAACATTATGTATTATACTAGTTGTAGTCCCGCGAATTTCGCGGGTATCAAGAAGTATTGTTAGATTTTTGGGTTTATTGCAAATAAAATCACAACCTTTTCGCAAATTGCAATCTAATCTAAACTTTTGAATCTTTGCGAACAAAACCTCAACATAACATTTGGTTGCGATTCAAGGTAGTGTCCTAAAATTATAATTTTCCCTTATAACCAATATATTTAAGAAAAGCAAGATTGAGAAACAAAAAAATAAGGTCAATTTTAATGGAGAAAACTCAGAAAAGTATGAAACTTTTACAAAAAATATATTCTTATGCATAACCGCTTCAGAGAAGAGTCACGAGGGTTAACTTGATGTGCAATGTTCATGCAGAAAAATAATTCACATTAATTAGGATATTGACTATGAACTAGTTTATCTGGTAACAACAATATTTAATTAGGATATTATATAAGGTTAATATCAATTTGCAACCTGATCTATTATCCATTTTTCAACTTGCAACCTGTATAATTATTTTTATCAAATTGCAACATGTACAATTTTGCAGTTTCCAACCTAAGCTCAATTTTTTGGCTATTTTTCGGCAAAGACTGCATTCCCACAAGTATATAAAGAAATCCAAATGATGGAGGAAATGGCCCCATGAAATCCATCCCCCACACATCAAATAACTCGACCTCCAAGAAAATGGTCAATGGCATTTCATCTCATTTGGTAATTGTCCTCATTCGTTGATATCTATCACACCTTTAGACGAACACATGACTATCCTTGAAAAGAGTAGGCCAATAAAATCCCGATTGCAATACCTTCCTCGCTGTTTTATCACCCCTGAAGTGACCTCCACTCGGCATAGAGTGACAATGCGTTAAAATAGCCTCAACTTCTTCTTGTGGCACACATCTTCTAATAATAGAGTCAACACCTCTTTTAAAAAGAATGGGATCGTCCCATATGTATCCCTTGACATCTCTCAAAAACTTCTTTTTAGCATATGAGTTCATGTCATTTGGTAGTCTTCCACAAGCTAAATAGTTAGCAAAATCGGCAAACCAAGGAACTTCCACTCCGATCTTCATAATAGGATGCACGTCAACTACGTCCAACTCTTCTATCTCAAAAAGCTTTTCGTCCAGGAATTCATCTTGTACTTCTCCCTCTAGATCAGCGTACTCCTCCTCCCTTTCAAGTCTTGATAAGTGGTCGACTATGACATTTTCGCTCCCTTTTTTTATCTCGAATCTCAATGTCGAATTCCTGAAGTAGAAGTACCCACCGAATCAACCGTGGTTTAACCTCTTTCTTACTCATCAAATATTTGATTGCAGCATGATCAGTGTAGACAATCGTCCTTCCACCTAGGATATAAGAGCGAAACTTATCTACGGCATAAACCACGACAAGCAATTCTTTTTCGGTTGTTGTGTAGTTCGCTTAGGCCGAATTGAACGTCTTGGAGGCATAGTAAATGGCTCTAAATGTCTTCTCTCGTATTTGCCCAAGAACCACTCCCATGGCATGATCGCTTGCATCACACATTAGAATGAACGGCTCGGTCCAATTTGGGCTAATCAAGATCGGGGATGATACCAAAGCCTCCTTTAGAGCCCTGAAAGCAATCAAACACTCATCATTAAAATCGAACGGAACATCTTTTTCTAACAAATGAGAAAGGGGTTTAGAGAGTTTAGAAAAGTCCCTTATAAATCGACGATAAAATCCCGCGTGGCCAAGGAACGACCTTATCCCTTTCTCTGTGGTTGATGGGGGCAATTTTTCAGTCGCTACCACTTTGGCATGATCAACCTGTAAACCTTTTTTCGACACATGATGTCCTAACACAATTCCTTTATGAACCATAAAATGGCATTTTCCCAATTCAAAACAAGGTTAGTATCTTCACACCTTTGTAAAACAACATCTAAATTATGCAAGCACGAATGAAACGAGTTTCTAAAAATGGAGAAATCATCCATAAATACTTCCATAATTTTCTCAATAAGATCATGAAAGATGGCCATCATACAACGTTGGAAGGTAGTCGGGGCATTACAAAGCCCAAACGGCATCCTCCTCCATGCAAAGATGCTATACAAAGATGTAAATGTTGTTTTTTCTCGATCCTCCGGGGCAATCATGATTTGGTTGTACCCGCAGTACCCATCCAAGAAACAATAATGAGAAAATCCACTCAACCTATCCAATATTTGATCCATAAAGGGCAAGGGAAAGTGATCTTTACATGTAGCTTTGTTCAATTCACGATAATCCACACAAACACGCCACCCCGTAGCTATCCTAGTTGCAATCAATTCATTATTATCCCCTTTCATGACCGTCATTCCCCCTTTTTTAGATACCACATGCAACAGTGAAACCCACTCACTATCCGAGATAGGAAAAATCATATTAGCATCAAGGAATTTCAAAATTTCTTTCCTAATTACTTCTTGCATAATAAGGTTCACACGTCTTTGACTTTGCACAATAGGTCTCCTATCTTTCTCTAAACGAATATGATGCATGCAAATGGCGGGATTAATGCCTTTTATATCACCAAATAGACCATCCTATGGCAGATTTGTGCTTCCTAAGTACATAAAGTAAAGCATGCAACTCATGATCATTCAAAGTAGAAGATACGATTACCGGAAAATTTTCACCTTCACCAAGGTAGGCATACTTCAAGTGTTCCGGTAATGGCTTTAAACCTTGCTTCTTCTCCTCTTGTGGTACTCCTTCCACGGGTATCCTCAATGGTAGAAATGGTTTCTTTCTTTCCCAAATTTGTCTCACATCCTCCTTTCCATCATTGCACCTATAAAGACAAATAAGAGAAGAATCATTAATATCATCATCAAAGATAGGATTAGTGAAAATGTTAGGATAGAGAGGGTTGAGAGAATTTTCCAACACTTCTTGCACACAATGCTCAAGCACATCAATTGTTTTACATTCATGATCATCATTGGGATGTCTCATAGCATTGTATATGTCAAAAGTGATCTCTTCTTTATCCAACTTCAAAGTGATTTTTCCGGTGAACATATCCACGACCGCTCTAGCGGTTGCAAGGAAGGGCCTCCCCAAAATCAATGGTGCAAGATCATTTTCTTCCATATCCAAGACTACAAAATACGTGGGAAAAACAAACTTGTCAACCTTTACTAGGACATCTTCAACTACCCCCTTAGGATAAGTAAACGAATGATCCGTTAATTGAAGTGTCATTGAAGTGGATTTGATCTCTCCAATCTTCAATCGACTTCTCTTCCTCTACTTCCTTCACCTCTCCATCTTTTTCTTCCACTATCATGCTTGGCCCTTCGTATTTCATTCCACTCCTAAGCTCTATAGCCTTGCAATGCTCCTTAGGATTAACCTCTGTTATCGATGGGAACTTGCCTTTCTCACCACTTCCACTTGAAGATGCCACTTGCCCAATTTGAAACTCCAAATTCTTCACTTGATTGGATAATGATTCTACCACATATGGTAGTTGGCTAAGTGAGCTAAGTGTGCTTAGTTGCTCTTCTATTTTTCCAAATCTCATCTCCGTCTTAGCATTTTGTTGTTGTATTTGGCCGAAGAGTACACCCATGTTGGTATTAGAAGTTTGCAATGTTGCGATGGCGGTATTCAACACATCTTCAAGAGAAGACTTTCCTTCACTATGAGGTGCTCGTGCACCCAGATCAATCCCCGGTGGAAGTGTTATAGCAGCTTTTGGGTTAGAGTAGGAAAAGTTTTCATGTTTTCGAAGGTTGGGATTAAAAGTGTTGGTGTTTGGGAATGGAGGTGTGGGTTGGTGTTGAAATGGTGGTTGTTGGGCATTGTTTTGGAATGGTGGATTATTTTGGTATCGATTTTGATAGGGTTGAGGATTGTAATTGGGAAAGTGTTGGTTTCCTTGAAAGCTACCATGGTTATAAGGTTGCTTTCCTATGTAGCTCACCTCTTCCACTTGTTCAAAACTGTTTTGCATATCCACATTTCCACTCATTACATTCTTCTTTTGACCTTCGACTAAACTATCAACCTTTGTGAGCAAGGACTTCATCACTTCGGCTAGAGACTTAACTGTTTCTCCCTCTTGTATTTAAGCAATTCTCCATGGAAGATCCATTTCGGTTGTCCAACTGCCGTGTTGCTAGTTATTTCATCTATCAATTCTAAGGCTTCTCTCCCCGTCTTCTTGAATAACGATCCACCCACTGATGAGTCCAACTTATCCCTTGACACCCCATTGCATCCATAATAAAAGAAGCTTACAATTTGTTCGTCCACAAATCCATGTTGTGGACACTTCCTTAGAAGTTCATTAAACCTCTCCCATGCATCATGCATATCCTCATGGTCCTTTTAGCGAAATCCACATATTAGAGTCTTGAATTGTAGAGTCTTCGAAGGAGGGAAGAACTTTAAAAGGAACTTGTTGCACAATTTCTCCCACGAATCAAGACTATCTTTAGGCAAGGAGGCTATCCAATCTTTGGCTTGGCCTTTCAAAGTAAATGTAAAGAGTCTAGCTCTCCAAGCGTCTTCACTTACACCATTCATCTTAACCGTGTCGGCATACTCTAGAAATTGAGCAATGTGGTGGTTGGGATCTTCATGTGGATCATCTCCTCCAAATTGTCTCTTTGAGAGCATGTCAATGAGAGCGGGTTTGATCTCGAAATTATTAGCCGCCACGGGTGGTCGGTCTATTCCATCGTAATAATTTTGAACCAGTGGCTCAAAATATTCTCTAATTGGCCTCCCACGCTCATTTTCTTCATTACGAACCTCCGCATTCGGATTCTGATTGACATTCGCCATTGCTTCAACTCTAGCTCTTCTTCTATTTCTCTCCCGATTTCTTCTTCTAGCCGTGGCTTCGATCTCCAAGTCCAAGGGAATTAGCTCAATTCCTCTTGCTCTTGTGTTCATGCACACCTAGAGAATCAATCAAAAGTGAGAACCACAAGATCCAATAATCAAGTACGAATTAAAATTAAAGGCATTATCAATCATGCTCAACTAAACCTAAGTTATATTCAAATCAATTCATTCCCCGACAACGGCGCCAAAAACTTGTTTGCTAAATTTGTTAAACACGAATCCAACTACTCGCAAGTGTACGAGTTCGTTGTTGTTGTAAGCAATTGACTAAGTTTAATATCGAACCACGGGATTAAATTGATGAACATAGCCCTAGGAATATACGTCGCCACATAATTGTAATGCAATTCAAATTTTAGGAAGTTGTTTGTTTTGAAATTTAACGAACGAAACTTAGAATGAAATAAAGAAAGTAAACAAGAACAAAATAATTAACAAGAGATTTTTAAGTTTTGACAAACGTGAAAAGGTGTTCGGGTGTTCTTCCTTACATGAGAATCAAGTAAATGTTCAATAAGCAATCATTACTCTAGTTTTCGGCCATAAAAAAGGAGCAATCACTAAATATTACGCATTAATCGTACTTGATAAGCCTAGACAAACACGTCAATTAAATCCCTTGGATTGTATTCTCCTCACTAATTACCCAATAACTAAATCAAGCAACTAATGTAGAAATTATGTAATTCTAATGAAAACACCCAACTCTCTTTGCGATGCCTCAATATTAACTCAAATCACATGAATTACTCACACCCATACTATTTCATGCAAGCATCCAACTCTTGTTGAGACAATCACACAATCTAATACAAATTTCAAGAGTAATTCATGTAATCGATCAATCAAAACCATAATCCTATGAGGATGACCTCCAACTAGAGCAATAATCTCCAATCAAATCATGTACCTAATTACCCATGTAATTCCAAACACCCAAACACAAGGAATTTAGCTAGACATCATAGAAATAGACAAAATATCCATTGAAATAAGAGAAATAGCCATTAAAATGAAATTGAACAATTGGGTAAACACAATAAAGAGTAGAAAACACCTAAATAGAAGAATACTCAGCAACATCTTCAATCCATCCTTCAATTACAACCATACTTGAGCTTGAATGTAACAATAATTGAAATCTAATGAAGAACTTAGCTAAAATTTGGAATAGATCAAAGAAAATAGGAAAAATGGTGAAGAACTCTCTCTCTAACCTAATTTTGATCTAAAATTTGATGAGGAATGCCTTGTAATTCCCTGAAAGATGGTATTTATATGTGGGTTAAAAAACCCTTGGTCGAAATTACATTTAAGTCCTCCAAAAGTTGAAATTTCAGATTTTTCGTGAGCAGAGGAGGTCCGTATCGGTTTGGGAGGCTGAAACGGATGGTTGCAAACCGGTATGGAGGTCCTGTAGCACCTTGTCTCAGTTTGGGAGGTTTGTATCGGTAGGTATGAAGTGTGCAAACTGGTATTTTGATGCCGTAGCCAAAATACCAGTTTATGTGCATTTATCTCGGCCGGTACAATGTGTACAAACCGATATGGACACTTTTTTTGGCATTTTTTGCTTCTTCTTTGCATTCTAACTTGTATTTTGACTTGATTCTTCTTCCTTTGAATATCCTTGCTCGACTCTTCTTTAGTCTTGGCCGTATTTCACTCATTTTCCTATACAATCACACCAAACTCGAGGAGAGGAGTTAAATGGACGGTTTAGCACGAATAAACATCAATTATACTTCAAAACACTTATAAGCACTTACAAATTAAGCAACAAAATGATGCAATAATGACACTAATCATCTAGTCTAGAGTCATTCTATATTCCTGAGCTCATCATAAATATCTTAAGTTTAGAGCGATTATTCAATCCTTAGCATAGGTTTGCCTTGTAAGGATATTCACAAATAGTTGGAATTCAAACTGAAACCAAAACCCTCTCAGTTAGGTTTGTTGGTGGAAGTTAGTTAGTTGGTTAGAAGGAAGAAGGGTCAGTGAGACTGATCTTGGTGCACCTTGGCACATTAAAAACAAGCTAATCCTTAGTGGATTCTCCTATTAAATTAGGACCGTGGACGTAGGAGCTTGAGTCTCTGAACCACGTTAAAATCGCTCTGAGTCGTTAACTGTTTATTATTGTGATCATCATTCATTTCATATTTTGTCAGGCTTGAATCAATCAGCCTGACTATTAAACTCAGTGCACTGCCCTTCTAACCACGACTTCATAAAGTAAAACCAGTTTTTAGAAAGCAAGCTATAAACAAGTCATAAAATCTTTCAGGGCTCACACATTTCCACACTAGAACATAAATAGATAGTTGGCCAACTGACTCGCCTTAGTGCAGTTAGTAGGTTTATTATCTATTCAGTGTTCAACACTTAGACTCTGAGTAGGGGACTCATTGTAGAAAAAGAAAGAAAAATATGTATGCGTGTAATCTCTCCTCCCATACACGTATCACTTAGACTTGTACGGGACCAACAAGTGGTATCAGAGCAGTGGTTCAAAAGACCACTGACTTTGTATACTAATAGTTTCAGAGGAGAAACTGTTGGTGGTCGCTGAACAGATCTTTGTTTCCATTCTTTGAAAACTTTGCATCATGACTTCAAGGAGACTTGAAGCTTCTTTGTCTGAATTCTCTGTCTATAACTTTATTTACTGGAGATTCAGATTGGAAGCAAATCTAGATGTCATCGATGACCAGATGTCTCGTATTATCAAGGAAGGACCCATCAAGATCACTATACCCAATGTCAGAGGACTGGGATATGATCATCTCCCCATTGGCGTACAGGTTCTGAAGGAGAGGAGTCAGCTGACCAATGACGAGATTATGATGATAGGACTGAACAATGTGGCCAGGAATATCATTCTTCACACGGTGCCTTTCGAGGAGTCTGCAAGACTGATGTATTTTACCACTGCAAATGAGGTATGGGATGAGGTGAACCAGATGTGCGAAGGACCTGAGAAGATTAAGGAGAACAAGAGAAATATTGTCATTTTGAAATTTGAAGCATTCGAGATGCTGCCTGAGGAGACAATCGATCAGATGGAGTCAAGATTTATCAAGATGATGAATGAGTTAGTGATGCTGGGAAAGGAAGTTCCCAAGAGAGAAATTGCTTCAAAAATCCTGAATGCTCTCCCTGAGAGATGGGATAACAGTTTTATCATGCTCAAGAACACTCAGGATATGAGCAACATTACTTCAGCTCTACTATTTTCCGAGTTCAAAGCATTGGAATTCGATCTGAACAAGAGAAAGAAGAAAGTAGTACCTGAAGAGGAGGAGAAAGCTCCAGAGAAGAGTGTGGCGTTCAAAGCCAAGTCAGAACCTGTTGAATCACCATCAAAGTCACTGATGGAAATGAGTAATGAAGAACTCGCTGAGGAGTACAGTATGATGGCCAGACGTTTTGAAAAGTTAAACTCAAGATTTGGTCGATACAAGAAGTACTATTAGGACACAAGACACGGGAAACCTGAAGGAAGCCACCAAAGTTCCAGAAGGTATGAAGATCGAAGGAACACGGACCAGGGACGCGATCGAGGTGAAGAAATGAGGTATTCTGACCCGAAACCTGATCGTATGGAGTTAGACCAGAGATGTGCTCGTGATGATAGGCACTCAGGGAAGAATGAAAGCTCAGTAAGACCAAGGGAACCAAACTCAAGAAGGAACCCTGAACCGAGGAAAGAAAGAGGAGATGAGCCAACAACATGTTACAACTGCAATAAAAGTGGGCATTATCAGTATGATTGACCGGAGATGAGTGCGAGGGAAAGAGAAGAAATGAGGACTAAGAGAGACCAGAGATATGCGGATAGGAGAGCTATGCTCACTGAAGATGCCACTGGCTCGGATGGTCCTGAGGAGAGATCGCCTGAACTCTTTTCCGATGACGAGTACGATGATTTGTGCCTTATGGCTAGGGAGGAGCCTGAGGTAACTTCTAACTCTATTTGTGGTTCACACACTGGTCAAAATCCTGAGCTAAGCTCAGAGTCAGTTAGAGAAATGAACCTTCATATTTTTTAGATCAATTGATGGTTGATTTCTCCAGACTGCAGGAAACTAATGTCTTCTTGGCGAAGGAGAACGAGAAATTGAGTACTGAGGTTCTAAACCTGACTGATCAGTTGACTCAGTCAGATCTTAAGGAATCTGATCAAATTATGAGGCTAACTCAAGAGATTAACTTGATCAACTCTGAGCGCCTTCCAAGAGAAAAGATTATGAAGGAACTGGCTGAGGAAGAACTGGTCAGGAAGGAAGAGCTAAAGGCACTCAAGAGTAAGTTTGATGACCTTTATGCCAGACATGAAATCCTAAAAAAGAGTGAGGACTCTCTCAAGCAAAAAGTTGCAGCATTGAATCCTCAGTGGCTGTAGAGGAAATAAATAGCAACCAAAAGCTTGGAATGGAGAAAGCTGGGATTAGATATGTTCCCAAGATATCCTCACGAGATCAGTCTCATGTTGCTTCAGGGAGCAACACTGAGATGGTGTTTGTTCAGGCAGGCCAGAGTACAAAGAAGGTTGTATTCAAGACCCGCCAGACTGATAAGGGCAAGGAAACTGTTTGTTGGTCCTGGTACAAGACTGAGTGATACGTGTATGGGGGGAAATACACGTATACAAATTTTTCTTTCTTAAAAACCTTGCTGAGTCCCCTTACTCAGAGTGGTGATGAACACTGAGTAGATAATACACCTACTAACAACACTGAGTGTAAGTCAGTTGGCTAACTATCTACTTATGTTTAGTGCGGAATGTGTGAGCTCTGAAAGATTAAAGTCTTGTTTAATATTTGCTTTCTGAAAACTTGATTTACTTTTTATGAAGTCGTGATTAGAAGGGCAGTGCACTGAGTTAATGAGTCAGACTAATTGATTTAGCACTGACAAGATATGCAATGAATGACTTAGCAATAAATCAATATAAAGAAATAATCAAAGCAGTAAAAACTCAGAGAGATAACGTGGTTCAGAAACTCAAGCTCCTACGTCCACGGTCCTGATTGAATAAGAGAATCCACTAAGGATTGACTTATTTTTAACGTGCCAAGGTGCACCCAGATCAGACTCCTCACTGATCCTTCCTTCTAACTTACTCAACTAATCTCAACCAACAAACCTAACTAAGAGGGTTTTGGTATCAGTTTGGATTCCAACTAGGTGTGATTATCCTTACAAGACAAAGCTACGCTAAGGATTGGATAATCACTCTAAGCTTAAGATATGACTAGCTCGCTCAATGGAATACAGAATAACTCTCTAACTCTAGAAACACTTGGGAAATTAAAGGTGGTTCGAGTGCTTCTATGAATGCAGGATTGCTTTGAGCGCTTGAGAGTTTGAGTAATTTCAGGCTTCGAAATTTCCCGTAACCTTGATTGGGTCCAAGGTCTTCTGTATTTATAGGCAACTTTGAAAACTATCAGTTAGAGGAGATAGCCTTCTAGGTTGTCTTCGATGTAGGATTCTTTAACGGATATAATCTCCATGCAGGACCCGTCCTTGCATGTATTTGGTAAGATGCATTAAATGCATACCCGTTGAATTGTGCAGGGATGTCAGGTTCAAGTCAGTGTTCGTACATGACTTGGCGTGCTCTGATTGGTCCACGTCAGTTGGTAGGTGAGAATGTCAGAATTCATTCTTCAGTTCAGTCTTGTCTTTACTGAGCTCAGATTTCTCCTCATCTACGTACATTTTCCAGCGCTGGCATTCCTTTTGCATTGCTTAGATCCTACTCCAAGTTTTTCCCAACAACTCAGTGTGATCTTGTTCCCTTCAGACTGAGTTTAGCAATGATCTCAGGATCATGCTCTTCATCCTGACTCCTACACAGTCAGCTTAGATAGATTGCCATAGATTTCAGGATGGTGTTCTTGTGTCTTCAGGCTTCAGTCTTGATTGTCATCAATAAGTTCTCCTCTCATTGAGTACCTATAAATTGTAAAATAAACTAACTTACAAATCTAACCAAGACTAGCCTGACTATTACAACACTTAGGCAACTCATTTTTTCAGGGTCTTTGGGATCTAATCAAAACCGACATTGTCCCAACAATTTCCCCCCTTTTTATGATGTCAAAACACTGAAAAGATCCTAAAAAATACTTAGAGGAAATAAAACCTATCTATAAGATAAGATCAGTGTTAGAGCAATTCTTGATAAGTACAGAAATTAAATAACAGCCAAAAAAGACAATGAGTTTTTGTCTGTGGGCAAAGTAATAGATTTCATTGATGAATGTGATCATGAGTACAATGAATCCTATCTATTACAAAAGTTCAGGGTACAACTAGATCTTCCTCATCTCAGGTCGAAGTCCATAGCCATTATAGACTCTGTCCTTCAGCTCATTAACCCTATCCAGTTGATTCAGGTACCCCTCTGCCTTGGCGATCTTAAACACTTCAGTCATTATTGCCTTTGAATCATAGCCTTTTCCATTAGCCTGGAGTGGTGGTGGACGAGTCAGGAACTCAGGAGCTTTGATTTGAACCTTCGCATCATCAACCTCCTCCAGAATTCCTTTGAGAAGCTCAGGATGGTTGTCAGACATGAAGTCCATAAAGTGGGCATCAATGTTTTCAGTGTCGCCCCACTTCTTCACAATATACCATAACCTGATGAACTCGTCCCTTGCATCCAGCCAAAACTCCTTTAGTTTCTCAGAGATGAAATCATCAATGAGTGCAGTCTTTTGATTAGGCTCCTCAGGCTTCTGAACTTGAAGTAGTCCAGTCTTCCTCGCCGTTGGCTTCTTCCTGTACTTTCTTGGCTCAGGCTTCTCCTTCTTCCTCCTAAGCAGACTGATCATTACATCATCAAGTTCTCTTTGTTGCAACTCAGTGATGTCAGTCAGCTTCTCAACCTTCTTCTCAAGAATCTTCATCTTCTCCTTCTGGGCGATTTCAGCCCTGCGCGCAGCCTCAGATTTCTCAGGGGCAGATCCCCATGCCTCAGTACATAGTTCAGCCACCTTGTCGGCATCATATGTAATCAGATTTTTCCTTGTGCTTAATGGCGAGCGCTCTGAAGATTCTTGAATGGTTGGCAATGTAGGAACTTCCTTGGAAGGATCATTAGCCTTTGCCGCTGCTTCCAACCTAGCTGACTTGCGGGGAGTCCTCATTGTGACCTCATTCTTAGGTCCCTGATATTCTTCCGGAGCGGATCTTTTCCTAGTCCTTTCCCCCTTTTTGGCATGATCTTTGGGAGGAGGAAGGGGCTTAGGAGCTGTCTTCTCAATAGCATCTTCCCTTGCATTGACAACAAATGCATTAAGGGACTGAACTTCCAACAGCTGCTCCTTCATGAGATTGACTCCTGAAGCAATACCATATCCCGCATATGACATGTTCGCAATACTTGTCTCGATCTTTGATTCAAACTTCTCCATAGCAGAGACCAAGTTTTGCTCAATGTTAGCCAGCTTCGCAGCGATCCTCCCTGACTCTTCAAAAAATTTCTTGGACTTGGATGAAATCTTCTCAGAATCCTGAGCAATCTTGGCTGACTCCAATGCCATCTTGGCCACTGAGTCATTAAGGGCCTGAGTGAACAACTCAGCTGCCTGACTGGCCAAGTGCTCCACTGCCTTGTTCATCCTTTCATCGTGTCAGCTCGTAGTTGAGTCAGAGAATTTGCCATCAACTTCTTCATCGTCCTCCTTTCTGACTTGACGGACTGAATTGTTGTCACCATCATCCTCTTCAAGCTTTTGACTTCAGATATGGCAACAGTATTGATTGCGGATGATGTGGGACAGATTACTAAAAGCTTAGAATTCTGAAGTTGAATAGTCTTCTGACCATTCTGAAGTTTGATCAGTCCTTTTGACCATTTTATTAATTTCTGCATGTTCATTTAATTATCTTAATTATTAGTTTGAATGACTTTTCATCCAACTATGTACCTACACCTATAAATAGGTGATCATATGATCGAGAATGTATCAAGATTTCAACATTCAGATATTAAGAACTTAATCTTATTCTATCGTATGAAGAGCATTTATCTTCTACGAATTATCTCCCGTGTCAGTTGGTATCAAGAGCCAAGGTTTCTCCTTGGCAAATGGCTGACGACAGAGAACCTTCCCTTGCTGACGTGCTCAGAGAGGTTCAAGGAATCGCAACATCGCTTCAAACGCTATCAGTTCGTGCTGAACGCACAGTGGCAGATTTACAAGATGCCCGGGGTAACCCAAATGGCAGGATTGGAGGTAGGAGAGTTGCTTATGCCGACCAAATCTATCTTGGGGCTCCACAACAACCACGGGGATTTCAGGCCTACCAGGATGAATCATCTGATGAAGAAGTGGCAGAAATCTTTGGTACAAACCATAACTATAGAGGAAATCGACCGTATCTGCAAGATGAATTTCGGTTGAAGATGGATCTTCCTTCCTTCAATGGGAATTTAAATATTGAAGAATTCTGGATTGGATGGCAGAAGTTGAAAGGTTTTTCGATTATGCTGAAATACCTGAAGATAAGCAAGTGAAGTTGGTGGCTTGTCGTTTAAAAGGGATGCATCATCGTGGTGGGAACAAACTCAGGCCCAACAACGACGTTTGGGAAAACATCCGATCAGATTATGGACAAAGATAAAGAGGATGTTGATGGCCAGGTTTCTTCCTCCAAATTATGATCAATTCTTATTCCACTAGTACCAGACGTTGATACAAGGACAAAAATCAGTTTCTGAATATACTACAAATTTTTTACGTCTTTCCTCACGTAACAATCTGATGGAGACCGAGGGACAACAAGTTGTGAGGTATGTTCATGGGTTGAGGCCAGCTATTCGTGATAAGATCAGATGCTAAATTATCTTTGCACTTAGTGAGGCTCAGAATATGGCACAACAAGCAGAAGCAATAGGGTTTCAACGTTATGGGCGAGAAGAGGTTCGCAGGAGCAGTGCCGAAACTTCCAGGGTGAATCTTAATTCGAATCCTAATGCTGAAAACACTTCCAATCCTGGGAAACGTGTGATGGTAGAGAAAGAACCCGTTAAGAAGCCAAACAATAATCCATACGCAAAAACAATCGGAGATAAGTGCTACAGATGTCAGGAGAATGGGCATCGATCAAATAATTGTCCACAACGTTGCCCCATTAATATGGCAGACTTTGATAATGAAGCCAGTGAGTACGAAGATGAAGAGGGGATTTGTGAACCAGATGGGGATGAGGACGATGTGCAACAAGCTTTAGTGGTTCGAAAGATCTTACTTTCACCACAAATCAATGATTCACATAGGAATGCATTATTCCGGACCAGGTGCACGATTTCTAATTGTATTTTTAAACTAATTATTGATAGTGGTAGTTGCAAAAATATTATTTCTCAAAATCTGGTTAATGAGTTGAAACTACCTATTGAGAAATACCCTGAACCTTATAGTATTGTCTGGATTACGAAGGGGGAGGGAATTAAGGTGAAAGAGAGGTGTCGTGTCCCCCTATCCATTGGTAAATGCTATAAAGATGAGGTTATTTTTGATGTGGTAGATATGGATGCTTGTCAGTTGCTATATGGTAGGCCTTGGCAGTTTAATCTGGGAACAACTCATGACAGGCGGAAGAATATTTACCAGTTTTCAAAAGATGGTAAGAAAATAACATTGCTACCATTGGGTTTCAAGAAACAGACCAAGCAATATGAGGCAGCGAGTTTCTTGATCCTTACACAATCTGGATCAGATTTGGTAGCGGATGTACGTTATACCAAGGAGATTCATGCCTTGGTGATGAAGGCGGTGTTTTTGACAGGGCTGGCTGAGTCAACAGATCAGATTCCTTATGTTGTACGTGAGTTGCTCAAGGAATTCCAGGAGCTGGTGCCGGAGGATCTCCCTGCCGAATTACCACCAATGAGGAATATTTAGCATGCAATTGATTTGGTTCCTGGAGCCACCTTACCAAATTTACCTCATTATCGAATGAGCCCAAAGGAGAGTGAGATATTACAGAAAATAGTGGAGGAGTTATTACATAAAGGTTTGATTCAAGAGAGCATGAGCCCTTGTGCCGTTCCAATACTACTTACTCCAAAGAAGGATGGGTCGTGGCACATGTGGGTAGATAGTCGGGCGATAAATAAAATTATTGTGCAATACAGGTTCCCCATACCACGACTTGAGGATATGCTGGATAACTTATCGGGCGCAAAGATTTTCAGTAAGATTGATTTGCGGAGTGGTTATCATCAAATCCGCATCAGACCGGGGGACGAGTGGAAGACCACTTTCAAAATAAATGAGGGATTATACGAGTGGCTCGTTATGCCTTTCGGGTTATCAAATGCTCCCAGTACCTTCATGCGATTGATGAACGAGGTATTAAAACCTTTTACGGGAAAATTCGTTGTGGTCTATTTTGATGATATTTTGATTTATAGTGCTAACGAACTTGAGCACATGGAGCATTTGCGGCAAGTCTTGATGGTATTGTAGGTTAATAAACTATATATTAACCAAAAGAAGTCCAGCTTCCTACAGACTAGCCAGGTTTTCTTGGGCTTTGTTATTAGTGGTGAAGGGATTCGTGTGGACCAAGAAAAGGTAAAGGCGATTCGGGAGTGGCCAATCCCAAAGTCTGTGACAGAAATTCGTAGCTTCCACGGGCTAGTTACTTTCTACAGACTATTCATTCGAAATTTCAGTACAATAGTGGCACCCTTGACTAATTGCTTGAAGAAAGGAAATTTTCGATGGGGATCAGAGCAAACGGAGAGTTTCGAGTTAATTAAGGAGAAACTTTGTACAGCCCCAATACTTGCACTTCCCAACTTTGAGAAGCTATTTGTGGTGGAGTGTGATGCATGTGGTGTGGGAATTGGCGCTATGTTATCTCAAAAAGGAAGACCAATCTCTTACTTCAGTGAGAAATTGAGTGAACCACGACAGAAGTGGTCGACCTATGAGCAAGAATTCTATGATGTCTTCAAAGCCTTGAAGCATTGGGAGCAGTAGCTTCTTCAAGATCAGTTTGTTTTGTACACTGACCACCAAGCTTTAAAGCATGTGAATAGTCAGAAGAACATCAGTAAGATGCATGCCAGGTGGGTCGCCTACTTGCAGCAGTTCCCATTCACTTTGAAGCACAAGTCCGGTGTTCAAAATAAACCTGCTGACGCGTTAAGTAGACGTGCGACTTTATTGATTACGATGAGCCAAGAAGTCATAGGTTTTGAACTCGTGAGCTATATAAAGATGATGAAGATTTCAGTGAGATATGGGGCAAGCTTCCTTTTGAAGATTTCTATGAACATGAAGGGTATCTCTTTTGTGGAAATCGTTTATGTATTCCGCGTACTTCATTAAGGGATAAACTAATTCGAGATCTTCATGGTGGTGGGCTGAGCGGACACCTCGGTCGAGAGAAGACTATCGCCAGTTTGGAGGAGCGGTATTATTGGCCACAATTGAAGAGAGAAGTGGGGCATTTTGTTAGCCGATATCACGTCTGCTAAACGGCTAAGGGGCAGGCACAAAACACTGGCCTTTATACTCCTTTACCTGTTCCTGGAGCTATCTGGGAAGATCTGTCCATGGATTTCGTCCTTGGTCTACCCCGGACTCAACGCGGGGTTGATTCTGTCTTCGTGGTGGTTGACAGATTTTCCAAAATGGTGCATTTTATTCCTTGCAAGAAAACATCAGATGCTTCACACATTGCCCGATTATTCTTTCGAGATGTGGTTCATCTGCATGGGGTGCCTAAATCCATTACCTCCGATCGAGATACTAACTTTCTCAGCCATTTTTGGGTTACTTTGTGGCGTATGTTTGATACTTCTTTAAATTTCAGTAGCACTGCACACCCGCAGACCGATGGGCAGACTGAAGTTATCAACCGAACTCTTGGGAACCCGATTCGTTGCATTTGCAGCAATCAACCAAAACAGTGGGATCATACCTTGCCACAAGCAGAATTTGCCTCCAATAATGCTATTCATAGTTCGACGGGAAAATCACCTTTCACCGTCGTTTATCAAAGGCCACCACGACATACTGTAGATTTGGTGAAATTACCACAAGTTGCTGGAAAAAGTACAGCTGCTGCAAATTTGGCTAATGAATCACTGGATGTTCAAGCACAGGTTCGGCAGAAGTTGTTGGAAACTAATAAGAAATTCAAAGAGGCTGCTGACAAACATTGTCGAGTTAATTTGTTCGAGGTTGGCGACGAGGTGATGGTTTTCCTTCGCCGTGAGCATTATCCAGTTGGACAATATCATAAGTTGAAGCAAAAGAAATATGGTCCTTACAAGATTGTGCATAAGATTAATGATAATGCTTATGTGGTGGACTTGCCTGAGTCTATGGGTATCTCGATACATTCAACGTGGCAGATTTGTCTCGTTATTTTCCCACCGAACCATCTCTCTATCCAGATCACTCGAGGACGAGCTCTTTTCAGGTAGGAGGGACTGATGTGGGACATATTACTAAAAGCTCAGAATTCTGAAGTTGAATAGTCTTTTGACCATTCTGAAGTTTGATCAGTCCTTTTGACCATTTTATTAATTTCTGCATGTTCATTTAATTATCTGAATTATTAGTTTGAATGACTTTTCATCCAATATGTACCTATACCTATAAATAGGTGATCATATGATCGAGAATGTATCAAGATTTTAACATTCAGATATTAAGAACTTAATCTTATTCTATCGTATGAAGAGCGTTTGTCTTCTACGAATTATCTCCAGTGTCAGCGGACTTCACCCTTCTCATCTGCTTCTGAATCTCCTTCTCCTTGTTTGCAACCTCAGCCTTGAGCAATACAATTTCTTGTTGGAGCTCTGCAACATTTTCAGAAGTCTTTTCTTGCTTGACTTGAATCAAGCTGGTGAAGTTATCGTACTGAGTTCCACTGATAACCACCTCATCATCCTCAGCTCCATCAGTCAGTGGCTGATCTCCCTTGTCAGCCCCTGCAGCTTCAGTCCCCTCTTCAGGGTGCATTGAAGGCAGTTGTTGAGTGGTCATAGCCGCCTACTCAGGCTCAGCTAAGCCAGCTCGAACTTTGGGAACTTGTCCCTCAGAACTAGGAGTCACCTTGGATGCCTCTACATCATCCTCTTTTGTCTCAGGGCAGGGAGTCCCATCATCGACTGATGTATCATTGGCAGATGATCCAACCTTGTTGAACTCATCAACTGCTCCACCCTTGGACGCAGTCTCCTTCTCACCTTCCCCCTGAGCACTTGGCTCAGAGTTCATCTCCTCTACCTCCTTGGCAATTTTTTCAACAATCATATCGTCAGCCTGACCACCATCAGGGTCATCGTCTCCTTCATCATCATCGTCCTTGTTGTCCTTCTCAGGAGTGTCAAAGAACTTTGATTTCTCTGCGCGCATGGCAATCATTTTGGCTACCAGCTCCCTGATTGCCTTCATCTCCAGTAACTCCAGGTAGCTAGATATGTTGAAGTAGTTGGTCATCCTTGCCTCCTCAGAGCACCAAAAATCCCATCCCTTTAGCTCTACCAGCATCCTCTGCTCCACCATGTTGGCCTGCTTATACACCAGCCAGACCTTCATGTCCACCATGTGCTCCCTGAGCTCTAGGTAGTTGTTTAGCAAAGGAAACCTTCGAACAACCCAGTTCTCCGCCATATCTTTAATGGCATTCAGGAAGAGAAGAGATGTGAGGTCTTCAGTATCATCATCTCCTACCTCCTCTATGATTAGATCAAGGTCAGGGTCGGTGTCTTTGGGATTTTTGGAAGAGGTGGGGATATCTTCAGGGTTGGGTAGGTTTTGCTCAGTGTCAGGCTCTTAGGTGTTTGAAATATTTGGCTCTGACTCGGATTGGGGAGGGTTAGTGTTTGGCTCTGTGGGGTTTGAAGAGGGTTCAGGGGTAGATGTGGGTTCAGAGGGTTGAGATTCAGAGTGGGTTAGGTTGGGTTGTTCAGGTTGGAGAAAGTCTGCAGTATCGATTGTCTCCCTCATCTGAACGAGGTCAGAGGCCTCCGCCGATCCATCCCCTTCTCTCACTGGGCTCAGCCTCCTCATCTTTTTGACAGGAGATCCCTTCACTCCTTTCCTCAGTCTTTTGAAAGACTTTGGTTTTTCCACCACTTCCTCCTCTTCTTCCCTGACTTCATCGTCAGTCTCCTCAACCTCTAGAAGGTCAGTCTTGGAGACTTTCTCAGTCCTCATTTTCCCTGTAGATGTGGCCTTTTTCTTAAGCACCACCTTCAGCTTGGCCACCTTCTCCTCTTTCTCCTTCGCAGCGGCCTCTTTTTCCGTCTCCACCTCTGCCATAGTCTTCTGAGCCTTCTTAGAGAGCTCATCAACCCGCTCCAGGAGGTTAGTGACAGTTTTTTTGCTCTTGGGCTGAATCCTCTTCTCCTGACCCTTTGGAGGTGTGTTGGGGTCAGGAAGCCCAAGTATGGAGTAGGTGTCACCCTCAGTGGTGAACATCACCTTTTTCGCTAAAAGCTCAGCCTCCATATCAAAACCACATCCGGGATAGGCGTGGATGATGAGCAAAGATAGTCGTGTCCCAAATGGTAAAGCAGCACCTACAGAGATGTGCTTCTTCGCTGCATCCTTCTTCAACTTATCCTGAGCTGCATGAGCCAGTTGATCCAGGAACAACTGATCCTAGTTGGCGTGCACTCCATCAATCATAGCACCCATGATTCTGAGTTTGTTGGTGCTAATTTCCTTGTGGGAGCCAACAGTCCCCATAATCATTTTGTTCACTACGTCGATGAGCGCACGGTACTCAGGCTTCAGGGTGTCTTTGTGCATCCTCGCTCTGAACTCAGATGAGCCTGATTTGGTGAATTTCTTCAGCAATTCACCCTTCTAGTGCTCCATGTACATTTTGGGATTCACCCCTGAGCTGGGTAACCCAAAAACTTCCTTGACAACCTTTCTCAGGTTAATGTCCCTTTCCTCCTCATCGTATAACTCCTCGTCTTCTTCGTCTTTTTGTCCATTGGGTACCAACACCTCCACCCTTTTGAACAATTCACCCTTCCTGGTGAATAAGTTCATGTACGCTTCCACCACCGCCTTCGGAAGCACCATAGAAGGTTTGCTGAAGAAATACTTTTTGAGACCAGCTTTGGAAATCCAGTGGAAAACGGGCTTGATTTCCTTCACGTTAAGACACGGGCCATCCATGGAGATTACTTATTCTATGTGGATAAGCCTACTCTCGACAACTATGGAGTAGTCATCGACTGTCCAGGTGTTATCCAGAAAAGTCATTTGAAGTTTTAAAGATTTGAGAAATTTGCAAATAAGGTTTTTGAACGAGAGAAAGTTCAGTGTGCATTGTGAATTAGTGTTTGCGTAAATTTCTCAAATGGCTTTTCAGATTGATATGAATTAGCAATTACTCAAACGTGTGGTTGAGATTAATCCTGAATTCGAAAGGTTTTTTTGAAATAAAGGGCCAGGATTAACTCATGTACAATTATTTTCCTCACGTCAGTCACATTCCGTAGAATATGGACACGTATGTGAAAAAGTAACTGCTCGCATTAAATGCTCCGACACGCATGGTTTAAATATCAAAAGGCACGTCTTAAATGATAACGACCTGCATTCAATATGTTTTTCAGGGTGGGAGATTCAGTGAGACTGTTCAAATTCAAAAAGTTTAGGATTGAACTCATACCTGCAGAGTGACATTGTAGCACCCTGATACCTCGCTGAGTCGAGTCTAGCCCCTTCGACTCTGAACCTTAGTTCCCCCTAGATCCTACGCTAACTGCTCTCCCGGATCTAAGAGACCTAACTCCACTGACAGTTCCATAAACCTTGCTTCAGCCAAAGGCTTAGTCAAGATGTCAGCTCTCTGCCTGTCAGTGTGAATCTTCTCAATCCTAATATCTTTCTTCTCCACATGATCTCTTATAAAGTGATGTCTAATATCCACATGCTTGCACCTTGTGTGAAGCACTGGGTTCTGAGTGATTGATATGGCACTATTATTGTCACAATAAATTGGAACCACATTTGCAAGCACTTGTTAGTCTCTCAATTATTGCCTCAACCATAAAATCTAAGCACAACAACTACCTGCAGCCATATACTCAGCCTTTGTTGTGGATGTCGCCACTGAATTCTGTTTCTTACTAAACCAAGAGATCAACTTGCTCTCCAAAAACTGACATGTCCCTGGGGTTGATTTCCTATCAATCCTACAACCTCCATAATCTGCATCTGAATAACAAGTCAGATCTAGGTTGTCATCTGAAGGATACCATAGTCCCATATTGACAGTCCTTTTCAAATACTTAAGTATCTTCTTAGCAGCCTCCAAATGACTCTTCTTGGGGTTAGACTGATACCTAGCACACACACCAACTGCAAATATAATGTCAGGCCTACTTGCAGTCAGGTACAACAAAGATCCAATCATCCCTCTGTACTCAGTCTGATTCACTGAAGCTCCTTCAGTGTCAGGATCCATCTTCCAATTTGTGTTCATTGGGATCCTAGCTGGATTGCAATTCTTAACTCCAAACTTCTGAATCAAGTCTCTTGTATACTTGTCCTGATTAATGAAAATCCCTTGGTCAGTCTATTTGACCTGCAATCCTAAAAGGGAAGTTCATCTCTCCCATCATTGACATCTCAAATTTACCAGTCATCAACTTAGAGAATTTCTCACAGAGCTGATGATTTGGTGATCCAAATATTATGTCATCCACATAAATCTGGACCAAGAGAATGTCATCAACTTCAGTGATCCTGAACAAAGTCCTATCCACGGTTCCCTTCCTGAACCCATGGTCAGTCAGGAATTGGGAGAGGGTATCATATCAAGCTCTAGGAGCTTGCTTAAGTCAATAGAGTGCTTACTTCAAATGGTATGCTCTATCCCCAACCTCAAACCCGGGAGGTTGTTCCACATATACCTCTTCATTGAGTACACCATTTAGGAAGGCACTCTTGACGTCCATTTGATACACCTTAAACTTCTTGTATGTTGCATAAGCAAGAAACTACCTAATAGCCTCTAGTCTAGCTACTGGAGCAAAGGTCTCATCATAGTCTATTCCTTCAGACGACAATACCCCTTTGCAACCAGCCTTGCCTTATTCCTCACAACAACACCATTCTCATCCTTCTTGTTCTGTAAGACCCATTTGGTACCAATCACACCTTCATGCCTAGGTCTATCTACCAGTTCCCAAACCTGATTCCTTGTGAACTGATTCAACCCCTCTTGCATGGCTATGATCCAGTTCGAGTCAGTGATAGCTTCTTCAATGTTCTGAGGCTCTTACTCAGAGAGAAAGCAACAGAACAGTGCGCTCTCCCCATGGAACCGCCTGGTCCTAACTCCCTCAGTTGGATCACCAATGACTTGGTCAATGGGATGATTCTCTAGCCATGTTCTCTTGCCTGGAGTTGTTCCTAAAGTACCTGCAATGTTAGTGTCTACAGGGTCTATGAATTCGGGAAATTGAACAGAAGGGGATGAACCTGAGTCCACACCAAAAGGGTTTACAAGCTCAATGTCAGGGACATCGATTCCACCTTGATATGATGACTCATGAGTCGTCTCAGCTGCGACCGCATCTTCATTAACGGTACTTACCTCAGGTTGAGTCTGTCCCTCAGTCTGAGGCTCAATTGTCCCTGATGCGCTGGGCTTAGGAATGGCTTTTGCATCATCATCCTGATCTTCGTCGTCATCCCATCTTGAAATTAGCACGGTTTTGACCTTAGGATCAGGTTGATTCTTCAAGCTCAGCCTTGTCACTCTCCTTGTGACCTCCTTAAGGTCAGGATCCAACACTTTTACCCTAGACTCAGTGACAGATTCATCAAACACAACATGTGGTGATTCTTCCATAACAAGGGTCCTACAATTGTAAACCCTGAAGGCTTTACTAACTTCAGAATATCCTAAGAATATTCCTTCATCAGATTTGTTATCCAAAGCTTTCAATTGAGTCTTCCCATTGTTGAGGATGAAGCACTTGCAACCAAATATATGGAAATAAGAGATATGAGGCTTCCTCTTGTTCCATGTTTCATATGGGGTCTGTGCATCTTGTTTGTTCAGCATGGATCTATTCTGAGTGTAGTATGTAGTGTTGATTGCCTCATCCCAGAACTTCTTGGGTAATCCTGACTCAGCCAGCATGGTCCTGGCAGCTTCCTTCAGTGTCATGTTTCTCCTCTCAGCGACACCATTTTGTTGTGGGGTTCTAGCTGCAGAAGTCTCATGAGCTATACCAAGTTCATTACAAAAGTCAGATGTCAGATCTGATTTTAGTAATGGACTGGTTCTTCTCATTGCTGAGTCTTCTGAGCAACTCTGGAAGCTTCACCAGTGTTTCCTTCTTATTCAACAAGAAAATAACCCAAGTATATCTAGAATAATCATCAATAACAAAAAGGGTGTATTTCCTACTATTCATACTCACAGGTGTTACATCACTACAAGAAAAAAGAGGTTTTACAACGGTTCAAAACCATTGTCTCTCGAAAAAAATAGCCGATGTAGAAGATCACGTTGTAGTAGGTGGGTATAAATAGACGACGGTTAACAGACCGTCGTATTTCTTCAATTACTACAACGGTCAAGAACAGTTGTGTATAACTATTCAAATATGTTGTTGTAGCATAATAATTTCATAAATATAGGGATAGACAACATTGGTAAACCGTTGTTGTTCTTTAACACATACAACGTCTTATAACCGTTGTCTTTCTTTAAAAAAGAAGTTGTCATACCATATATTTTTCTTAAATTTTCAAGGAAAGACAATGTTTATTAACCGTTGTCTGTTCATGTTAACTACATCGTATTTGGACCGTTGTCTTTCCATTAAAGATATTTCATAAATTTCTTGGATAGACAACAGTTATAAACAATTGTCTATTTATATTTAATACATCAGTTTTGAACCTTTGTGTATTTTTTATATTTCAATTACGTAAATATATAATAAAACCTATAATACATTTTCAATACAAAATTTAATCAAAAATAACAATAATACCATCAACATTCATTCCAAATACTACACAATCATTATATAATAGAAGTTCATAAAAGTGTTCCATACCATCGACAAAATACCATAATGTTGACAATAGTTTAAAGTATTAATTAAGTGAATGCCTTAACATTCAATTACAAAAATTTCAACCAACTTGTGCATTTTTCTTCTGTTCCCAGCAATATCCATGCACCCTTTTTGCAGATCTCGTCACTACATTGAAAAATGAATAATATTTTAGCAAACACACAAAACAAATTAATCTTCATATTGAAACAAATTAAACCATTGCAGCTACAAGTATTAATGCCAAGGAAAAAATAAAAAAGTAGCTAAACAAACCTCGATCTATTCAAACACATTTCTTTGAATGAATTCAGCCCATTCAGCCCGCATTTCATCTATTTCCTTTAAAGAGTAAGCTGTAGTTTTTGGAAACTATAAAAAAAATGAATTCTATCAAATATATATTAATTAAACACTTATAACACATGCAATACTGGAAAATAAAATAGGCATTACCAATGACTGCAGTGAAGACATTGTCACTTGACCATTAAATTCAAAAATTTATTTCAGAAAGCAAAGAACGTAGAAGCCACATTGGTAACAATCAGGCTGTCTAGGGACCTAGATGTGGAAAACACAAAATATGCAATTAATGTATAGTATAAACAATCAACAGACTAGCTACTAGTTTTCTTTATGTACCTTCAGTGTCTTCCAAATGGTGGATTTCTTACAATTCTTCTGCAAACCCACATCATTCAATCTTAAAGCCCTTCACGTTTTGGAAAATATGTTATCAACAAATTAACTACTTATAATTTTCATATATAAAATGGTCGGATAACATAAAAAGATCAACTTACAAATCAACTACTTTCTTCCACCCTTGATCTACTTTGCGACTACAGAGAGGATCCAGATAACAAACCTCTAACTTGTGTGGGTCAATCACAGTCAAAATCCAATGCTCACTGATGAACACACACATTAAATATAGAACAAGTATTATACTTAACTACCAATAAAAAAAAGACCTGATTATGTAACAAGAAATTTGGTATTTGATTAATACTTACTCTATATTACATGGCACCAAAAGTAGTTCATCAGAAGATATTTCAATCAGCCTTGTTGAAAGATTGCGTGCTCTTCGATCAATATCGTTAGTTTGAAATTTGTGTCCAGGGTAAGGTCCTAAATCGTTTGGATCTGCAAATTTGAACCTACCAACTTTGTCCTCACAAGTAGACCACTTATCAAACAGGTACCTACCATTTATTAATTAACAAGTTATAAAAGAAAACAATAAATTTCAGGTGGGTTATAAAAAAATCAGTATATATTGATTACCATATGTAAACCACAATGCTCGAGCATGATATTGGCTTTAGTCGACAAAAAGTGTCTACATCATCCAAGTCAAGATGGACAACTACGTCATGGCCAAAGATTTATTTATCTACTGTAAAGTTAATGTTATTGTTAGTGGCACTTAGAAGCTTCACGTAACAATAAAGGCCGTTGAGAGCTGTGGGGACAGTAGATGGATCCAATGTTTGCTTCTTAACTTTCTTGGCCTTCTTTTTCTCAACCGTCTTAAAATAAAAGCAGGTAAGATATTGTTCTTTGCTAGCTATGTTTTAAATTAATTATAGTTAGAAAAAAACTTACCTTTTTTTGTAAACTTACTAAGTGCATAGGCCAGGCCACAAGTGAGCCAATAGCATCACTTATAGTCAGAGTTTCATCGTTCGGAAACGGTAAATGAGGAGCCCCAACCACAGCTAGATCAATGGTTACAAGTATGCAATTTCTAGGCAATTTCTTGCCATGAATAACTTCACTTCCATTAGCTTTTACCACAATTCCAAGTGCTACAATATCTAATTTGGGCACCAACCTCAACTCCACAAGTTTACCCTATATGACAATTATGATAAATAATTACAGAACTCCACAAATACAACTTATCATACACATGTTTTAAGTTATACTTACATGTAAGAAATGATCACGGTCAAAGATCATCATCTCCGCTGCTGCTTCATGAGAAGGGTTATCTCTATCTGCAGAATTCTCTTTTGCTGCTGCTTCTTCATGAGAAGGGATATTTCCATTACGATTCTCTTCTTCATCTGTTGCTGCTTCATGAGAAGGGAGAACTTCATCAGGATTCTCTTCTACATCTTCCTTATTATATTTTCCTTTCACCGAACAACTTCCGCTCCCTTCAGACTTAATGGTGCTCCCTCGTGTTTCAAAAATTACAGCCTCAAGTCTTGCTATGCGTTCATCTAGTGCATCATTTTTTTCCCTTTGAAGCTCCAACTCTTTTTGGAGAATCTCTTCTCTATTTGTCACACTGTGTAAACCGTGGTAATAATATGCCGACTGACTGATGCAGCCTCCCACTCCCCTCACGCGTCCACCATGTTCCTTTGAATTAAGTACTCGTGTAAGGATGCCTTATTTGGCGTCTGATACATGTGAGGAGTTGGTTTTAATCTGATCAACATATTGAGCCTACAATGTACCAGATTTCAGTCAAATAGGGGCCAAATATAACAGAGAACAAGTTCACGAATCACAGGTGAAAAACAATACAAGAGAAAAGCTCAATGACTCCCCAAGTTAAAAGTCTTGATGTGTTATGGATGTCCCAATAGAGAATCTGGTGTACGTTCATATTGTGAGTGAGGTCAATTTAGAGCAACGAGGATTAACGAACAATCTGCCTTACATCCAACTATTTCACCTAGAATGTTTACATCAGTAGGGGCAGCAGAGTATTATGATCTTATCTTTGAATTATTTTGGAAAGTCTGTATGTTAAAGAAGTAAAAACTATGTTTTGCTCATTTAAAACTGCTTCACTTTATCCTTCGTTTTCCACATTGTTTCTTGTTTGCTGGGAGAGGATAAAATTCTGGAAAGACTTCCTAATACATGTTGTCCGTTTGATCAAATTAACACTAAACAGATGTTGCAATTATAATATCCTATTTGTGTAGCACACATGCATTAAAGGATAGTCACTACTGCTGAAATTAGGAGCTGAAAATGTAGTTAGAATAAATTTCTGATGGTATTTAGTTTTGTGTTAGAATCTGGATTACACATCATAAATGGCACATCAAAATTATAAAAATAAGAAAGAATATCTTACAATTAGTGCAGCTTTTTCTTTCAATTCTTCTCCCTCAAAAAGTCCTTGTTTGTTTTCCGTCCTTCTACCCACAACAAAGATCTATCAATATCACGATCTCCAGATAATAGCGATGGCTACATAGACAATCAATAAATTAAAACACTTAGTACAAATTTCAAACTCCAAGAAATTAATTACCTAAACATTAACTTACATTTTCCTCAGCAAAACCCACATAACCTTTACGAGATAGACGGTGTGGAAATCTATTTTGGGCTCGTATGTTCTTCTGTTTATTTCTCTTTTGCTGTATAATAAAGAAAAAAATATAAAAGAATACCTAATACTTCAACATTAGTAAATGACATAATACTAATAGCTTACCAAGAATTCTGGTGACAACCGACTGATCACAAACTGACTCCAAGCAGCTGCTTTAATATTCGGATAAGGCTCTGGCGGTGTATTCATCAAAATAGGGTCATGTTGTCTTTTGTACACGAAGCGCTCACCAAGGAATGACTTGAATTGCCTCCATTTAGTTCCACATGACATCATGCAAGCTTTTCTATTGCATTCTTTAACAGTAAATGCTAGCTAAAAAACAATACAAAATAATATTAATTTTTGTATATATTTCAAAAGAATAAAAAATAAAAAAGTAGCAGCTTACTTTTACTGAATCCCATATTTGATCTTTCACTTCTATCGGAACTTCCTTCCAATGATCATAGTTAATATCCACCTTATCCCGAACTAAAACCCCGAGGTAGCTAGCATATTCGGATTTTGAGTCACCTACAGGCTGTCCCAATAAATTGAATATGACAACTTTTCTCAGACCTTTCCTTCTAAGCCTTTCAAGTTTACTCATAGCTGTTGGCCCTCGTGTAACAACAGTTCGCTCACCTTTGGTCTCTTTGTTTCCCTTCTTTACTACTACTTCCTCAGGCTCTCTCTCACTCTCATCAGTGGTGGGGGACTCTTCATGTTTAGTGGGTGTTTTTAATATCTCAGCACCTCTTTGCTTAATAGGCCTACCACCTTTGGCCTTTTTCTTTCCCCTCTTTACTACTACTTCTTCATGCTCTCTCTCACTCTCATCAGTGGTGGGGGCCTCTTCATGTTTAGTGGGTGTTTTCTTTAACCCTCTTCGCTTAACAGTCATACTACTCTTGGTCTTTCTCTTCCCCCCATTTTCTACTACTTCCTCATGCCCTCTCTCACTCTCATCACTTGGGGAGGCCTCTTCATATTTCGTGGGTGATTTTTTATCAGCACCTTCACCAGTTACTTTGAGCTTTTTGCGAGGTGCCATTAATCATAACCAAACCTGAAAACACAAAGACCTAAATGGGTTAGCCAAAGTCCAATGCAGTAATACATACAAGTGAATAAAATAGAAGTCATTTTTGTGCATAATATACAAACAGGTCAATTTATATGAAAAAATACTAACAAGCAGTCAATTAATATATGAAAAATTATCAAGGAATTTAAGTGTTTGGATTTTCAATCCAAATCTTCTCAAAATCTTTACGTAGCAATGGTGGTTCATAATCATCTGAGGTATCAGGATCATTTCCATGTAGCCCTTTGGTAAAACATTGATGGTGGATTGAAGTCTCATCATACTCCTCATCATTTGGGTAATCAAAATAATCCCTATTAGGAGTTGTAAGCACAACCGACCATGTTGCATCCTTAGGATCCTCAATATAAAAAACTTTTTTGGCTAAACTACCTAAGATAAATGAATCATTTTTGTAGCCAATCTTCTTAAGGTTTACCAACGTGAAACCAAAATCATCTACCCTACAACCATTTCTATTATCCACCCAAATACACTTTAGCAATGGTATACGAAAGAGAGAGTAATCCAATTCCCATATTTCTTCAATAACACCATAGAACACCATATAAACCATAATGGGGGTTTTATCCTTCGCACTAGAGATTTGCAAGGTCTTTGCAACTAAGCTAACTCTCGAATTTTGAGTAGCTCGCACACTATCACGCTCTTTCGTATGATAAGTAACCCCATTAATAGAGTAACTTTGATATTTCAGCACCTTGTTGTTAGGCCCTTGTGCAAACCTAATTACCCTTTCTTATATTTGGTTCTTGGGCAGTTTTCTTTCCTTCACAACCTATATTACACAATTTATCAAACACGAGTTGTTCGTAGAAATAAAGACCTAATTTGTGTGATGTAAGAGTAAATAGTAGTGGTACTTACACGCTCACTCAACCAACTAATGAACAATTTATTTTGTTGATCATGTAACCATTTTTGTGGCTTACAACTGTAAGATGATCTCAACTGCTCCATGTGTTCACTAAAAAAGTATTCAAATGACTTAATTAGAATTTAAGCAATTCCCTAGAATTAACTATAGGCTGAACCACTTACTTGATGTATGAATCTATCTCTACGTCATTTGTCAATACATAAAGATGTGCTTGGTGTAATTCGTCACGACTGAGGATGTGCACCTTTGGATTTGACAAAGGCTTAGTGAGTTCACACGCTCAGGCCTCTGTGGAAGTCCAGCAGTGTTCATATTCCGTAAATGATCGGAAGCAAATTCCACTGCCTCTTCTGCAATGTAACATTCAGCCATACATCCTTCAGGGTGATTGCGATTTCGGACATAACCCTTGAGAACTTTCATATACCTTTCGAAGGGGTACATCCATCTATACCAAACCGGCCAACAAAGTCTTAACTCTCGCACAAGATGCACCATTAAATGAATCATGATATCAAAGAAAGAAGGTGGGAAATACTTCTCAAGTTCGCACAATGTTATCACAATCTCTCTTTGCATATCATCTCACTTTGAAACATCTACCACTTTACTACAAAGCTGATTAAAAAACAAACACAACTTGGTGATAGTATACCTAACATTATCAGGTAAGACACCACGAATTGCTATCGGAAGCAACTGTTGCATTAAAGTGTGACAATCATGTGACTTCAATCCAACAAGTTTTAAGTCTTTCATCGAGACCAAGTTACTAATATTGGATGAGTAACCTGTATGCACCTTAATTGCAGACAAAGATTTGCAAACCATTTGTTTCTCTTCTCTACTCAATGTATAACAAGCAGCTGGGATATATGTCCTATCCTTCTCCACGGCTGGTGCCAACTGATCTCTCACTTTCATCTCCACAAGGTCACGTCTCGATGCTAATCCATCCTTAGTTTTTCCCGGAATATCGAGTAATGTACCTATGAGACTCTCACACACATTCTTCTCAATGTGCATAACATCAAGAACGTGTCTAACATGTAGATGATCCCAATACTCGAGATCAAAGAAAATTGATTTTTTCTTCCAATACGATTTTTCTTCATTCTCTTTTGGTTTAGGATTACGACTCATTTTCCCCCACTTACACTTGATTCTAGCAACTTTACTTAGAACCTCACTTCCATTCAATATATCTGGTGGGGGATCAAAGTCTTGTGTACCATCAAACGCCTTCTTTTGCCTTCGAAATGGATGCTCGTAAGGAAGATACCTTCTATGATATGTGTATGACATTTTCTTGCTATGCTTCAATCTCCTTGCATTTGTTCCTTCACAACAAATGGGACAAGCAAGATACCCTTTCACACAATTCCCAGATAAGTTTCCATATGCTGGAAAATCATTAATTGTCCACAAAAGGACAGCACAAAGAAGAAATTTTTCATTTCGGTACGCATCATATGCATCAACGCCAACCCATAAACTTTGCAAGTCTTCAATTATTGGTGCCAAGTAAACATCAATGTCATTCCCCGGTTGTTTTGGCCCAGAAATCAGTAACGTTAGCATCATAAACTTTCTTTTCATGCACAATTGTGGAGGAAGATTGTATGTTACCAATATAATTGGCCAACAGCTGTATGTAGAGCTCATATTACCATGGGGATTGATCCCATCCGCTGACAAAGCTAATCTAAGGTTCCGTGGCTCTTCAGTAAAATCTTGCCATTTATGATCAACTGTCCTCCAACAAGGTGAATCCGCAGGATGGCGTATATGACTATCAGAAACTCTCTCATCATTGTGCCAAGTTAAATCCTTAGATACTTCCTTATTGCGAAACATTCTTTGAAATCTCGGAATTGGTGGAAAGTACCATAGAACCTTTGTTGGAACTCCATCCCTAACCTCTAAGTTCTTACCCCTTTTCCACCTTGATGCCCCACAGGTAGGGCAATTTGTATGGTCCTCATAGGTCTTACGATATAGTATACAATCATTAGGGCAAGCATCAATTTTATCATAATTCATCCCTAATCCTACTAAGCTTCTCTTAGCTTCATAAAGAGTTAGGGGCAATTCATTGTTCTCGGGGAGCATATCCTTGAACAAGCTAAGTAGGTCAGTTAGAGATTTTTCACTCCATCCATACTTAGTCTTCAAGTTATATAGCTTTAATATAGCTGATAACTTTGTGAATTCCGTACACCCGGGATAAAGAGGTTTCTCAGCATCAGCAAATATTTCAATCAATTCATCTACATCCTTAGTGCTTTCGTATGCAGCATGTATCATATCATCTAAGGATTCATTAGGATGATTTGTATCCTCAAATTGATCTACTTGGCCACTTTCACTCGTTGAACATCTATTGGATTTTTCGTCATGCCACACCCATATATGATATGTTCTATCTACACCATTACACATCAAGTGTGTTTTTACTCGAGTAGATGTGGTCCTCCTCAGATTTCCACACTTTGCACAAGGACATGACATGTTATTAATATCAACATTTTCACTTGCATAATGCATATCCTTGGACATCCACTCTTTGTCCATCAGTTGCATCAACTCTAGTGAATAGAATTACAAAATGGTTATTGTAAAAGTTAAGGACAATAGTAGAATAAGGAAACATATTGATGAAAAGAAGGGTAAAAACAAACAAAGCATATTGATCTATCATCAGCCTATATGCACATTGAGCTAAAATTTTGCTACATTACTTAAACAAAAAAATATGACAACATATATAACTGTAAAGAAATAAAATCTGACCTTGCTCCTTCAGCTGTAAAGATGCTGAGAGGAAAGACAATGAGGCTGTTGTGGCTTATCGTGATGTATTGGTTAGAAAGATCAAATATATGCTGCAAGAAAAGGTACAAAAAGTTAATCACTCCTTGAAAATAAGTGCTGATATACATTGGTCATGTGAAAATATGTTTCATATCGAGAAATGATTACCATAAACAAGAAAGGCTTGTTAAAGAAGGAAGCAACATTGTGCATTTTGTCTATACTTAAAGTGTCAGCTTGTTATGAGTCTACTAGTTCTATTTGCAATTATAAAATAGAAACTCAATGTATTATCATTTTTAGTGTGCACTCATTTTAAATAGTATTACTCTTTTTTCTTTAAGTATTTCTCGAAAACAGGCGCATTAATTGAATTAATAGGGACTGAATGTGCCAAATAGAATTCCAATTAAATAATATCTCTACTACTGGAACTTGATGCACAAATGAGAATTTTATGCAAATATTTCTTAACGGCACATTTTATCAAACGAATTCACAAAAGACTACCTAAAATCTAAGTTCAAAATGCAGCAACGGAGGAGTCGTGAGAATGATTTTATACTGTGCAACAGAGTTTGGAATCAATGGAAGCCAAACACATACAAAAGGCTTGATAACCGGTCATAGGATATCTGCAATATAAAATTAGAATACTTCATCATATAATAATTAAAAAAAATGTGAAATCCTAGTCCATGAAATCACAATGCAGTTTAGTAATGTTGCGCGAAATTTTTTTTTAGGTAATTATTAATTTAATAATAAAAATTGAAATTAGAATTCAAGTATTTGTTGTATTGTTTAATTAAAATTATATGCATTTAAAAAGAATGTTATAAAATCAGGGATCTTGAAGTCAAACAATCATACATCAGTACATACCTATATAAAAGGAAGTCTGACCAGAAATTCGGAAGTAGAATCTTGAAGTTTTCTAGTCAATCCAGCAGCACATCATCACAAGAGTAAATATCAAGTTTTCTTTTTAATTATCAATTGCTATACTCAAAGAGTCGTGTGAAAAATACTTGGAAAAATATCGAGAAGTGATTACCATATCGAGAAGTGATTACCACAAATCTCAAAGTAGTGCAAATCAAGAAAGGCTTGCTATAAACAACTAAAGTGAGATAACCATAAACAACTTCACGTTATAGATGTTCCAAATTAGTGGATAAATTATTCGATCTGCGTTTTATTAAGCATCTTCGTATAAATAATTGTCATAATTGTATAAATAATTATGGGAACAAATTAGTGAATGTAACATCTTGAATGAGACATGCATATTATAGGCTCTGACCATTCGATTATTTTGTCATACTTCTTGTTGTTAGGCAATTTGCGGTAGTCACATAAAAGAAATTTTATTTGATCCTGCATGAAATTGAATTTAATATATGTAAGATGCAACAATTAAAAGAAACAAGTACAATGCTCGAAAATACTCCAGGAAAAGAGTTAAAGGAAGACAACAATGTTCTTACTAGAAGCTTTAATTAACAATTCCAAACATCCAAATTCCATTTACCACCTTATTAAGGACAATATGTTTCATTTTGGCAAAAATAGGCTGTTATTAAGGACAATATGTTCGTACATTTAGGCTAGCTTGTGTTGGGAAAATAGCCTAAGAAAAAGAAGAAGTAAATGGTCTACATTTGCCATAAAAAAAGTTACTGTTCTACTTTTTCCTTAAAACAAACCACCCCATAACTCTTAAAAATATAGTTTTCTCCCTTAATAAACCCTTCATAATTATTTCTTCCCATAGTACAGCATGAAAAGAAGAAACGATTCTCGTCTTCGTCTGCTGCTGCTTCATGAGAAATGATCAGTTCCATCCACATTCTTCCAGGTACTACTCATTTTCCCAAAAAAAACCATGTTCGGTGTAGTGTATAAATATCTAGAGTCAAGACTGATATTATTGCAAACGCCGCATCTAAATGAACATCATTTGATCAAAAGTATTTGACCTTTAATTCATATCCATCCCACGATGTCATTCCATGAAATGGCTGCACTATCACATCTTTTGGGCCGTTGCATTCTTAATAACCTAAAATGATTTTCCCTTAATTTATTAAAGGGCCACATTTGCTAAAGACGCTACTCGAAAGAATATACCAGTGGCAACACTAAACCATCCTTCGCCCTACCTATACAACTAAAATTCACCAATGATAATTTAAAGCTAAAACCTACTTATTTACAGTGAAAACGAAAATTATAAGAGGCAAATGGTTATATATAAGGATAAATTCAGCTTTATACACATTACTCTCATAAACAATCTTTGTCAGTCATTTTATCAAACACCTTATATGCGTGTACAAATTCTTCACACAATTTAATAGCAAACACGCCAATAGCAAGTGTACATAAAAGAGAAAGAGGTAGAGAGATAGAGCAAAGAAATTGCTTACCTATATTTTCACGGCCGCATCAACCCATATTCAGGGAGGATTGAGGACGGTGGCGGATGGTTGCAAACGAAGGGGACGTGGACGGTGGAGGATTGAGACAGTGGTGGACGGCGGAGGATGGTGGTGCACGGTTGAGGAGCGCGCGCGGGAGACTGCTGGGACGAACTAGGGCATGGTGGAGATAGCTGAAATTTTTTCTAAGTTTTTTCCATAAGTGCGCACTAGAAGATGTAATTGTTAATAAAGTGTCAATCCAAAAAAATAGAAGTGTTATTTCAAAGATATAATTGTAAAAGTGTCATTGCATGTACATGTATTTGTAAAAGTGTTAATTGAATAATTTTAAAAGTGTCATTTCCAATGATAAATTGCTATTCTTATTTTTTTTATATGTATTTGTAAAAGTGTTACTTCAATTTACTAAAAGTGTCATTCCAAATAAATAAAGTGTTATTCCTACCAATTAAAAGTGTTTATTTTTAGAAGATAATAGTTTTTGTTTTAAAAATGTGGAAAGACAATACTTAAAAAACATTGTTGTAAGAATTCATTGAAAAAAGATGTGCACATCTTTTTTCATTTTACGAATTGGAAATACAACGGTGTATAACTGTTGTATATGCCCAGTTTTTCGGGCATTTAACAATGCGGAACTAACGATTAACTACAACGGTGTATAACCGTTGTATATTCCCGGTTTTTCGGGCATTAACAATGCGGAACTAACGACTAACTACAACGGTGTATAACCGTTGTATATGCCCTATTTTTCGGGCATTAACAATGCGGAACTACAACGGCTGACCATACCCGTCGTATATCATCAAATGTCTGATATGAAAGACAACATTTATACTTTATGCAACACATTTTTTACTTTATACAACGTTTTTTTCGGAACCGTTGACTATCCACTGTCGTAAAAGCTCAATTTTCTTGTAGTGCATGGCCAAAAAAATCCATGTGCAAGAGCTGAAGGACTCTGTCAGTGGAGAAGGAATCTTTCTCTTTGAACGACGCTCTGACCTGCTTCCCTTCCTGACAGGTCTTACACACATGATCCTTGCTAAAAACTTCATTAGGTAAACCTTCTACAAGAGAAAGTTTAGAAATTTTGTGCATCTAGGGTAAAAGTGCATCTTATTTGCTCAGCATAGATCTATTCTGAGTGTAGCATGCAGTATTGATTGCCTCATCCCAGAACTTCTTGGGCAATCCTGACTCAACCAGCATGATCCTGGCAGCTTCCTTCAGTGTCATGTTCCTCCTCTTAGCGACACCGTTTTGTTGTGGGGTTCTAGCTGCAGAAGTCTCATGAGCTATACCAAGTTCATTACAAAAGTCAGAAATATATGAATTTATAAATTCAGTGCCCTTGTCAGATCTGATTTTAGTAATGGACTGATTCTTCTCATTGCTGAGTCTTCAGAGCTACTCTGGAAGCTTCACCAGTGTTTCCTTCTTATTCAACAAGAAAATAACTCAAGTATATCTAGAATAATCATCAATAACCACAAGGGTGTATTTCCTACCATTCATACTCACAGGTGTTACATGGCCAAACAAATTCATGTGCAAGAGCTGAAGGACTCTGTCAGTGGAGAAGGAATCTTTCTCTTTGAACGATGCTCTGACCTGCTTCCCTTCCTGACAAGCCTTACACACATGATCCTTGCTAAAACTTCATTAGGTAAACCTTCTACAAGAGAAAGTCTAGAAATTTTGTTAAGAATCTTAAAGTTCAAGTGGTTTAATCTTTTATGCCATAACCAACTGAGCTCTGAAGAGCTTTTAGCAACAAAACAAGTATTATGAATAGTGTTACTTTAATCAGCGAGATAAACGTTACATTTCCTAATACCTGATAGAAGCACTTGTGTTGATTTGTCCTTGACTGAACATATATTCGATGAGAACTCAACACTGAAACCTTTGTCACAGAACTGACTCACTGACAACAGGTTATGCTTCAGTCCTTCAACAAAGGACACATTCTCCACTCTGACTGTACATATTTTCAAAACACCAAAACTTTTAGTAAAAGCTTTTGAGTTATCACCCAAGGTTACCTGTGGACAATCTTTTGCTTGAAATTCTTGGAGAAGACTCTCATGTGCCTTGATCAACCACTGTCTAGGTACCAAACAGCTTTGATGGAGTCTCCTCTCCTCTTGTTGTGATCCATTGGGTGTTGGATTCTATGGTGTCAGTTGTACCTTTCGGAATCCAGACTTGCTTTACAATGATTGCCTCAGAGTGGTAAATCTGTCTCCCTGAAACATCCACATACACAACTTTTTTCTTCTTAGCCTGAGAAGAAGATGGTGTATGAGTGTCAGGCTTAGGAGTCACAGGGGTCTGAGTGGGTGCCTTTTGGACTGGCTTCCTGTTCTTCCTAGGCCTAGGTGCAGTAGGTCTTGAGGTTTGTTCCTGATGAGGGTCTTGATTTATGTTCCCCCTAGGCAAGTGAGGGAACTGGAAGCAGTTATAGGCTTCAGGATGCCAAAACCATGGAGGTACTATCATGCCTGGTCTTCCCTGAGGGTATTGTCATGCATGATAATACCCCTGTTGAGCAGTCTGAGTGCTCTTGGCCTGACTGTCTTAGCAGTTTCCTTACCTTTGTTAGTTTTGTGGGCTTCGAATACAACCTTTTTTGTACCCTTGCCTGCCTAAACAAACACTCTCTCAGTGTTGCTCCCTGAAGCAACATGAGTCTGACCTTGTGAGGATTTCTTAGGGACATATCCAAGCCCCTTTTCTCATTCCCAAGCATCTGATTGCTATTTATTTCCTCTCTAGCCACTGAAGATTTATTCATTGTTGCAACCTTCTGCTTAAGAGAATCCTCACTCTTTTTCAGGATTTCATGTCTGGCAAAGATGTCATCAAACTTACTCTTGAGTACCTTCAGCTTTTCCTTCCTGACCAGCTCTTCCTCAGCCAGATCCTTCAGAATCTTCTCTCTTGGGAGACGCTCAACATTGATCATGTCAATTTCCTGAGTTAGTCTCACAATCTAAGCTAACTCTTTAAGATCTGACTGAGTCAACTGATCATTCAGGGTATGAACTTCAGTACTCAGTTTCTTGTTCTCCTCAGCTAAGAAGACATTAGTTTCTGACAGTCTGGAGAAATCAAACATCAATTGATCCAAACAGATCTGAAGGTTCATTTCTCTAACTGACTTTAAGCTTAGCTCAGGATTTTGACCACTATGTGAACCACACACAGAGTTAGATGTTACCACAGGCTCCTCCCTTGCCATAAGGCATAAATCATCGTACTCATCGTCGGAAAAAAGTTCAGGCGACCTCTCCTTAGGACCATCCGAGTCAGTAGCGTCCTCAGCGAGCATGGCTCTCCGATCAGCATACCTCTGGTCTCTCTTGGCCCTCCTGTCCTCTCTTTCCCGTGCACTCAGCTCTGGGCAATCGTACTGATAGTGCCCATTCTTGTTACAGTTATAACATGTTGCTTGCTCATCTCTTCGTTCCTTCCTTGGTTTAGGGTTCTTTCTTGAGTCAGGTTCCCTAGGTCTTGATGAGCTTTCATTCTTCCCTGAGTGCCTATCGTCACGAGTACGTTTCTGGTCCACATCTCTTCGATCGGGTTTCGGGTCTGAATGTCTCCTTTCATCACCACGATCGCGTCTCGGGTCAGTGTTCCTTCGTTCTTCATACCTCCAGGAACTTTGGTGGCTTCTTTCAGGTTTCCTATCACGAGTATCCTGATAATATTTTTTATAACGACCAAACCTGGAATTTAGCTTTTCAAAGTGTCTGGCCATCATGCTATATTCCTCAGCGAGCTCTTCTTTACTCATCTCCATTAGTGACTTTGATGAAGACTCGACAGGTTCTGACTTGGCTTTGAACGCCACACTTTTCTCAGGAGCTTTCTCCTCCTCTTCCGGAATTACTTTCTTCTTCCTCTTGTTCAGATCGTACTCCAACGCTTTGAGCTCTGAAAAAAGTAAAGCTGAAGTTATGTTACTCATATCCTGAGTGTTTTTCAACATAATGACACTGTTATCCCATCTCTCAGAAAGGGCATTCAGGATTTTCGAAGTAACATCTCTCTTTGGAACATCCTTGTCCAACATCACTAGCTCATTCATCATCTTGATAAATCTTGACTCCAACTGATCAATAGTTTCGTCAGGCAGCATCTCGAATGCTTCAAACTTCTGAATGACAATGTTTCTCTTGTTCTCCTTTATCTTCTCTGAACCTTCGCACATCCTGGTCAGCTCATCACAGACCTCATTTGCCGTCTTTAAGTGCATAAGCCTCGCTGACTCCTCGAAAGGCACCGTGTGAAGAATGATATTCCTGGCCACATTGTCCAGTCCCATCCTTGATCTCATCATTGGTCATGTTGGCTCTCTCCTAGGGAACCTGTACGCCAATGTCAAGATGATCATAACCTAGTCCTCTGACATTTGGGATAGTGATCTTGATTGGTCCTTCCCTGATAACTCGCGGCATCTGGTCATGGATGACATCTAGATGTGCCTCTAATTTGAACTTCCAATAGATAAAGTTAGACACAGAGAATTCAGGTAATGAAGCTTCAAGTCTCCTCGAAGTCATGATGCTAGTTTTCTCAGAATGCAAACACAGATCTGTTCAGTAACCATCAATAGTTTCTCCTCTGAAACTATTAGTATTCAAAGTCAGTGGTCTTTTGAACCACTACTCTGATACCACTTGTTGGTCCCGGTACAAGACTGAGTGATACGTGTATGGGGGGGAATACACGTATACAAATTTTTCTTTCTTAAAAACCTTGTTGAGTCCCCTTACTCAGAGTGGTGATGAACACTGAGTAGATAATACACCTACTAACAGCACTGAGTGCAAGTCAGTTGGCTAACTATCTACTTATGTTCAATGCGGAATGTGTGAGCCCAGAAAGATTAAAGTCTTATTTAATGTTTTCTTTCTGAAAATTTGATTTACTTTTTATGAAGCCGTGATTAAAAGGGCAGTGCACTGAGTTAATGAGTCAGGCTAATTGATTTAGCACTGACAAGATATGCAATGAATGACTTAGCAATATATCAATATAAAGTAATAATCAAAGCAGTAAAAACTCAGAGAGATAATGTAGTTCAGAAACTCAAGCTCCTACGTCTACGGTCCTGATTGAACAGGAGAATCCACTAAGGATTGACTTATTTTTAACGTGCCAAGGTGCACCGAGATCAGACTCCTCACTGATCCTTCCTTCTAACTTACTCAACTAATCTCAACCAACAAACCTAACTAAGAGGGTTTTGGTTTCAGTTTGGATTCCAACTAGGTGTGATTATCCTTACAAGACAAAGTTACACTAAGGATTGGATAATCACTCTAAGCTTAAGATATGACTAGCTCGCTCAATGGAATACAGAATAACTCTCTCTAACTCTAGAAACACTTAGGAAATTAAAGGTGGTTCGAGTGCTTCTATGAATGCAGGATTGCTTTGAGCGCTTGAGAGTTTGAGTAATTTCACACTTCGAAATTTCCCGTAACCTTGATTGGGTCCAAGGTCTTCTGTATTTATAGGCAACTTTGAAAACTATCTGTTGGAGGAGATAGTCTTCTAGGTTGTCTTCGATGTAGGATTCTTCAATGGATATAATCTCCATGCAGCACCCGTCCTTGCATGTATTTGGTAAGATGCATTAAATTCATACCCGTTGAATTGTGCAGGGATGTCAGGTTCAAGTCAGTGTCCGTACATGGCTTAACGTGCTCTGATTGGTCCACGTCAGTTGGTAGGTGAGAATGTCAGAATTCATTCTTCAGTTCAGTCTTGTCTTTACTGAGTTAGATTTCTCCTCATCTATGTACATTTTCCAGCGCTGACATTCCTTTTGCATTGCTTGGATCCTACTCCAAGTTTTTCCGAACAACTTAGTGTGATCCTGTTCCCTTCAGGCTGAGTTTAGCAATGATCTCAGGATCATGCTCTTCATCCTGACTTCTACTCAGCCAGCTTTAATAGACTGTCATAGATTTCAGGATGATGCTCTTGTGTCTTCAGGCTTCAGTCTTGATTGTCATCAATGAGTTCTCCTCTCATTGAGTACCTATAAATTGTAAAATAAACTAACTTACAAATCTAACCAAGACTAGCCTGACTATTACAACACTTAGGCAACTCATCTTTTCAGGGTCTTTGGGATCTAATCAAAACTTACATTGTCCCAACACCGTTGAGACAGTCAAGGTTGCCCCCAAGGTTGTGTAGCCAAAACCCAAGAGAAAGGCTAAGCAACCTAAAGAGGCCCTTGAGAGCTCTGGTCGGAAAACTTCTCAGCGCAAGCTGAGGAGAGCTCAGGCCCAGAGCACTCAGACTGCTCAATCAGGGTATCATCATGCTTGGCAATACCCTCAGGGAAGGCTAAATATGATGACACCCCCATGGTTTTGGCATCCTGAAGCCTTTAACTGTTTCCAATTCCCTCACTTGCCTAGGGGGAATAAGAAGCAAGGTCCTTATCAAGAACAAGCCCCAAGACCCGCTGCACCTATGCTTAGGAAGAATAGGAAGCCAGCCCCAAAGACTCACTCAGGCTCTTGTGAATCTGAAGCCTGACACTCATACACCATCTTCCTCTCAGGCTAAGAAGAAGAAAGTTGTGTATGTGGATGTTACTGGGAGACAGATTTACGACTCTGAGGCAATCAGGGTGGTTAAGCAAGTCTGGATCCCGAAAGGTACAACTGACACCATAGGACCCAACACCCAATGGGTACCTAAAGCCTGATTCTGTTGCAGGCGGCTGTGGGCTACCGAAGGAGGAAGGATGACTCAATCAAAGTTGTTTGGTACCTAGACAGTCGTTGTTCAAGGCATATGACCGGAATGAAGAGTCTCCTTCAAGATTTTCAAGCTAAAGATGGCCCACAGGTAATCTTTGGTGATAACTCAAAAGGTTTAACTAAAGGTTTTGGACAGTCAGAGTGGAGAATGTGTCTTACGTTGAAGGACTGAAGCATAACCTGTTGTCAGTAAGTCAGCTTTGTGATAAAAGTTTCAGTGTTGAGTTTTCATTGAACATCTGTTCACTCAAGAACAAATCAACACTGCAAGTGCTTCTCTCAGGTATTAGGAAAGGTAACGTTTATTTAGCTGATTGGAGCAACACTATTCCTAATACTTGTTTTGTTGCTAAAAGCTCTTCAGAGCTCAGTTGGTTATGGCATAAAAGATTAAACCACCTAATTAAGATCCTTAACAAGATTCCTAGACTTTCACTTGTTTAAGGTTTACCTAATGAAGTTTTTAGCAAGGATCATGTGTGCAAGGCATGTCAGGAAGGGAAGTAGGTCAGAGCGACATTCAAGGAGAAAGCTACCTTCTCCACTGACATAGTTCTTCAGCTCTTACACATGGATTTATTTGGCCCTGTAACACCTGTGAGTATGAATGGTAGGAAATATACCCTTGTGCTCATTGATGATTATTCTAGGTATACTTGGGTTATTTTCTTGTTGAATAAGAAGGAAACACAGGTGAAGCATCCAGAGTTGCTCAGGAGACTCAGCAATTAGCAGAAACAGTTCATTGTGAAAATTAGATCTGACAAGGACACTGAATTTATATATTCATATATTTCTGACTTTTGCAATGAACTTGGTATAGCTCATGAGTCTTCTGCAGCTAGAACCCCACAACAAAATGGTGTCGCTGAGAGAAGGAACATGACACTGAAGGAAGTTGTCAGGACCATGCTGGCTGAGTCAGGATTGCCCAAGAAGTTCTGGGCCGAGGCAATCAACACTGCATGCTATACTCAGAATAGATTCATGCTGAACAAACAACATGCTCAGACCCCTTATGAGACATGGAACAAGAGGAAGTCTCGTGTCTCTTATTTCCATATATTTGGGTGTAAGTGCTTCATCCTCAACAATGGGAAGACCCAATTAAAGGTTTTTTATAGCAAGTCTGATTAATGTATATTCTTAGGATATTCTGAAGTCAGTAAAGCCCTAAGAGTCTATAATTGTAGGACCCTTATTGTGGAGGAATCACCACATGTTATGTTCGATGAATCTGTCACTGAGTTTAGGGTAAAAGTGTTGGATCCTGACTCTGAGGAGGTCACAAGGAGAGTGACAAGGCTGAGCATGAAGAATCAACCTGATCCTAAGGTCAAAGTTGTGCCTATTCTATGCTGGGATGATGACGAAGATCAGGAGATGATGTAAGAATCACTCCTAAACCCAGCGCATCAGGGTTAGTTGAGCCTCAGACTGAGGAACAGGCTCAACCTGAGGTAAGTACCGTCAATGAAGATGCGGTCGCAGCTTCTCGACTACTGAGTCACCTTATCAAGGGGGAAAATAATGTCCCTAATATTGTGCTCATCAACCCCTTTGGTGAAGACTCAATTCCATTCCCTTCTGTTCATTTCCCTGAATTTATAGACCCTGTAGACACTAACATTGCAGGTACTTCTGGGACGACTCCAAGAAAAAGATCATGGCTAGAAGATCATCCCATTGACCAAGTGATTGGTGATCCAACTGAGGGAGTCAGGACCAGATGGTTCCATGGTGAGAGCGCACTGTTTTGTTGCTTTCTCTTTGAGCAAGAGCCTCAGAACATAGAAGAAGCTCTCACTGACTCGAACTTGATCATAACCATTATATTGGATGATATTATATTTGGATCACCAAATCATCAGCTCTGTGAAAAATTCTCTAAGTTGATGACTGGTAAATTTGAGATGTCTATGATGGGAGTGATGAACTTCTTTTTGGGATTGCAAGTCAAGCAAACTAATCAAGAGATTTTCATTAATCAGGCCAAGCACACAAGAGACTTGATTCGGGAGTTTGGAGTTCAGAATTGCAATCCAGCTAGGATCCCGATGAACACAAATTGGAAGATGGATCATGACACTGATGGGGTATCAGTGAATCAGACTGAGTACAGAGGGCTGATAGGTTCATTGTTGTACCTGACTACAAGCAGGCCTGACATTACGTTTGCAGTTGGTGTGTGTGCTAGGTATCAGTCTGACCCTAAGAAAAGTCATTTGGAGGCTGCAAAGAGAATACTTAAGTATTTGAAAAGGACAGTCAATTTAGGTCTATGGTATCCTTCAGATGACAACCTAGAACTGACTGGTTATTTAGATGCATATTATGGAGGTTGCTGGATTGATAGGAAATCAACCTCAGGGACATGTCAGTTTTTAGGAAGCAAGTTGATCTCTTGGTTCTCGAAGAAGCAGAACTCAGTGGCGACATCCACAATAGAGATTGAGTATATGGCGGCAGGTAGTTGTTGTGCTCAGATTTTATGGTTGAGGCAACAATTGAGAGACTACCAAGTGTTTGCAAATGAAGTCCCAATTTATTGTGACAACAACAGTGCCATAGCAATCACTCAGAACCCAGTGCTTCACACAAGTTGCAAGCATGTGGATATTAGGCATCACTTCATAAGAGATCATGTGGAGAAGAAGGATATTAGGATGGAGAAGATTCACACTGACAGGCAGAAAGCCGACATCTTGACTAAGCCCTTGGCTGAATCAAGGTTTATGGAACTGTCAGTGGAGTTAGGTCTCTTAGATCTGGGAGAGCGGTCAGTATAGGATCTAGGGGGAACTCAGGTTCAGACTCGGAGAGGAAACTCAGAACAGACTCGACTCAACGGGGTATAAGGGTGCTACAATGTCACCCTGACAGGTATGAACTTTTAATCCTGACTCTTTAGAATTTGAACCGTCGCACTGAATTGCCCATCATAAAAATCGCATTAAATGCATTATGTTATCATTTAAAGTGCGTCTTTTGATATTTAAATCCATGCGCGTCAGAGCATTTAACGCGTACAGTTACTTTTCACATACGTGTCCGTATTCTACGGAATATGACTGACGTGAGGAAAATAGTTGTCCTTGTGATTAATCTTGGCCCTTCATTTCAAAAACTTTTCAACTTCAGGATTAATCTCAACCACACGTCTGAGTAACTGTTTGATTCATATCAAATTGAGAAGCCATTTGAGAAATTTACGTTTACACAAATACACACTTGCTCACTGAACTTTCTCTCATTCAAAGCTTACCTTGCAAATTTCCCAAAACCTTTTTCAAAACCAAATGGCTTCTCCGGACAACGCTTGGACTGTCGATGGCTACACAACCGTAGTCCAGAACAAGTTAGTCCACATGGAACAGATCATCTCCATGGACGGACCGTGTTTAAAGGTGAAGGAGATTAAACCGGTCCTAGAATGGATCTCCACGGCGGGACTGAAGGTGTATTTCTCCAAACGGCCGACAATAGTGCTTCTGAAGGCGGTAGTGGAGGCGTACGTGAACATGTTCAAACGCAAGGGCGAATTATTTACCAGGGTGACTGTGCTAGTGCCCAAGGGTAAGTATGATAAAGGAGAAGACGTGTTCAATGAGAAGGTTAGGGAGATTGTTCTCCGAGCAGCCGCAAAGGCGGTGTTTGGGTTGCCGTGCTCAGGTTTGAACCCCAAAACCTACATGGAGAATAAGGAGGGTAAACTGTTGAAGGTGTTCACCAAGTCAGGGTCGTCCAAATTCAGGACGCGGATGCACGAGGACACTTTGAAGCCTGAATACAGGGTGCTCATCGACTTGGTGAGCAAGATGGTGATGGGGACAGTTGGTTCTCACGAGCAGATTAGCAAAGACAAGCTCAAGATCATGGCGGCGATGATCGATAAAGTAGAGGCCAACTGGGAGCAGTTGTTTATGGATCAACTTGCTCATGCTGCAACAGAGAAGATGAAGAGAGACGACGAGAAGAAGCATGTCTCTGTAGCTGCAGCACTGCCCTTTGGGACGAGGCTATCTATGTTGATAACTCATGCCTGTCCCGGGTGCTCATTCGATATGGAGGCTGACCTATCAGTAAAGAAGGTCATGTTCTCCACGGAGGGTGACACTTACTCCATCTTAGGGCTCAGTAACCCCAATGCTCCTAAGAAGGGTCAGATGAAGAAGGTTGAGACTAAGGTCGAAGCCCGTTAAGAGGAGTCTCCTGGAGGATGTGGATAATCTCATTGCCCGAGGTCAGGAGGAGACGGAGGCAACGCTCGCTGAGCGTGAAAAGCTGAAGGAGGTTGAGAAGAAGAGAGTGGAGGAGAAGTCTAGCAAGCTAAAAGTGGTGTTGAAGTAAAAGGCCACTGCAGTGAGGGAGGTGACTGAGGAAGTCTCCGAGAGTGTCGTTCCTGAGGCTGCGGAGACTGACGAGGAAGTCATGGAGGAAGGGGTGTTAGTTGTGAAGCATAAAAAGAAGGGGAGGCTGAGAAAGGGAGGAAAGAAAGTATCTGAGGAGCCGGAGGTGGTAGACACAGATTTGACTCAAGTAACTACCCAAAACCCCACTGAGACAAACACTGAACCAGCTCTTCCCACTGAACTCAATCAGTCATAGCCAAACATTCCCAACCCCAACCCTGAAACCCTCGTTGAACCAAACATTCCCACCCCACCTGAAACACAAACCAACATACCATCCCCATCCACTTTCCAAGTATCTGACAAAGATCCCAAATCCACCAACCCTAGAGAGTCGACTACTGAGCTTGAGTACCTTATAGAAAATCGAGAGGAGGGCTCTGATGATGATGTCTCGTTGCACCTTGTGGAGAATATGATCAGAGCACGAGCATCAGACTGGGTCAATAAATGCTTCCGTGGCCTCAAGCAATATCCAACCATGTGCAGTCATGTCACTGTCCTGAAGGTTTGGCTGGAGTATAAGCAGGCCAAACATGCAAGATCAAAGGATGATGGTTGAAGCTCGTGGCTGGGACTTCTGGGTCAAAGAGGAAATGCGTATATGCTCATACTTCAACTTAACCAGTTGGTTAGAGACCCTCGATATTGAGACCCTGAAGAAGCTGGTGGAAGGGATGAAGGTGCCAAGGAAAGGGAGGTTTCTTGATACTCCCGAGAAGAAAAATGATGGTGGTGATGGTGATGATGAAGGTGGTGATGGAGGTAAAGCTTGTGAGAAGCTGGTGGAGGAAACAGCTAAGGAAGTGGATAAGATGTCCACTGAGCCGGATGCTCAGGGGAAAGAAGGTGAAAAGGTGACTAGCTCCAAGGGTGGAGTAGTTGGTGAGACCATTGTGAATAGTTCGCCTGCCAATGACGCAACTGGCGATGAAGGGATTCCCTGCCCTGAGTCACAAGAGGAAGTTGTTGAGGCACCCAAAGGGACTCCTAGTTTTGAGGGACTTATTCCCGAAGTTCGAGCTAACTTAGCTGAGCCTGAGCGGGCGGCTATGATCACTCCTGAACTGCCTTCAGTGCATCCTGAAGAGGAGACTGAAGATGAGGGGTTGTCAAGGGAAAATAGTCGTTCATGATGTAGTGATAACTGACATCCGTAGAGGCAAGCTCACTGATATCATTACAGTGAAGCAAGAGAAGATAATGGAGAACCTTGCTGAGTTGGAAAACAAGATCCATATGCTTGAAGAAGCGCAATCCAACAAAGACAAGGTTATCCACAAGCAAATACGGTACTTAAATTCAGCACTTAGGACTGTTGCCAATAGCAAGCTCAAACATCTAGAGAAGGCAATGAAGGTCACCATCACCTCAGTGCAAAAGGAGAGGAAGAGGACGAATAAGATGTTCGCATGAGCTCTGACTCAAATGAAGAAACAAAATGAACAAATGATGCTCAAGGCGGTGGAGCAATTGACCACTCAGTCCACTGAACTGCTCACCAAGGCCCTGAATGACTCAGTGGAGAAGATGGCAGTGGAGTCAGCCCAGATAGCATCAGAGTTTGAGAAGTTCATTTCTGAGTCAGTGAAGGCAGCAGCAAGGCTGGCAAAGACTGAGCAAAGCTTGCACACATCTATGGAGATCTTTGAGAAGAAGTTGAAGTCAAGCCTAACTCAAGTGTCTTATGCGGGGTCAGGTGTTGCAACAGGCGTTGAATTGATGAAGGAGCACCCGAAGGAAGTTCAGTCCTTGACTTCCTTTGTAATCAACACTGGGGAGGATGCCTTCAAAGAAGTTGTGTCAAAGGCTCTCCCTCCAGCCAAAGATGAGGCCAAAAAGGGGGAAAAGGTTACAAAGAAAAGATCCATCCCTGAGGCATCGGAGGAGGAAAATGTGCTCATTATGCGAACACCCCGGAAGTCAGCTAGGTTGGCGGCTTAGGCTAATGATCCTTCCAAGCAAGTTCCTCAACTACCTTCAATTCCAGAGGCTTCAGAACGCTCACCTTTAAGCACAAGGAAGAATCCGATTACATATGACGCTGATAAAGTGGCTGAGTTGTGCAAAGAGGCATGGGGATCTGCCCCTGAGAAGAGTGAAGCATTGCGCAGGGCTGAAGTAGCTCAAAAGGAGAAGATGTGCATTCTGGAGAAGAAGGTTGAAAAGCTCACTGAAATCACTGCACTGCAACAACGAGAACTCGATGATGCAATGATCAGTCTGCTAAGGAGGAAGAATGAGAAGCTTGAACCGTGGAAGTACAAAAAGAAGGCTGCACCCCGAGCGAAGAAAATATTAATCCCAATTGAGTCAAGCACTGAGTCTGTCCTCACTGACACTTTCATATCAGAGGAGTTAAAGGAATTTTGGGTGGATGCTAAGAACGAGTTTATCAGGCTGTGGTACGTTGTCAAGAAATGGAGCGATACTGATGAAATTGATGTCCATTTCACTGACTTCATGGTCGACAACTATCCTGAGTTGTTCAAGCTCATCATGGACGAGGCTGAAAAAGCTAAGGTTCAAGTGAAGGCCCCTGAATTTATTACTCGTGCTCCCCCACTCATTCCTAACTCAACCATGTACGACTCAAGGGAGATAATGAAGGAGGTGTTGAAGATAGCTAAGGCAGAAGGGTATATCAACCAGCATAAGAGAATTGAAGAGTTGAAGGAGAGAGTCTACAATGTTATGGACTCAAACCTGAAATGCGTAGAATTTAGTTGGACCCTGATATATTGATATAATAGATAGGATTAATTGTACAAATTGCCAAATTTATCAATGAAATCTATTACTCTGCCCACAAACAAAATCTCATTGTCTTTTTTGTTGTTGTTTAAATTCAGTACTTTATCAAGAACTACTCTAACACTGAGTTTGTCTTATAGAATAGGATTTTTTTTTCCACTAAGTGTTGTGGATTTTTTCAGTGTTTTGGCATCATCAAAAGGGGGGAAATTGTTGGGACAATGTCAGTTTTGTATTGATCCCAAATACCATGAAAAGATGAATTTGCCTAAGTGTTGTGATAGTCAAGCTAGCCTTGTTAGGTTAGAATATTTTATATTCACAGGTACTCAGTGAGAGTAGAACTCATTAATATCACTCAAGACTGAAGCCTAAAGACACGAGAGCATCATCACTGAACTTATGACAGTTTATCTAAGCTGTCTGAATGAGTGTCAAGATGAAGAGCATAATCTTGAGATCATTGCTCACTCAGCTTGAAGGGAACAGGACGACACTGAGTGTATTGGGAAAAGACTTGTCCAAGCAAGCAAAAGAAATGCCAGCGCTGGAAAACGTACGTAGATGAGGACAAACCTGAACTCAGAAAGGACACGTCTGAACTAAAGAATGAGTTCTGACATTATCACCTATCTGATGACGTGGACCAATCAAAGCGTGACAAGTCATGTACGGACACTGCTCTGGACCTAACATCCCTGTAGTTTTCAACGGGCATGCATTTATTGCAATTACCAAATTCATGCAAGGACAGTTGCTGCATGGAAAATATGGTCGTTTGAATATCCTACAAGATAGGTGACCTAGAAGTTATCTCTCCAACGGATAGTATTCAAAGTCCTCTATAAATACAGAAGACCTTGCACCCAAACAAGGTTACGGGAAATTTCAAAGCCTGAAATTACTCAAGACTCTCAAAGCATTCAAGAAGCACTCGAAAAACCTAGAATTTCCCAAGTGTTTCTAAGTCTAATCTAGAGTCATTATGTATTACTGAGCTCATCATAAATATCTTAAGCTTAGAGTGATTATCCAATCCTCAGCATAGGTTTGCCTTGTAAGGATAATCACAAATAGTTTGAATCCAAACTGAAACCAAAACCCTCTCAGTTAGGTTTGTTGGTGGAAGTTAGTTGGTTAGAAGGAAGAAGGGTCAGTGAGACTGATTTTGGTGCACCTTGGCACGTTAAAAACAAGCTAATCCTTAGTGGATTCTCCTGTTAAATCAGGATCGTGGACGTAGGAGCTCGAGTCTCTGAACCACGTTAAAATCGCTCTGAGTCTTTTATTGCTTTGATATTGTTATTAACTGTTTATTATTGTGATCATCATTCATTGCATATTTTGTCAGGCTTGAATCAATCAGCTTGACTATTGAACTCAGTGCACTTCCCTTCTAACCACGGGTTCGTAAAGTAAAACCAGTTTTCAAAAAACAAGCTATAAACAAGTCATAAAATCTTTTAGGGCTCACTCATTTCCGCACTAGAACATAAATAGATAGTTGGCCAATTGACTCGTCTCAGTGCAGTTAGTAGGTTTATTATCTATTCAGTGTTCAACACTTAGACTCTGAGTAGGGGACTCATTGTAGAAAAAGAAAGAAAAATATGTATACGTGTATTCCCCATCCCCATACACGTATCACTTAGACTTGTACGGGACCAACATATTAAATCGTGTGAACTTCAAGATTCTTAACAAAAATTTCTAGACTTTCACTTGTTGAAGGTTTACCTAATGAAGTTTTTAACAAGGATCATGTGTGCAAGGCTTGTCAAGAAGGGAAGCATGTGAGTTGTCAATTTTGAGTTGATCCCAAAGACCCTGAAATGATGAATTTGCCTAAGTGTTGTAATAATCAGGCTAGTCTTGTAAGGTTAGAATATTTTATTTTCACAGGTGTGTACAATGAGAGGAGTACTCATTGTTGTCATTCAAGACTGAAGCCTGAAGAACACTGCAGCACCATCACTGAGCTTAAGTTAGTTTTTCTAAGCTGACTAACTAAGTGTCAGGATGAAGAGCATGATCCTGAGATCGTTACTCACTCAGTCTAAAGGGAACAGGACGACACTGAGTAATTTGGGAAAAGACTTGGAGTAGGATCCAAGCAAGCAAAAGGAATGTCAGGGCTGGAACACGTACGTAGATGAGGACAAACCAGAACTAAAAAAGGACAAGTCTGAACTGAAGAACGAGTTCTGACATTCTCATCAACCTGATGAAGTGAACCAATCAGAGAGAGACAAGTCATGTATGGACACTGACTTGAACCTGACATCCCTGAAGTTTTCAACGGGCAAGCATTTAATGCATTTACCAAATCCATGCAAGGACTGCTGCTGCATGAAGATATGTCCATTTGAAATATCCTACACGATAGGTGACTATAAGGCTATCTCTCCAACGGATAGTTTTCAAGTTTGCCTATAAATACAGAAGGTCTTGGACCCAAAAAAAGGTTATGGGAAATTTCGAAGCTTGAAATTACTCAAGACTCACAAGCATTCAAGAAAGCACTCGAAAAACCTAGAATTTTCCAAGTGTTTCTTAAGTCTAGAGTCTATTCTGTATTCCACTGAGCGTATCATATACATCTTAAGCCTAGAGTGATAATCTATCCTTAGTGTAGGTTTGTCTTGTAAGGATTATCACAAATAGTTGGAATCCAAACTAAAACAAAAACCCTAAAGCTGAGTCAGTGATAGGTTTGTTGGTTGAAGTTAGTTAGTTAGTTAGAAGAAGGAGAACTAGAGCTCTTACTCTAGGGATCAGTGAGTTGGTCATTGTGCACCTTGACACATTAAAAACAAGTCAATCCTTTAGTGGATTCTCCTGTTAAATCAGGACCATGGACGTATGAGCTTGAGTCTCTGAACCACGTTATATCGCTCTGAGTTCTTTACTTACTTTGATATTGTGTTTATATGTTTATCATTATTATTGTCATTCATTGCATGCTTTGTCAGTGTTGAATCAATCAGCCTGACTATCGAAATCAGTGCACTGCCCTTCTAACCACGGCTTCGTAAGAGAAAAATCAGTTTTCAGAAAGCAAACTAAAACAAGTCTTTAAACTGTCAGGGCTCACACGTTTCCGCACAAGAACATACATAGATAGTTAGCCAACTGACTAGCCTCAGTGCAGTTTGTAGGTGTATTATCTATTCAGTGTTCATCACTTAAACTCTGAGTTGGGGACTCAGCTTTGAAAAGAAAGTTGAAAATTTGTATATGTGTATCTCCCCCCATACACGTATCACTTAGACTTGAACGGGACCAATAAGAATGGATTAATGAGATAAATTTTAGGGGTTAAATATTAGTGAATAGAATTTAAGGGATACAGTTTATGAGATAGGGCTTGGAAAAAGGTTCTTAGTTAAGGTATAATATTCGAGGAATTGGATTTAAGCGATTGAATTTATGGGATTTTATAATGTTGATAGAACTTAGTGGATTAAATTTAGGTGATTGAATTTAGGGGATAACTTTTAAGGGATACCATTTAGGGGATATTAGTAAGCAGATAATATTTAAAGGGGAGAATTAAGTAGATAATATTTGAGGGTAAATTTTAGATTATATGATTTAGGGATATTATTTAGGAAATATGAATTAGGGGATACAATTTGGAGAATACGATTAAGAGGATTGTATTTTAGGGATAGGAATTTAGGATATAATAATAAAAGGATAGGACTTAGGGGATATAATTTAGGGGGTAGAATTTAGGAGATAACATTTAGGTGACAAGATTTTTGTGATAAAAATTAGGGGATAAGATTTAGGTGTTTTAAGGGAAGAATATAGGGGATAGTATTTAGGGTTTATAATTTAGCATATACAATTAAGGGGATATAGTTTAGGGATTATAGTTTAGGGGATAGGATTAAGGGTAAAGTATTTAGGCTATAGAATTTTGGGGATACAATATAGGAGATAGGATTAATGAGATAAATTTGGGGATACAATCTAGGAGATGGGATTAATGAGATAAATTTCAGGGGATAAAAATTAGGTAATAGAATGGAGATACAATTTAGGGGATGAATTTAGTTAATAGGACTTCGGGAAAGGTTTTAAAGGTATAATATTTAGGGGATTGGATTTAAGCGATTTAATTTATGATATAGATAGAATTTAGTGGATTTAATTTAGGTGATTGAATTTAGGAGATAACATATAAGGGAATATGATTAAGCGGAAAACATTTAAGGGATAAAATCAAATGGATAATGTTTGGGGGTAAATTTTAGGGGATATGATTTAGGGATAATATTTAGAAAATATGAATTAGGGGATACAATTAAGAGGATTGGATTTGGGGGATAGAATTTAGGGGACAATATTAAGTGGATAGGATTTAGGTGATATAGTTTAGGGGGTTGGATTTAATGGAAAGAATTTAGGGGATATGATTTAGGAGATAACAATTAGGGGACAATATTTAGGTGATAGAATTTAGGGGATATGATTTAGGGGTTACAATTTAGGTGATTTAGGGAAAAGAATATAAACGATAGTATTTAGGTTTTACAATTTAGTAAATACAGTTAACGTGATAAAGTTTAGAGAGAAAAAAAATAAGAGATAGGATTCAGAGTAAAAAAAATTAGGGGATGTGGTTAAAGGTAAAGTATATAGGGTACAAAATTTAGGGGATACAATTTAGGTGATAGAAATAATGAGATAAATTTTAGGGCATAAGAATTAGGGAATAGAATTTGGGGGATGGATTAATAGGATAGAACTTGTGGAGAAGTTTTTAGGGTGTAATATTCAGGAAATTAATGTTGATAGGATTTAAAGAATTCGATTTTGGTGATTGAATTTAGGGGATTGCAATTAAGAGATACAGTTTAACGGATATGATGATGCACATAATATTTAAGGGATATGATTAAGTGGATAATATTTGGAGGTAAATTTTAGGGATATAATTTAGGGATAATATTTAAAAAATATGAATTAGGAGATATAATTTGGTGCAAAAAAACTCTTGGTTTATTAAGAACATAATAGATAAATAGTAGAAAAACATGATGAATTAATAAAAGACTTACCTGTCTATCTACAGCTTAAGGCAGACTTCCAATTTACCCAAAGTAAACATATATATGTGTTATTTAGTGATAAATATTATTTTATATTACTGGCAATATAAAAAAATTTAACTAATTATATTATTTTGTAACATATTAAAATATTGCCACTATATATGTGTTTTTAGTGAAAAAATCAACTGTCAAAAATATTTTTGTCACTAAACATGTTTGTTTTTTTTAGTGATATTAAGGGGATATAGTTTAGAGTGGATGGATTTAGGGGATAGAACTTGGGGAAAAAAATTAGGGTGTAATATACAGGGGATTATTTATATAATTTAGTTGATTCGATATAGGTAGAGCTGGCAAAGCGGGTCGTCAGGCTCGGCCCGTCGGGCCAATTACTTTTCGTGGGCTAGGCCGAATCAGACCATCTGCACGTCAGGCCTGTAAAATCTCAGTCCAGCCCTAGCCAACGGGCTAACGGCCCGACCCATTTCAATTTTTTTTCTTTTTCTAATCTCAAAATAATTTTTGGTAGAGTTTTTTTTATTCCACACTACTGAAAATTGAGGGGCTTCGTTTACAAAATTTCTTATTGTGGCATCAACTATCAATTCAAGTATGTTTTAAAAAACAAACTAAATATACAACAATAAATTCTTTATTATGGCAAATATGTCCATATATTTGTAATTACAACACTAAATATCATTTAAAAAAAACAACACTAATTATAGTCTTTTAAAAATAAAATAGATAATATAGATAAAAAAAATCAAATAAAATCAACCGGGCCAAACGGGCTGGCCCGTGACCCATCGGGCCAAAACGGCCCAGACCATTTGGCCCGTCGGGCCGGGCCAAAAAACGGACCGATTTTTTTGAGCCTCTATTTTTTTAAGCCCAGCCCGGCCCATATGTCGGGTGGACCGGGCCCAAATTACCGGCTCTAAATATAGGTGATTGAATTTAGGGTATTGTATTTAAGGGATAGGATTATGCATAATATTCAAGGGATAGGATTAAATGGATAATATTTAGGGGTAAATTTTAGGGGATATAATTTAGGGATAATATTTAGGAAATATGAATTAGGAGATACAATTTGGTGAAAACAAAACTTTAGGTTTATTAACACAATAGATAAATAGTAGAAAAACACAATGAATTAACGAAAGACTTACTTGTCTATCAGCAACTGTAGTCAATCTTCCAATTTACCCTAAGTAAATAAAGGAATGCAACATTGTCTTTGTCATGCTCTTTGGCTAGATATGCAAGTTTATCAATCCCTTCTGCATCGCCTAAACAAGAATAGAGTAGCAATAAACCACTCAGGTCATTAGCTTGCTTCAAACACTCCTCGGCCATCTCCAAGTGAAAAACAAAACAGAAGCACAAAATTTTAGAAACAATATCAGTCATGGATCAAAATATATTAAATTAAGACACACTAGGTGAGAAAGGATCAATTGGAAAAAAAAAATTATGAATTTACTATGCATACTCAGAGGAAATAAAAAATAAAGAAACTTAAAAAGTAGTAAGTGAAATATTTTGAAAATGTTTGTTAAAAAGATAAAGGAAAAACAGGAGGTGCTAAGCAATTTCAGCACAGTGCACAATGATCAAGAGATGATCATTCCATAATACATAGCTAATTCACCCAATTATTTACATTTAGCCTCACTCTAGACTTCAGTAGCGATCTCCTGTAGAAAATAACAATTAAATGCATATGTAAGAATCACATTAAATCTGAGAACAAAAGTCGATCAAGAAGATGAGAAAGAGGTTAATAAGAACTCACTGAAAATATTGGTCATATGCTCTAGGCACACGTGAGTGTCTATAACTAGCCAACCAACAAAATTGACATTGTTTACCTTTGCAATCACTAGCTTGTCTAGATGTATGGCTAATTTATAGTCCGGATTTGTAGCAACTTCAAGTGCATCTTCTATCATCCCTCGTGATTCCAGGAAATAGGCCACACTGTACACAAAATCATATCCAAAAGCAATTAGGTTTGATCCTACAAAAATATGCCTTGAAATCAAATCGAAATAAAAAAATGCAAAAAGACCAGGAAGCAACACTTTCAAAAGTTATCTTTCTTTACATTCAGGTTTTCACTAGTCAAAACTTTTTTAGAGCAACAGGGATTAATACTAAGCATTATCAATCCTAGAATTTTCGCCAAGCATAATGTTAAGATATATTCTGCAGCTCCGGATTACTAGTTTTTTTTAATGCTTATTACCAGCAACATTGGTTTATTGAGAGTCTGAGACTAGAAGTCTTGTGTTTGGTTTCTCTTTCTGTCATTCACAAAAGGGCAGAAGAGATGACAACTAATAAGGGAAGGGGACTATACTATGATTATGGACAACTTTTTTGAATCAGATGATTATAGTCTATTGATCCTTTCAAGTTACTAACTGCCCAAACTCTTTCAAGACCATAATTCAATGTCTTCTCTAATCTGAAAGAACATGACATGATTTGTGAGACACCAATGATCAACCAGGCTTTTTAAACAAAAATCTAATGTAAAAAGTATGAAAAAATAAAACATAAATAAATCTATACGTACATGAATATGCAACACACACACGCAAATAGTGGTTATTCATTTGGGAGGGGTCGGGGGTAACGTAGTATCAATCACCATTAAACAATATGCATTTACTAGAGAGTAAATCAACCTCAACATTGAATTGCATGCAAGGAATTATCTTGTCTCCCAAGTGAATACTCCCTCCATCTCAAACTCGTTTGCTACATTGTCAAAAAGGTCCGTCTCATACTCATTTGCTACATCTACTTTTGGCAAAAAAAATAATAATACTTTTTAATATTATATTCTCCATACACTAATTATCAAAAGCATCAACTTTATCACTTTAAATAATATAAACAACTCTTTTCTTAAAACCCGCACAAACAGTAAATGGGAAAATGAGTTTGGGACGGAGGGAGTATTAATTACAGGTTATTGGCATAATATGAATTCGGCAAGAATACAATAGCCTCACAAATGAGAACTCAATCCCCTACACCACCACCGCAGCCCCGCCCCCCCCCCCCCCCCCCCCCAAAAAAAAAATTACAAAATGCTATATGAAGCTAAAGAGTAATTAATCTGAAATCGAACTAGAGAGAGAGAACATGAGAGTTGGGGGTTAGGTAGGAACCTTAGAGTTGGCAGCAAATCGGCACTAGGAAAGACGAACTGGATCAAAGTATGGGGCTCTAATAATAGTTGTGTGACCTACTTCTTTAAGAATTTTCCTGACTTTTTCTCAGTGGAAGAGTTGTGAAACCGTTTTAAGAGGTGGAGAGGGTCGGGGATGTTATTATCCCTAACAGAAAAGATAAGGGTGGATCAAGATATGGATTCGTAAGATTTGGGAGCAATATTAACATAAGCTTGGTGGAACAGAGGTTGAATAACATTTGGTTTGGTTCCTACAAATTGAGAGCTAATCTCGCAAGGTTTGAAAGGAGGTCAGAGAAAAAAACAACCTTGACTCCTCCACCTTCACATCGTGGCACCACTGGGCAGAATATATTTATTATTTCCCAGGCCTGGAGGAGGGTATATATTTCTTATGCTGAAGTTACTGGTATAAAGGAACGCGTACCAGCACTTCGAATAATAACTTAGCCAGGAGACAGGGAACAAGGTTGAGTTATTCTTCATCTGATGAAGATAGAGCTTTCCTTCAGAAATGCTTTACGGGAGTGCTGAAACTTAAGTTTTTTTGAGTGGATATGGGTGAAAAGATTCAAGACAAATGTGAAAAAACTGATCTCCCTAAGTACCTGGAGGAGATCTTGTCCTATTTCAACCGCAGCCGGGGTCGGATCTTTTTATACATGATTTAAGGATGGTAGCAGAGTGGTTCTCTCGATTGAACCTTGGAATGAGAAAGATGTCCAAAAGGTTAGTGTTATCTGGACGAAATGGTTCGGTGTTCCATTACATGCTTGGAACCCCAAGTTCTTCAATCTTGTCTCCTCCAAATTCGGTTCTATGGTGAAAGTGGATGAGGATACTATTAATTTAAGACGGGTCCGTTCGGCGAGGGTACTGATTAGAACTCCATATCCTAAAATTCCCAGGGAGTCATTCGAGGTCCTGATTGATGGAGTTCCATTCCATATTAGAGTTAAAGAAGAGGAAGAAGAGTGGGAAGATGATTTTCTCGACTGGGATTCTGGTGATATTTGTGACATCGATGATGATAATTTCGTTTGGTCACAGTCATGAGAGGGATTCCGACGATGACGGAGGCATCACCGATGAAGATGAAGGGTTGACCGGAGCAGCGGTGAAACCAGCAAATCCGAACGGATCGAATCTCGAAGCCGAATCTCGCCCGCCACCTGACAATTCGAGCAGGTCTCCCACCTCCCAACAAACTGGGGCTGGCGGTTTAATTCCTTTGCCGCATGGGGCGGTGGTGGGGGCCACTTTTAATGAGGATGTCGTACTGGCTGCCCCCCCTCACCTCCCAACAAACTGGGGCTGACGGTTTAATTCCTTTGTCGCATGGGGCAGTGGTAGGGGCCACTTTTAATGAGGATGTCGTACTGGCTGTCCCCCACCCCCACTTTCACATAATGGGGGACCTTTGGCAACTAATCAAGAATTGGGCTTGGAGGGTTCACAGGCCCAAGTTATGAATAAATTGGATAAACCCATTGCAGATCAAAAGGCTCATTTCTCTAATTCTAAAAGGTTTGACCTTAATGGACCTTGCCTATCAGATACGGTGAATGAAGAATTTCTCCCCCAATTTCACAGGTGTTCAATTATCGATACAAAGAAGTACCCTATGGACGAAGATACAATGTCCTTGGGGGAGAGCTCGAATCTGGAATCGAATAAATCTCTTGCTTCCCGCAATCAGGATGATCCATCCCCCCCCCCCTTCCCGTACGAATCTTATTGAGAAAAAAATAGCAAAGTTGAAAAAGAAGAAATCGGCGGCAAAGGTAAATCAAATGAGCTGTGAGGAAGAAAGATGTGGACATCATCAACGGGAGAAAGAGATATATGCCGAAGTTAGAAGAGTCTGGGAAGTGGGCAAGAAACTTGGGCTCACTAGTAAGAAACTTGGCCCTCTTTGATCAAACAATTGAAAGCTTTTGAGAGAGATGATCATTCAAGAGCTAAGAGGGCTAAGAAAGCTGCAGGCAAGGGAGGAAATAAGGTAACCCAATGAAGCTTTTAAGTTTTAATAGTAGAGGTTTGGACAAGCAATTTAAAAGAAGAGCTCTTAGAGAGATGATGAATAAATTCCATTTTGATATGGTTTGCTTACAAGAAACAAAAATTTGAAGTATGGAAAATTGGGTGTGTAGGGCAGCTTGGGGCAATAATAATTTTGACTGGGCTTGTTTAGAAGCGGAGGAACGTTCTAGGGGTATCCTTACTATTTGGGATAAGGGCGTTTTCCGCTAAATTAGTTCTTGGTTCATTAAAGGTGTTCTGGTGGTGAATGGGCTCTGGAAATATGATGGAACTCTGGTTACTATTATGAATGTATACGCCCCTTGCCATCATGCTGAAAAGGTGGAACTGTGGGAAGCCATACAACTTATCATAGAACAATATGATGACTGTTGTGTTTGCGTTGTGGGAGATTTTAATGCTGTTAGAAATTCATGAGAAATGGTGGGAAAAAACGAGTGTTATGATGCAAGAGATATGGTGGCTTTCGATTGTTTTATTAATCAATGCAAAGTTTAACTTGTAAGAGCAAACTCGATCGAATGCTTGTGAACGATGAGTGGATGGTGAAATGGCCTAACCAAATTTTGAGAGGGGCTAGTAGAACAGTTTCTGATCACCGTCCTATATTCCTTGAACAACAAGTGAAGGATTGGGGGCCCAAACCTTTCAAATTCATAAATTGTTGGATCACTCACCCAGATTTCAATAATTTCATGAAGGAGAAGTGGTCAAACTACTCTTGTGGTGGATTTGGAGGGTTCATCCTTAAAGAAAAACTGAAATTGTTAAAAGTTGATCTTAAAGAATGGAATAAAGAAGTGATTGGCTCGAGTGATTCCAAAATTTTAGAAAAAAAAGATGGAAATTGAGATTCTGGATTGCATCAATGACGCTCTCAGTGTAGACGAAGAGGAATAGAGTCTCAACGGAATTGGTGAGATATCTCAGTTGGAAGGAAAACCTACTTCAGCAAAAAGTGAAGACTCTAGAGGGGGATCTCAACTCGAAATTTTTTCACGGATGGATTAAGCGGAAACTCAAGAAGAATGAATTAGTTGGTTTGATGGTGAATGATTCTTGGATTGAGTCGGTGGAAGGGAATAAAAATGCTGTTTATGCACATTTTAAACAACATTTTAGCTCTTGTCTTGTATCACACCCTGTTTTTTCGGATGAGGTTAAATGCTTGCGACAACCTGATTTCTCTACCATTGAAGTTAAAGAGGCAATCTGGTCATGTGAGTCTAACAAGAGCCCAGGACCGTACGGTTTCACTTTCGCATTTTTTTTAAAGAAAATTGGGAACTGCTTAAAGATGAAGTCATTACTATGATGAAGGAGTTCCACAGGTACGGGAAGATCGTGAGAGGTATGAATCCATCCTTCATAGTTTTAATCCCTAAAAAGGATCATAGTCAGTGTCTTGATGATTTTAGACCGATTTCCTTGATTGGGAGTTTATATAAAATTATCGCAAAGGTCCTGGCTGTGAGACTAAGCAAGGTTTTGGAATCTATCATTTCTGAAAACCAATCCGCCTTTGTTGGAGGAAGACAAATTCTTGATGGAATTGTAATTCTGAACGAGATCTTAGACGAGGCAAAGAAAAAGAAGCTGAAAAGGGTAGTCTTTAAAGTCGATTTCGCTAAGGCCTATGGCTCAGTGGAATAGAGTTTTCTTAATGTGATGATGGAGGGTCTGAATTTTGGCTCGAGATGAAGGGCTTGGATTTTGGAATGTGTTTCAACGGTGCCTGCATCTATCCTAGTCAACGGAAGTCCGCCAAGAGAATTTAAACTTGAAAGGGGCCTCAGGCAGGGTGATCCCCTTCCCCCCTTTCTCTTTCTTATTGTAGTTGAGGGATTGAGCTTATTAATTCGAAAAGCGATTGAATGTGGTATTTATTAAGCAGCTATAGTGGGTTGCAAAAAGGTGATAATTTCACACCTACAGTATGCAGACGACTTGGTGTTCACATGCCCGGGAGGGTGGGAAAATATCAAAGCCATAAAAGATATATTTAGAAACTTTGAATTCCAATCTGAGCTTAAAGTGAACTACAGTAAATGCTGTATTTTGGGGATGAACTTGGTTGAATCAGAGACTGAACAAATGGCGGACTTTCTAAAGTGTGAAGTGGTAAAAACCCCATTTTCCTACTTGGGCCTTAAGGTAGGAATTAATCACCAAGGCTTCGTTTGGACCTTTTTGGTGGACAAAGTGCGGAAACATCTTGATTCTTGGAGTGGGAAGCACATCTCTTTTGGAGGTCACGTCACTTTGATTCAAGCGATGATTTCCGCCATGCCGATTTACTGTCTTTCTCTTTTTCGTATTCCCAAAAAAAATGTGATTGAGCTTATAAGACTACAACGACCTTTCCATTGGGGGATGTGAGAGTAAGAAAAAAATTCCATGGGTGAGTTGGAGTTTTGTTTGTTCAAATAAAAAGGTGGGGGGACTGGGTATCAATGATGTGGGGTTGTTTAATTTGGCGCTTAATAGAAAGTGGGTGTGGAGGTATTTAAATGAGCCAAACTAGATTGTGAGCAAGAGTTTTGAAATCTAAATATGGTGAGACCCTTTTTTGTTTTGATATTGGAGTTAATATGAGTGTTGGGGGCGGGGGGTATGGTGGATTAGTGTCGGGCTAGTGGAAAGATTTATGTAAAGTGTTCTCGGGCTATGGGGGCAGGGGAATGAGGGAGGAGCTTGTAAAGGGAGGTTGGGAATGGGGAGGGCACATTTTTCTGGTCGAATGTATGGTTAGGTGTGAACCCCCTCAAGTCAACCTTTAATAGATTGTTTAGGTTGTGCTTGAACAAGAGGGAAGGTTAGTAAATTTGGAAAATAGGTGGACGGGGAATGGAGCTGGGAGTTTCATTGGAGGAGGAAGTTAAGAGGGAGGGAGAGTGATATGCTTAATAATTTATTGTCTTTACTTGGCAGGTGCAAGCTACAACAAGAGAGTGTTGATGGGTGGAAATGGTCTCTAGCCCCCAATGGGATTTTTTCCACTATTCGGGCACATGAGAAACTTACGAGTGAAGAGGCGATTATGATGGATGTGAATGCTCGGAAGGCTTTTAATCGTTTGTGAAAATGCTACGCCCCAAGGAGAGTGCAAGCAATTGTGTGGAAGCTTCTCAAGGAAAGAATGTCTACCAAAGACAACCTACTTAGAAAAGGAGGCGATTATGTATTAGGTGACTTATCTTGTGTTTTATGTGGTGATGAAGAGGAAAGTCAGTCTCATTTATTCTTTGGTTGCAACTTTGCTCGCGAGATATGGTGTTCTTGCTATAGATGGCTTAATATTGAAATGGTCCCTCATAAGGACCCTATTACTCACTTTCTACAACATGGAAATATGTTTGGCAAAGAAAAGAAATCGAGAGTGGCAACTACACTTTGGGCGTGCGTCATTTGGTCTATTTGGAAGGTGAGAAAATGATTTAACCTTCAACGGAGTTGTTTCAAACCCTATGAGACTGGCAGACACAATTAGGAAAAGTTTGGTCCTGGTGCAGTATTCATGTTCCCAAGTTAAGAAGATATTCTTATGGATATTGGATTGGAGAACCAAAAAAGGTGTGTACTAGTATTTAGTTAAAGGAGTGTTAAGATGTAGAGGGGATTCGAAATTTTTGTATTTTATGTAATCAGATATTGTTGTAGGGGTTGGAGTACCCTTTGTACTCCTTTTGTTTTTTCATATATTTCTTTTCTGATAAAAAAAAATCTGAAATCGAACGAGGAAAAGAATTAGTGACATTTACAGATGAATGTTGTATTGGATACTTGATACAGCGAGTAATGAGTTAGATTAAGAACTAACCGATATGTAGTGAGAGTGTCATATACGGACTGTACCATCCTCAGAACCAGTTATTATAATCTGAAATCCGGGATGGAAACAAACTGCAGATACATTGTGTGTGTGGTCATCTAGTGTCTGGACACAACTCTTTGTTTGATAATCTCAAACCTGTTTCAAAATTATCCAGATGATTTAAATTTTGTGAATAGAAACTCATAATACTAGAGGTATCAAGGCAAATAAAAAAGTGCGATCATCAGAACAGGTGATTAAATAAGGTTTATCACCACCAGTTAGATAATCTACACAATTGACTCCTTTTAGGTGAGTATCTAGTGTGAAGTTTAGGTCAGGAGAGCGAAGATTTCATATCTACAAAAGTGAACGCACTTAGAAGTCTTATCAAGTCAACATAACCTTTTGAACATTGACATGGGTACAATTCCACTCATACCTTAATTGTGTGATCGAGTGATGCACTAGCAAAGGTATTGGTGTCTTTAGGATTAAACGTCACGTAATGGGAATGACCTTCAAATATTTGAGTGCATACCCATCCTTTTTCCCAGTCCCAAAGCTATATGAGCATGTCGTCGGAGGATGACAACACATATGGAAGGGTGGGATGAACTGCCACGCACCTACTATAATTGGTATGGGCCTAATATACTTTGTCAGGTAATTCCGAAGCAAGTACAGGCCAATATGTGCTCAATACTTGGCGTACCTGAAATAGATAAACATGTGAAAGGATTCTTGAAGAAATAAGTAATTAAATCATGGATATTCCCAATAGCACAAACACTGTGTTGTGTTTGGCCTTGAATTTTTAAAATTGAACTGAGATAATCGTTTCTGGGAGTTGTAGATAATAGAAGTATGAGTTTGTTGCAGAATTGGGAGGATTGGACTTTATTAAATAAGTCAAGTCATATCTAGAAAAGCATGTTTAGTTGTATTAATATACTAGGTGGGTGTGGAAATATTAAGAAAAATAGGAGTGGTTGTACTACTAATTTGATATATTAGATTGAATGATAGATACATAACTTTGTATTTGTATCAGATAGGGAAAGAGGAAGTTGGTGCCCAGCGAGACTTAGGAGAACTGAAGGATAAATATATGAAAACAATCAAAACTGGATAATGAGAGAAATCTTTTATTCTGGTAGTTTCAGAACAAACAAGGGGTTAAAGTTTTTATAATGAATTAAAACTAAATTAGTTAAAAGCTTTAATAACTAATTGCAATTAATGGAACTATTACCTCTTGTATCACGCGCCATGAAGATGCAAAAGGATAGGCCTCCAACGAGCCAAAAGCAGGCTTGTCTTTTAGCAATACTTCGACACATGCCTGGGCAGAATTTGCTAATGAATTGAGATTGTATCCTCCTTCAAGTGCCATAACGATCTTTCCTCCACCAAACTCCATCAACTACATAAAGCATCGCGCATTAAAAGAAATAGCTGACATAAATTACGAGGAATTAAACTAAACAGCAGGAAGATAAATAGGTAAGTTCAGTGTTAATACTTGGTAAATTATTTAAATGTGCTACCTTGTCAAGCATAATCGAGTATCCATATGGACTAACACGACAGCCCCCGAGAGGATCCCCTATGGCTGTTCACATGTCAAGTTTATAACGTCACAAAATTAACGTCGTCAAAACAAAAAGGAGAACATTTATTTAAAATGTATTAATAAACCAGACTGCATGGTAAAATGGTATATGACTCAAGAGGGAAAACTTAAGCGAAAGAAGCACACAACTAATCATGTGGCATGAACAGAGAATGTAAATAAGCACCTGCGTAATTATAAACCAGACTTGTTCGATGAGAAATTTAAAAGAACTCTGCCTCAGGCAAAACTGATTAATTATCTTGTATCAATCAGTGGAATCCCAGAGGAATGCCAGAAGCATGAATTTTGTTACCTTGCTTAAATTCCCCAAAAAGAAGTTGAATTAATTGTTCACTGTCGTTCTCCAATAAAACATCTTAACAGTAATCATCCAAGTTTAAGTAGATGAGGCGGCCTTTTGTAACATCACAATAGTAGAATTTACTTATTACAAAATAAGAGAGTGTATTAAAAAATAAATTACCTCAGTTCAAGTCTATGCATAAAGAAATAGTAAATATTTGGTTTTCAAGAAAACAAAGTAAAATTTCCTAAAGAATAATTATAAATCATCATACTAAATACTCCCTCCGTCCAATTTTACTAGACCTATTTGCTTTTGCACGGGTTTAAGAAAGAGGGTATATTGTGCGTAAAAGTAAAGTGAGTTGTAAGTTGAGAATGAAATATTTCCTTTTCAAGAAACAGGACTAAATTTATCGGACAGACCAAAATGAAAAGTAGGACTAGTAAGATTGGACGGAGGAAGTACTATTAAAAATTTGTACAAAGACATGATGCAATAAAATGATGAAGGATCTTTTTATTTTTTGAAAGTAAGCAAACAAAGGAAGTAATAATATACTTTAACAAATATTATTATACTAAAGACATGATGTGATGGAAACAAAGATAAGAAAATGAATCAGACATCTTAGAAACAAAGAGGCCCACTCAATGAAAGGTCAACGTGTTATCAAAGTAAGGATTCAAGATTGCAAGTCCTAGGTAATGCTTCTTTTTCTTTTTTAAGAAAACTGAAAGGATGTGAAATCCCTTACACAAAATACAAATGTAGTAAATTACAGGGCAATCATAACTCCAGTCCTAGGTAATTTTCCACTACGCAGAGTGTATAAAGACACAATAGGATGCATCAAAAGAATCATAAAGAATCTCACAACAGAAACATAAATGATGACCTCAGAGTTCAATAAATTAACTAACCTGCATCAAATCCAGCAGAGATGAATACCATGCCAGGATTAAATTCCTTGGCAATATGAATTAATATATGGTCCCAAACAGCAAGATAGTCGGCATCTCCACACCCACCATTCTCCCAAGGGACATTGATATTATATCCAGCACCTGGCCCTTCTCCAGTCCAGATGTATGAGCCATCATCACCAGTGGGATAGAAAGTCCCAAAATCATGTCTATTTGAGCACAAAAAAAAAAAAAAAAAAAAAGATAAATAGCCCACTAACATGTCAAGATTATAACATCACATTTATGGATAAAAGACACCTCTTAATTTGGTCCAACAGACTGTGTGTTCCCTTACATAAACATATACATATGTGCAAGAGGCAAACTTCATTATTTCTTTCAATTGGGCTATTCGCTAATTCATCATCCGAAACAGCCAATAAGTTAAACATTCTACAGGGTTCGACAATCACATAATAATATACAAAGTCGATTCAACTGAGATGAATGTTTTCATTAAATTGAACTAGATAAGACAAAGCGACTATAGCACTAACACACTGCGGCTGGAGAATAATAATGTGTAATGTCTTTGACCAAGCTCCAGAGCCCCGAACAGCTTAAATTCATGGAGACAGTGTCACTGTACATATTTATTTTACTTATGATTTTAAATATATGGGCACATCTAGACATATTAGAACAAAAAGATACTTCCAGATTCACCAAGATAAAATGTGAATTAACCTAAAAAGATTGTTTGGATTTTTAAAAAATAACAATAACATGGGGATGTAAATCACATAAGATCAGCTTGGATTTGCAAATCTTATTCCTTTCTTGAACTTATGCGATTTTTTTGAAGTTCAATCAGATACAGAAAATTTAATGAAATATGTTTTGAACTATAATGTGTGAAAAATGAAAGGACCAGTTTCACCACTACGATCATAAGAAATAATTTCTTTAAGAATTCATATATTATATTCTAACTGTGCCAAAGCACCAAACCCCATAAAGAAATATAAAGTCAGGAAGGAAAAGGACAAAAAACTAAAAATCGGCAGCTAACCTTATAATGATAGACTGGTTACTTTCATCTGAAAATTTCAAGAGAATGCCAAAAAGAAAATTATATTAGCACCTCATCATAAAAGTAATATGTAAAATTAGCGAACATTTCTCAATACTTAAGGTATTGTTTAGCACCTTTCATCATTGCGTTGTATGTTACATCAGCAACAGGGTAAACATGGGGCTGCCTAAAAGCTTGACTCTATATGCAGAAACAAGGTCATAAGTTGTTTGCTTGACTCTATATGCAGAAACGAGGTCCTTTTTCCCAGTCCCAAAGCTTGACTCCAAAATAACCTGAATTAAATAGAAAAATAAAATATCAAAGTATATGGAGACTAAAACAATTGTGAGTGAAAAATATAATAGTGTAGCAAAATATTAATCACAAAATAACCAATTTAAACACTTAATTTACGCACAAATTTCCACATATCAAATCTTCCCACACTTAAACATTTGCTTGTCCTCAAGCAAAAAGAATTGTAACACATGAGGAACAAAATCCAATAGACAACCATGTCAACAAAATCGCAAACTAACATGTAGCACTCAAGAATTCAAAATAAGAAAAATTGAACCACTCCTCTATAGTCCTTGAATCAGATTTTTGAGCCAAAATCTTAAGTTGTTTGCCCCTCTAAATAAACCAAGATTTTCAATTCACAGTTACTACACAAAATTTCATCAATCCTTGGGTACTCATACCACATCCATAATCCCCTAAGAAACTCAACCTCGGGTCACTTGACTCAATTTTCTTTTAAAGTTCAAATCTTTATTGGTATCCTTCTCCAATTCGTTCTTACTTTTTTTTACCTCTTTCTTCCTTTATAAGAGCTGCAGCTCCACTCCACCTCTATGTTTTAGCTTTCTCGACTTAGCCTCTAGAGGTAGGCAGCTGTTTCAGCCTTCTTTTTTTTCTTCTTTTTTTTCTCTTTCTTTCTTTATAAGAGCTGCAGCTCCACTCCACCTCTATGTTTTAGCTTTCTCGACTTAGCCTCTAGAGGTAGGCAGCTGTTTCAGCCTTCTTTTTTTTCTTCTTTTTTTCTTTCTTTTTTTATAAAAGCTGCAGCTCCACTCCACCTCTATGTTTTAGCTTTCTCGACTTAGCCTCTAGGGTGGGCAGCTGTTTCAGCCTTTTTTTTTCTTTTCTTTTTTTCTCTTTCTTTATGAGAGCTGCAGCTCCACTCCACCTCTATGTTTTAGCTTTCTCGACTTAGCCCCTAGAGGTAGGCAGCTGTTTCAGCCTCTTTCTTTTCCAACTCTTTTTCCTTCAATTTTTTTTTTTTAACTTAACTCCTTTTTTCCTCCAATCAAAATCATTGTATTTTTTTTTCAACTTAAGACACCAATTAAGATTTTTCCCTTCTCAAGAAAATCAATATAAGTTCACCAAAAATCAAGCACTCAAGTACACCACTTCAGGGCATTAAGAAACCAAGGATCAATTCATTTTCACAGAATAACATAAGAATATCAATCAGGCTACTAATCAAGAGTTGCAACTCACAATTTCAGCAATTTAACGAAAATCCAAAGACAAAGAATATAGTCAAAGAAATCAATTAAACATGCTTCAAACACCCAACAGAGTTTCCAACTCAAACATGCACACTCAGTGATGACTACTCTAACAATAAATAACCACAATATAACCCAACACTTAAAAAAAAATTGGACCTCAAACAATAAGAATTATAGAATAGAGGATGGGGGGGAGTTGTAGAAATCACCGGATTGAAGTTCAGTCTGAGGTGGTTTCGATTAACTTCAGCAGCCTCTTCTCTACTTCTCTAAATTCAATCACTAGACCTGGATCTTATTCAAGAAAAAAAATCAAAAATATCAACAGAAAAACAATATTAACACGAAAAATTCAATCAAATTAACAATTAAATGCATGTGTAAGAATCACATTCAATCTGAGCACAAAATTCGGTCAAGAAGATGAGAGAGGTTTTTAAGAACCCACTGAAAATATTGGTCATGCTCTAGAAAAACACATGTGAATGTTAAAGTCTATAACTAGCCAACCAAAAAAATGACATTATTTACCTCTGCAATCTCTAGCTTGCCTAGCCGTATGGCTAACTCAAATTTATAGTCCGGATCTTTAGCAACTTCAAGTGCATCTTCTAGCATCCCTCGTGATTAAACAAGCTAGACTTGTTGATCTATCAGCATGTTGCACGTATTCAGCTGCTGAAGGAAATTTACCCCTACAACGGAAATGGAAAACAACTTAGTATTGATTATTTACATTTTAGTAAAAAAATCTATAATAATAACCATATAAAAGCAGCAACATGTGTCCAAACTAAAGAAGGTCTACTGTAGCGAGTCAACAGTAACGCGCTGTGTGGTGAAATTGTGCATTCCATTTGCTGATTTCCGCGTGAACAATGTTGTAATAATTTTTTTCTGATTTTTATATTTTTGTGCCAACTAGCGAGTAATGTTATTTTATTATTATTTCGTCAGAATTGTGTCAGCAAATCAGTTCATTTTTCAAGCAAAAGTTGTGAAGGTATCAAAAAAGTATACCGGATAAAATAATAATTTCTTACCTCTGGCAGTCACTACTTCAAAATTTAAATCTAACTTAACAGAGAAATGATTATGCTTAATTTTAAATTTCAAACTATAGACCCAAGATTTTGAGCATGACGCTAAGATGTCACAGTTTCCAAAATTAAAATACTACTTAAAATGGAATCCTTTGCTACAATATCGACAAATCGCCTACTTTAGTTAAGACTTAAACCAACTTCCTCTAAAGAAACCAAGATTATCCAGTTAACTCTTGTTGGATGATATAAGGCTGATTCTTATCTATTTCTGTTTATTCAGCCCTCAATTGACAAAGATTATTGCTCAACTTTTTAATCATTAAAGTCATTTCTGTCAACCATTTCACATGCAGTTCACTATTCGTGAGCATGAAAAGGATAAAGTTCATCAATTAATAAAATGAATAATGCACATTTAAATTGAATCAGTGTCACAAGAATTTATCATGCAGCAGCATATGGCTGTTGCAGTATAAATTTGTAAAAAGTAAACCACATCTATAAATATCAAATTTCTAGTCATTTTGTTCAGCATCTTCAACATTGAAAAAATTTCTACCCCACATTAACTGTTGCAGTAAATTCCTTAGGCAGCCCCTCCACAAAAAGGAAATGAAAAAAAAATGAAACCTACAAGTCTAAAATAGCATTCAATTTTTTTTTCAAATTCTTTTCTTACTAAAAAGTATTCTAATGTCACAAACAATAATCATCTTCCGAATAGAAACTTTCATAAACACAATTAGCCTATCTAATATTGAAAGGTCAACTTGAATTCATTTTGAATCCACACGTCTAATTTTCATCAATAGAGTCAATTTCACATTAAATATATGAATTAGCAGTTGATGAACAAACATACCTCTTGTACAGTCCACCAAATGTGCCCCCCCCCCCCCCCCCCCCCCAAAGCCTCTTTCTAAACAAATCGTCTGCACAAGCGTGGCCTTCCCACAACTCAAGCCCTCCTGTGACTATCCCGGGAACAAAAACCACTGGATGCTTCGCTTTCAACCCCTCCTTGGCTAAATTCACACTGGGCTGATCCTGCATCGGGGAAAACAACAATAACTTCAAGAAGCTTGCAGAAAATTTCCATAACTTTGTGGGGAAAACGGGGGGATTAGCTTAGCAATAAAAAAATATGTATGTGATTTAAAGGCATTGCAAGATACAAGTATAACACCAAACAAATCCATCAAGAAATCAATCCCAAATTTGCAAAAATGAGACTACTATATTTGGCTACCATTAAATACAAAGAAAATTAGAGGAGAGAGGGAAATTCTTCTTTATTTAATACCATTTCCACCCATTCTATCAAGATTACCTTTTGTTGATTTAATACAGATAGAAGCTTTTTAATCCTTAGAGGAGTTCTGTTCATCAAATGATTCTCAATAAGTTGCTCAATTTTCATCTATGATTTTCTAAAGAATGTAAAAATCTCCAAAACTTTACCCAGAAATTACTTTATAGACGGATAGCACCCTTCTTTATCAAAATTTTATCAAAAAACAGGGAAAGAAGAGGGAAAAAAGCCCTTCAAAAATTATTAACTCATAAATTTAGCACTTCGTCAAATAAGTAGCTAGCAAACACATTCTTCAAAATCCAAGAATTTACTTATTAGTTGTGTGACTTCCATTCCCATATTTTATCACAATAATCATAACCACACCTCCTATAAACAAATATGTCCCTCATTTTTGCCCACCATTTCATACACACTACACACAGTAACTGATCTAGCTAGCTCATTCTCAATGACTCAAACACTGCTAAATAAGAGAGAGTTGGAATTCCAACAAAAAGAAAGTACTAACAGGGTATCACAAATTAACACCAAAAGAAAAAGCATATCACATACTTTCCAGAAAAACAGGGCTACAAATTAAAAAAAAAGCATAGAGGAGAAGTCAATATCCACAAAATCATAACACAAATTCTCAAATGAATAGGTGAATAGATCGGTCACACAATGAAAATCTCCAAAATTCGGTTAAAAACGAAGCATATATCTAACCAATAGGTTAATAGATTGGTAAAATTATACAAACCAAAACATATATATATATACACAAACAATACTCACAATAAACCCTTTCTTAGCACATATTTATCTATGTTTTGTTGTAAAATGAAGATAAATTGAGACTCACTTAAGGGAGGACGGCGTTCGTCAGCAGCGGCGACTGGAGGACGGTGTGCTTGGAAGAGAGGCGGCGGCTCCAGTCGTGTGGGGAAGAGAGGCGGCGCGGTCGGCAGACGGTTGCACGACGCGGCGCTGTGTCGGATCGGCGAGGAGAAGATAGGCGATCGGTGTGGCTGTTCTATGCGAAAAAGAAGAGGACGACCGCCGAAGATGGAGGCGGCCGACGGTGATATCTGGAGAGAGACGGGCCATCTGAAAATAGAGGGCGACGGCGTTCCGATCGCGTAAAGGAGGAGAGCGACGTCGCTCGTCGACTCCGATCGAAAGGGGGGAAGAGGGACGACGATCAAACGAGAAGAGGGCGACGCGATGCCTCCGTGTGAGAAGCGGCTGACGCGACGCCTTCGTGTGAGAAGCGGCTGACGCGACGCCTCCGTGTGAGAAGCGGCTGACGCGACGCCTCCGTGTGAGAAGCGGCCAACGGCGGCCAGTGAATGAAGGGGGAAGGAGCAGATTGAGAGAGGATAGGAAGAACCCCTTACCCCAAATGCCGCAACGTGTGAATTATTTGAAACTCTTTCTCCTCTAATTGTGAATTGTGAATTGTGAATCTCCTTTATGTGGCAATCTCTACATATTATTTTGAAACCCTCAAATTTCAGGCTTTTATTTTATTTTTTAATAACAAAACTGCTTTTATTTTATTTTTTAATTTCAACTCATTAACCATTCATAAAAATTACCCTCCTCACACAATATTAATCAGATTTTTTTTATTGCCAGTCTGCATTTTTTTTTTCTCACTGTCGAAACAATTTCCTCTAGAACTTTCCTTCTGTCAATTATCATCTTCGAAAACAATTCTTTACTAATTAAATTGTTTATAAAATTAATATTGCAACTCTCCTAAAATTCTCAAGTATATTACGTATGAAAAAAATATATGTATATATATATGTATGTTTATTTTCCAAGAATTTCTAAAGAAAAAAAAATATATATATATATATTGTCTTTATAAAATTTGTATGTTTCTTAGTTGATATGAGAGATCTAATTAGCATTATATTTAAAATTCATTGAGGAGATTAATTAATATATTTATGGATTTACATATTATAGCAAAAGAGTAGTTCCATGTTAAAATAAATGTGGGGTAAATTTAAGTTCTTTTATATCAAAAAAAATATAAGCATAGTTGGATATAATACCTACGAAAATTTGGGTGTCAATCAAGGAGTTCGATTTACTAGACTAGATGTGAACATAATTTGAGACTATTATTGATTTAGCAGAACTAGGGGTGGAAGTAGGTCAGGTCATGTCAGACCTTACATTGAAAAGTTTAGGCCTACTTCAAAAAGGCTTAGCCTGAGCCTAGCCTATTATCTGTGAGAGGTTTTTTTATAGGCTCGGTCAGACCTTTTTAACTAAACAGCCTACTAGTCTTTTAGAAGTCTATTAAATTTTATTTATACTACATTTTATCTATTTCTATATGAGGATTTGAAAATCTTCCATATATATTAAAATCAAAATTTAATTTTTATTTGAGTTGAATAACTGATGTGGAAGATTGATTTGGCCTGTCAACTCATGATTCTGATTCCATAAAAAAATTCAATTGTAAATCTCTTTGATACTAAGTGGCAATCAATTTTTTTTTCTCACAGTCTAAACAATTTCTTCTAACCATTAAAGAACTTTCCTTCCGCCAATTATAGCCTCGACAAAGCGTCCTCAATCGGGCAACCACCGTCATAGGTGATTCTATATTTTTTATATTTTGATTTTTCTTTCTCCCCTTGTATTTGTACGAGAATCCGGCAAAATAGTTTTTTACGCTCATTCTATTTCTTCCGTTACTATAAGTTCGTCCTATCAATTGGAACACAACCATCTTATGTTTTATTAAACTAGTGTTTCTCCCGTGCGATGCACGGATTGAATATTATAAAATTTAAATGCGAAATTGCATAATAAATTATATCAAAATTTTAAATTAAATAAATTTAATTCCATAAATCAATTAATATGTAAAAACTGTATTGTATATTATGTGAGTATTATAAATATTTAATTAATCATACAATTTTCAATTATATATTAAATTCATAACAAATACTAATATTAATAAAATGATTTTAATATTTACAAAACTTATATAGTCTAAAATTATTTAAATTCAATCCATCATATATAGTTAATGTCAATAAAAAGACACTTTAAAAATAATAAAATATATTTTTTAAATATGATTTTCCTTTTTATATGTGTAGTATATATGTTAAACTAAAAATGTTTAAAAGATAATTTTTTTTTGATATATAGTGTGTTGAAAATAGTTTTAAAATTAATAGCTTAAATTTTTTTTTGAAATTATTGGTGCAAAAAAAATATGATAAAGTTGATACACTCTCTTTAATGGAGAGTGAGACTCACTATTGCACTACAAAGCAAATAAACTTTTTTTTTTAAAGAAAAGCAAGTGGACTTCACTTACTCCAATAATAACATTTTTTTCTCTCTCCCCACTTCTACTTTTATACATAGATTATATTAATAGGGAAAATTTCAAGAATGATGATGTTAAGACACGTTTCAATACAATGGTGAGTGAAATAAGAATTGGTTGGTTTACGAATTTTATTGAGCAAATAGTTTGTTTATATTAACTATTTTAAAATTGTTACATACGTGTGTAAATTTTAAAAATGAAAAATAATACTCTCTCCATTAAATATTAGTAGTCCTATTTTTTAGGTTGTTTTTTTTTATCACAGGTTTGAAAGTATTATGAGATATTATGAGATCCATTTATCAATAAAGTTACTCCCTTCGTCCAAATTTTGTTTTCTCATTCCCAAAATAGAAATAAAGTACATTTATTTTTTTAAATTTCACCCTACAATTCAACTATTTTATTCGTTGAAATACTATTTTCTTCACCATTCTCAATATTATTTTATTCATTTAAATACTATATTTCAATTCTTGCATTAAACTCCGTGTAAAGCCAAACGAAAAAACAAAACTGGGAGAGAAAGAGTATTCACTATGAAAAATATAAATATAAGAAGATTAGATCTGATCATGGTAGGGAATTTGAGAATAGTGATTTTACAAAGTTTTGTGAAGATAAGGGTATCATGCAAGAATTTTCCTCACCAATAACACCACAGCAAAATGGTATTTCAAAAAGAAAAAATAGGACTTTACAAGAAATGGCTAGGGTCATGCTAGTATCAAAATATCTTTAAAAAAGATTTTGGGCTGAAGTTTTAAACATTGCATGTCACATTTCAAACAGAGTCTATTTAAGGTCAGGTACCACAAAAACCTCTTATGAAATTTTGAATAACAAAAAACCAAATGTTAAGTATTTTCATGTGTTTGGTTGTGTTTATTATATTTTAAATGATAGAGAACAGCTGCATAAGTTTGATTCAAAGAGTGATAAAGGATTTTTTCTAGGTTATTCATGAAATAGCAAAGCATATAGAATCTATAATTTAAGGATTGATACTGTGCAAGAATCTGTTAATGTGGTATTTGATGATAATGCAAGTCTTGCAGGTCGAACTATAGAAGATGGTTGTGAGTGTGTGTGGTGTTTTTCAGAGTCGTGTTAACTGAAATGTTGACAACATGCGCGACAACACAAGACGGTTACGAACAGTTATGAACATATCTAAGTAGTTCTAAGCAGCGAAAGACTTAAACACCTTGCAAACAGAATTTAAAATTTTTCATAGACTTTATTTAAGTCTATGATGCCTCATGGCGAAAAGCTTCAATATAACCATGTAGTGATACAAACAAAGATCTAATATAAGATCTCAAAATAAGGGTAAGGTGTAAACACACCACCTAAATAGATCTACGGTGACTAGAAAACTGATCACACTCAGACCCTAATCTAGTCTATTTTCGATCCCAATATTGATAGAAGTGTTGCAGCGCTCGACCAGCACAAAAGATAATAGTAACGACCATTTTACACTAGATGTACTTGAACACTCGATAGCGTAGCTCTTGGTTACTACTTCCTGGCTTGTTTCCCCTGGTTTTTCCTTCGTCTATCTTCTGGTATTTATAGATGTAGGATCCACCGGAAGTTACAATCACTAGGTCAGTTTGGAAAGACCTAGAAAACACATCCTCCACTAACTCCATGATTAAGAAATAACTGTTTATGATGTATTTGATCTCTTTGCTTGATAACTGAAGCCGCATGACATGGAACATTCTAGGTCTTCAACCTGCGAACACTACATCAAACACAACATAGAACAAAAGTGTTAGTGTTAGGAGAAAGGGTAAATTCAGTAATGTTATCCAAAATGTTGCCTAAACATTTTTTACAACACTGGCATAACATTAACAATGGTGTTTCTGGACTTATTGATGTACCAGTGGGTTCTTCAGATTCTGATCAAAATAAGGATGTTGTTCCAAATGTTCCAACAACTAGAACAACATTACCTGAAAAATCAGAATCTTCTAGGAATTCATTTGAGTATAACAAAGTTCCATCTTCCAGGATTATTAAGGATCATCATGCAGAACAAATCATTGGTGAAAAATACTCTGGAGTTCAAACAAGGAGAAGAATGGGTATAGTAAGTAATCTGGTAAGAATAATTTGTATGTCTTCCATCTGCAACAAGGTAAGTCATGAGTGTTATCATTCCCTAATTGAGCCTAAAAATGTAATTGAAGCTTTGAAAGATGAGAAATAAATTAATGTTATGCATGAAGAATTAAACCAGTGTGAAAGAAATAATGTATGGACTTTAATTCTCAGACCTGAAAATACAAATGTCATAGGGACTAAATTGATTTTCAAGAACAAAACTGATGAATCCGGTAACATTGTCAGAAATAAAGCTAGGTTAGTTGCTCAAGGATACACTCAGGTAGAAGGAATTGATTATGATGAAACTTTTGCTCCAGCTGCTAGAATGGAATCTATTAAATTATTACTTGTTATTGCATGTTTTCTGGATATTAAGTTGCATCAAATGGATGTTAAAGCTGCCTTTCCAAATGGAATTTTAATTGAAGAAGCTTATGTTGAGCAACCAAAAGGATTTGAAAATCCTGACTTTCCAAATCATATATACAAACTGAACAAGGCCTTGTATGGTATTAAACAAGCTCCTAGAGTATGGTATGGAAGGTTGGCAGGTTTTCTGGTTGATTTTGGTTTCATTAGAGATGAAGCTGATAGGACTTTATTCATCAAATAAACTGATAATCACATTATGATTGCTCAAATTTATGTTGATGATATTGTGTTTGGTTCTACTTGTGATAAGATGATTGAACTGTTTGTGAAAGAAATGACAGCTACTTTTGAAATGTCAATGGTTGGAGACTTAAATTTCTTTTTAGGTCTTCAGATTAAGCAAGATAAAGATGGAATTTTCTTTTCACGAAGCAAGTATGCAAAAAATCTTGTTAAGAGGTTTGGACTTGAAACTGCTAAAACAATGAAAACTCCTATGGGTTCAACACATAAGTTGTGCAAAGATGATGCTGGACAAAATGTTGATCCAATATTATATAGATCAATGATAGGCAATTTACTTTATTTAACCTCCAGTAGACCAGATATTATGTTCAGTGTATGTTTGTGTGCTAGATATCAAGTCAATCCTAAAGAGTCTCACCGAATGATGTAAAAAAAATTATTAAATATGTGGCAGGTACATGTGATCTAGGAATCTGGTATGGTAAGGACACTAATTGTTCATTAATTGGCTACAGTGATGTAGATTGGGCAGGAGACAGTGATGATAGAAAGAGTACAAGTGGAGGATGTTTCTATATGGGAAACAATCTCATCTCATGGCACAGTAGGAAACAAAACTGTGTTTCTCAATCCACTGTTGAGTCTGAATACACTGCAGCAGGGAGTTGTTGTACTCAATTACTTTGGCTTAAGAAAATGTTTGATGATTATGGTCTGGATAGTAATATACTAACTATATATTGTGATAATACTAGTGCAATCAATATATCGAAGAATCTTGTACAACATTTTTTAACCAAGCATATAAGTATTAGACATCACTGTTAGTGTTAGTGTCCTAGAGATAATCCATCGAAAGGACATAATACTAAGATAATATTCAGATTTTGTTTAATATTATTGATGGTTTAATATTAAATGTATGGCGTTACACTTATCTGAATATGATGTTTGATTGTTTGCATATATTCTTATTTGTGTTCCCATGAATCACTACTGTCATTGAGTGAGTGAGAACTCAGATGACTTAGGTATGATTCTCAAACAGCCCCATCAAGGATCATCAAGAATGGGATATTGATGATGCAATTGAGATTGGTGTGCGATCTGCATCATACTCTTAGAGAGTGTAGTAAGATCTCACTTACTACGAGATACCAGGTATTTCATGATGGATGCACAGATACCTTAGAGGGTATTGGTATACCCATCCGAGAAACCTTTTGATGTAATTCCACATAATGTGTCTACAGGTGTCTCGGTTAGTGGGAGCGATGTGATACTCACCTGACTTGAGGTCAATTCGCACGACATGTGTGGAGTGGTGAACTTTGACCATGACCGACGCTTGCACCCTTCCACGAGTAGATATGGCATGGATTGGGTTCATCATGAAATGCATGTGCGTGGTAGTTGAGCCAAGAATAAGATTCATTCCTCAATGTGGATTTAGAGAAAATACTCATCTTCTCATCATAATTGGATCTAAGTCGTCGGCCGACGCACACCAGCTTAGACTTTGTGGCTAAGTGTGATATACCTGATGAATTAGTGATTGGAGATAATATGATTAAGTTATTTGAATAGACACTTCATCATGTTCAAGACTTAATCGGATATTCGCGAATGAAAGGAAGTGTTGGGACATTGTCAGTTTTGATTAAGATCCCAAAGCCCCTAAAAAGATGATTTTCCTTAGTTTGTCTTAGTCAGGCTAGTCTTGGTTAGGTTTTGTACTTAGTCATTTTACACTTCACAGGTACTCAATGAGAGGAGAACTCACTAATGACAATCAAGACTAAGAGCCTGAAGACGAAGAGCATTATCCTGGACTTATGGTAGTCTTCTAAGCTGGCTGAGTGAGTGTCAGTGATGAAGAGTATGACCCTGAGGTCATTACTAACTCAGTCTGAAGGGAACAGGATGACACTGAGTTTATGGGAAAGACTTGGAGTAGAGTCAAACAATGCAAAAAGAATATCAGCGTCAGGACAAGACCATTGTGCTCGAGACAAAAAGAACTTAATAAGACAAGCCTGAAGCCTAGGAATAATTTATGACATTCTCACCAACCTGATGACGTGGACCAATCCGGGGTGGACACGCACGTACGGACCCTAACACGGAGACTGACTTCAGACTGCATATTACGGGCAAGCATTAAATGGCGCATTAAATGCAAGTTACCAAATTCATGCAAGGACGGCTGATGCATGGGAAATATGTCTGTTTGAGCCACTCTACGTAGATGACTAGAAGACTATCTCTTCCAACGGATAGTTTTCAAATTACCTATAAATACAGAAGGCCTTGAACCCATTCAAGGTTACGGGAAATTTCCAAGCCAGAAATTACTCAAACTCTCAAGCAATCAAAGCATTCAATCTTTAGAAGAAGCACTCGAAACCAGCTAAATTTCCCAAGTATTTCTTAGTTTCTGAGAGTTATTCTGTATTCCAAAGAGCGTACTAGCAATATCTTAAGCTTAGAGTGATTATCCAATCCTTAGCAAAGCTTTGTCTTGTAAAGGTAATCACAACTTAGTTGGAAACCAAACTGAAACCAAAACCCTAAGTTAGGTTTGTTGGTAGTAAGTTGTTAGTGAGTTAGTAAGGAGTTTGTATAGGTCAGTGAGGAGTAGCTGATCTTGGTGCACCTTGGCACGTTAAAAACAAGAATCCCTTGAGTGGATTTCCTATTAAATCAGGCCGTGGACGTAGGAGCTTGAGTCTCTGAACCACGTTAAACTCCCTGTGTTCTTACCGCTTTGATATTGTGCTTATTTGTTATATTAACTGTTCATTCATAAGTATTTGGTTTTATCAGGCCTGAATCAATCAGCCTGATCATCAAACAGAACACTGCCCTACTAATCACTACTTCAGGATTGAGTAATCAAGTTTTCAGAAAGCAAACTAAACAAGACTTTAAACTATCAGGGATCACGCATTTCCGCACTGAACTTGAATTGATAGTCAGCCAACTGACCCGCACTAAGTGTAGTCAGTGGGTAGATTATCAGCTCTTAGTTCTTTATCACTCTGAGTAAAGGGGACTCAGTAAGGTTTTAAGTTGAAAAATTGGTATACGTGTATTCCCACCCCCACCCCCCATACACGTATTCATCAGTCTTGTACCGGGACCAACAAGTGGTATCAGAGCAGTGGTTCAAAAGACCACTGACTTTGAATACTAATAGTTTCAGAGGAGAAACTGTTGGTGGTCACTGAACAGATCTGAGTTTGCTTTTCATAAAACTTGCATCATCATGACTGCGAGGAGACTTGAAGATTCGTTATCTGAATTCTCTGTATCTAACTTTGTCTATTGGAAGTTCAGACTAGAGGCACATCTTGATGCCATCCATGACCAGATGTCGCGTGTCATCAAGGACGGACCCATCAAGATCACTATTCCTAATGTCAGAGGAAGGGAATATGATGATCTTGACATTGGCGTATCTATTCCTAAGGAAAGGAAGGATATGACCGCAGACGAGATCAAGATGGTGGGATTGGACAATGTAGCCAGAAATATCATCTTGCATATGGTGCCGTTCGAGGAGTCAGCGAGACTGATGAACTTAAAGACGGCAAAGGAGGTTTGGGATGAGCTGACCAGGATGTGCGAGGGGTCAGAAAAGATAAAGAAGAACAAGAGAAACATTGTCATTCAGAAGTTCGAAGCCTTCGAGATGCTACCTGGTGAGACTATCGATCAGATGGAGTCAAGGTTCATTAAGTTGATGAATGAGTTGGTGATCCTGGACAAGGATGTCCCTAAGAGAGATGTTGCTTCAAAGATCCTGAATGCCCTTCCTGAGAGATGGGACAACAGTGTAATTATGCTTAAGAACACTCAGGATATGAGTAACATAACTTCTGCTTTACTTTTTTCAGAGCTCAAAGCACTGGAATATGATCTCAACAAAAGAAAGAAGAAAGTTCAGCAGGAAGAGGAAGAGAAAGAGAAAATGTTGGGACATTATCAGTTTTGATTAAGATCCCAAAGCCTCTGAAAAGATGACTTGCCTTTGTTTGTCAGGCTAGTCTTGGTTAAGTGTACTTAGTTATTTTACACTTCACAGGTACTCAGTAAGAGGAGCACTTACTGATGACAATCAAGATTCAGAGCCTAAAGATGAAGTATACCGTCCTGATACTTATGACAGTCTTCTAAGCTGGCTGAGTAAGTTTCAGTGATGAAGAGTATGACCCTGAGGTCATTACTAACTCAGTCCTGAAGGGAACAGGATGATACTGAGTTTATGGGAAGACTTGGAGTAGAGCCAAGCAATGCAAAAAGAATGTCAGCGACAGGTTAAGACCGTTGTGCTCGAGACAAAAAGGACTTAATAAGACAAGCTTGAAGCCCAGGAATAAGTTCTGACATTCTCACCAACCTGATGACGTGGACCAATCCGGGAAGGACACGCACGTACGGAACTTGACAGAAGACTGACTTCAGACTGCATATTCAATGGGCAAGCATTTAATGTGCATTTAATGCATCTACCAAATTTCAAAAATGGGACAACTACTGCATGAGAGATATGTCCGTTTGAGGCCACTCTACATAGATGACTAGAAGGCTATCTTTCCAACGGATAGTTTTTCAAATCACCTATAAATACAGAAGGCCTTGAACCCATTCAAGGTTACGGGAAATTTCCAAACCAGAAATTACTCAAACTCTCAAGCATTTAAAGCATTCAGTCTTTAGAAGAAGCACTCGAAACCATCTAAATTTCCCAAGTGTTTCTTAGTTACTAAGAGTTATTATGTATTCCAAAGAGCGAACTAGCATTATCTTAAGCTTAGAGAGATTATCCAATCCTTAGCATAGCTTTGCCTTGTAAGGATATTCTCAACGTAGTTGGAATCCAAACTGAAACCAAAACCCTAAGTTAGGTTTGTTGGGAGTAAGTCAGTTAGTGAGTTAGTAAGAGGAGTTGTATAGATCAGTGAGGTTAGCTGGTCTTGGTGCACCTTGGCACGTTAAAAACAAGAATCCCTTGAGTGGATTTCCTGTTAAATCAGGCTGTGGACGTAGGAGCTTGAGTCTCTGAACCACGTTAAACTCCTTGTGTTCTTATTGTTTTGATATTGTGCATATCTTCCATATTACTTATTCATTCATTGCATTCGGTTTTATCAGGTCTGAATCAATCAGCCTGTTCCTCAAAAAGAGCACTGCCCTACTAATCACTATTCAGAATTGAGTAAACAAGTTTTTTCAGAAAGCAAACTAAACAAGACTTTAAACTTTCAGGGCTCACGCATTTCCGCACTGAACTCGAACTGATAGTAAGCCAACTGACCCGCACTAAGTGTAGTCAGTAGGTGTATTATCAGCTCCCAGTTCATTATCACTCTGAGTAAAGGGAACTCAGTCAGGTTTTAAGTTTGAAAATTGGTATACGTGTATTCCCCCCTGTTGGTCCCGGCACAGGACTGAGGAATACGTGTATGAGGGGGGAATACACGTATACCAATTTTTCAAACTTAAAACCTGACTGAGTCCCCTTTGCCCAGAGTGGTAAAGAACTAGGAGCTGATAACACACCTACTGACTACACTTGGTGCGGGTCAGTTGGCTAACTATCTGTTCAAGTTCAGTGCGGAATTGCGTGAGCCCTGATAGTTTAAAGTCTTGTTTAGTTTGCTTTCTGAAAAACTTGTTTTACTCAATTCTGAATAGTGTTTAGTAAGGGCAGTGCTCTTTTTGAGGATCAGGCTGATTGATTCAGACCTGATAAACCAAATGCTTATGAATGAACAAGTAATATGTCAAGTATGCACAATATCAAAGCAATAAGAACACAAGGAGTTTAACGTGGTTCAGAGACTCAAGCTCCTATGTCCACGACCTGATTTAACAGGAAATCCACTCAAGGGATTCTTGTTTTTAACGTGCCAAGGTGCACCAAGACCAGCTAACCTCACTGATCTATACAAACTTCCTTACTAACTCACTAACTGACTTACTCCCAACAAACCTAACTTAGGGTTTTGGTTTCAGTTTGGATCCCAACTAGGTTGAGATTATCCTTACAAGGCAAAGCTATGCTAAGGGTTGGATAATCTCTCTAAGCTTAAGATATTGCTTGAACGCTCTTTGGAATACAAATTAACTCTCAGTTGCTAAGAAACACTTGGGAAATTTAGAGGGTTTCGAGTGCTTCTTCTAAAGACTGAATGCTTTGAGTGCTTGAGAGTTTGAGTAATTTCTGGATTGGAAATTTCCCGTGACCTTGAATGGGTTCAAGGCCTGCTGTATTTATAGGTGATTTGAAAAAACTATCCGTTGGAGAGATAGCCTTTCTTGTCATCTATATAGAGTGGCTTCAAACGGACATATCTTCATGCAGCAGCCGTCCTTTGCATGGAATTAGGTAGTTACATTAAATGCACATTAAATGCTTGCCCGTTCAAAATGCAGTCTGAAGTCAGTCTCCTTGTCAGGTTCCGTACGGGCGTGTTTTTCCAGGATTGGTCCACGTCATCAGGTTGGTGAGAATGTCAGAACTTATTCCTGACTTCAGGCTTGTCTTATTAAGTTCTTTCTGTCTTGAGCTAACCGGTCTTGTTCTGACGCTGACATTCCTTTTGCATTGCTTGGCTCTACTCCAAGTCTTCCTATAAACTCAGTTTCATCCTGTTCCCTTCAGGACTGAGTAGTAATGACCTCATGGTCATACTCTTCATCACTGAGACTTACTCAGCCAGCTTAGGAGACTACCATAAGTTCAAGATGGTAAAACCGTCTTCAGGCTCTAAGTCTTGATTGTCATCAGTAAGTGCTCCTCTTACTGAGTACCAGTGAAATGTAAAATGACTAAGTATAAACCTAACCAAGACTAGCCTGACAAAGACAAACAAAGGCAAAACATCTTTTCAGGGGCTTTGGGATCTTAATCAAAACTGACAATGTCCCAACAATTTTCCCTTTTTTGATGATGCTAAAACACTGAAAAAGATCCTCAAAACACTTAGAGGAAATATAAGACCCTATCTATAAGATAAGACAGTGTTAGAGCAATTCTTGATAAAGTACAGAATTTAAATAACAGCCAAAAAGACAATGAGTTTTTGTCTGTGGGCAAAAGTAATAGATTTCATTGAATGATCTGAATGTGGTTACAATGAATCTAATCTATTACAATAAGTTGTGAACACCTAGACTAATCTCATTTCAGGTTCAAGTCCATAGCCAGCATAGACTCTTGCCTTCAGCTCATCAAGTCTTCTAGGTTGGTTCACGTACCCTTCAGCCTTGGCAATCTTCAAGACTTCCATCATAGTGGCCTTCGTATTGTGCTTCTGAGTTCCAGGAACTAAGGGAGGAGCTCGAATAGTGAACTCAGGAGCCTTCACCTGAACTTGAGCTGCTTCAGCCTCCTCCAGGATTTTTGGATCAGCTCAGGATGATTGTCCATCATGTAGTTAGTGAAGTGAGCATCAATATCATCAGAGTCGCCCCACTTCTTCACAACGTACCACAACTTCACAAACTCATCCTTCGCGTCAGCCCAGAACTCCTTCAGTGCCTCAGAGATGAACTCGTCGACATATGCTTCCCTTAATCCTGATTCCGGCCTTCTGACTTGAAGAATTGTTGATTTTCTTGTTGTAGGCCTCTTCCTGTACTTCCTAGGCTCAGGCTTCGCCTTCTTCCTTCTTAGCAAACTGATCATCGCATCATCAAGTTCTCTTTGTTGAAGCTCAGTGATGTCAGTCAGCTTTTCAACCTTCTTCTCCAAGATGCGCATCTTCTCTTTTAATGTAACTTCTGCTCTGCGCACAGCCTTAGATTTCTCAGAAGGATCTCCCCACGCTTCAGCGCATAACTCCGCCACAGCCTCAGCCGAGTAAGTGATGGGATTCTTCCTTGTGCTCATGGGAGACGACTTCTGAACTGGCTCAGGTTGCTTAGAAGGTTCATCAGCCTTTGCCTTTGCTGTCTCCGCCTTTGTTGCCTCCGCCTTCAGCCTGACAACAATTTCTTTCCCTTCCTTCTCTACTGCCGCCAACCTTGCTGACTTCCTTACCCTTAGCACATTCCCTTCAGGATTAGCTTCAGGATCGGCTTGAATTATTTCGCCTTGTTTGACTGCCTCAGATGCCTCAGGGCGGGATCTTTTCTTCTTCTTTTTCCCCCTTTTGGCATCATCATTGGCCCCAGATGGGAATGCGTCAGATCCGCTGTTGATTACGAAGGAGGCTAGGGAATGGACATCATTGATTCCCTCCTTCAGTAGCTCAACTCCCATCGAGATTCCAGTCCCTGCAAACGATACCGAACTGATAGCAGTATTTACTTTTTTCTCAAAGACCTCCATAGAGAGTTGGAGTCTTTGTTCAGCCTTGGTGATCCTTTCCTCCACCTTCAAGGACTCACCGCTGACTCTGCTAGCTTCAACAAGTATCTTTGCCGACTCCTCAGTGGCCTTAGCCAAAACTTCTGCAACCGACTGAGAGGTTCGATCCAACTTCCCTGACTCCAGCTCTAGCTTGGTCGCTGAGTCCTTCAAGGACTGAGTGACAAGGGCCCCAGTCTGAACTGCAAGCCTGTCCACTGCCTGATTTAACTTGTCATCCCTGATCGCATCCCTCTCCTCAAGTTGCTTGAGAGTCTTCCTTAGCATCTTCTTTGTGCGCTTCCTCTCATTTCTCACTGACTTGGCCGTGTCAGTCATTGTCCTCTTTAACAAAATCAGCTCCCTGTTGGCAAGGGTGTTGTAAGCTGACTTTGTCCACCTGATGTGCTTTGTCAGGGCCTTGGAGTCCTCTTCCTTTTCAGCGCGTAGCCTCATCACTTCCTCTTGAAGTTCAGCTAGATTTTCCGTGGTTTTCTCCTTCTTGACCTCCACAATGCTTGTGAATTCAGCACGGCCGACCCCAGTTATCAACACATCCTCATCATCATCAACAGCCTCATCAGTGATTGGTTGTTTTCCCTTATCAGCCCCTGCATCTTCAGTCCCCTCTTCAGGGTGCACTGAAGGCAGTTGTTGAGTGGTCATGGCCGCCTGCTCAGGCTCAGCCATGCCATCTCGAACCTTAGGAACTTGTCCCTCGGAACTGGGAGTCTCCTTAGACGCCTCAACATCTTTCTCCCTTGTCTCAGGGCAGGGAATCCCTTCATCGACAGATGTCTCATCGGCGGCTGAGATGTTCAAAACATCCTCAGCCACTGGTCCACCCTTGGCACCAGTGTTCTTTTCACCTTCACCCTGAGCTTGAGGCTCAGAGATCATATCATCAACTTCCCTAGCCGTCTCCTCCACGGCTTCCTCCATTGCTCCACCCCGAGCATCTTCATCATCATCCTTATCCTCCTCATCCTCAGACAGGATGTCAGCCTTACTCTTGGACATCAGGCTATTGACTAGCTCCTTCAGATTTTCAAAGTTGAGCAGTTGGAGCCAGCTAGTTAGTCCGAAGTAAGAGCAAAACCTGGCCTCCTCGGTTTCCCAGTGCTCCCAGCCATGAGCATCCACTAGCAAATGTTGTTCTTGCATGTTGGATTGCTTGAAATCCAACCAGACTTTAAGTTCGACAACATTTGCCAGCAGTTCCTTGTATTTGTTCAGCCCGGGCCAGCACTTAGCTGCCCACTCAGTGGCGTTTCCCCTAAGGGTGTTCTCCAGCACTCCCCCCATCATATTTTCATCCAGTTCCTCCTCCTCCTGCATTAGAAGAAAGTCATCCTCTTCAGTTGGGAAGGTTTTGGGACAATCTTTGGGGTTGGGGTAAGAGGGAAAGTCTGTGGGATTGGGAAGGTTTGGCTCAGATGACTGGTCAGGCTCATTCATGGGTGAGGTTGATGGCACTGACTCAGTGTGAATGTTTGGGTCTGAGGTTGGGGTGTTTGGGTAGGTTAAAATGTTGGGTCAGGGTTGGGTTGTGAGTGGGTTTCAGGGTGTGTGGGTGATTGGGGGGCTACTATCTCAGGCTGCAACAACTCAGCCGTCTCGATAGATTTTCTTACTTCCTCCAAGTTAGAGGCTCTAGGAGAGCTTGACTTCTCTCTCTCACTCAATATCGGCAGGCTCTTAGCCGGAGACTTTCTGACCCCTTTCCTTAGTCTCTTCAAGGGCCTCTCCCCCTGATCACTCTCCTTCCTGACGTCATCGTCAGTTCCCTCAGCCTCCGAAACGGCTCTCTTGGGATCAGACTCAGTCCCAGCCACCGTGCTCTTCCCTGACAGCACAACTCTCACCTTTTTCTTCTTCTCCTCATCCTCCTCCACTACAGGCCGATCCACCACCTTCTCAGACGTCACCTCCTCCTCTATCTCCTTGCTCCTCTCAAGGAGGTCATCTACCCTTTCAATGAGACTGGTAGCCACCCTCTTGGCCTTACCAGCTGACTTTTTGGCCTAACCCTTTGCCTTAGCATTGGGATCAGTCAGCCCTAGCATTGAGTAGGTATCACTCAGTGAGGTAAACTATTGGAGTTATACGTGAAAGTATGCTTTTACTTTGTATAACTCGTGTATCAAACACTCGTTTTATGAGAATAATTCTTTTATCGCATTTGCTTTAGTTATGATTGAATGTTGAATTTCTATTGCAAACCGTTCAATATATAGTACGTGTTACAAAGTAGTTAATGTGGTGATACCCGATCACGGAAGACGACATTAACAGTTTACTTGTAACTAAATGTACATTTTCACGACCCAGGTGGAATTGAACAATCCACCGTGAAAGGTCGATGTGTAAGGCTCAGATTGGTCTGTCTTGACCAAGAGATTGCACTAGCACATTTAGTATGTGTTGAAGAGGTCCTACAGCGAGGAGAAATTCTTCTGTTCTGAAAGGTGAAGAATTAGACCTCAGTGGTTGTTGATTTCTTAATCTCCGTCACTTAAATAGGACCGTGTGTGCTTAGTAGTTACTGCTTTGATTCATGTTGGGTGAGAATCATTGTGACTTCGAACTTTGTGTCTTGGGCAGTAATATTAATCATACGACGGTTGCTAAGATTTAATACGGAGAAACGCGTGCGAGTACGGCTCGTGTGATTAGTCCCCTTGGTGGGCTCAGAAGTTTTATTGTACCAAATCTTGCAAGTGAAGAATTAGTTTCTTCGGTACGAATAATAATGTTGAGCTGTCTTTACTCCAAGGTGAAATATATTAATTAATTTAGAGCTATTCAGAAGCTCAATTAATTAATGGACTTGATAATCTTAAACGCGGGAAATAATAACCGGGAGCCCATATTATCGTAATATGGATTAAGATGGATAGTGCAATATTAATTTATTAGTGGTAATAATTAATATTAATGGGCTGAATTATATTGGGGCTCAATATTGAAATTCAGAAGTCCATTAGGAGGTCCAATCTTAATTCTCCTTAAGGCCCCTCAAGTAGCCCATTATGTAGCCCAATAATGATAAGGTGATTAAAATAAAAAGATAATATCATGTTGATTTTTTCTATGATTTTCGAAAATTGTACCTTGTTAGGAGAGAAAAGATTTTGTTGATTTTCTTGGAAAGATATTATGGAGGATAAGTATTCTTGGAATACAAGATTATCTCATATATTCAAGAAGATCCAAATCTTGGATTCTCTTCTTCATGAATTTTCGAAAATTATCCCTTTAATAGGAGAGTGAGATTTTTGTGGAATATTTTATTGTGGAGAAAAGAATATATGAGATATATTCAAGATTTCTTAGAGTCTAAGAAAAGATTTTTTCCAAGCCTAAAATAAGCCCAAAATTCGGTCACTTCACTATTATAAATAGGGGATGATTATTTCATCCCCAAGTACATAATTCCATGTGTTGGAAAAATCAAGAAGCATAGATATTTTTCTTTTTCCTTAGTTTATTAAATTGCTTGAAAGCGTCTCCCACCGGCGATCAAGTAAGGCGAAAGGGAAATACTTGAGAAGGTTTTTGGGTTGATAAAGCGTGTACGAGAGTCCCGTTTTATTCAAAGGCCAAGTTCTACAAGAGGTACGTTAATCACATATTTACTTGTTTATTCCGCCATAGTTAATATGTGAAATTAATTTAGCATGCATGATGATAATTAGTTGTTGGAATTATTATTTGAATTAATTAGGATTAATTCATGCTAGTAATAATTGTATTTAAATTCGTATTTAAAGTTCATCCCGAATAGATTCCGGGCACCCCTAAATTTTCCCAACAACTGGTATCAGAGACACGGTTTCGGGCTCTGAATTTTAAATTGGAATTTAAATTGTTAAACATTAAATTTGAAATTGGATAGTAGAATTGTTAGATCTTTTTTGCAGGTATCCAATTGTCATGGTTTTTAATGTTGTTAATTTCATGCGTGTGAATTAATTTGGTTTTTAATTCGATTCGTTCGAATTCGTTTTTCTCGTGAGAAAATCCACGAGTAGATTAGTTGTTTTATTTTGATTCGATCATTGTAATAGACTAGTCTAGATCTAGTATTTATTTTTTTGTAAAAATAAATTGTAACCGGATCGTGACGAAGAACGAAGAATTAAAAACGGCGTACTCGGACGACGCATACATGCGTGGCACGTGTATGGAGGTAAAATCATGCAAGGGGTGAAGAAAACGAGGACGAACGGCGAAAAAACGGCGCACGGGGGTGCACGGCGCACACCGTGCGCAACGGACGCACGGCGCACGCGCGCCTCGGCAGCGCCCTGCAGCGCCTCGGGGCGCCTCGGGCGCGCCTCGGCGCGCCTCCGTGCAGCGCCTCGGGCGCGCCTCGGGTGCGCCTCGGGCGCTTTTCCAGCGCTTCTCGGGCCGGGAAGCGCGCGGGCCCACTTCGTGGGCCGACGCGCGCTGTATCTCAGGCCGTGGAATTTTTTCGGTTCATTTTTTTTCCGTGTGATTTTAAACGTCGTCCCGAACCCCAAACGATGCTGTTTTTGAAGAAGTGTTGCTGTTCGAGTGGGAGCACGTCGAGACGAACGTCGGAAAGCAACAAGGACGATTTTTTCGCATCAAGACATGAAGAAATTAAACCGTGACAATTGGATTCGAGTGCTCCAATGTGTTTAATTTTGTTTTGATGGGTGTTTTATTTCGTGCACTTATTATTATTTGTTAATATGTGTTTGCATGAATTTAATTGTCCAAGAAAAACCTTACTTTCGAAAATTACTAAGTATGTTTTTATAATCGCAATTTTATTCCGGATATTAAAATTGCATTATTTTGGCCTCCATAATTTATTTATTTGTGAAGTTCTTTTGGAATACATTTCCCCCTCGGATCGGCCAAAGGGACGGATTTCACATGAATAAATTCTGAAAGGATGATTGTGGATTATTACTAGTGGCGGTATTGACCCTCACCACGAGTGGCTTGCTCAAAGCGAAATAATAATCCTGTATTTAATTATGGTTATTACTTAGGCATAGGAAATTGATATTAACTTACTCCCCTCGGAGTCCCTGTCAATTTCTATGTGGTCAAAGTGGGAGCCAACTATTAATTATGAATTAAGGATTTGTAACTTTTAAGTTTGTGATCCGCTTGAATGTATTTAAATGTATAGACCACCCCTCGTGGCGCATTTAAATTGTTTCGAGATGTTGGCTGATGCATGATTATATTGTTTTAAGGTTTCAATATAATTGATGTGATCAAATTTATGTGATAATTTCGTATTTTTCTAGATATTGATACGAATGTATGTTTTATTCTCATTTCATCATGTCGCAACCTTTTAATCCACTGTTTAATATACTTAAAGTTAATAAACTTTTTGGATAGAATTATATCGATTGGAAATGTTTTTTTTAAATTGTCCTTACTGCACGAAAACACAATTGGGTTATTTATGTTAATATACCCGGCAAGCCTAATGATAAGTCAAGCAATGGGAAGAGGCAGTTTATGATCGGAAGCGTGACAATGAATGAAGTGCATCATCTTGACATTTCTGTCTGAGGATTTGAGGCGCGTTCATGAAGACATTGTATCCGCTGTTGAAATCATGGAACACCTTGAAGAGATGTTTTCACATCAGAATCCCATGACTAATCAGTTCACCAAACATGACTCGGTCAAGTTGGAAGTGGTGGAAGGAACGCCCGTGAGGGAGCACGTTCTCGAGATAATGGCATACCTTAACAAGTTGGAAGTACTTGGTGCGGATTTTGATTGATTTCATATACCATTCCCTACCGAGAAGCTTTGAGTAGTTTCATCTGAACTGTCAGATGAATGAACGGACAAGTCGTTTGCCCGAGCTCTTGCAAGCTTTAGTTTCGGTGGAGGTGATAATGGAGCACCAGTCTAGTGCTATGGTGGCTAATGGTTCGTCTACCTCTTTTGGTCCCAAGGGAGGGAAAAAGAGGAAGAGAACCAAAGGCCGGATCCAAGCAAATCCAATTGTTACGAAAGGCAAATGCAAAGGCAAGCATCGAAGGGGAAGTGTTTTAGTTGCGGTGAGAGAGGACAATGGAGGTCTGCCTGTTCCAAGCCTAAGAGGCTAGGAAAGTTAGGTAATTCACACACCTTAGTCGTCGAAACTTGTGAAGTGGCGTATGCTGTCTATTCGTGGATAGTGGATACGAGAGCCACTGATCACATTTGTTTCATGGGTTTAAGCTAACCCGACTTCAGTATCAGGATCCATCTTCAAATTTGTGTTCATAGGGATTCTGGCTGGATTGCTGTTCTGAACACCAAACTTATGAATCAAGTCTCTTGTATACTTGGCCTGATTTATGAAGATACCTTGATCAGTCTGCTTGACCTACAATCCTAAGAAGAAGTTCATCTCTCCCATCATTGACATCTCAAATTTACCAGTCATCAGCTTAGAGAATTTCTCACAGAGCTGATGATTTGGTGATCCAAATATTATGTCATCCACATAAACCTGGACCAAGAGAATGTCATCACCTTCAGTGATCCTGAACAATGTCCTATCCACAGTTCCCTTCTTGAACCCATGGTCTGTCAGGAATTGAGAGAGGGTATCATACCAAGCTCTTGGTGCTTGCTTAAGTCCATAGAGTGTTTTCTTCAAATGGTATACTCTATCACCAACCTCAAACCCGGGAGGTTGTTCAACATATACCTCTTCATTGAGTACACCATTCAGGAAGGCACTCTTGACATCCATTTGATACACCTTGAACTTCTTATATGTTGTATATGCAAGGAACAATCTGATAGCTTCCAACCTAGCCACTGGAGCAAAAGTCTCATCATAGTCTATTCCCTCAGATTGACAATACCCTTTTGCAACCAGTGTAGCCTTGTTCCTTACCACAACACCATTCTCATCCTTCTTGTTCTTGAAGACCCACTTGGTACCAATTACTCCTTGATGCCTAGGTCTATCTACCAATTCCCAAACCTGATTCCTTGTGAACTGATTCAACTCCTCTTGCATGGCAATGATCCAGTTCGAGTCAGTGAGAGCTTCTTCAATGTTCTGAGGCTCTTGCTCAGAGAGAAAGCAGTAGAACAATGCACTCTCACCATGGAACCGTCTGGTCTTGACTCCCTCAGTTGGATCACCAATGATTTGATCAATGGGATGATCCTCTAGCCATGTTCTCTTGCCAGGAGTTGTTCTTGAGGTACCTGCAATGTTAGTGTCTACAGGCTCATAAAATTCAGGAAATTAAACAGAAGGGGATGATCCTGAGTCTATACCAAAGGGATTAACAAGCTCAATGTCAGGGACATTGATTTCCCCTTGATAAGGTGACTCAGGAACCATCTCAGCTGCAATAGCATCTTCATAGACGGTACTTACCTCAGGTTGAGCCTGTTTCTCAGTCTGAGGCTCAACAATCCCTGATGTGCTGGGCTTAGGAGTGGCACTTGATTCATTATCCTGATCGTCGTCATCATCCCATCTTGGAATTGGCACAGTTTTGACCTTTGGATCAGGTTGATTCTTCAAGCTCAGCCTTGTCACTCTCCTTGTGATCTCCTCAGTGTCAGGATTCAACACTCTAATCCTAGACTGTTGGTCCCACTAGATAGATTAATTGCGGAAGCCTTTAAAGCCAAAATGTCTTTAGCAAAAATCTTTTCTAAGAGCACACATAATAAACAACAGGTATTAAAGAAAGCAATAAATAACACCGTATTTATAGTGGTTCGGATCTGAATATCCTACGTCCACTCTCCCTTGATCAAAGGGGTCTCACTATCCAACCAACAAACTCACTACTTACTGGAATTTCCGAAGTACCAGCACCTTCTTACAATCTCTTTAGATCTAACTTCGATCTAAAGACAAACTTACTCCAACCTTGTCTAACAAGATGAACAGGTTGAGTATATAAACTCCTTACGAGTTGGATGAGTAATTAAGAACAAAGTGAGTGCAAATGCGTAGTGATCAAAAAGCTTAGTATGCTATGTGCGCGTGTAGAGTCTCTAGAGCTTTTTCTTGAACTGCACTCTTGTATATATAGAGGGGATTAGGGCTAGCCGTTGGAGGACTAATCCAATCAGATCCTCTATATAAGGAAGCCTCAATCAATCAATTAGGGAATTGATTGATTGGGTTGGTGGGATCCTTGGATTGATTATCTTCAAATACTTTCCAATCCTGATCATGTTGACTTGATTTGAATCACCAGCGGTCAATAGCTTCCTCTGCCTAACTCTGATTCTCTCCAGAGAAGGCAGGACCAGACACCAGGCAACCTCGGTGTCTTCTGGTCCTCATCTGGTCAAGAACCAGAATACTCAGTAGAGTCAGGGGGTCAAACTGAGCATCTTTTGTTCTACCAGACTCGTCTGGTCTGGGGAAGGTCCTCTGCCTCTGGTCAAATCTCATCTGGTGAAGTCTTCTGGTGGAGTCCTCTGGTGAAGTCCTCTGGTGGGGTCTTCTGGTGACTCTTCTGGTGAAGTCTTCTGGTCTGGCAGTTCCCCCTAGACTAAGTCCTAATCTAGATCATCATCTGGCTAACAGGTCCAGATGGTCCTATTACATCTTCTGGTTTGTTTTAACTCATCAAAACTAACAATTTTTATCCTAACAATTTCCCCCTTTTTGATGGAGTTAAAACACTACCAGAACTGATCAAGAATAATAAACTTAAGCAGGAAAACATTAAAGGATAAGACCTTAGAATAGATCTTATCAGGCAAACAATTAAGACAACAAGAGGTTGTCTTTTGAACAGAGAAGATTAGAATTTCATTGATAGAAAAAGGACAAGGATGATTACAGATTACAAAGCAATTCTGGTCCTATTCTAAGCATATCTTCTATTGTCTTTGGGCACCAGAAACCAGTCAAGAAACCTGTCTTGAATGGCCTTCAACTCTGCAGAAGATGATAGGGTGAAGTTTGCCAACACCTTGGTCTTGTACAGTTTCTTCAGCTCAGCCCAATCAACCTGGTCTCCTGCCATTGGAGTGTTGAGAAAATGGAACTCAGGAGCAGTGACCTCTAGGTTGAACTCTATCGTTGAATCCATTAGCTGCTTGTACAGATCTGCATCATATGCCTGCATCCAAGAATGGAAGGTCCTGTTGATGAGAGCATCATCCTCTGGTGGAGGTCTCTGGATGTAATGTTGAATGAACCAGAGAGTCTTGGCTTCTCTCCATTTTTCTATCAAAGGCACAGGAACAGTTGAGTCAAAGGACCCTTCTGTCCTGAGAGGAAGGATGTTCATGACTTCAACAGGCCCTTTTCTCTTCTGGCTAGATCCACTAACACCAGGAGTGATGCCAGCTTCTCTGCTCTTCTTATTTTGCCTTCTAACATATCGGAGCCTCTGCTCTTCATCTATGTTTTTCCTTATCCTTGTTTGCCTCTCTTCAGGCGACTCTTCCTTGAATCTCTTCTCTGCTTCTTCAACCACAGATTCAAGGAAGCTCTTCTTTACTTTCCTAATCTTCCTCTTAACAGGTCCAGAGATGGAAATTGGATCCTGCTCTGCTTCGGACTCCTCTTCTGCAGCAAGCTGCTTAGCCATGGAAAGGGATTTGAGTTCTTCCTTCTTCTTCTTCTGCAGCTCAGCCTGGGCCAATGTATTCTCCAACAGGTCCAGACGAGCTCCATGGCTGAAGAGAGTTTCATTGGTGGTCTTCGCCAGATCAGTTCTGGCCTTCACTTCCCCCTTTTTAACTTCATCAAGGAGGGGCTCCACTACCTGCCTTATAAGATCAGGCAAGGCAGTGTTGGAGGAAGAGTGAAGATCACGAAGCTGCTTGGCTTCCTCCAGATAGGCTTTAGACTCTGCAACAAGTCTTTCCTGCTTCTCCAACATCTCCTGGAGGGAGTCTTTCAGCTTTGCAGTCTGAATCATCTGGCTGGCCATCTCCACCTTGAGAACAGAGACTGGCCTCAACTGCTCCAGCACGTGCTCCTGGAGCTGCTTCTGGCTGTGCATGACATCTAGCTTGACAAATAAGCCATTAGCCTTGAAGGAAGCTTTTACCTCTGCCAGAGAGGACTTGATCTGCTTCAGGAAGATTCTCCTCTCATGCTTGATCTGGTGCTCTATCATAGCAGGGGCCATATGTTGAATTGCTTTAGAAAAGTGCCCTATCTGCATGATCTGCTCGTTGAAGAAAGCCTTCATCTTCTGGAGCACAGCATGAGACATCTCAAAGTCCTCCTCGTCTGAATATAGTTCAGGAGGGAAAGTGAAATGAGGACCAAAGTTGTAGGAGAAGCCCTCTGGAGTGAGCATAACTCCTCTCTGGATAAGGAGAGTCTTGATGAGGATCTTGGCCGCATCTGGTGTCTCCAACTCCGCCGGGTTTTGAATATTTAGCTTCTTCTTCAGCTCAATCTCCCAAGCAGTGAAGGTAGAAGGAGACATCTCCTCTAGCAGAAGCATGAGATCTTCAACATCCTGGAGTCTAGCCATACTCCAAACCTTAGCATCAGTCAGATCTGCCAGGAGGGGTGAGTGATCCAACAAAATTGGAAATTGCTCTCTTAGCCAGAGCTGAGCACTCACACTCATACTCTGCCTGATGGGGCCCATCTCATCAGAAGAGAAAAAGAAGGGTTTGGGCCCAGAGGCAGAGGAGGAAGGTGCTAAGTGAGCAGGCTCAAGTGAAGCTTCCTCATCTTCACTATCATCGCTTGTTAAACAGGTTGGAGAGGGGGGAGGGGCAGGGAATCCCAGAGCCATAGCAAAGGTTGGGTCCTGATCTGTATGGGTTTGGGGAGGGTTAGGATTTTGTGAAGTAGAGGTGGTAGGAATGGGCTGCTCTGCACCAGAAGATGATGGAACATCTGGTACAGAAGGTGTAGGAGGTATCTGGGAGGTGGAAGTGTTTGGAGGGGGGATTTCTGCACCAGAAGAGGTTGAAGGTTCCTCTGGTACAGAAGGTGGGGGAGAGGGGTTTGTGTTTAGAGGTATATGGGAAGATGGGGGAGAAGGTGTTTGGGTATGAATGGTAGAGGGAGTATATACTGGGGTATCTGGTATAATCTGCTCTGGTGGAACAATAGGGGTACCAGAGGCAGATGGGTTTTGGGGACAATTATCTGGGGGAGAGGTAGAGGGGGAGACAAGATTAATGGGGGAAAAAGATGGAAGGGAAGGGTTTACCTCTGCCGGGTCAACACCAGCAGGTACAGCAGACTCTGGAGCATCCTCCATCATCTGGGAGGCATCCTCAATTGCCTTTTCCAAGGCCTCTCCAAGATCAGATCCAGAGTCAGGATCCTGAAGAAGGGCTCTCTTGGCCTTGGATTTCCTCACAAGAGGCTCAATCTCTTCCTCTTCTTCCTCCTCTGACGGCTCATCCACCAGGAGGGATTTCTTGGGAGCTCTTCTGCCAGTCCTTGGTTTCTTGGCAGATTTCTTCTTGGCCTCCACCGGCCTCTTCCGCTTGGCTGCCCCAGCCTTTACAGCTTCATCATCATCACCACCCTTCTTCTTAAGAATGTTAAGAAGGGGAATCTGATCATCTTCCGAGGAACCAGAAAAGGCAACGGTTGAGGAACCAGTTGCACCAGCAGCTTTCTTCTGGGCCTTCTGCCTAGGCTGCTGCTTCTGCCCCTTAGCAGGTGAGGGAATGGCTTGGAGAGGAGGTGCAGGGATGGCTTGCTCACCATCAGAATCAGGATGGCCATGAAGGGAACCATCCTTGGAGAACATAATCTTGGACTTATGAAAGCCCTTACACCAGGATTGTCTCCATTTCTTCTCTGGAAGGATCGAATCCAGAATTAGGGTGAGTTTTGTGCCCAATGATACATTAGCATTGAACACAAATTGTTGCTCTCCTGGTAACTGGGGACATTCTTCCTTCTGGATTTTCACCTTGTTCTTCCTCAGCACCCCCCAGAAGAACTCAACCCAGTTACATTGAACACCATCCAGAATGGCCCTCATAACACAGAGCCTGCCAACGAAGATGGCATCTGTGCTATGGCTCACACACATTAGAATCTTTACCACAATGTCAAATAACACCTTATACTTCTGCCGAAGATGCTTGTCTAAGAAGCCCTTAGTAATATTCTGGCATGAATTTCTGGCAAACATCTTGAAGGATTCCAACGCCTCTCCTTCTCTGTACTTCAGTGGGTCCACACCTTCCGCAGAAAGGTTACCAAAAAGACCACAGAAGTCTGCCTTTGAGAAAACAACATCCTCTGAATCAATCTTGGATGAAATATAGTCTTCATGGATCTTCATCCGGATAAGAAACTGTGCAGCATATCCATCCAAGGTACGCAGATCCTTGGGAACCTTTGAGATCAACTCCTCCAGCCCAGAACGTCGGAGAAGTTCCAAAATCTCCAAAGCGGCCGGATTCTTAGTGGAATAGAAGTCCACTACCATTTCTGTCTTGAGTTTCTTGCAGACATAGTCTGGATCGAAATTGCACTTGGGTGCCATTACTGTGAAAGAGAGAAAGAGAAAGAGAGAGAGAAAATGCTTTGCAGAGAGAGGTTAGAGTTTGAAAGTATGGAAATGTGAAAGGACAGATTGAAAGGAAAATTGATTTAAATAGGGTAATACGCGTGGCTTGATTATTAAATGAAATGTGAACGCGTGTAATTTCAAATTTAATTTAGGAAACAAAATCAATTTTAGCATTGATTGACATTTTGCACAGTGATTAAATCTGATGGCCATGATGAAGGGCAAGATACAGATTTAATCTGGTGCGTTGGCATAGTCATTGGGACTGGGCATAAAGGGGTTTTGTGGCAGTCAAGAGAAAAAAGCGAAATGATTGCGTAGGCCCTATACCCTAGTCTTAAATACACTCCGAAGTTGAAACGTTTTGAGTGTACTTACTAATTTGAAAGGTGTATCCCAATGATCAGAGGCCAGAGAAGTAAAACCATACCTGTCACCTGATATTGTAACCAGATGATACCACAGCCAGTCTGGTGCTACATCTCCTCTGATGAAAGTCATCTGGTTCAGGTCAGAGAAGACTTTGGATATTGTTGAATCTGGCTCAGCACTTCACCTGGAACAAGTGTCACCTGGTGTATACCTCATCTGTAGATATACCTTCTCTGATATGTCTAATCTGCATGTATGTTAGTTTAAGAAAATAAATGTATGAAGTAAAGTAGTAAAACAAAGGATACTTCTCTGTTGTTCCCCCTAAAACAAATCTGTCTCTGGATCCAACAAACTTAACTCAAAAGCTAACTCTCTGAACCTGGTCTCAGCCAAAGGCTTGGTTAAGATATCTGCTCTCTGTTTCTCTGTTGCAATCTTTTCCATCCTTATATCTCCCTTCTCAACATGATCTCTGATAAAATGATGTCTTATATCAACATGTTTGCACCTGGTATGAAGAACTGGATTCTGTGTAATTGCAATGGCACTATTACTATCATAGAATATAGGAATATCCTTGGCTCTAATCTGGTAGTCCCTAAGTTGTTGACTAATCCAAAGTAGTTGAGAACAACAGCTCCCTGCAGCCATGTACTCTGCTTCTGTTGTTGATGTAGCAACTGAAGTCTGCTTCTTAGAAAACCAGGATACCAATTTATTCCCTAGAAATTGGCATGTTCCACTTGTAGATTTCCTATCTATTCTGCATCCACCATAGTCTGAATCTGAATAACCACTCAATTCCAAGTTGTCATCTGCAGGATACCATAAGCCTAAATTCACTGTTCCCTTAAGGTATTTCAAAATCTTCCTTGCTGCTTCCAAGTGACTTTTCTTGGGGTTAGCTTGAAATCTGGCACAAACTCCAACAGCAAAGGTAATATCTGGTCTGCTTGCAGTCAGGTACAGAAGAGAACCAATAAGTGCTCTGTACTGAGTCTGGTCCACACTCTCTCCAGACTCATCTGGATCCATGTTGAAATTTGTCATCATAGGGATCTTGGCTGCTTTGCTAGATCCTACTCCAAATTTCTCTAACATGTTTCTGGTGTACTTGGCCTGATTAATGAAGATTCCCTTCTCTGATTGCTTAACCTGCAAACCTAAAAAGTAATTCACCTCACCCATCATGGACATCTCAAACTGACTCTGCATGAGTTCACCAAACTTTTCACACATCTTCTTGTTAGGGGATCCAAATATAATGTCATCAACATATATTTGGACCAGAAGGATGTCCTTTTCTTCTTCTTTCCTAAACAAGGTTCTATCAATCTTACCCTTAGTAAAATCATTGTCCAGAAGAAATTGAGATAGAGTGTCATACCATGCTCTGGGTGCCTGCTTCAGCCCATAAAGAGCTTTCTTAAGCTTAAACACCTTGTCACCTTGTTCAAAACCAGGAGGTTGTTCCACATACACTTCCTCAATGAGAATCCCATTAAGAAAGGCAGATTTCACATCCATCTGGTAGACTTTGAACTTCATGTGAGCAGCATATGCTAAGAACAATCTGATGGCTTCTAGTCTGGCAACAGGAGCAAATGTCTCATCATAGTCTATTCCTTCAGACTGAGAATAGCCCTGGGCCACTAGCCTTGCCTTGTTCCTAGTAATGACATCATTCTCATCTTTCTTATTCTTGAAAACCCACTTAGTGCCTATCACCTTTTGATGTCTTGGTCTGTCTACCAGCTCCCAAACATCCTGTCTGGTGAATTGATTCAACTCCTCTTGCATAGCAACAATCCAATTTGAATCTTCCAGTGCCTCCTTGATGTTCTTAGGCTCAATCAAGGACACATAGCAACTGAATAAGGCAGCTAAGTTAAGAGTTCTCCTAGTCTGGACACCCTTAGTTGGATCTCCAAGGATTAGGTCATTGGGGTGATCAACCAGGGTCCTCCTTCCCGTGGTCTTGCCTGGTTGATCATCTTCTGCAGTACCTTGGTGATTATCACCACCTGTAGAAGAGCTTCCCCCTACAGGAGTTCCAACCTCTTCTGGTTCTGCTCCTTGTGAAGGCTGCTGCTTCAGAGAACCAGGAGATGGGTCATCATCTGAATCTGAATCTGAATCAAGAACAGGTGGATTGACTTTGATAACTCTGGGTGTAGTCTGATTCTGGGTCTCATCTGAAGACTTAGATTCCACCTTGAACTCAAAAGTAGATTCATCAAAAACAACATGAGGTGTTTCCTCCACACAAAGTGAATTCTTATTAAAAACTCTAAAAGCTTTACTGGTGCTGGAATATCCTAAAAATATTCCATCAACCACTTTAGCATCAAAGGTTCTTAATTTAGATTTCCCATTGTCATGGATGAAACACTTACATCCAAAAACATGAAAATATGAAACAGATGGGGTTTTACCTTTCCATACCTCATATGGAGTCTTATTATGTCTCTGGGCAATCAGGCATCTGTTCTGAGTGTAGCAAGCTGTATTGATGGCCTCTGCCCAAAATCTCTGTGGAGTGTTGTATTCTGCCAGAAGTGTTCTTGCAGCTTCTTTGAGGGTCCTATTCCTCCTTTCTGCTATTCCATTTTGTTGGGGTGTTCTGGCAGCAGATGTCTCATGAAAAATCCCATGATCCTTGCAGTAATCTGCAATGTGTGAATTCAAAAACTCTGTTCCTTTGTCACTTCTGATTCTGACTGTGCTCTGGTTTTGCTCATTCTGAATCTGCTTGAAGAACTCTGGCAGCTTAGTCATAGTTTCATTTTTCTTAAACAAGAACACTACCCAAGTGTATCTTGAAAAGTCATCTACTATTACTAAGGTGTACTTCCTTCCACTGAAACTAAGAGGAGAAACAGGTCCAAACAGGTCCATGTGAAGTAGTTGAAGTACTCTGGTTGTGGTTGTGCTCTGGACATCCTTAAAGGAAGTCTTGGGTTGTTTACCCTTCTGGCATGAACCACAAACCTGATCCTTCTTAAACACTTCATTAGGAAGACCTCGAATGAGACCTTTTCTGGCAATCTTATTCAGTGTTTTGAAGTTAAGATGACACAGTCTCTTATGCCAAATCCAGCTATTCTCTGCAGATCCTTTTGCAACTAGGCATGCATTTCTTGGGCAACTGTTAAAATCTGCAAGATAAATGTTACCCTTCCTCAAGCCTATTAGCAAAATATCATTATAATCAGAAGAGAAAACAGTGCATGAATCACTAGAAAACTTCACTGAGTATCCCTTGTCACAGAATTGGGATACTGAAAGCAGATTATGCTTAAGTCCTTCAACGTAGTAGACTTCATCTACAGATACTCCATTGAAGGTCAACTTTCCAACTCCTCTGGTGACTCCATAGTTGTTGTCACCAAACATCACTCTTGGTCCATTCAATGGCTTGAAATCTTGGAGATTATCTTTCTGGAAGGTTATGTGCTTGGAACATCCACTATCAATGTACCAAACATGGTTGCTTGAAAATCCTTTCTCCAATGGACTCTTATCTACCTGCAGAGAAATCAATTAGGTCCCCTACTAGTGCTGGGTCCTGATTGGTTAGTTGCAGGTTTTGTAGGAATCCATAGATAAAGATCATCCCTTGATGGATGAGGAGATCTTATCTTCCTTCCAAATCTATCTACCAGCACATGTCCTCTGACAATGACATATTGAGCTACTGGTCTGATAAGGACACCTTTCTTATAAACAGGTCTGGTGTACCTTTTCTCAAATCTGGCCTTTGGAATGGCCTGCCTCAAAGACATGGTCTTAAAGGTCTGGATGTAAGGGTACATCCTGGAAGAACCATCTCTGGTGTCATAACTACCCAGATCAGTTGGTTTTCTATAGATGGGTCTGGAAGACCTCCTCTGGTTCTGATAACTAGACTGTCTCTGGTGGTTATAGTTCCTTTGAGTATACCTATTCTGGAATTGATTCTTCTGAGAAAATTGTCTCTGGGGTACCTGGTTCTGTTGAACATTGTTCCTTCTCTGGTAGTTGTTACTCTGATTGGTATTCCCCTTCCTTGAGTGTTTCCTTTGAGGTCCCCTAATCTGTTTAGGTTCCCTTTGAGGATTTCTCTGGGGTCCTCCAATTTGAGTAATTTATACTCCTTGGGACTCATTGTTCACAGAACCATCAATCTTTAATGATTCCCCTTTTTGACACTTATTCTCTAGCATCTTCTCTTCCAGAACAGTCAACTCTTCTGGACCATTTGTTATGTGATTAACAGAGTGATTCCTTTTCCAATCAGGATTGTGAACCACCTTGTAACCATTACCAGTTAAGTCATTATCATTCTAGATTTCTACCAATTTACCAGCTCTTACAGACTTGTCTTTATTATAAAGGTATTTATGAGTTTTAGTGGTAATTCCAGAATATCCTAAACCACTCTTATCACAAATGCGCTGAGAAGACTCTGATATGATAGATACAACATATGGTATCTTAGGAGCTTCTCTGGGCATAGGTATCTCCTCTATGTTGTGAGCAACTTGTTTTCCCTTGATAAGAGTCTGGTATTTGGCTCTGAGTTCATTGATCTCATCTTCTTGAGAGGTCCTTTCTTTCATGAGTTGATCTACCAGAGTATCTCTTTTTGTGATCTTATCCTGAAGCTCAGAGACTTCTTTGGAATGATCTTTCATGAGTTCTCTGGTGGATTTGTGTTCATGAGAGAGAGATTGAACTTCAGCTCTGAGCCTACCATTCTCTTTCTCATGTTTTTGACAAAGTTGGACACAATTTTGGAGATCTGATAGCATTTGTTGCATATCAGACTCTCTGGAGTTACCAGATGAATTAGAGGATTCAGTACATTTGGAATTTGATAAAACTAGAGTAGTTTCATTTACCTCAGTGATGTCTACCATGAGACACACATCATCATCTGATCCAAAGTCAGAAGAAGAAGAAGAACTGGAGCTAGTATCCTCCTCTTCTGCTTCTGCCAGCAATGCTCTCTTATCTGCATATCTCCTATCTCTCTTGATTCTTTTCTCTTCTCTTTCCCTAGGAGTAAGTTGAGGACAATCATAACTGTAGTGACCAGTCTTGTTGCATGTGTAGCAGGCATTGTCTCCTCTGGGACTAGGGCTTGGCTCTCTCCTCCTCTGGTTGTAGTCTGATCTGGCTGGACTACTCTATCTCCTCTGGTAGTCAGGTCTGCCAGAGCTACCATCCCTCCTCTGATAATCTGATCTCCCAGAGCTGCCAGGGTTGTCATCTCTCCTCCTCTCTGGAGTTCTGAATCTGGTCTCCCTTGAGTCTCCAGATGTCTTCTCCTTCTCTGCAGGCTTGAAAGAACTCTTCCTGTCTCTGGTAGACTCCTTCCAATGCCTTTTGTACCTGCCATACTTTGAACTCATTTTATCTAATTTACGAGTTAGAAGTGCTACCTGCTCCTTGAGGCTCAAGTCATCTGCAGTAGACTCCTTTGGCTTGACATCAGGCTTGAGAGTTGAAGAGAATGCAACTCCTTTTTGGCCAGAAGAGGAAACCTCTTCTGTTTGATCCTCCTCTTGAAGATCATATTCGTAAGCTTTGAGATCAGACAACAGAAGATGGTGATCCAGAGTGTTGAGATCCTTGTTGTCCTTGATCACGGTGACTTTAATTCTCCACCTGCTTGTTAGTGAACGCAAGATTTTACTATTAATTTCTTTTTCAGAGTAGGTCTTACCTAAGGCACTAGCCTTGTTTAGGAGATTTGTGAGGCGCATATCCAGCTGGTCTATGGTCTCGTCTGGTTTCATTTTGAACGTATCAAACGAGTGTTGAACAGCCTGGAGCTTGTTATCTTTAATCTTCTCTGTTCCCTCGCAGAGAAGTGCAAGTTTATCCCACATCTCCTTCGCAGTGACACAGGTTCTGACCTTCTCTATTACCTCCTTGGTGAGAGTGTTGATAATCTCGGTTCTTGCCACCTGGTCCAGGTTATGTAGATTTCTCTCATCGTTGTCAAGTTCTTCTTTCTTTTTGAGGATTTTCTGCCTGGGGACTCTATCCTCTGCAGTCTTCTGGGCAGCTTCACTGGTTTCTTCTCTGGACTCAGACCTGCCACTATCAATGGGAGTCCAGTAAAATTGTATGGGGCCACTTTCAACCACATCTAGCATGCGGTGGTGGATAGCTCCCAGATGATTACTCATCATGAAGCTCCAGTGACTATAGTCCTCAAATGAGAACTCTGGCAATTTGCGACTCTTATAAGAAGATTTTGCAGACATTGTAAATAAAATTTGGGAAATAATAAGAACTTTAACAAAAGCACTAAGGAGCAATGGATCTGCCCGGTGACCACCAAAAGCTTTACAAAGCAGTGGTCGTTGGACACACTGCTCTGATACCACTTGTTGGTCCCACTAGATAGATTAATTGCGGAAGCCTTTAAAGCCAAAATGTCTTTAGCAAAAATCTTTTCTAAGAGCACAAATAATAAACAACAGGTATTAAAGAAAACAATAAATAACACCGTATTTATAGTGGTTCGGATCTGAATATCCTACGTCCACTCTCCCTTGATCAAAGGGGTCTCACTATCCAACCAACAAACTCACTACTTACTGGAATTTCCGAAGTACCAGCACCTTCTTACAATCTCTTTAGATCTAACTTCGATCTAAAGATAAACTTACTCCAACCTTGTCTAACAAGATGAACAGGTTGAGTATATAAACTCCTTACGAGTTGGATGAGTAATTAAGAACAAAGTGAGTGCAAATGCGTAGTGATCAAAAAGCTTAGTATGCTATGTGCGCGTGTAGAGTCTCTAGAGCTTTTTCTTGAACTGCACTCTTGTATATATAAAGGGGATTAGGGCTAGCCGTTGGAGGACTAATCCAATCAGATCCTCTATATAAGGAAGCCTCAATCAATCAATTAGGGAATTGATTGATTGGGTTGGTGGGATCCTTGGATTGATTATCTTCAAATACTTTCCAATCCTGATCATGTTGACTTGATTTGAATCACCAGCGGTCAATAACTTCCTCTGCCTAACTCTGATTCTCTCCAGAGAAGGCAGGACCAGACACCAGGCAACCTCGGTGTCTTCTGGTCCTCATCTGGTCAAGAACCAGAATACTCAGTAGAGTCAGGGGGTCAAACTGAGCATCTTTTGTTCTACCAGACTCGTCTGGTCTGGGGAAGGTCCTCTGCCTCTGGTCAAATCTCATCTGGTGAAGTCTTCTGGTGGAGTCCTCTGGTGAAGTCCTCTGGTGGGGTCTTCTGGTGACTCTTCTGGTGAAGTCTTCTGGTCTGGCAGTTCCCCCTAGACTAAGTCCTAATCTAGATCATCATCTGGCTAACAGGTCCAGATGGTCCTATTACATCTTCTGGTTTGTTTTAACTCATCAAAACTAACAATTTTTATCCTAACATAGACTCATTAGCAGATTCATCAAAGATAATATGTGGTGACTCTTCCACAACAAGGGTCCTACAATTGTAAACTCTGAAGGCTTTACTAACTTCAGAATACCCTAAGAATATTCCTTCATCAGATTTGCTATCAAAGGTTTTCAATTGGGTCTTCCCATTGTTGAGGATGAAGCACTTACAACCAAATACATGAAAATAAGAAATACGAGGTTTCCTTTTATTCCAAGTCTCATATGGGGTCTGTGCATGTTGTTTGTTCAGCATGGATCTGTTCTGAGTGTAACATGCAGTTTTGATCGCCTCAGCCCAGAACTTCTTGGGCAATCCTGACTCTGCCAGCAAGGTCCTAGCTGCTTTCCTCAGTGTCATGTTCATCCTTTCAGCGACACCATTATGTTGTGGAGTTCTAGCTGCAGAAGTCTCATGAGCTATACCAAGTTCATTACAAAAGTCAGAAATATATGAATTTATAAATTCAGTGCCCTTGTCAGATCTGATCTTAGAAATGGACTGATTCTTCTCATTGCTGAGTCTCCTGAGCAACTCTGGAAGCTTCACCTGTGTCTCCTTCTTATTCAACAAGAAAATAACCCAACTATATCTAGAATAATCATCAATAACCACAAGGGTATACTTCATACTAATCATACTCACAGGTGTTTTGGGACCAAATAAATCCATGTGCAAGAGCTGAAGAATCCTGTCAGTGGAATGAGAAACTTTCTCTTTGAATGATGCTCTGACCTGCTTCCCTTCCTGACAAGCTTTGCACACATGATCTTTGCTAAAAACTTCATTAGGTAGACCTTCAACACGTGACTGTCTAGAAATTTTGTTAAGAATCTTGAAGTTCAGGTGGCTTAATCTCTTATGCCATAACCAACTGAGCTCTAGAGAGCTTTTAACAACAAAACAAGTATTAGGAATAGTGTTGCTCCAGTCAGCGAGATAAACGTTACCTTTCCTGATACCTGATAGAAGTACTTGTGTTGATTTGTCCTTGACTGAAACCTTTGTCACAGAATTGACTTACTGACAACAGGTTATGCTTCAGTCCTTCCACAAAGGACACATTTTCCACTCTGACTGTACCTATTATCAAGACACCAAAACCTTTAGTAACACCTTTTGAGTTATCACCAAAGGTTACATGTGGACCATCTTTAGCTTGATATTCTTGGAGAAGAATCTTCATTCCAGTCATGTGCCTTGAGCAACCACTGTCTAGGTACCAAACAGCTTTGATTGAGTCTCCTCTCCTCTTGTTGTGATCCACAGCCGCCTGCAAGCAAATCAGGCTTTAGGTACCCATTGGGTATTGGGTCCTATTGTGTCAGTTGTACCCTTCGGGATCCAGACTTGCTTAACAACCCTGATTGCCTCAGAGTGGTAAATCTGTCTCCCTGAAACATCAATATACACAACTTTCTTCTTCTTTGCCTGAGAGGAAGATGGTGTATGAGTGCTAGACTTAGGCTTCACAGGAGCCTGAGTGGGTGCCTTTTGGGCTGGCTTCCTATTCTTCCTAGGTCTGGGTGCAGCAGGTCTCGGGCCTTGTTCTTGATAAGGGCCATGTGTTCTATTCCCCCTAGGCAAGTGAGGGAATGGAAAACAGTTAAAGGCCTCAGGATGCCAAAACCATGGGGGTGTCATCATATTTGGCCTTCCCTGTTGGTATTGCCAAGCATGATGGTACCCTCGCTGACCAGTCTGAGGGCTCTTGGCCTGAGTCTTTCTCTTCTTTCGCTGAGGTTTTCCCTGGCCTGAGCTCTCAGGGGCCTCCTTAGGTTGCTTTGCCTTTCTCTTGGGTTTTGGCTTAGCTACCTTGGGGGCAACCCTGACTATGTCAACAGTTTCCTTGCCCTTATCAGTTTGACGGGCCTGTAGTACAACCTTGGGTTCACTCTGGCCTGCCTGAACAAATACCCTCTCAGTGTTGCTTCCTGAAGCAAGATGAGATTGACCTTGTGAGGATTTCTTGGGAACATATCCAAGTCCCTTTTTCTCATTCCCAAGCATCTGGCTGCTATTTATTTCCTCTCTAGCCACTGAGGATTTATTCATTGCTGCAACCTTTTTCTTGAGAGAGTCCTCACTCTTTTTCAGGATTTCATGTCTGGTAAAGAGGTCATCAAACTTACTCTTAAGTACTTTTAGTTCTTCCTTCCTAACCAACTCTTCATCAGCGAGTTCTTGGGAGACGCTCAGCATTGATTAAATCAATCTTCTGAGTTAGTCTCACAATCTGAGCTGATTCTCTAAGATCAGACTGAGTGAGTTGATCATTCAGGTTTTGAACTTCAGTACTCAATTTCTTGTTTTCCTCTACCAAGAAGACATTAGTTTCCTGCAGTCTGGAGAAATCAACCATTAATTGATCCAGGCAGATCTGAAGGTTCATTTCTCTGACTGGCTCTGAGCTAAGCTCAGGATTTCGACCAGTGTAGGAATCACATACAGAGTTAGATGTTACCTCAGGTTCCTCTCTTGCCATCAGGCAAACATCATCGTACTCATCATCAGAAAAGAGTTCAGGTGACCTTTCCTCAGGACCATCAGAGTCAGTTGCATCCTCAGCGAGCATAGCTCTCCGGTCAGCAAGTCTCTGGTCTCTCTTGGCCCTCTTGTCCTCTCTTTCCCTTGCACTCAACTTCGGACAATCATACTGGTAGTGCCCGCTCTTGTTACAGTTGTAACATGTTGGTTGCTCATCTCCTCTTTCGCTCCTAGGTTCAGGGTTCCTTCTTGAGTCAGGTTCCCTCTGTCTTGATGAGCTTTCAGTCTTCCCTGAGTGCTTGTCATCATGAGTACGTCTCTGTTCATCTCTACGATCGGGCTTTGGATCTGAATATCTTCTTTCGTCGCCACGATCTCTCCTCTGGTCAGTGTTTCTCCTTTCCTCATATCTCCTTGAGCTTTGGTGGGTTCCTTCAGGTTTCCTGTCATGTGAGTCCTGATAAAATTTCTTATAACGACCAAACCTGGAATTAAGCTTATCAAAGCGTCTGGTCATCAGGCTGTACTCCTCAGCAAGTTCTTACTTGCTCATCTCCATCAGTGACTTTGATGAAGACTCAACAGGTTCAGACCTGGCTTTGAACGCCACACTTTTCTCAGGAGTTTTCTCCTTTTCTTCCTCTTCTGGCTGAACTTTCTTCTTTCTTCTGTTAAGATCAAATTCCAGTGCCTTCAACTCTGAAAAAAGTAAAGCATAAGTTATATTACTCATATCCTGAGTGTTCTTAAGCATAATTACACTGTTGTCCCATCTCTCAGGAAGGGCATTCAGGATCTTTGAAGCAACATCTCTCTTTGGAACATCCTTGTCCAGCATCACCAACTCATTCATCAACTTGATGAACCTTGACTCCATCTGATCGATTGTCTCATCAGGCAGCATCTCGAACGCTTTGAACTTCTGAATGGCAATGTTTCTCTTGTTCTCCTTTATCTTTTCTGACCCCTCGCACATCCTGGTCAGCTCATCCCAAACCTCATTTGCCGTCTTTAAGTTCATCAGCCTAGCTGACTCCTCGAAGGGCACCGTATGTAAAATGATGTTTCTGGCAACGTTGTCCAGTCCCACCATCTTGATCTCATCGTTGGTCATGTCTTTCCTTTCTTTCAGAACCTGCACGCCAATCTCAAGATGCTCATATCCCAGTCCTCTGACATTGGGAATAGTGATCTTGATCGGTCCCTCTCTGAGAACACGCGGCATCTGGTCATGGATGGCATCAAGATGCGCTTCTAATCTAACTTCCAATAGACAAAGTTAGATACAGAGAATTCAGGTAACGAAGCTTCAAGTCTCCTCGAAGTTATGATGATGCAAGTTTTATGAAAAACAAACTCAGATCTGTTCAGTGACCACCAACAGTTTCTCCTCAGAAACTATTAGTATTCAAAGTCAGTGGTCTTTTGAACCACTGCTCTGATACCACTTGTTGGTCCCGACACAAGACTGAGGAATACGTGTATGGGGGGGAGGAATACACGTATACCAATTTTTCAAACTTAAAACCTGACTGAGTTCCCTTTGCTCAGAGTGGTAAAGAACTAGGAGCTGATAACATACCTACTGACTACACTTGGTGCGGGTCAGTTGACTAACTATCTGTTCAAGTTCAGTGCGGAATTGCGTGAGCCCTGATAGTTTAAAGTCTTGTTTAGTTTGCTTTCTGAAAAACTGGTTTTAATCAATTTTGAATAGTGTTTAGTTAGGGCAGTGCTCTTTTTGAGGATCATGCTGATTGATTCAGACCTGATAAACCAAATGTTTATGAATGAACAAGTAATATGTCAGGTATACACAATATCAAAACAATAAGAACACAAGGAGTTTAACGTGGTTCAGAGACTCAAGCTCCTACATCCATGACCTGATTTAACAGGAAATCCACTCAAGGGATTCTTGTTTTTAACATGCCATGGTGCACCAAGACCAGCTAACCTCACTGATCTATACAAACTTCCTTACTAACTCACTAACTGACTTACTCCCCACAAACCTAACTTAGGGTTTTGGTTTCAGTTTGGATTCCAACTAGGTTGAGATTATCCTTAAAAGGCAAAGCTATGCTAAGGGTTGGATAATCTCTCTAAGCTTAAGAAATTGCTTGAACGCTCTTTGGAATACAGATTAACTCTCAGTTGCTAAGAAACACTTGGGAAATTTAGAGGGTTTCGAGTCCTTCTTCTAAAGACTGAATGCTTTGAGTGCTTGAGAGTTTGAGTAATTTCTGGATTGGAAATTTCCCGTTACCTTGAATGGGTTCAAGGCCTTCTGTATTTATAGGTGATTTGAAAAAACTATCCGTTGGAGAGATAGCCTTTCTTGTCATCTATGTAGAGTAGCTTCAAACTGACATATCTTCATGCAGCAGTCGTCCTTTGCATGGAATTAGGTAGTCGCATTAAATGCACATTAAATGCTTGCCCGTTGAAAATGCAGTCTGAAGTCAGTCTCCTTGTCAGGTTCCGTACGTGCGTGTCCTTCCAGGATTGGTCCACATCATCAGGTTGGTGAGAATGTCAGAACTTATTCCTGGCTTCAGGCTTGTCTTATTAAGTTCTTTCTGTCTTGAGCTCACCGGTCTTGTTCTGACGCTGACATTCTTTTTGCATTGCTTGGCTCTACTCCAAGTCTTCCCATAAACTCAGTTTCATCCTGTTCCCTTCAGGACTGAGTAGTAATGACCTCAGGGTCATACTCTTCATCACTGAGACTTACTCAGCCAACTTAGGAGACTGCTATAAGTTCAAGATGGTAAAACCGTCTTCAGGCTCTAAGTCTTGATTGTCATCAGTAAGTGCTCCTCTTACTGAGTACCTGTGAAATATAAAATGACTAAGTATAAACCTAACCAAGAATAGCCTGACAAAGACAAACAAAGGCAAAACATCTTTTCAGGGGCTTTGGGATCTTAATCAAAACTGATAATGTCCCAACACCCCCTCATACACATATTCCTCAATCTTGTACCGGGACCAACAAGTGGTATCAGAGCAGTGGTTCAAAAGACCACTGACTTTGAATACTAATAGTTTCAGAGGAGAAACTGTTGGAGGTCACTGAACATATCTGAGTTTGCTTTTCATAAAACTTGCATCATCATGACTTCGAGAAGACTTGAAGCTTCGTTACCTGAATTCTCTGTGTCTAACTTTGTCTATTGGAAGTTCAGATTAGAAGCACATCTTGATGCCTTCCATGACCAGATGTCGCGTGTTCTCAGGGAAGGACCGATCAAGATCACTGTCCCTAATACCAGAGGAAAGGGATATGACGATCTTGATATTGGCGTACCCATTCCTAAGGAAAGGAAGGATATGACCACTGACGAGATCAAGATGATGGGACTGGACAATGTGGCCAGAAATATCATCTTGCATACGGTGCCTTTCGAGGAGTCAGCAAGGTTGATGAACTTAAAGACGGCAAAGGAGGTTTGGGATGAGCTGACCAGGATGTGCGAGGGGTCAGAAAAGATAAAAGAGAACAAGAGAAACATTGCCATTCAGAAGTTCGAAGCATTCGAGATGTTGCCTGATGAGACAATCGATCAGATGGAGTCAAGGTTCATCAAGTTGATGAATGAGTTGGTGATGCTGGACAAGGATGTCCCTAAGAGAGATGTTGCTTCAAAGATCTTGAATGCCCTTCCTGATAGATGGGATAACAGCGTAATTATGCTTAAAAACACTCAGGATATGAGTAACATAACTCCTACTTTACTTTTTTCAGAGCTTAAGGCACTGGAACTTGATCTTAACAAAAGAAAGAAGAAAGTTCAGCTAGAAGAGGAAGAAAAAGAGAAAACTCCTGAGAAAAGTATGGCGTTCAAGGTCAGGTCTGAACCAGTTGAGTCTTCATCAAAGTCACTGATGGAGATGAGCAAGGAAGAGCTTGCTGAGGAGTACAGCCTGATGGCCAGACGCTTTGATAAGCTTAATTCCAGGTTTGGTCGTTATAAGAAATTTTATTAGGACTCACGTGAAGGGAAACCTGAAGGAACCCACCAAAGCTCAAGGAGGTATGAGGAAAGAAGAAACACTGACCAAAGAAGAGATCGTGGTGATGAAAGAAGATATTCAGATCCAAACCAAATCGTAGAGATGAACAGAGACGTACTCATGATGATAAGCACTCAGAGAAGACTAAAAGCTCATCAAGACAGAGGGAACCTGACTCAAGGAGGAACCCTGAACCAAGGAGAGAAAGAGAAGATGAGCAACCAACATGTTACAACTGTAACAAGAGCGGGCACTATCAGTATGATTGTCCGAAGCTGAGTGCAAGCGAAAGAGATGACATGAGGGCCAAGAGAGACCAGAGACTTGCTGACCTGAGAGCCATGCTCGCTGAGGATGCAACTGACTCTGATGGTCCTGAGGAGAGGTCGCCTGAACTCTTTTCTGATGATGAGTACGTTGATGTATGCCTGATGGCAAGGGAGGAACCTGAGATAACATCTAACTCTGTATGTGGTTCCTACACTGGTCAAAATCCTGAGCTAAGCTCAGAGTCAGTCAGAGAAATGAACCTTCAGATCTGCCTGGATCAATTGATGGTTAATTTCTCAAGATTGCAGGAAACTAATGTCTTCTTGGTAGAGGAGAACAAGAAATTGAGTACTGAGGTTCAAAACCTGAATGATCAACTCACTCAGTCTGATCTGAAAAAATCAACTCAGATTGTGAGACTAACTCAGGATATTAATTTAACCAATGCTGAGCGTCTCCCAAGAGAGAAGATTCTGAAGGAATTGGCTGAGGAAGAGTTGGTCAGAAAGGAAGAACTGAAAGTACTTAAGAGTAAGTTTGATGACCTCTTTGCCAGACATGAAATCCTGAAAAAGAGTGAGGACTCACTCAAGCAAAAGGTTGCAGCAATAAATAAATCCTCAGTGGCTAGAGAGGAAATAAATAGCAGCCAGATGCTTGGGAATGAGAAAAAGGGACTTGGATATGTTCCTAAGAAATCCTCACAAGGCCAGTCTCATGTTGCTTCAGGGAGCAACACTGAGAGGGTATTTGTTCAGGCAGGCCAGAGTACACCTAAGGTTGTACTTCAGGCCCGTCAAACTGATATGGGCAAGGAAACTGTTGACTCAGTCAGGGTTGCCCCTAAGGTAGCTAAGCCGAAACCCAAGGGAAAGGCAAAGCAACCTAAGGAGGCCCCTGAGAGCTCAGGCCAGGGAAAGCCTCAGCGTAAGCAGAGGAAAACTCAGGCCAAGAGCCCTCAGACTGGTCAGCGAGGGTATCATCATGCTTGACAATACCAACAAGGAAGGCCAAACATGATGACTCCCCCATGGTTTTGGCATCCTGAGGCCTTTAACTGTTTTCCATTCCCTCACTTGCCTAGGAGGAATAGAACACAGGGCCCTTATCAAGAACAAGGCCCAAGACCTGCTGCACCCAGACCTAGAAAGAACAGGAAGCCAGCCCAGAAGGCACCCACTCAGGCTCCTGTGAAGCCTAAGTCTAGCACTCATACACCATATTCCTCTCAGGAAAAGAAGAAGAAAGTTGTGTATGTTGATGTTTCAGGGAGACAGATTTACCACTCTGAGGCAATCAGGGTTGTTAAGCAAGTCTGGATCCCGAAGGGTACAGCTGACACAATAGGACCCAACGCCCAATGGGTACCTAAAGCCTGATTTGATTGCAGGCGGCTGTGGATCACAATAAGAGGAGAGGAGACTCAATCAAAGCTGTCTGGTACCTAGACAGTGGATGTTCAAGGCATATGACCGGAATGAAGAGTCTTCTCCAAGAATATCAAGCTAAATATGGTCCACAGGTAACCTTTGGTGATAACTCAAAAGGTGTTGCTAAAGGTTTTGGTGTCTTGATAATAGGTACATTCAGAGTGGAATATGTGTCCTTTGTGGAAGAATTGAAGCAAAACCTGTTGTCAGTAAGTCAATTCTGTGACAAAGGTTTCAGTGTTGAGTCCTCATCAAATATATGTTCAGTCAAGGAAAAATCAACACAAGTGCTTCTATCAGGTATCAGGAAAGGTAACGTTTATCTCGCTGATTGGAGCATCACTATTCCTAATACTTGTTATGTTGCTAAAAGCTCTCTAGAGCTCAGTTGGTTATGGCATAAAAGATCAAGCCACCTGAACTTCAAGATTCTTAACAAAATTTCTAGACAGTCACTTGTTGAAGGTCTACCTAATGAAGTTTTTAGCAAAGATTATGTGTGCAAAGCTTGTCAGGAAGGGAAGCAGGTCAGAGCATTATTCAAAGAGAAAGCTTCTCATTCCACTGACAGGATTCTTCAGCTCTTGCACATGGATTTATTTGGTCCCATAACACCTGTGAGTATGAATGGTAGGAAATATACCCTTGTGGTTATTGTTGATTATTCTAGATATACTTGGGTTATTTTCTTGTTGAATAAGAAGGAGACACAGGTGAAGCTTCAAGAGTTGCTCAGGAGACTCAGCAATGAGAAGAATCAGTCCATTACTAAGATCAGATCTGACAAGGGCACTGAATTTATAAATTCATATATTTTTTACTTTTGTAATGAACTTGGTATAGCTCTTGAGACTTCTACAGCTAGAACCCCACAGCAGAATGGTGTCGCTGAAAGGAGGAACATGACACTGAAGGAAGCTGTCAGGACCATGCTGGCTGAGTCAGGATTGCCCAAGAAATTCTGGGCTGAGGCAATCAACACTGCATGCTATACTCAGAACAGATCCATGCTGAACAAACAACATGCACATACCCCATATGAGACATGGAATAAGAGGAAACCCCGTATCTCTTACTTTCATATATTTGGTTGTAAGTGTTTCATCCTCAACAATGGGAAGACCCAATTGAAAGCTTTTGATAGCAAATCTAATGAAGGAATATTCTTAGGATATTCTGAAGTTAGTAAAGCCTTCATGGTTTACAATTGTAGGACCCTTGTTGTGGAAGAACCACCACATGTTGTGTTTGATGAATCTGCTAATGAGTCTAGGGTAAAAGTGTTGAATCCTGACACTGATGAGGTCACAAGGAAAGTGACAAGGCTGAGCTTAAAGAATCAACCTGATCCAAAGGTCAAAACTGTGCCAATTCCAAGATGGGATGATGATGATGATCAGGATGATGAATCAAGTGCCACTCCTAAGCCCAGCACATCAGGGATTGTTGAGCCTCAGATTGAGGAACAGGCTCAACCTGAGGTAAGTACCGTCTATGAAGATGTTGTTGCAGCTGAGACGGTTCCTAAGTCACCTCATCAAGGAGGAATCAATGTCCCTGACATTGAGATTGTTAATCCATTTGGTATAGACTCAGGTTCATCCCCTTCTGTTCAATATCCTGAATTTAATGAGCCTGTAGACACTAACATTGCAGGTACTTCAGGAACAACTCCTGGCAAGAGAACATGGCTAGAGGATCATCCCATTGATCAAATCATTGGTAATCCAACTGAGGGAGTCGGGACCAGACGGTTCCATGGTGAGAGTGTATTGTGCTGTTGCTTTCTCTCTGAGCAAGAGCCTTAGAACATTGAAGAAGCTCTCACTGACTCAAACTGGATCATTGCCATGCAAGAGGAGTTGAATCAGTTCACAAGGAATCAGGTTTGGGAACTGGTAGATATACCTAGGCATCAAGGAGTAATTGGTACCAAGTGGGTCTTCAAGAATAAGAAGGGTGAGAATGGTGTTGTGGTAAGGAACAAGGCTAGGCTGGTTGCAAAAGGGTATTTTCAATCTGAGGGAATAGACTATGATGAGACTTTTGCTCCAGTGGCTAGGTTGGAAGCTATCAGGCTGTTCCTTGCATTTGCAACATATAAGAAGTTCAAGGTGTATCAAATGGATGTCAAGAGTGCCTTCCTTAATGGTGTACTCAACGAAGTGGTATATGTTGAACAAACTCCCGGGTTTGAGGTTGGAGACAGAGTATACCATTTGAAAAAAACACTCTATGGACTTAAGCAAGCACCAAGAGCTTGGTATGATACCCTCTCTCAGTTCCTGACAGATCATGGGTTCAAGAAAGGAACCGTGGATAGGACCCTGTTCAGGATCACTGAAGGAGATGACATTCTCTTGGTCTAGATTTATGTGGATGACATAATATTTAGATCACCAAATCATCAGCTCTGTGAGAAATTCTCTAAGCTGATGACTGGTAAATTTGAGATGTCAATGATGGGAGTGATGAACTTCTTCTTAGGATTGCAGGTCAAGCAGACTGATCAAGGTATCTTCATTAATCAGGCCAAGTATACAAGAGACTTGATTCATAAGTTTGGTGTTCAGAACAGCAATCCAGCCAGGATCCCTATGAACACAAATTGGAAGATTGATCCTGACACTGAAGGGACTTCAGTAAATCAGACCGAGTATCGGGGGCTGATAGGTTCTTTGTTGTACCTGACTGCAAGTAGGCCTGGCATTACGTTTGCAGTTGGTGTGTGTGCTAGGTATCAGTCTGATCCCAAGAGAAGTCATTTGTAGGCTGCTAAGAGGATACTTAAGTATTTGAAAAGGACAGTCAATATGGGACTATGGTATCCTTCAGATGACAACTTAGAACTGACAGGTTATTCAGATGCAGATTATGGATGTTGTAGGATTGATAGGAAATCAACCTCAGGGACATGTCAGTTTTTGGGAAGTAAATTGATCTCGTGGTTTAGTAAGAAGCAGAATTCAGTGGCGACATCCACAACTGAGGCTGAGTATATGGCTGCAGGTAGTTGTTGTGCTCAGATTTTATGGTTGATGCAACAGTTGAGAGACTACCAAGTATATGCTAATGAGGTTCCAATCTATTGTGACAACAATAGTGCTATAGCAATTACTCATAACCCAGTGCTTCACACAAGGTGCAAGCATGTGGACATTAGGCATCACTTTATTCGAGATCACGTGGAGAAGAAGGACATTAGGATGGAGAAGATTCACACTGACAGACAAAGATTTGACATCTTGACTAAGCCTTTGGCTGAAGCAAGGTTTATGGAACTGTCAGTGGAGTTAGAACTTTTAGATCCGGGAGAGCTGTCAGTGTAGGGTTCTAGGGGGAACTCAGGCCAGACTCGACTCAGTGAGGTATCAGGGTGCTACAATGTCTCCCTGACAGGTATGAGTTCTATCCTGACTCTTGTGAATTCCAAGCATCTTCCTGAGTCCTTCGTCCTGAAAATATTTATTAAATGCATTTCGTTTTCATTAAAAGCGCTTCTTTTCACATTTAAACCCACACGCAGCGGAGCATTTAATGCTTCAGTTACTTTTTCATATACGTGTCTGTTTTATACGGAATATGACTGACATGGGGTAATTGATTGAAACTAAGATTAATCCTGGCCGTTCATTTCAAAACCTGTCAAATTCAGGAATTAATCTCAACCCCACGTCTGAGTAACTGACTTAGTCTAATCAATCAATAGTGCCATTTGAGGTCTTTACGCAAACACAAAGCACATCTGCACACTGAGTATTCTCCTGCTAAAAAATACTCACAGAATTCCTAAAAACCTATCTTTCTTTCAAAATCAATGACACTTCTTGATTCCAACTGGACAACAGACAAGCTTGAGGATGTTGTCGACAACAAACTGGTACACATGGAGCAAGTCATCTCCATGGAAGGTACCTGTCTAACAGTTGAGGAAATCAAACCAGTTTTCAATTGGATTTCCAAAGTTGGGTTGGAAACATATTTCACCATGCGCCCTATCTCCGTACTTCCAAGAACGGTCGTAGAAGCCTACTTCAACCTGTTCCTGCATAGGGGGAACTGCACACGAAGGTGACCGCGCTCTAACCGACGAGAGAGAAGGACGACGATGGCGAACCTCTCTATAACTCAGAAGTGGTCGACATTGACCTTCGGAGGGCAATCAAGGAGGTTTTTGCCTTGCCATCCTCAGGAATCAATCCCAGGTTTTACAAGGAAAATTCGGAGGGAGAGTTCCTAAGGAAGTGGACCAAGACTGGCTCCCCTGAGTTCAGAGCCCGTCAGAACAAGAGTACTCTGAAGCCTGAGTATAGAGCTCTTGTGGACTTAGTGTCCAAGGTGGTGATGGGATCCACAGGCTCTCATGGGCAGTTGAGCTTGCCCAAGCTGAGAATAATAGGGGTTATTGTTGATGGTGTGGAAGCGAACTGGGAGTAGTTCTTCCTTGATCAACTCCATCAGGCTGGACTGGACAAGCTGAAGCGGGATGAGGAGAAGAAGCACATATCTGTTAGTGCCATCCTGCCCTTTGGAACGAGGATGTCCATCCTGATTGCTCATGCTTGCCATGAGTACACCTTCGACTTCGAGGACAATTGATGGTCCCGTTTTCGAAGGGTAAAATGGGAATTCAGGAGCAAATTTTTTTTTTAAAACCTACGCGCCGCACCCTGACTGAGTTCAGTGACGGAATACTCAAGTCACTGCATTGCTGAGAGTCAGAGCTATCAAGTCAGAGATAAGACTTGAAAGCTCAGGCTCTCAACAAGGCAGTGACTCGAGAGACTGAACTCTCGAGTGCCTTGCCTGATTTAGTCAGTGAGTTGGATCTCCCTGACAAATGCTTAACTAAAGTTTTCTTAACAAAGCTCTCAGTGGGCTGATTTTCACAATACTTTAGTAAATACTTTGAAAGATAAGTACGCTCAGTTTAACGTGGTTCAGAGACTCAAGCTCTTACATCCACGGCCTGATTTAATAGGAAATCCACTACTGGGATTCTTATTTTTAACGTGCCAAGGTGCACTTACAACTGGACTCACGCCACTCCCTGGGCTGCCCCTCCTTTCTCACTGACAACTTACTCCCAACAAACCTAACTAGAGGGTTTTGGTTTCAGTTTGGTTTCTCCAACTATGTGAGGTTTTCCTTTACAATGAGTTAGCCTCAGGCTAGGATTAGGAAAACCTCTCTAAGCTAAGAGTTACAAGCTGAACACTCATTTGTGTATATCTATGAACTCTAAAGTTCAGTGTACAAGATGTGAATCGTGCCTCCTTATAACTCCCAATACCATGCACTAAACACTCACACATTCACAGCTCATAGGTGTTGATTTTCTTACTTCACACACACATTACAACGAAGCCATGAGCTTGTATTTATAATGGGGATTCAAATGTATCTGTTGGAGGGAAGATACATTTGAATCCAACATTTAATGGTTTCAACCACTTTTCTTGGAATTCGGCCTTTGTCAGTGTCAGAGTTGCTGCCTCGTGCTGATTGGTCCACGTGGCCTGGATTCACGGATCTTTGACTCAGTGGGTTTGACTAAGACCCACTGACTTTAGGTAGCTTCCTCCTTCACTGACTGATGATCTTCAGTGGACTGAACGTCTTCAGTGTAGTTGTCCTTCAGAGACTCTTTGAAGATCACTTCCAAGAAGTTTGTCATAAGGCTGAATGACAAACTTCCCTGACCACAGTAGCCTGACTCCTTCAGGGCCTACTTGGTGCAGCACTGATCCTCCTGATCATGCTCTTCACTAAGTGGTCCACCTGACTTAGCTTAGATCAGCCTGGTTTACACTCAGTGGGACATCCTTCAGGCTTCTCTTCTGGTTCAGGTCACAAGCATGGTTTCAGTCAGTTCTTCATGGTGTCATCTTGATATCCTCAGGCTGTGTTGCTGAGTTCCCCCTCACTGAGTTCCCCCTCAACTGATTTCTCCTCAACTGACAGCCTATTCTACTGAGAAATAACCTAGCCTGACCTGAAACAAAAGATACAATCCTGACTGCTTTCAAACCTATTACATGTTGTTTTGGAAAATCATCAAAACTAAAACATATACCAACAATTTCCCCCTTTTTGATGATTCCAAAACTTCTAACCAAATGATTTTTCTATTACAAGAATAATGTCAGAACACAAGTAATAGTTTGAAATATGCAGGAATTCCCATAGTTTAAAACATTTAAGATCTATTCGGTTGACCATTTTTATTAACAAAACTGGATCAGTGGTCATGTGAACAACCCGCTCTGATACCAATTGATGGTCCCGTTTTCGAAGGGCAAAATGGGAATTTAGGAGCAATTTTTTTTTTAAAACCTACGCGCCGCACCCTAACTGAGTTCAGTGATGGAATACTCAAGTCACTGCGTTGCTGAGAGTCAGAGCTATCAAGTCAGAGATGAGACTTGAAAGCTCAGGCTCTCAACAAGGCAGTGACTCGAGAGACTGAACTCTCGAGTGCCTTGCCTGATTTAGTCAGTGAGTTGGATCTCCCTGACAAATGCTTAACTAAAGTTTTCTTAACAAAGCTCTCAGTGAGCTGATTTTCACAATACTTTAGTAAATACTTTGAAAGATAAGTACGCTCAGTTTAACGTGGTTCAGAGACTCAAGCTCTTACATCCACGGCCTGATTTAATAGGAAATCCACTACTGGGATTCTTGTTTTTAACGTGCCAAGGTGCACTTACAACTGGACTCACGCCACTCCCTGGGCTGCCCCTCCTTTCTCACTGACAACTTACTCCCAACAAACTTAACTAGAGGGTTTTGGTTTCGGTTTGGTTTCTCCAACTATGTGAGGTTTTCCTTTACAATGAGTTGGCCTCAGGCTAGGATTAGGAAAACCTCTCTAAGCTAAGAGTTACAAGCTGAACACTCATTTGTGTATATCTATGAAATCTAAAGTTCAGTGTACAAGATGTGAATCGTGCCTCCTTATAACTCCCAATACCATGCACTAAACACTCACACCTTCACAGCTCGTAGGTGTTGATTTTCTTACTTCACACACACATTACAACGAAGCTATGAGCTTGTATTTATAATGGGGATTCAAATGTATCCGTTGGAGGGAAGATACATTTGAATCCAACATTTAATGGTTTCAACCACTTTTCTTGGAATTCGGCCTTTGTCAGTGTTAGAGTTGCTGCCTCGTGCTGATTGGTCCACGTGGCCTGGATTCACGGATCTTTGACTCAGTGGGTTTGACTAAGACCCACTGACTTTAGGTAGCTTCCTCCTTCACTGACTGATGATCTTCAGTGGACTGAACGTCTTCAGTGTAGTTGTCCTTCAGAGACTGTTTGAAGATCACTTCCAAGAAGTTTGTCATAAGGCTGAATGACAAACTTCCCTGACCACAGTAGCCTGACTCCTTCAGGGCCTACTTGGTGCAGCACTGATCCTCCTGATCATGCTCTTCACTGAGTGGTCCACCTGACTTAGCTTAGATCAGCCTGGTTTACACTCAGTGGGACATCCTTCAGGCTTCTCTTCTGGTTCAGGTCACAAGCATGGCTTCAGTCAGTTCTTCTTGGTGTCATCTTGATATCCTCAGGCTGTGTTGCTGAGTTCCCCCTCGCTGAGTTCCCCCTCAACTGAGTTCTCCTCAACTGACAGCCTATTCTACTGAGAAATAACCTAGCCTGACCTGAAACAAAAGATACAATCCTGACTGCTTTCAAACCTATTACATGTTGTTTTGGAAAATCATCAAAACTAAAACATATACCAACAATTTCCCCCTTTTTGATGATTCCAAAACTTCTAACCAAATGATTTTTCTATTACAAGAATAATGTCAGAACACAAGTAATAGTTTGAAATATGCAGGAATTCCCATAGTTTAAAACATTTAAGATCTATTCGGTTGACCATTTTTCTTAACAAAACTGGATCAGTGGTCATGTGAACAACCCGCTCTGATACCAATTGATGGTCCCATTTTCGAAGGGCAAAATGGGAATTCAGGAGCAAATTTTTTTTTTAAAACCTACGCGCCGCACCCTGACTGAGTTCAGTGACGGAATACTCAAGTCACTGCGTTGCTGAGAGTTAGAGCTATCAAGTCAGAGATGAGACTTGAAAGCTCAGGCTCTCAACAAGGCAGTGACTCGAGAGACTGAACTCTCGAGTGCCTTGCCTGATTTAGTCAGTGAGTTGGATCTCCCTGACAAATGCTTAACTAAAGTTTTCTTAACAATGCTCTCAGTGAGCTGATTTTCACAATACTTTAGTAAATACTTTGAAAGATAAGTACGCTCAGTTTAACGTGGTTCAGAGACTCAAGCTCTTACATCCACGGCCTGATTTAACAGGAAATCCACTTCTGGGATTCTTGTTTTTAACGTGCCAAGGTGCACTTACAACTGGACTCACACCACTCCCTGGGCTGCCCCTCCTTTCTCACTGACAACTTACTCCCAACAAACCTAACTAGAGGGTTTTGGTTTCGGTTTGGTTTCTCCAACTATGTGAGGTTTTCCTTTACAATGAGTTAGCCTCAGGCTAGGATTAGGAAAACCTCTCTAAGCTAAGAGTTACAAGATGAACACTCATTTGTGTATATCTATGAACTCTAAAGTTCAGTGTACAAGATGTGAATCGTGCCTCCTTATAACTCCCAATACCATGCACTAAACACTCACACCTTCACAGCTCGTAGGTGTTGATTTTCTTACTTCACACACACATTACAACGAAGCTATGAGCTTGTATTTATAATGGGGATTCAAATGTATCCGTTGGAGGGAAGATACATTTGAATCCAACATTTAATGGTTTCAACCACTTTTCTTGGAATTCGGCCTTTGTCAGTGTCAGAGTTGCTGCCTCGTGCTGATTGGTCCACGTGGCCTGGATTCACGGATCTTTGACTCAGTGGGTTTGACTAAGACCCACTGACTTTAGGTAGCTTCCTCCTTCACTGACTGATGATCTTCAGTGGACTGAACGTCTTCAGTGTAGTTGTCCTTCAGAGACTGTTTGAAGATCACTTCCAAGAAGTTCGTCATAAGGCTGAATGAAAAACTTCCCTGACCACAGTAGCCTGACTCCTTCAGGGCCTACTTGGTGCAGCACTGATCCTCCTGATCATGCTCTTCACTGAGTGGTCCACCTGACTTAGCTTAGATCAGCCTGGTTTACACTCAGTGGGACATCCTTCAGGCTTCTCTTCTGGTTCAGGTCACAAGCATGGCTTCAGTCAGTTCTTCTTGGTGTCATCTTGATATCCTCAGGCTGTGTTGCTGAGTTCCCCCTCGCTGAGTTCCCCCTCAACTGAGTTCTCCTCAACTGACAGCCTATTCTACTGAGAAATAACCTAGCCTGACCTGAAACAAAAGATACAATCCTGACTGCTTTCAAACCTATTACATGTTGTTTTGGAAAATCATCAAAACTAAAACATATACCAACAATTTCCCCCTTTTTGATGATTCCAAAACTTCTAACCAAATGATTTTTCTATTACAAGAATAATGTCAGAACACAACTAATAGTTTGAAATATGCAGGAATTCCCATAGTTTAAAACATTTAAGATCTATTCGGTTGACCATTTTTCTTAACAAAACTGGATCAGTGGTCATGTGAACAACCCGCTCTGATACCAATTGATGGTCCCATTTTTGAAGGGCAAAATGGGAATTCAGGAGCAAGTTTTTTTTTTAAAACCTACGCGCCGCACCCTGACTGAGTTCAGTGACGGAATACTCAAGTCACTGCGTTGCTGAGAGTCAGAGCTATCAAGTCAGAGATGAGACTTGAAAGCTCAGGCTCTCAACAAGGCAGTGACTCGAGAGACTGAACTCTCGAGTGCCTTGCCTGATTTAGTCAGTGAGTTGGATCTCCCTGACAAATGCTTAACTAAAGTTTTCTTAACAATGCTCTCAGTGAGCTGATTTTCACAATACTTTAGTAAATACTTTGAAAGATAAGTACGCTCAGTTTAACGTGGTTCAGAGACTCAAGCTCTTACATCCACGGCCTGATTTAACAGGAAATCCACTACTGGGATTCTTGTTTTTAACGTGCCAAGGTGCACTTACAACTGGACTCACGCCACTCCCTGGGCTGCCCCTCCTTTCTCACTGACAACTTACTCCCAACAAACCTAACTAGAGGGTTTTGGTTTCGGTTTGGTTTCTCCAACTATGTGAGGTTTTCCTTTACAATGAGTTAGCCTCAGGCTAGGATTAGGAAAACCTCTCTAAGCTAAGAGTTACAAGATGAACACTCATTTGTGTATATCTATGAACTCTAAAGTTCAGTGTACAAGATGTGAATCGTGCCTCCTTATAACTCCCAATACCATGCACTAAACACTCACACCTTCACAGCTCGTAGGTGTTGATTTTCTTACTTCACACACACATTACAACGAAGCTATGAGCTTGTATTTATAATGGGGATTCAAATGTATCCGTTGGAGGGAAGATACATTTTAATCCAACATTTAATGGTTTCAACCACTTTTCTTGGAATTCGGCCTTTGTCAGTGTCAGAGTTGTTGCCTCGTGCTGATTGGTCCACGTGGCCTGGATTCACGGATCTTTGACTCAGTGGGTTTGACTAAGACCCACTGACTTTAGGTAGCTTCCTCCTTCACTGACTGATGATCTTCAGTGGACTGAACGTCTTCAGTGTAGTTGTCCTTCAGAGACTGTTTGAAGATCACTTCCAAGAAGTTTGTCATAAGGCTGAATGACAAACTTCCCTGACCACAGTAGCCTGACTCCTTCAGGGCCTACTTGGTGCAGCACTGATCCTCCTGATCATGCTCTTCACTGAGTGGTCCACCTGACTTAGCTTAGATCAGCCTGGTTTACACTCAGTGGGACATCCTTCAGGCTTCTCTTCTGGTTCAGGCCACAAGCATGGCTTCAGTCAGTTCTTCTTGGTGTCATCTTGATATCCTCAGGCTGTGTTGCTGAGTTCCCCCTCGCTGAGTTCCCCCTCAACAGAGTTCTCCTCAACTGACAGCCTATTCTACTGAGAAATAACCTAGCCTGACCTGAAACAAAAGATACAATCCTGACTGCTTTCAAACCTATTACATGTTGTTTTGGAAAATCATCAAAACTAAAATATATCCCAACATCAATCTTTCCTCCAAGAAGGTGATGTTTACTTCATTGAGTGACACTTACTCAATGCTAGGGCTGACTGATCCCAATTCTAAGGCAAAGGGTCAGGCTAAAAAGCCAGCAGGGAAGGCCAAGAAAGTGGCAACCAGTCTCATTGAGAGAGTGGATGACCTCTTTGAAAGGAGTAAGGAGGTTGAGGAGGAGACTGTCTCTGAGAGAGAGGAGACTCAGCCTGCAGTGGAGGAGGCCGAAGATAGTGCTGTCAGGGAAGAGCACTAAGTCAGGGACTGAGTCACTTCCTAAGAGAGCCGACTCTGAGGCTGAGGGAACTGATGATGACGTCAGAAGAGATCAGGGAGAGAGGCCTTTATAATGACTTAGGAAGGGAATCAAAAAGTCCCCTGCGAAGAGTCTGCCTGAGATTGAAGAGAGGGAGAAGTCAAGCTCTCCTAGAGCCTCTGACTTGGAGGAGGTTAGAAAATCTATCGAGACGGCTGAGTTGCTGCAGCCTGAGATAGTACCCACGTCATCCCCTACTCACCCTGAAACCCAAACACCAACCAACCCTGACCCCACACCTCAACCAACCAACTCACCCCAAACAGCAGAGCCAAATATCCCAGAGTCAGTGCCATCCCCTCAGAGGCCTGACCAACCCTCAGATCCTACCCCTAACCCTGATGATTTCCCTTCATACCCCAACCCCAAAGATTGCCCCAAATCCTTACCCAATGAAGAGGATGATTTCCTAGAAATGCAGGAGGAGGAGGAATTGGATGAACATATGATGGGTGGAATGTTGGAGAACACCTTGAGGGGGAATGCCACAGAGTGGGCAGCTAAGTGCTGGCCCGGGCTGAATAAGTACAAAGAGCTGCTAGCAAATGTTGTTGAGCTAAAAGTGTGGCTGGAGTTTAAACAATCCAACATGCAAGAGCAACATATGTTGGTGGATACTCGTGGCTGGGAGCATTGGGAGACTGAGGAAGCTAGGCTGTGCACCTTCTTTGGACTGACTAGCTGGCTGCAACTGCTAAATTTCGAGAACCTGAAGCAGCTGGTAGTTGAGATGATGTCTAAGACGAAGGCTGACATCCGCTCGGATGAAGAGGAGGATAAGGAAGAGGATGACGAAGATGCTCAGGGTGGAGCATTGGAGAAAGCTGTGGAGGAGACAGCTAAGGAAGTTGATGACATGGTGCCTGAGTCTCAGACTCAGGGGGAAGGTGTAAAAGACACTGGTGCCAAGGGTGGACCAGTGGCTGAGGATGTTGTGAACATCTCAGCCGCCGATGAGACATTTGTCAATGACGGGATTCCCTGCCCTGAGACAAGGGAGAAAGATGTTGAGGCGTCAAAGGAGACTCCCAGTTCCGAAGGACAAATTCCTAAGGTTCGAGATGGCTTGGTTGAGCCTGAGCAGGTGACCACGACCACTCAACAACTGCCTTCAGTGCACCCTGAAGAGGGGACTGAAGCTGCAGGGGCTGACAAGGGATAATAGCCTGCCACTGACGAGGCCACTGATGGAGATAAAGATGTACTCATCACTGGGGTCAGACGGCTGAATTCACAAGTATAGTCGAGGTGAAGAAGGAGAAGACTACTGAGAATCTAGCTGAACTTCAGGAGGAAGTAATGAGGCTATGAGCTGAAAAGGATGAGGAAGCCAAGACCCTGGCCAAGCACATCAGGTCGACAAAATCAACATACAACACTCTTGCAAATAAAGAGCTGATTTTATTAAAGCGCACAATGGCTGACATGGCCAAATCAGTGAGGAGTGAGAGGAAGTGTACAAAGAGGATGTTGAGGCAAACTCTAAAGCAGCTTGAAGAGAGGGATGCAATCAGGGAGGACAAGCTAAATCAGGCAGTGGAGAGGCTTGCTGCTCAGGCTGGAGCACTCTTCACTCAAACCATGAATGACTCACACCTCTCAGACTGCTGCTGATGTTTTGGCTAAGGCCACAGAGGAGTCAGTGAAGATACTAACTGAAGTTAGCAAAGTCAGCGGTGAGTCCTTGAAGGTGGAGGAAAGGATCACCAAGGCTGAGCAAAGTCTCCAACACAACATGGAGGTCTTTGAGAAAAAGTTGAAAGCTGCTATCAGTTCAGTCTCGTATGCTGGCACTGGGATTGCCACGGGAGTTGAGATGTTGAAGGAAGGAGTACTTGAAGTTTAATCGTTAGCTTCCTTCATAATCAACAGTGGAGCTGAAGGACTCCCATCCCAGGCCGATGATGATGCCAAAAAGGGGGAAAAGAAGAAGAAAAGATCCTGCCCTGAGGCATCGGAGGCAGTCAACCAAGGCGTAACAATTCAAGCTGATCCTTAAGCCAATCCTGAAGGGAATGTGCTAAGGGTAAGGAAGTCAGCAAGGTTGGCGGCGGTAGAGAAGGAAGGTGGGGAGATTGTTGCCAGGCTGAAGGCGGAGGCAGCAAAGAAAACAAGGGCTGATGAACCTTCTAAAGAGCTCCAAGTATCCAAGCAACCTGAGTCAGTTCAGAAATCTCCCCCCATGAACACAAGGAAGAATCCCATTACTTACTCTGCAGAGGCGGTGGCGAAGTTATGCGCTGAGGCATGGGGACACCTTCTGAAAAGACTGAGGCTAAACGCAGGGCTGAGATTGCATAAAAAAAAAGATGTGTATCTTGGAGAAGAAAATGGAGAAGCTGACTGATCTCACTGACATGCAGCAAAGGGAACTCGATGACGCAGTGATCAGTTTGCTAAGGAGAAAGAAGGTGAAGCCTGAGCCCATGAAGTACATAAAGAGGCCTACAGCAAGGAAGTCAACAATTCTTCAGGTCAGAAGGCCAGAATCAGGTCAGAGGGAAACATATGTTGATGAGTTTATCTCAGAAGCATTGAAGGAGTTCTGGGCTGATGCAAGGGATGAGTTTGTGAAATTATGGTACGTGGTGAAGAAGTGGGGCGACTCTGAAGACATCAATGCCCACTTCACTGACTACATGATGGACAATCATCCTGAGCTGATCCAAAAGATCTTGGAGAAGGCTGAAGCAGCTCAAGTCCAAGTGAAGGCCCCTAAATTCCTTGTCAAATCGCCTCCCTTAGTCCCTGGAACTGGAAAGCATGATACTAAGGCCATTATGACTGAGGTGTTGAAGATTGCGAAGGTTGAAGGGTTCGTGAACCAACCTAGAAGACTTGACGAGCTGAAGGCAAGAGTCTATGCAGGCTATGGACTTAAACCTGAAATGAGATTAGTCTAGGGGTTCACTACTTCCTTGTAATAGATTAGATTCATTGTAACCACTTTCAGATCATTCAATGAAATCTATTACTTTTGCCCACAGACAAAAACTCATTGTCTTTTTGGCTGTTATTTAAATTCCGTACTTTACCAAGAATTGCTCTAACACTGTCTTATCTTATAGATAGGATCTTATATTTCCTCTAAGTGTTTTGAGAATCTTTTCAGTGTTTTGGCATCATCAAAAAGGGAAAAATGATTGGGACATTGTCAGTTTTGATTAAGATCCCAAAGCCCCTGAAAAGATGACTTGCCTTTGTTTGTCAGGCTAGTCTTGGTTAGGTGTACTTAGTTATTTTACACTTCACAGGTACTCAGTAAGAGGAGCACTTACTGATGTCAATCAAGATTCAGAGCCTGAAGACGAAATATACCGTCCTGATACTTATGACATTCTTCTAAGCTGGCTGAGTAAGTTTCAGTGATGAAGAGTATGACCCTGAGGTCATTACTAACTCAGTCCTGAAGGGAACAGGATGATACTGAGTTTATGGGAAGACTTGGAGTAGAGCCAAGCAATGCAAAAAGAATGTCAGCGACAGGTCAAGACCGTTGTGCTCGAGACAAAAAGGACTTAATAAGACAAGCCTGAAGCCCAGGAATAAGTTCTGACATTCTCACCAACCCGATGACGTGGACCAATCCGGGAAGGACACGCACGTATGGAACCTGATAGAAGATTGACTTCAGACTGCATATTCAACGGGCAAGCATTTAATGTGCATTTAATGAATCTACCAAATTTCGAAAACGGGACGGCTACTACATGGGAGATATGTCCGTTTGAAGTCACTCTACATAGATGACTAGAAGGCTATCTTTCCAACGGATAGTTTTTCAAATCACCTATAAATACAGAAGGCCTTGAACCCATTCAAGGTTACGGGAAATTTCCAAGCCAGAAATTACTTAAACTCTCAAGCATTCAAAGCATTCAGTCTTTAGAAGAAGCACTCGAAACCATCTAAATTTCCCAAGTGTTTCTTAGTTACTAAGAGTTATTCTGTGTTCCAAAGAGCGAACTAGCATTATCTTAAGCTTAGAGAGATTATCCAATCCTTAGCATAGCTTTGCCTTGTAAGGATAATCTCAACGTAGTTGGAATCCAAATTGAAACCAAAACCCTAAGTTAGGTTTGTTGGGAGTAAGTCAGTTAGTGAGTTAGTAAGAGAAGTTGTATAGATCAGTGAGGTTAGCTGGTCTTGGTGCACCTTGGCACGCTAAAAACAAGAATCTCTTGAGTGGATTTCCTGTTAAATCAGGTCGTGGATGTAGGAGCTTGAGTCTCTGAACCACGTTAAACTCCTTGTGTTCTTATTACTTTGATATTGTGCATACCTGCCATATTACTTATTCATTCATTGCATTCGGTTTTATCAGGTCTGAATCAATCAGCCTGTTCCTCAAAAAGAGCACTGCCCTACTAATCACTATTCAGAATTGAGTAAACAAGTTTTTTCAAAAAGCAAACTAAACAAGACTTTAAACTTTCAGGGCTCACGCATTTTCGCACTGAACTCGAACTGATAGTGAGCCAACTGACCCGCACTAAGTGTAGTCAGTAGGTGTATTATCAGCTCCCAGTTCATTATCACTCTGAGTAAAGGGAACTCAGCCAGGTTTTAAGTTTGAAAATTGGTATACGTGTATTCCCCCCCTCCCCCCCATACACGTATTCCTCAGTCTTATACCGGGACCAACAGAAAACTCCTGAGAAAAGTGTGGCGTTCAAGGCCAGGTCTGAACCTGTTGAGTCTTCATCAAAGTCACTGATGGAGATGAGCAAGGAAGAGCTTGCTGAGGAGTACAGCCTGGTGGCCAGACGCTTTGAGAAGCTTAATTCCAGGTTTGGTCGTTATAAGAAATTTTATCAGGACTCACATGACAGGAAACCTGAAGGAACCCACCAAATCTCGAGGAGATATGAGGAAAGGAGAAACACTGACCAGGGGAGAGATCTTGGCGATGAAAGAAGATATTCAGAACCAAAGCCCGATCGTAGAGATGAACAGAGACGTACTCGAGATGATAGGCACTCAGGGAAGACTGAAAGCTCATCAAGACAGAGGGAACCTGACTCAAGGAGGAACCCTGAACCTAGGAATGAAAGAGGAGATGAGTAAGCAACATGTTACAACTGTAACAAGAGCGGGCATTATCAGTATGATTGTCCGGAGCTGAGTGCAAGGGAAAGAGAGGACAGGAGGGCCAAGAGAGACCAAAGACTTGTTGACCGGAGAGCCATGCTCGCTGAGGATGCAACTGACTCTGATGGTCCTGGGGAGAGGTCGCCTGAACTCTTTTCCGACGATGAGTATGATGATGTTTGCTTGATGGCTAGGGAAGAGCCTGAGGTAACATCTAATTCTGTTTGTGGTTCTTACACTGGTCAAAATCCTGAGCTTAGCTCAGAGTCAGCCAGAGAAATGAACCTTTAGATCTGTCTGGATCAATTAATGGTTGATTTCTCCAGGTTGCAGGAAACTAATGTCTTCTTGGTAGAGGAGAACAAGAAATTGAGTACTGAGGTTCAAAACCTGAATGATCAACTCACTCGGTCCGATCTAAAAGAGTCAGCTCAAATTGTGAGACTAACTCAGGAAATTAATATGATCAATGCTGAGCGTCTCCCAAGAGAGAAGATTCTGAATGATTTGGCTGAGGAAGAGCTGGTCAGGAATGAGGAGCTGAAGGTACTCAAGAGTAAGTTTGATGACCTCTTTGCCAGACATGAAATCCTGAAAAAGAGTGAGGACTCTCTCAAGAAAAAGGTTGCAGTAATGAATAAATCCTCAGTGGCTAGAGAGGAAATAAATAGCAGCCAGATGCTTGGGAACGAGAAAAAGGGACTTGGATACGTTCCTAAGAAATCCTCACAAGGCCAGTCTCATGTTGCTTCAGGGAGCAACACTGAGAGGTTATTTGTTCAGGCAGGCCAAAGTGCACCTAAGGTTGTTAAGCCAAAACCCAAGGGAAAGGCAAAGCAACCAAAGGAGGTCCCTGAAAGCTCAGGCCAGAGAAAGCCTCAGCGAAAGCAGAGGAAGACTCAGGCCAAGAGCCCTCAGACTGGTCAGCGAGGGTACCATCATGCATGGCAATACCAGCAGGGAAGGCCAAACGTGATGACACCCCCCACGGTTTTGGCATCCTGAGGCCTTTAGCTGGTTTCCATTCCCTCACTTGCCTATGGGGAATAGAACACAGGGTCCTTATCAAGAACAAGGCCCAAGACCTGCTGCACCCAGACCTAGGAAGAACAGGAGGCTAGCCCAAAAGGCACCCACTCAGGCTCCTGTGAAGCCTAAGTCTAGCACCCATACACCATCTTCCTCTCAGGTAAAGAAGAAGAAAGTTGTGTATGTTGATATTTCAGGGAGACAAATTTACCACTGTGAGGCAATCAGGGTTGTTAAGCAAGTATGGATCCCGAAGGGTACAGCTGACACAATAGGACCCAACACCCAATGGGTACCTAAAGCCTGATTTGCTTGCAGGTGGCTGTGGATCACAACAAGAGGAGAGGTGACTCAAACAAGGCTGCCTGGTACCTAGACAGTGGTTGCTCAAGGCTTATGACTGGAATAAAGAGTCTTCTCCAAGAGTCTCAAGCTAAAGATCCACAGGTAACCTATGGTGATAACTCAAAAGGTGTTAATAAAGGTTTTGGTGTCTTGATAATAGGTACAATCAGAGTGGAGAATGTGTCCTTTGTGGAAAGACTGAAGCATAACCTTTTGTCAGTAAGTCAGTTCTGTGACAAAGGTTTCAGTGTTGAGTTCTCATCGAATATATGTTCAGTCAAGGACAAATCAACACAAGTGCTTCTATCAGGTATCAGGAAAGGTAACGTTTATCTCGCTGATTGGAGCAGCACTATTCCTAATACTTATTTTGTTGTTAAAAGCTCTCTAGAGCTCAGCTGGTTATGGCATAAACGATTAAGCCACCTGAACTTCAAGATTCTTAACAAAATTTCTAGACAATCACTTGTTGAAGGTCTACCTAATGAAGTTTTTAGCAAAGATCATGTGTGCAAAGCTTGTCAGGAAGGGAAGCAGGTCAGGGCGTCATTCAAGGAGAAAGATACCTTCTCTACTGACAGGATTCTTCAGCTCTTGCACATGGATTTATTTGGTCCCATAACACCTGTGAGTATGAATGGTAGGAAAATATACCCTTGTGGTTATTGATGATTATTCTAGATATACTTAGGTTATTTTCTTGTTGAATAAGAAGGAAACACAGGTGAAGCTTCCTGAGTTGCTCAGAAGACTCAGCAATGAGAAGAATCAGTCCATTACTAAGATCAGATCTGACAAGGGCACTGAATTTATAAATTCATATATTTCTGACTTTTGTAATTAACTTGGTATAGCTCATGAGACTTCTGCAGCTAGAACCCCACAACAGAATGGTGTCGCTGAAAGGAGGAACAGGACACTGAAGGAAGCTGCAAGGACCATGCTGGCTGAGTCAGGATTGCCCAAGAAATTCTGGGCTGAGGCAATCAACACTGCATGCTACACTCAGAACAGATCCATGCTGAACAAACAACATGCACAGACCCCATATGAGACATGGAATAAGAGGAAACCTCTTATCTCTTACTTTCATGTATTTGGTTGTAAGTGCTTCATCCTCAACAATGAGAAGACCCAATTGAAAGTCTTTGATAGCAAATCTGATGAATGAATATTCTTGGGATATTCTGAAATTAGCAAAGCATTCAGGGTTTACAATTGTAGGACCCTTGTTGTGGAAGAATCACCGCATGTTGTGTTTGATGAATCTGCTAATGAGTCTAGGGTAAAAGTGTTGAATCCTGACACTGAGGAGGTCACAAGGAGAGTGACAAGGCTGAGTTTAAAGAATCAATCTGATCCAAAGGTCAAAACTGTGCCAATTCCAAGTTGGGATGATAACGATGATCTGGAAGATGGCTCAAGAGCCACTCCTAAACCCAGCACAATAGGGATTGTTGAGCCTCAGACTGAGGAACAGGCTTAACCTGAGGTATGTACCATCTATGAAGATGCAGTTGCAGCTGAGACGGTTCCTAAGTCACCTCATCAAGGGGGAATCAATGTCCCTGACATTGAACTTGTTAATCCCTTTGGTATAGACTCAGGTTCATCCCCTTCTGTTCAATTTCCTGAATTTTATTAGCCTGTAGACACTAACATTGCAAGTACTTCAGGAACAACTCCAGGCAAGAGAACATGGTTAGAGGATCATCCCATTGATCAAGTCATTGGTGATCCAACTGAGGGAGTCAGGACCAGATGGTTCCATGGTGAGAGCGCATTGTTCTGTTGCTTTCTCTCAGAGCAAGAGCCTCAGAACATTGAAGAAGCTCTCACTGACTCGAACTGGATCATTGCCATGCAAGAGGAGTTGAATCAGTTCACAAGGAATCAGGTTTGGGAACTGGTAGATAGACCTAGGCACCAAGGTGTTATTGGTACTAAGTGGGTCTTCAAGAACAAGAAGGATGAGAATGGTGTTGTAGTAAGGAACAAGGCAAGGCTGGTTGCAAAGGGATATTGTCAGTCTGAAGGGATAGACTATGATAATACTTTTGCCCCAGTTGTTGGGAAAAACCAGTGGCCAGGTTGGAAGCTATCAGATTGTTCCTTGCACATGCAACATATAAGAAGATTAAGGTGTATCAAATGGATGTCAAGATTGCCTTCCTGAATGGTGTACTCAATGAAGAGGTATATGTTGAACAACCTCCCGGGTTTGAGGTTGGAGATAGAGTATACCATTTGAAGAAAGCACTCTATGGACTTAAGCAAGCACCAAGTGCTTGGTATGGTACCCTCTCTCAATTCCTCACAGACCATGGGTTCAAGAAGGGAACCGTGGATAGGACTTTGTTCAGGATCACTGAAGGTGATGACATTCTCTTGGTCCAGATTTATGTGGATGACATAATATTTGGATCACCAAATCATCAGCTCTGTGAGAAATTCTCTAAGTTGATGACTGGTAAATTTGAGATGTCAATGATGGGAGAGATGAACTTCTTTTTAGGATTGCAGGTCAAGCAGACTGATCAAGGGATCTTCATTAATCAGGCCAAATATACAAGAGACTTGATTCATAAGTTTGGTGTTCAGAACAGCAATCCAGCCAGAATCCCTATGAACACAAATTGGAAGATGGATCCTGACACTGAAGGGACTTCAGTAAATCAGACTGAGTATCGAGGGCTAATTGGTTCTTTGTTGTACCTGACTGCAAGTAGGCCTGACATTACGTTTGCAGTTGGTGTGTGTGCTAGGTATCAGTCTGATCCCAAGAGGAGTCATTTGGAGGCTGCTAAGAGGATACTTAAGTATTTGAAAAGGACAGTCAATATGGGACTATGGTATCCTTCATATGACAACTTAGAGCTGACAGGTTATTTAGATGCAGATTATGGAGGTTGTAGGATTGATAGAAAATCAACCTCAGGGACATATTAGTTTTTGGGTAGTAAGTTGATCTCGTGGTTCAGCAAGAAGCAAAATTCAGTGGCGACATCCACAACTGAGGCTGAGTATATGGCTGCAGGTAGTTGTTGTGCTCAGATTTTATGGTTGAGGCAACAGTTGAGAGACTACCAAGTATATGCTAATGAGGTTCCAATCTATTGTGACAACAATAGTGCTATAGCAATTAGTCAGAACCCAGTGCTTCACACAAGGTGCAAGCATGTGGATATTAGGCATCACTTCATTCGAGATCATGTGGAGAAGAAGGACATTAGGATGGAGAAAATTCACACTGACAGGCAGAGAGCTGACATCTTGACTAAGCCTTTGGCTGAAACAAGATTTATGGAACTGTCAGTGGAGTTAGGTCTCTTAGATCTGGGAGAGCAGTCAGTGTAGGGTTTAGGGGAAACTCAGACAGACTCGACTCAGTGAGGTATCAGGGTGCTACAATGCCTCCCTGACAGGTATGAGTTCTATCCTGACCTTTTGTGAATTTCAAGCGTCTCCCTGAGTCCTTCGCCCTGAAAATCTTTATTAAATGCATTTTGTATTCATTAAAAGTGTGTCTTTTCATATTTAAACTCACGCGCAGCGGAGCATTTAATGCTTCAGTTACTTTTTCATATACGTGTCCGTTTTATACGGAATATGACTGACATGGGTAATTGATTGATGCTGAGATTAATCCTGGCCCTTCATTTCGAAACCTTTCAAATTCAGGAATTGATCTCAACCCCACGTCTGAGTAACTGACTTAGTCTAATCAATCAAGAATTCCATTTGAGGTTTTTATGCAAACACAAAGTACTTCTGCACACTGAGTATTCTCTTGCTCAAGCAGTCACAGATTTTCGAAAACCTTTCTCTCATTCAAAATCAATGGCTTTCCTTAACTCTAACTGGACAACCGACAAGCTTGAGGATGTTTTCAACAACAGGCTGGTACACATGGAGCAAGTCATCTCTATGGAAGGTATCTGTCTTAATGTCGAGGAGATCAAACCAGTTTTTAACTGGATCTCCAAAGCTGGGTTGGAGAAATATTTCTCTTTGCACCCAGTTTCTGTGCTTCCGAAGGTGGTGGTCGAAGCGTACTTCAACATGTTCCTGCGCAAGGGGGAACTTTTCACCAAAGTGACAGTTCTAAAACCGACTGGTGAGAAAGATGTGGATGGAGAACCTCTCTACAGCAAGGAGGTAAAGGACATTAACTTGAGGAAGGCCATCAAGGAGGTCTACGCATTGCCGTCCTCGGGCATCAACCCCAAGGTATACAAAGAGAACTCTGAGGGAGAACTCTTGGGAAAGTGGACAAAGACGGGCTCAACTGAGTTCAGAGCGCGTCAAAATAAGGGTACCTTAAAGCCTGAGTACAGGGCCCTTGTGGACTTAGTGTCTAAAGTTGTTATGGGATCCACAGGCTCACATGAGCAATTGAGCTTGCCCAAACTGAGGATTATGGGAGCCATTGTCGATGGTGTGGAGGCAAATTGGGAGCAGTACTTCCTCGATCAAATCTATCAGGCTGCTATGGACAAGATCAAGAGGGATGATGATGAAAAGCACATCTCAGTTGGTGCTATTCTCCCGTTCAGAATGAGGCTGTCCATACTGATTGCTCATGCCTTCCATGGGTACACCTTCGACATGGAGGACAACCTCCCTTCTAAGAGGGTGATGTTCACATCACTGAGTGACACCTACTCTGTGCTAGGGCTTACTGACCCCAACGCTAAGGCAAAGGGTCAGGCTAAGAAGCCAGCTGGGAAGGCCAAGAAGGTGGCAACCAGCCTCACAGAGAGGGTGGATGAGCTCTTTGAAAAGAGCAAAGAAGTGGAGGAGGAAATCACTTCTGAGCACGCTGAGGCGCAGGCTGCTAAGATGGAGGTGGAGAAGAAGAAGTTGAAGGTGGTGCTGTCAGGAAAGGCCACCAAACAAGGGACTGAGTCAAATCCCAAGAGGGCCGATTCAGAGGCTGAGAGAACTGATGATAACGTCAGAGTGGATAAGGAGCAGGGCAAGAGGCCATTGAAGAGACTGAGAAAGGGACCCAAAAAGTCCCCAGCCAAGGGCCTGCCGGAGGTGAGTGAGAGGGAGGAGTCAAGCTCTCCCCGAGCCTCTGACTTGGAGGTAGTGAGAACGACGATCGAGACGGCTGAGATATTGCAGCCTAAGATCAACCCTACCCAATCACCCAAACACTCTGAACCTACTCCCCAAACCAACCCTGACCCCATACCCCAACAGCCACAAACACCCACACCTGACAACTTTCCTAACCCATCTGAGTCAGCGCCAACAACCTCACCCATACATGAGCCTGACCAGTCCTCTGAGCCAAACCTTCCCAACCCTGCAGACTTCCCATCTTACCCCAACCCCAAGGATTGCCCCAAATCCTTCCCAACTAGAGATCAGGAGGATGACTTCTTAGAGATGCAGGAGGAGGAGGAGTTGGATGCGCATATGGTGGGTGGCATTCTGGAGAACACCCTGAGGGGGAATGCCACGGAATGGGCAGCCAAGTGCTGGCCCAGCCTGAACCTATACAAAGAGCTTCTTGCAAATGTTGTGGAGCTGAAGGTATGGTTGGACTTCAAACAGTCTAATATGCAGGAGCAACACATGCTTGTGGATGCTCGTGGCTGGGAATACTGGGAAACTGAGGAGACAAGGTTGTGCACGTACTTTGGGCTCACCAGCTGGCTGCAGCTCTTAAACTTTGATAATTTGAAGCAGCTGGTAATGGAGATGATGTCGAGGATGCAAGGTGACATCAGGTCTGATGGTGAGAAGGATGATGAGGAGGATGATGATGCTCAGGATGGAGCAGTAGAGAAGATGGTGGTTGAAACAGCTGAGGAAGTGGATCTTATGATCCCTGGGTCTCAGACTCAGGGGGAAGGTGCTAAAGACGTTGGTGCCAAGGGTGGACCAACGGCTGAGGATGTTGAGAACATCTCAGCTACCGATGACACATCAGTCAATGAAGGAATTCCCTACCCTGAGACAAAGGAGGATGATGTTGAGGCATCTAAGGAGACTCCTAGTTCTGAGGGGCAAGTTCCCAAAGTTCAAGATGGCTTAGCTGAGCCTGTGCAGACGGCTATAACCAATTCACAACTGCCTTCAGTGCACCCTGAAGAGGGGACTGAGAATGGGGCTGACAAGAGAAAGCAGCCAACCACTGACGATGCCGCTGGAGACGAAGATGTGCTCATTACTGGGGTCAGACGCACAGAATTTACCAGTATAGTCGAAGTCAAGAAGGAAAAGACTACTGAGAACCTAGCTGAACTTCAGGAGGAAGTAATGAAGTTACGCGCTGAAAAAGAAGAAGACGCCAAGGCCCTGGCAAAGCACATCAAGTGGACCAAGTCAGCGTACAACACCCTTGCCAACAGGGAGTTGATACTGCTGAAGAGAACAATGACTGATACGGCAAAGTCAGTGAGGAGTGAGAGAAAGAGAACAAAGAAGATGCTGAGGCAGACTCTTCAGCAGCTTGAGAAGAAAGATGAGCTCAGAGAGAAAAAGCTCAATCAGGCAGTAGAGAGGCTTGCAGTTCAGGCTAGAGCACTCTTTACTCAGGCCTTGAACGACTCAGCATCCAAGCTGGAGCTGGAGTCAGGGAAGTTAGCTTAGACTTCTCAAACTGTTGCTGATGTTTTGGCTAAGGCCACTGATGAGTCTGCAAAGATAATGGCTGAGGCGAGCAGAGTCAGCGTTGGGTCCTTGAAGGTGGAGGAGAGGATCACCAAGGCTGAACAAAGTCTCCAATTCAACATGGAGGTCTTTGAGAAGAAGTTGAAAGCTGTTATCAATTCAGTGTCTTATGCAGGGACTGGGATTACCACGGGAGTTGAGATGCTGAAGGAGGGTGTACTGGAAGTTCAATCATTAGTTTCTTTCGTAATCAATAGTGGAGCTGAAGTACTCCCATCCCAGGCCAATGATGATACCAAAAAGGGGGAAAAGAAGAGGAAAAGATCCCGCCCTGAGGCATCTGAGGCAATCAACCAAGGTGAAACGGTTGAGGCAGATCCAGAAGCAAACCCTGAGGGGAATGTGCTCAGAGTGAGGAAGTCAGCGAGGCTGGCAGCGGCTGAAGCTGAAGATGGGGGCTGAGGCTGCGAAGCTGAGGGCTGAGGCTGCAAAGAAGGCAAGAAAGGCTAATGAACCTTCTAAGGAACTCCAATCTTCCAAACCGGCTGAGGCAATTCAGAAGTCACCCCAAGTACACACAAGGAAAAATCCCATCACTTACTATGCGGAGACGGTGGCGGAACTATGTGCTGAGGCATGGGGAACTCCTTATGAGAAGTTCGAGGCTGAGCATAGGGCTGATATAGCTCAAAAGGAGAAGATGCCCATTTTAGAGAGAAAAGTGGAGAAACTGACTTATCTGACTGACTTGCAACAGCGAGAACTTGACGATGCAGTGATCAGTTTGCTTAGGAGAAAGAAGGCGAAGCCTGAGCCTAGGAAGTACAAGAGGAAGCCAATTGCCAGAAAATCAACAATACTACAAGTCAGAAGGCCAGAATCAGGCTAGAGGGAAGCTTATGTCGATGAGTTCATCTCAGAGGCATTGAAGGAGTTCTGGGCTGATGCGAGGGATGAGTTTGTCAAGTTATGGTACGTGGTGAAGAAGTGGGGCGACACTGAAGATATCAATGCCCATTTCACTGACTACATGATGGACAATCATCCTGAGCTGATCCAAAAGATCTTGGAGGAGGCTGAAGCAGCTCAAGACCAAGTAAAAGCCCCTGATTTTGTGATTCGTTCACCCCCTTTGGTTCCTAGAACTGGAAAGCACAACACTAAGGCCATTATGAGTGAGGTTTTGCAGATCGCGAAGGCTGAAGGTTATGTGAACCAACCCAAGAGAGTTGACGAGCTGAAGGTTAGAGTCTATGCTGGTTATGGACTCGAGCCTGAATTGAGATTAGTCTAGGTGTTCACATCTTCCTTGTAATAGATAGGATTCATTGTAACCTTTTTTCACATCAATCAATGCAATCTATTACTTTGCCCACAGACAAAAACTCATTGTCTTTTTGGCTGCTATTTAAATTCTGTACTTTATCAAGAACTGCTCTAACACTGACTTATCTTATAGATAGGATTTTACATTTCCTCTAAGTGTTTTGAGGATCTTTTCAGTGTTTTGGCATCATCAAAAAGGGGTAAATTGTTGGGACATTGTCAATTTTGATTAAGATCCCAAAGCCCCTGAAAAGATAATTTGCCTTAGTTTGTCTTAGTCAAGGCTAGTCTTGGTTAGGTTTTGTACTTAGTCATTTTACACTTCACAGGTACTCAGTGAGAGGAGAACTCACTGATGACAATCAAGACTAAGAGCCTGAAGATGAAGAGCACCATCCTAAACTTATGGCAGTCTTCTAAGCTGGCTGAGTAAGTGTCAGTGATGAAGAGTATGACCCTGAGGTCATTACTAACTCAGTCTGAAGGGAACAAGATGACACTGAGTTTATGGGAAAGACTTGGAGTAGAGCCAATCAATGCAAAAGGAATGTCAGCGTCAGGACAAGACCATTGTGCTCGAGACAAAAAGAACTTAATAAGACAAGCCTGAAGCCTAGGAATAAGTTGTGACATTCTCACCAACCTGATGATGTGGACCAATCCGGGGAGGACACGCACGTACGGACCCTGACACGGAGACTGACTTCAGACTGCATATTCAACGGGCAAGCATTAAATGGCGCATTAAATGCAAGTTACCAAATTTATGCAAGGACGGCTGCTACATGGGAAATATGTCCGTTTGAGCCACTCTACGTAGATGACTAGAAGACTATATCTTCCAACGGATAGTTTTCAAATCACCTATAAATACAGAAGGCCTTGAACCCATTCAAGGTTACGGGAAATTTCCAAGCCAGAAATTACTCAAACTCTCAAGCAATCAAAGCATTCAATCTTTAGAAGAAGCACTCGAAACCAGCTAAATTTCTAAAGTGTTTCTTAGTTTCTGAGAGTTATTCTGTATTCCAAAGAGCGTACTAGCAATATCTTAAGCTTGGAGTGATTATACAATCCTTAGCAAAGCTTTGTCTTGTAAGGATAATCACAACTTAGTTGAAAACCAAACTGAAACCAAAACTCTAAGTTAGGTTTGTTGGTAGTAAGTTGTTAGTGAGTTAGTAAGGAGTTTGTATAGGTCAGTGAGGAGTAGCTGATCTTGGTGCACCTTGGCACGTTAAAAACAAGAATCACTTGAGTGGATTTCCTGTTAAATCAGGCCGTGGACATAGGAGTTTGAGTCTCTGAAACACGTTAAACTCCATGTGTTCTTACTGCTTTGATATTGTGCTTAATTGTTATATTAACTGTTCATTCATAAGCATTTGGTTTTATCAGGCCTGAATCAATGAGCCTGATCATCAAACAGAGCATTGCCCTACTAATCACTACTTCAGGATTGAGTAATCATGTTTTCAGAATGCAAACTAAACAAGACTTTAAACTATCAGGGCTCACGCATTTCCGCACTGAACTTGAATTGATAGTCAGCCAGCTGACCCGCACTAAGTGTAGTCAGTGGGTAAATTATCAGCTCTTAGTTCTTTATCACTCTGAGTAAAGGGGACTCAGTAAGGATTTAAGTTGAAAAATTGGTATACGTGTATCCCCACCCCATACACGTATTCATCAGTCTTGTACCGGGACCAACAGGAAGATATCACAATAGCCTACAATATTACAGGTAGTTGCAGATTTCCTCGCAACGTACCTCGTATATTGAGAATATCTTATTTATTGTCTAGGGTTCATTTAAGACCGTTAGTTTGACTAATCGCTCGATATACGAGGGCATATGGGTTCACACAACAAGTAATGACAATTTACCAATTATAGTTGGTTGATTAAATATTGTATTGGATATAATATTTAATTTATGGAGAATATAATAATAATTATATTTGAAATTAATTATTATTTAATTAAATTGGATTTAATTAAATATGAAATCCCAATAATAATATTTGGAATATTATTATACAAGAACAATAGATATGGTAAAGATATTATTCGTAGGAACATATCTAGGGAAATATAATCTGTAGATTATATTTACGGGCTAGGTCCGATATCTTGCTTAGGAATTAAGCCAAGTTAATCCCTATAAATATGTGTCCTATGGGAATTCCTAAAACACACAAGAAATATAATTTCTCCATAAAATCTCCAGTTAGAATTTTCCTAGCAAATTCGTCTCGAGATTCAACGCTGGCATATCGGTGCGGGTTGGTAGAAAGTCTTTACGTGGATACCATAGTTGAGGATTCTGCGTACAAATCGCTATAAGTATTTATATACGTATTATTTATCCTTTATGTTTTATTCTATACAACCATATGCAGATTCGTTGTTGGTGAATTGTTATCTTCTGATGCGCCGAACATGGTGTTCGTGCCTCTAAAACCCAACAATCACTTTATTAGGGATCTTGTTGAAAAAGAAATAGTAAAATTAGAGTATATCTCCACTGAAAAACAACTTGCAGATATATTCACTAAAGCTCTTGATTTTAAGAGGTTTTCTTCATTTAGAAAATCTCTTAGTTTATGCTCTCACTAAATAATTAGTATTGTGTTGTGAAAAATGTTTCGACATTGATCACAACATCAGAAAAAGCTTAGTAAATATTTTTCTAAGTATTAAATCTATTTGATTCTTGATTATTTGTACTTATTGATAGTTATTTGGATTTGAAAATGTGTTTATTTTTGTGGTCACATATCATTTGCGTGCTAAAGTATTTGAAATATCACAAACAAGATACTATAATCACTGAGTTACTATGGGACACGGAGCTCGCTACTATGATGTACTCTTTTCAAAAGGTGATTAATGGGGTTCCAAAGCCGATCTGTGGGATTTTTGGGGTTGCAAGTTTTCAGAGTCATCACATCGACTTTGGCCTTGATCTTGCATCTTTCTTTTCCCATTATTATTGGGAACCTGCCTTCCACTACTTACAGTCTGAGATGCTCGATCTCGATCATCTGACCTAGCTCGGCCAGTGCTAGTTGCCCTTTCTTTCAAATGCTCTTTGTATTTTTTGGTCAAGTAGTCCAACACCTAAGCTGTACAATGAGGGTCAAGCATTATATTTGTCAAGTAGACTGGGGCGTCTAAGGGAATTTGAAATTCTTCAAGACCCTTTGAAGATCTCCGATTTTGAGTTTGATTTTGAGTGGTAGACATATTTAGGCAAAGTGTTTGGATATAAAAAGTAAGGATTTTTTTGTGTTTTTTTTTTTTTGGATTTTTTCCTAAGAACACGGCTACTTGGTTGGATGAACACAGGTGCTTGTTGGATGAATACAACTACTTGTTTGATGAACACAGTTGCTTGTTGGATGAACACACCTACTTGCTTGTTCAACCAAAACAAACAATTTCAACAAGATTGCAAAAAGTATAGTTTTTAGCTTATTTTTTCAACTTTCCACGACAACTTGCTGGATTTGATCCGACGGAGGCTCGGCACCCTCCTTCTAGCGTCAATTGTTGCTAGTCAGTTTATGTGTGCGGACGATGTGGCTTGTATTTGACTAACAAACTAAGTGTATAATTTAGTATGTTTGATTGTGTGGAATTTATGTATTTTGAGAGCAAAGTAGTTGTATTCAAGTTTCTGAGTAAAATTTCTGAAACCTTCTCTATTACAAATTGGTCCTATTTATAGGCGAGTTCAGCATGAGCTGGCATGATGACTAGCTAGTTGCCAAGTAGGAGCTGTGACTTGAACCGGAACTTTACTAGCTTCAACTAGTAGTTACACCACAAGAGTATGAGATCATTGTAGTATGGGCGAGTATAGGGACCAAGTAGTATCGAACCCAAGGGAAGGTAAGTATGCAAATAGAGCCCTGGAGATCTACGCGTCGTAGTTAATATGAGTGGATGTTTTTGGCTTTTTGAGAATTATTAAATCTAAACTATAATACTCTACGTATGCAAAAGAAAGAATAAAATTAATTATCTAAGGTTTGGTTTCAAATAAAAGAAGGTGATGCTCAAGATAGGAATTCCTACCTATACTAACGGAGCTGGTACATAATCAAAATAACAGTGATGTGCAAGAAATAATCCTAAGTATAAGATTGAAAGACTAAAAACTCAAGAATTAAACCCTAATACTTTGTCCTATCAATCGACTTTACATAAATAAATATTATTTCATACAATGTAAGGGTAAAATGTGTGTTACCATCAAAATAAATATTGATTTTTCACAAATATTTATTTACTTTTACAGAAATAATTATTTTTCCATAGAGTAACACATATAAGGTAGTGAAAGTGTGTTACTCTAATAACAAAAATGTGTTACTCTGTGTAGAAAGAAGTGTTCGCTCAAAATATAAAAATGTTCTCCCAAGTTGTGTTATCATAAGGGCAAGGTATTACTGTAAAACCAAAAGTTTGTTACTGTAAGGACAAACAAATATTTGTCTTACATAGTAACACATATTTCATTACCAATTGAGAAAAACGTGTTACTATAAAAATAAACATGTGTTACCGTAAGAGCAAATATATGTTATTATAGGTATAAATATTTATTTATTCTTAAAGGTTATATTTTTGTCTTTATCGGAACACATATAAGGTATTGAAAGATATGTTACTACATGAACAAAATAATACCAACATAAAACAATAAATCTAAATTTAAAAGGATGAAGAATGCATTAAAAACACATATTCCTCATTATAGTTTTTAAATATTGATTATTTTAAGAATTAACAACACAAATTTTGCCCTTACAGTAATACATGTATGTTCATATAATTATATAAATTTGGAGCGATACTTTAAAATTATCCTTAGTGCAAATAATTAAAAAAAAATCTATATACAATAGTTGCAAATAAATATAAAATAATATAAAGAATAATAAATTTATATGATTTATATTGGTGGCAGTAATTGAAATAAAACGTGGGGACATACAATTAAATAAACTCTATTTGGTAGAAAACGGTGACGTTTCATGCCCAGCACCGTGTGCTGGTTTTCATTGCCCAGCAGGGGATCTCATCCCCTCAAATTTCGGATTTGGATCACCTACTGGTCTGCTAAACCAGCACAGCATAATGGGCGACCTGAACGACACCGTTGCGTATGCAATATAAAAAAAATTAAGAACTTGAAACAAAACATTTGCTCGGCAATTTTTTATTTTAAGAAGTTAAGATGAAACACACATATGATATAACGAATAATAATACTTTTTACTTAGAAATTTTTATAATTAGCATGAATGCATATAAAATAATTATTCTAATCTCCATCATAATAGGTATGTTAGTGGGAATATAATCAAATCAAACCAAACTTTAGAGGGTTTGAGTTTGGTTTGCCTATTGTTGAGTTAAGTTCGAGTTTAATTATCAAATATTGACAGGTTTTTTCAAACTTAATTGAGCTTATTACAAAATCTAAAATTAAATTGTTCATCAATTAATTATAGAAATAAAATTGTATATTTTTAAAAATTATATATATTAAAATTTTAGCATGCACTCAAGTGCATAGCATGCACTTGAATTTTGAACTCATTTTGACTTTAATTTTGATTTTTTCAAAACACACACAAACACACCGATCGAATAGTGATTTTTTTTTTTTTTGCAATTGAGGTATTATTGATGTCTTTTTGGGGAATCGCTGATTTTTGCTTAGTGTATTTTATCAAAATTCAAATGTGTATCATGCACTCAAGTGCACACTAGAACTACTATATATATATATATATATATATATATATATATATATATATATATGTTAGTTTAATTTCGATTACATATAAATGAATTATCACTATAAGAAAATAAAAAATAGGCTACCAAAATTTTAATGAAAATAATTTTGTCCTTAAACAATGGGGATTGCATACGATTTACCTACAATATTTTTTAATTATGTAGATATCTTTACACCTCAAATTATCGATAAAAGTTTTATCTACGAAAATTATATACAAGCATTTTGCCTACGTAAATAAAATTACCTACAAATAATTTTGTCATTAGAAATGAATTGAGTAATGAAAATCCCTAATGATTAGATGAAAAAAAAATTGTCGGCAAGTTGTAGGTTATTTCCACTATATAAGAACATAATTATTTTCATTTAAATTTTTTTATCCATATTAAAAAAATCATAGGCAATAATTATTTTTTGTAATGTATTTATATGTTTTATTCATATTTAACTATAATATTTTTGTAAAGAAAATGAAAAGTAGTGTGTACCACTTGAGTAGTTTGCAATTGGGGTATTATTGATGTCTTTTTTGGGTATTACTGATGTCTTTTCAGGGTATTATTGATGCTTTTTTTTGGTTAAAAAATACACTATTCAATGTGTTTTTGTGTGTTTTAAAAAAAATTAAAATTGAAGTCAAATTGGGTTTAAAATCTAAGTGCATGCTATGCACTTGAATGCATGCTAAAATTTTAATATATATAATTTTTAAAAATATACAATTTTATTTCTATAATTAATTGATGAATAGTTTAATTTTAGATTTTGTAATAAGCTCAATTAAGTTTGAAAAAACTTGTCAATATTTGATAATTAAACTCGAACTTAACTCAAGAATAGGCAAACCAAACTCAAACCCTCTAAAGTTTGGTTTGATTTTATTATTGTTGTAAATAAGTGCGTAAATTAAAGGCGCAAGATTTGATCACCCAGTTCATCGGGAACGACTACGTCTGGGGGCGAGCCAAGCCAGGAGTTTCACTAATATTCTTGTGTGCATGTATACAATTCTGAGTACAATGGTATATTTATAAGAATAAAACCTAGTCTAAGATATGAAGTCCATTGGGTTATTGGTCCATTAGTAATATCCATATCAAATCTCCTAGATTTGGAATAATAAATCTGCTAGATTTACAACACTCCCCCTTGGACATTACAATATAACATGTCATAAAAACTCCACGTGCTAGGTATCGGCCAAATATTAAGTTAGGGAGGAATGTTGGAAGATCAAATCTTCTAGATTAATTTCGGGGTTACCGCTCCCCCTGAAGACAACAACACTTTGAGCCTTTGCATCCCAATACCACGAACGTACTTTTCAAAAGTAGACGTAGATAAGGATTTAGTGAACAGATCTGCTAGATTGTCACTAGATTGTACCTTTTGAATGGTAATCACGTCACTCTTCTGGAGTTCGTATGGGTAGAAAAACTTAGGTGAAATATGTTTCGCCAGGTTTCCCTTGACGTACCCATTACTCATTTGTGCGATGCAAGCTGCGTTGTCTTCAAATATAACGGTGGGAGGTGTATCGCCTTTAGCGATACCACACGAGTCACCAATGTGTTTTACCAAGGACCTTAACCAAACACATTCTCGTGCGGCTTCAAATAAAGTTATTATCTCTGAGTGGTTTGAAGACGTGGTAACCATAGTTTGTTTAACCGATCTCCATGAGATCGTGGTACCACCACAGAGAAAAACATAACCAGTTTGGGATATGGCGTTGTGGGGATCAGATAAATAGCCAGCATCCGCATAACCTACAAAGGTTTTGTCTTGGTTCTTACGGTAAAACAGTCCAAGATCTTGAGACCCTTGGAGGCACCGTAGAACATGTTTAACACTATTCCAATGTCTCCTTGTGGAGAAGCGCTATATCTCACAAACAAATTGACTGCAAATGCAATGTCCAGCCTAGTGCAATTTGCGAGATAGAGTAATGCTCCAACAACGCTAAGATAAGGAACTTCTGGCCCCAAAATTTCTTCTTAACTCTTGGCCTAAATGGTTCCTTATCCACTTCGAGGGATCGGACAACCATAGGGGTGCTAAGTGGATGAGATTTATCCATATGAAATCTCTCCAATACCTTCTTCACGTAGGTTGACTGATGTATAAGAATCTCTTCTGGGAGATGCTCGATCTGCAGGCCGAGACAGTACTTGGTTTTACCCAAGACTTTCATTTCGAATTCAGCTTTCAAGATTGAACTGGCTTCTTCAATCTCTTTGCATGTTCCGATTATGTTTAGGTCATCAACATAAACGGATATGATGCAAAAACTATTTTGCGATTTCTTCATGAATACGCATGGAAAAGCTTTATCGAATGTGTATCCCTTCTTCTGAAGGAATTCACTAAGTCGGAGGCCCAATTGCTTCAGGCCGTACAACGACTTCTGCAGTTTTATGCTATACAAACTGCGATTTTCACCATCCCTCATTTGAGGAATGTCAAATCCATCGGGGATATAAATATCGGCATCTAGTGATCTGTATAAGTATGCGGTTACTATGTCCATTAATCTCATTTGCAGATTCATTTTAACTACCAAAGATATCAAGTAGCAGAATGTTATTGAGTCCATGACAGGAGAATAGGTTTGATCAAAATCAATCCTGGGTCTCTGCCAAAACCCTTGAGCTACTAGCCTCGCTTTATACCTCTCCGCAGTATTGTTCTCATTTTGTTTTCATACAAATACCCATTTATATCCTACAGGGATAGCGCGCGTGGGTGTACGAACGATAGAGCCAAATACTTGTCTTTTGTTAAGTGATGCGAGCTCTGCATCAATTGCCTCTTTCCACTAACCCAATCGGAGTGCTTCCGGCACTCAGCAATTGTCTTGGGTTCTGGATCTAGATCATTTATAATGGAAAGAGCAATTGATGTTGCAAATGTGTGTCGATGATAGTAATATTTCTATTATATGTTTCTCCCGTATCTGTGAAGTTCACAGAGACTTCGACGTTTACGTCAACCAGACCTTCCTCATTTCCCATTGTATTTGGGTCTGGTCATTCCATGGTCCTAGTGCCTTGAATATTTTGTGCACGTGCTTCATCACTAGAACTCTCGTCTCTAAGAGACTTTGTGTTATCTAGATGAGCCTCTTCTGGAGATTTTACATTCGACTGATCAGTTTTGCTAGCTTTTCGTTTAGGTGCACTAGTATCTCTTGAGGTTCCTTTACGCTTCTAGCGTGTGGGGGCATGAGTACTTGTTTTGCTTGGTACCTCAACCCTTTGGGGAACATTTACTGCAGGTATATGCGATTTAATTACACCTCTATGGTCAGTGAATGCGTCTGGCAGATTGTTTGCTAAATTTTGCAAGTTAATGATCTTCTGAACTTCCAGTTCAGATTGACTAGTGTGTGGATCTAGATACTGAAGATCACTTACGTTCCATGTAAGCTCCCGGCATTCATTAAATTTTAAATTTGGATCTCCCCCTAATGCCGGGAAGTGATCTTCATCGAATGTGCAATCAATGAACCGGGCCGTTAATTGATCCCCGGACAAAGGCTCAATGTATTTCACGATGGATTGAGAGTCAAATCCGACGTAAATACCGAGTTTCCTTTGTGGGCCCATAGAGGTCCGCTTTGGTATCGTTATTGGAACATATACCGCACATCCGAAAATATGCAGATGGGAAATGCTAGGTTCTTTCCCACACACTAACTATAGGGGAAATGATCATTATATGCAGTTGGACGGATTTGGATTAAGTGCGATGCATGTAGGACTGCATGCCCCCAGCATGAAGTGGGTAGTTTAGAGTTCATAAGTAATGGTCTCGCAATTAGTTTGATACATTTTATTAGCGCCTCAGCAAGAACATTTTGGGTATGGACGTAGGGGACCGGATGCTCCACTTTAATTCTCAGGGCCATACAGTAATCTGTAAAGGCCTTTGAGCTGAACTCTGCAGCATTATCCATACGAATTGACTTAATTGGATAATCTGGAAATTGAGCTCTACGCTCGATAGTTTTCGCAATGAGCTTCACAAAAGCTTGATTGCGTGTAGAGAGTAAACAGGCATATGTCCACCTAGTTGAGGCATCTATGAGGACCATGAAATACTGGAATGGTCCAGATGCTGGATGGATCGGTCCGCAAATGTCTCCTTGAATTCGCTCAAGGAAAACTGGAGACTCTAGTCCAACCTTAGTATGCGACGGGCGCACTATTAACTTACCCTTAGAACATGCATCACAAATAAATTCATTAACAGGAAGGATTCTATTATTCGAATTATTATGACCAATTGAATTAGGTAGAATTCTACGTATCATATATTGTCCTGGATGACTTAACCGCTGATGCCATAATTTAAAGAGGTTCGGGTCATGAAATTTCATACTCATAATAATATATAACCAAACCTCTCCAAGATGATGTGTCAACACCACATTATTCAAAGGATGAGGTGGCATGTCCCAAATCTCTCCATTTTAAAATACTGCTCTCTCATTAAAAGTTGATTTAAGTTTTGATCTCAACCATTCTTTCTATATGATTAAATCTGATCCATTGATTTATACCTAGGTCTAATTACACTCTTGCTGTGAAATAACAATACCTGTCCAAATCCTCTCCTCTCATATCATCCCTCGCGGCCGCCTCTCTCCTTGCAAACCTTCTGCCGCCGCTCGCCACTTCGCAAATCTCCCGCTGCCGCCCGCCGCCGGACCATCGCGGCCACTCCTCTCTTCTCCTCTCGCGCATCTACCCCTCTCCTCCTTTATTCCGCCGCTGCTAGCAGCTCTCCTCAGACTGTCGTCGCCGCTTCACTCAGGTTATACCGCGAGCGACTCTCCTCACTCAGCTGTAGCTGCTCCACTCAGGTTATCCTCCTTATGGTTCTCCTCCCTCCAATTGGTATGAAATCGGAAATTTTCTCTTCTCCGTGTATTCTCTATTCTCCGATTTGTTAGTATGTTTTTTTAATTTGATTTTTTCTGATCAAAATTCTATGTAAAGGTTTGACATTTTTGGTAATTAATTAGTGGGTGTCTCTGTTGCTGGATATTAATTTCGCAAATTGCCACATTGATGATCAGAGTAGATTGTGCCTCGAAGGTTCTAATGCTATGTTTTGATATGATTTTTTCATTAAAAGTAGAATGACGAGTTTTAGGATAAACAAATTGTTTGGCTTTTGATAAAAAAAATTTGGCTTTTGAGTTTTAGGATAAACAAATAGTGTGTTACTGCTAGATGCAGATGACAGGGTTAATTTAATACCAAATACGAACGAGATATGCTTCGAGCACTAATTCCCTGATCTGAAATTTCGTAGGTCTACGACGAATGCCCTATTCTTCAGAAGAGAAGGGACGGGCTTCGAGCTAGATCCATAACGCAGTAGCTTATAGGATGAAGTTGAGCCAGTCCTCGCGGTCATTCTGAGGGAGTTGTCGATCAACCCCAACCCCAGATGGAAGAAGATAAGGGGGAGCTCAATACTGTGAAAAAAGTTTCCTTCTCTTCAAGTGCGGGTGTAACACCCCGAATCTGGACATATTAATTATATCGGATTCGAGGTGTCACTTGAGTCTAAAATCCGAACTATAAAATTTTTTATATAAAAAGGGATGATAAAAGAGAGATGAGTTTTTATGCAGCGGAAGAAATGAGTATAATATTTTTTATACATATCTCACACCTATATATAAAGTTTAATATCAATAGCAACATTTTATTTAAGCGGGGAATTCCGTGTCGTCTCTATTGCTGTCCTTGCTCCACAAAATCATAATCTGCAAGGGTTGTAAAAAAAAGGGGGGGCGTGAGATTTGAATTCTCACGTATGGGTGATTTGCAACGTCATGGGATTGGTAAATCTGAAGTTTATTTAAAATATACTTATTGATAAAGTATTTAATTTATTTAAGCAGTTGACATGTAAATATAGATAACATACATCACAGAATTAAATCAAGTAATAATTAATTGGGCATAACAGGTTTCAAAATATATAATTGATATATCACAAGTTGATTCACATTAAGGAGCAAAGCCCAAAGTCATTTTCAAGTAACGGCTCAATCTGCCAAAACCATTTTCCACATATTGTAACTCCTTTCCAAAATACCATAAACAATTCTCCGTGACCATGCACCTGATTTATTATCAAACATGGCCACATCCACCGCAAAAAAAATCTCGTGACCATGCACCTGATTTATTATCAAACATGGCCACACACAACTTCCACAAACGAATCCCATGACCATGCATCTGATTTATTATCAAACATGGCCACGCACAACTTCCTCTTCCTTACAAAACTGTCAATTTGAACTATACACATATTCATACTTAAATAGATTCATGCTCACGAAGTGCCCTTATATCATGCAGTCATAACCGATTTATATAATTAGATAAGCACAAAAATCTAAGTAAGATACATATAATAACATCATATAGTTTACACACTTATAAAATAGGTTTACATTTATATTGTATATTTGATTTTGGATTTATTTAGTGGAGTTCAGAGTATACCAGCACAACGTATTATTAGCAGATCAATCAACCGATCATCACCCACCTTTTAACTTTATAGCTAAGTTACAACTGTCTTTAAATTCTTTTGGAGAATAACTCGCGTTGTAGAGACGTCCCGAGAATGATACGTTAACAGACCCCTCGTGCGTACCCCGTCTAGCACAGAGTCCTAGTATGAAATTATTTAATTAATAATTGACTCTTGGATTATCGAAAAGGCCTAGAAGTTCGTATTACAAAAATGAGGAAGTTGTTGTTTAATAAACCTATTAAATAGACCTATTTAAAGGTCACAACCTATTTTGATAAATACACCACTTCTAAAAGGATTGGTGTATTAAGAGGGTGTACATATTAAGTTCCTTGTGGTACGACTATTTTGACTTCTATAAAACATCTTTTGATATTTTTAGACTTTTATAACTAAAAGCTTTTATAACTTAAAAGTATATCCATATAACATTTTCTTTAAAAGAATAAGAAATTTATTTAAATAATATTAATATAATAAAAGTTCCATTTTAATATTTTACTTTCTAAAATTCTCATTTATTATTTTAAAAGAACCTTGAATATAAATTATATTTTTTAAATAAAACTCCTTTTATTAATAAATATTTTGCTTAAAGGATTTTATATAATAAATACTAAAAATAATATAATATATATATATATATATATATATATATATATATTTGTTTTATTATTAGTATTACTAATCAAATTGACTTGTGTCACTTTCAAAACAAAAGAATAATATTATTTTCCCAAAAAGCTCTTTTCATTTGTTACTAGTTTTGGATATAAACAACTTTGCCTTTCTCGGTCCCTTTTCTAAAATCAACTAATACGATAATTTAACACTTTTAAAACCAACAGTACCAGCCTTTTTCCCAATAAATTGGAACTGAAATTTAAAGAAAATAAAGTTTCCCTTTTGCCCATAATTCGAACAGATAGGGAGAAGATGAATTTCCCTTTGTCACTAAGAACTTCAACCAACAGTGATACTAACCAACTAAAACAATAACAATAATAAGTTATTTCAGTAATACTCAACATCTAGTTCAACACTACGTATCATATTAATCAATCCAACTCTACGGTACGAAATTAACACACAAAACTTCATCCATCATTCTTACAGGTTCCAATTTTATCAAAACATCAACAGGGTATATATAACAGTTCAAAATCCCTATTCCAAATGCTAATGAAAAATTAAAAAGGGGCCAAGCAATTCTTACGAGTCCTAAATTAGGCAGCCTAACGGTGTAGTTTGGCGACTCATCGGATAATTCGAGCGGCCTAACGGTGTAGTTTATAGGTTTGATTGTTCGTCGGGTAATTTCGGCAGTCTAACGGCATCATTTCGATTTCTCTAGAATAAAATAGGCAGTGGTGCGTCCTCCATACTTCATCGGAAAGGGCGAAGTAGACTACTGTGTCTTGATTAAACACAAGAATGAAATGATATCAGTTTTAATCAAAAGGGGTTGTCGAATTGAACAAAAATAGGATTTGAACGAAACAAGACTCACTTAAAATTAAGAGGATGGACGGCGGAACTTGGTGCGACGGCGACGGAGAAATACGGCACTGGGTCTCATCGGCGGAAGAAGGGAAAGGACGGCGTCGAGCTTCGCGTGGCGGAGCGGCGCTGGTTTCTGGTCGATCGGAATGCGATGGCTGGAGGCTGTGATTTCCGATCGGAGACAGGGGATGATGGCCACTTCTGTGTGAGGGGCGGCGCTCCTCGTCGCCGGTAAAAGATGAGGTGAGCGTCGATGGCGGAATGGGCGGCAAACTTCCGCCGAAAAAAGAGGAGGACGGCGACTTTCTTTGAAGAGAGAGAAAGGACACGTTTTCTGCTATTTTGAGGAGAGAGAGAGGAATTGTGCTGGAGTGAAATTTGGGGATTGAATTCTTATGCTGAAAGAAAGAGACGTGGGTTCATTTCCATTTATAGAGAGAGATATTTTATGTTGGTCCCGTTTTTCTTTCACAAACAAGGACACTATGGGAATTTAGAATTTTTTTTTTAACACTGAAGTAAACTGATGTAAGGCAATAATGAACACAACAATGTAAAGTGGTTCAGAGGCTCAAGCTCCTATATCCACTGCCTGATTTAACAGGAAATCCACTACTTGGGATTCTTGTTTTTAACGTATCAAGGTGCACACACAACTGGACTCACACCCCTCCGCGGAGCTGCCTCTCGAACTGGCCTCACATCCCTCTTCACTCAGGGACTGCCTCTCCTCACCTCACTGCAACACCTAACACTATCCTGGAAAGGGTTTAATTTGGTTTGGTTCTCTCCAACTAGGTGAGATTTTCCCTTACATGGTTTTAGCCTGAAAGCTAGGATTGGGAAAATCTCTCTAAGCTTAGGATGTATATGATAGGCTCGAGTATACAAACTGGAACACTCAAATATGACTATGAAGAACTCAGGGTCAGTGTTCTTGATGGAGATGTTGCACCCTTATGACTCCCTTATATTTGCACCACACTCTCGCACCACCAGCTTTTTATAAATGAAGCTTGAGTTTGTATTTATAGTGTGGATTTGAATGTTACCGTTGGAGAGAGTAACATTCAAATCCAGACTATCTCTGGAGTGAAATTCTCCTTTTCGGTAAAGTATGGCCTTGTCAGCTTTTGTCAGATTCGCTGCCTTGACTTGATTGGTCCACGTGGACTGAGTCCAACGGCTCTTTTGTTCAGGGTACTTGATCAGGGTAGTCCTGACTTCAGGCGACTTGTCTTCAGCTGACTTGTAATCCTCTCAGGATACCTTCCTTCAGTAGACTTGAAGTCCTTCCTTCAGTAGACTTGAAATCCACTCAGGGGAGTTGACATAAGGCTATTTGTCAAGCTTTCCAGCCTCAATAGCCTGACTCCTTCAGGTCCTACTAGGCACAGCACTGATCCTCCTGATCATGCTCTTCACTGAGTAGTCCACTGACCAGCTTAGAAAGGTCAGGTTTATACTCAGTGGGACTTCCTTCAGGCTTCTCTTCAGGTTCAGGTCTTCTAACATGGCTTTAGTCTGTTCTCCTTGTGATGTCATCTTGACTTCCTCAGGCTCTATCAGTGAGTTCCCCCTCAGTAGAGTTCCACCCTCAGCTGAGTTCCCCCTCAGCTGAGTTCTTCCTCCACTGATAACCTATTCTACTGAGAAACAACCTAGCCTGACCTGAAACTAAAAGATACTATCCTGACTGCTTTCAAACCTATTACATGTTGTTTTGGAAAATCATCAAAACTAAAATATATCCCAACATTTTAATTATTCAATTAATTTAAAAGGGAAGAATTAATATGTGGATGAAATTAATCCACTTTAATACCTGATATTTTTATCCCACTTGATACGGTTTATGGATCGTTTGGTTCCGAGATTAATCTTGAATTGAAAATTAATACAGTTTTAAAATTCAATTAATATTTTATTGCATTTTAATTATTCTCAATAAATTATACGGATCGAAATCCTAATTTTAAACTTTGAATATTAAATTTCTCGTAGTCCTTTATCCATTTGAAAGATTCAATTTCTTTCTTCGAATTTGAGATTTTAAAATAGGTATAAATTTAAATCACATAATAGCACACAAAAATAATAAAATTAAAAAAAATAAGATAATAATAATATAAAATTATATAATTAAGGTTTCTAGGAAATTAAAAGGTATAAAACGGGACGGGGTATTACAACGGGAATCTCGGGTGAGATGTCTGTGTTGCTGATTCTGCTCTATTTTTAATATCTCAGTGTCGGTTAAGAGTTGTTCTTTTGTATAACATTCATCCATTCAATTTCTCAAATCAAACATTAGTTCATACTCATTTTCTTACAAATCAAATCATCAAACACTTGGCAGGCAATTGCAGAAGAGTGCAGAGCAGCATTCAACGAAGGACAGGGAAAGGGGATTACATATTGGGCACCGAATATCTTCCCATCTTTTAGTTCTACTTGCAGAGTGATTAATAAAATCAGGTTTTTTTATACTAATATGAAATATATCCCACGTGTTGATGTTAGGGAACAGGTGTGTATTTGCTTTTTATGTTCTTAGTTTGTATGATGTTATATTGATTTAAACTTTCTCCCAAGTTGGTTCAAGATTTACATAATTGGCCAGATTAGTCTTTAGTTTAAAATTACTAACCCAGTCTTACTTTTATGCTCCATCAGAGATCCCAACTTAGAAGAATTTACAGAGAGCGTGCGCTCAGTATTTGAGATTTTCTTAGGCTTCTGTACACATAACGAAAATTTCAAATCCCATTGGGAGTTTATTAATTGTGTCGATTGTATCGACTATTGGGAGTTTATTAATGTTTAGTGGAACTATTACATTGAGTCTTACTTTCTAGTATCACACTTTGTGTATGTTGTTTGGTCTTTGGTGGAAGATGTCAAAGTGGTGTTTACGTTTTAATTTAGTAAATTTCGTTTGAATTAAAGGTGTAAATCATCTTATTTCTCAGAATGTGTAACTCTTGAAGTCAGTATAATCAGCTACTCCTTTAAAGTTGGAGGAGTATTTATCTTTATTTTGGATTTTTGTGGCTTATTATCTTTAAGGTTTGTGAACTCTCGGATGACTTGGGGGCTTAACTTACACTAGGGGAAGCTCTCTTGAATTATCTTTCAAAGTGCATTGTCATAGAATCGTCCTGCAGAAGCAATTGTAGTATCAAATGATAGATTGGTATGGACCTTCTAAAGTTTGATCTATCTAATGCAGGGTGGAGATTCCAACATTAAAAGGGTGAAGGTGGAGCAAGAAATCGACCAGGGAGTTGCATGTGTTTTTGATACAGAAGAACAATGTTCAGAAGCTTCAGAGCCACCCATGGAATTCAAATCTATAGGAGCAGTTGCAACTTGCAAATAAATTTGATGTACCTGAGTTTCTAAAGAAATGAAGAAAATGAAGACATATGTAAAGGTTTGTTTCAAATTTAACCCTCTTTCCAATTTTGGTGTTGTTTTGGTATTTGCACGTGACTGGAAAACAAAAATATGTAAATTCATCTGCGATTTTTTTTCCTTTTTTAGTTTGCACTAAAATCCTTAACTTTTACTAGGATTTGAGCAAACAATAGGCAGTGGCAATGGACCGAAATTGGCCAGGTAAGTATTTCAGTTGATAACTGAAATACATAGTTATCAACTGGTGCTTTAACTGCAATTTTGCAATTTTGAATCTATTGGTTTCAATTTGACTTATAAATTCTTTGTTTTTTTCTCTTGCGTTCCTGATTGATAGGTGCCAATATGGTCAATTTGCGTTTAAGGTGGAACCAAGAAAATCAGTTATGTTTCAGGTTAATTTTTTTTCTACATTTCTAATTTTAATTATCATGGGATTGCTCAAATTGATGTGTAAAAAAGAAGCTGCAATTGATCTTTCCTTATGATATTACTGTACATGGTATATGAGAGCAACCTTGACAACGTTGAATATTTTAGAATCAGAATATATAATGGATCATTTAATCTGAGCAATACATTTTTACTGTTGAACAATAACAATGGCTGATAAAGAAAATAATATTGAACTACTCTAGAATTTTTTTAGGTGTACCATTCATTTAATCGTTGTTCAGTTTCATCTTCATTGTGATAGGTTGGCGATTAATGGGTTCACAAACCTGATTAATGGGTTCACAAACCTGTTGTCAGCAAGGACACCCCACAATTTTTTAGAATTGCTTATTAGAGGTGTGCTATCCTATCTAATATTTTCTTTGCAAAAGTTCCATTCCATGGTAGAGTACTATGTTTTATCCAATTTTTTACATAGAAGACTATGATAACCTATTTCCAGGTTATTCTTCGTCCCCAGTTTACCACAACAGAACTGTCTTTATTGGTAAGTCTTAATGAGGTCTGATTCTACTTTTCCATTATGTAATGTGTTGCTAAAGGTTATTAGAAACATTTTTTGAAGTTTGGAATTTTATGACAGCATGTTGCAAAAGATCAAGTGATACTTTATTTTCTTTCTTTTTCTCTTGATGTTTTTATTAAATTTATTAATATGATTACATATTCATAAGTTAGCTTAGACCACTGACCATCTTTATGAGTTTGAGTGAAACAAATTTTTGTTATTTCTCCAATATAATTGGAAACAGCTGTTAGAATAGCTTTGTCATCTCCGTATAGATGGATGCTGCTATTGATATACTTCATATTATTAGTATTATTTTAGTTGAGTCTTTCAATTTATGTTATTGAATAAATTGGCCTGTGGGCTTCATTACTAGAGCTTAAGTTAGAATGTTAGGCATTTGATTTGAGTCTCTATATATTGTTCTGCTTTTCTTAGAGGGGGCATCTTTTGATCATTGATTATTGAATTGGCTTCAGTATGTGAAAATTCGGCCTTTTGGCTCGGGATGGGGTTTATCCGTTAGTAATGTTCGGTTGTCTATATTTTTTTTGTGCAAGAGTTATTTTTCAGTTTCCCTGATCGTTTAATTCATTTTTAATTCCATTTGATCTAGCATCAGTCTCGACTCTAACAATTTTGTCTGACCTGCCGGATTCTCATGACATAGGTGGAATCACGTGTTGATACCTCAGAGAAGAGAGTGGAGAAGGTAGTGGAAGCGCTAGCAGCGAAGAATGGATTGAAGAGATGCTTGCTCCAGTTGTCCAATTTATTCGTGATAAGGGCGTCACATCTGAAGAGATGTCTCTGCGGTTCCCCTTCCACAGTGCACTAAGATCTCTGAACATGCAACTGTGTATTAGGTGTCTCCAGATGATGAATTTCTCTAACAATTATGTCTTAGTGTTCATTCTGTAGTTTTTGGGTATTGGTTTTGTATTGTGTAATACAATGATTTTATTAGCATTTTGCTCTGGTGTTGTTGCTCTGTATAATTTCATTTTGAGACCCTATATCAAAAGAATTGCTCATACCATCATTGTATAGTTCTTTGTCATCTTTACTTGATGTAAGTTGAAATGGGGATATTAAACTATTTCACTATTTAGCATTCGAAATTTGAAGCATACGTATATGTATTTCTGTAGTGTCCCTTCATCGGTTGTTTATGTTTCCTCCAAATTCAAAAATCCACCTCAGAAACACCAACAATTGCTCATTTCACAGACCCCCACTTACTGAAATTCACAATTTGGGTATGCATTATACCTCCGGAACTTTCTGTGAGGGATGGTATTAATAAAGTTTGAGCTTTTATTGTCCCAAAAAAAACGAAAAAAAAAAATGACACACGAGCTTAGGACGATTGAACTATAATTTATAGTCATGATATATATAGTAATTATTTTACATTAATGGGTATTGTCATGGCAATTGAATTCAGTATGATATCAAGAATATCATTTTTAATTTTGACATATGATATTCAAATATTGATGGAATTAAATTCAAATTAAAAAAAAGGACATTAAGTTTCTTACATTGATATTTTTGGAATTTATTTTTCAAAATGTATGCTAATTTTATAGGAGGATGTTGAAATATTTTGCAAAAGATTTACTACCCAAAATCTTTTGTCATTGAAATAGCATATTATTCCCAAAAAATCTTGTCATGATATACAATATCTTACCATGTATAATAATATATCACTTAAAGTTAGCAATTTTTTTTTAATTTTCGATTATTTTAATAAAAAAAATTAAAAATACATGTATACATGAAATTTTTAGGAGGGAATTGAATTTTTTTTAAATAATTCGAATTGGTGCTTAAATATAATTCTTAGGGTTAGATTTTTCCATTATAAATACCAACATATTAATCAATTGTTCCCACACAAACATCTACACACACACTATTTCATTTCAATTATGACATCTCTTTTATCAAATGTTACATTTAGATCCGAAATTTGTGTATCTATGTTTAGGGTTAAACTTTTATGTTTTTTTTTATGTTGTATCTTCGTATTATGAGGAGAATTTTGGCTTGGTTATGGTATTCTTGGATATGCAGGTTAAGTTTTACAAATTATACATTTCATCCTTTTAAAAAATATTACGTTTTTTGCTATTTGATGCATACATATTTATAACATTTATTTTTTATTGTCAATTAATTTATGAAATTAATATATTTACATTATTTTTGCAGGGCACGAAAATTCATGCTTTTATTCATAAGAATCTTATGTCTATGTATGAAAATGTTGTGATTGAGAGGAAGGAGTATATTTTACAAAATATTAGAATTGCTCCAAATTATAATATCATAAAGTTCACCAAACATAACTTCTGCTTTGAATTTCTCCATTCAACTCTAATGACTAAATGTGGTGAATTTGTTATTATGAGACCTATTTTTTAGTTTGTTACATTTCAAGATATACTTAATCAGACTTATGAAGAAGATTCAATTCTTCAAGGTAAGTTTTTTTTTTTAATTTTATATTTTGAGTAAAATTATTTAATATTTTATTCACCTAAAATTGAATTCATTTATGTTTTTTTTTTTCAGATATCCATGCACATATTATTTTCATTAGACAAGTCAAAACAGTCCATGGATATGGTGATATCATATATAGGACAATAGAACTTGAACTTGAAGATGGACGGTAATAATTTTTTTTTTTGTTAATTAGATGTAAGTATTCATTTTTATGTACTCATGTTTTTTCTTTTTCTATAGAGGTACGACTATGAAATGCATATTGGAGCGAGATCTATGCGAACAATTTATAGATGAGTCGTCTACCTGTAATATAAGACTAGGTACAGATTTATCTGGACTTATATTAAAGGCAAAGCTTATAATTTGGGATGAGGCACCAATGATTTATAGATGCAGCTTTGAAGCTTCAGATAGAACTCTCAGAGATATTGTGAGGTCCTCCGATGGGTCGCAATGTGATTTGCCATTTGGAGGAAAACTGTTGTTCTTGGTGGAGATTTCAGACAAATACTTCCTGTTGTACCAAATGGTAGTAGAGAAGGTGTTGTCTATTCCACAATTAATTCATCTTATCTATGGGATCATTGCAAGGTACATAATAATATTTGTCATTATATTTACTTTAATTATTTTATAATATATATATATATATATTTTTTAATCCACAATTAAATTATCTTTATTGTTTCCAGGTATTAAGATTAACCAAGAACATGAGGTTGCAGGCCGGAAACCCTACTCTCCAGTCTACTTCTGATGAGATAGCTGAGTTTTCAGATTGGATTTTGAAAGTTGGAGATGGTGAACTTGGGAATAACAGGGATGGTTGTGCTGATATTCAAATTCCTGAAGAAAATATTATATATGATGTAGTTGGTCATCTAGCTGCCATAATAGAAAGCATATACCCTTTAATTTCAGAAAATTTTCACACACGTGGGTATTTTGAGGATAGAGCAATACTTGCTCCAACTCACAAAGAAGTGGAATGCATTAATGAGAAGGTTTTGTCTATGATACCTGGTGAAACAAGAGAGTATTTGAGTTCTGATACTCTTTGTAGATCCGAGTATAGACCCGGTGGTCGTGGAGAACTGCTTTCTATTGATTACTTGAACTCGGTCAAGTGTTCCGGACTTCCACACCACCGTTTGGTATTGAAGGTTGATGTCCTCGTAATGCTTCTCAGAAATATCGATCAAAAGTCAGGACTATGTAATGGCACCAGATTGGTTGTTACAAGACTTGGAAATCATATTCTGGAAGATGAAATTATATCTGGAAGAAACATAGGAAGTAAGGTATATATTCCCAGAATGACCCTGACTAATTCGGGTGATACTTTGCCTTTTAGAATTCAGAGGAGATAGTTTCCGGTTCTTTTGTGTTTTGCAATGACTATAAATAAAAGTCAAGGCTAGTCTTTGTCTACTGTCGGTGTGTACACTTCTGAAACCAGTTTTTACACATGGACAATTATATGTTGCAGTCTCGAGAGTTAAAAGTAAAAGATGATTGAAAATTCTCTGTCTTGATTCTAATGGAAGGTCGTGCAAGTATTCAACAAATGTAGTCTACATAGAAGTTTTCAGAAATGTGTAATTTTAAGTAATTTTTTGTTATAATAATTTTAGAAGGAATGTGTGAATTAGTTGGATTTTTTTTAATTTTCTATTTATTCATATTTAATATTTTTCATTGTCCGTTGAACTATAATTAAAATTTTAATATCATATCGAAATTAATATATATTTAAAATAAAAAAACATTTATATTTATAATTTTTGAAGATAAAAATAACATTTATTTTTCAGTCCGCGAAATTCGCGGGGATACGCACTAGTTAATTATATAAGTTTTAAGACCTACATCTCATATATAAGTGCATAAACGAAAATCTTTTAATATAGTAATTGAATATGGATATTTAGATAAATATAAAGATTATTCTTATTATTGATTATCTTCACAAGTTTAAAAAAATTATCTTCTTAAATATGTTTAGATATATCAAATATGTACGACAATGATATATTTTACTTTTAGAAAATATAAATATTTAAAATAGTAAATAATTTTGATTTTTTTTTTAACTTCTTTCCTTTTCTTAATTTTTTTTTTTTAGAATTTTGTTTCAAAAAAGAAATGAATTCGTTAAATAACAAAAGAATGGATCACATGGATTTCAGTGAGATAAACTAAATTAAGTAAAATTAAAATCATTGTAATTAGACTTTTTACGATAATATTTATTAATTCAATAAGATATCAATAACAAATTAACTTATTGAATTAAAGTTGATAGGTATATATTTAATTATTTGTAGGTGTATTATTATATTAACTTTTTTTTAAATTACCGACCTATGAATTGAACATGAATGAATGCATTAATAACAATAGTGAATATATAATATGGGATACTACTAAAAAGTTATCGTATTTTAAACAATTGAAAATTAATCTAATTCACTATTACTACAGTTTGGAAACGGAAAATTACTAAATTGAGAATTTAAAGATAATTTATAAATTGAAAGACAAACACATCCTTGGTTCAATACAACTTTCACCGGAAATAATTGAACTGAGCTTAGGTTGGAGAATATTAAATTTACATAGTACAGGTTGCAATCTGATCAAAATAATAGTACAGATTGTAAGTTGAAAAAATGACAATAGTATAGGTTGCAAATTGATATTATAGTATAGGTTGCTTAATAAAAGTTCACATGTTTTGCATACATATTACAGGTTTCAATTTGCACAAAAATTATTTTGTAACTATCTTAAAAATTTCTTAAACACAAAAATGGATTACATATATGTTGATAGGCAAACAACTATCATAACAAGCATGATTATGCGAATAAGTATTAAAGTTTAAATGGAGGTTAAGAAGCAAAGCAAATTACCTACAAATAATTAGCAAGACTAATCAAAAAGTGGTGTATGAACCAGAAAAGGTGTTGTATCCGATGACCGACAATAAACTTGACGACCAACATTTTGGCGAACAGGTGTTGAACTCCAGGCATACCCAGATTATTACTAAGATATGGATGACGAACATGGGTAATTAAGGGAGGTGTATAAATAATTCAGAGGAGTGTATGCCACCCACCCGCTCACAGCTGACGAACAGGTACTATGCGAACAACTCCAAATATAGAGATCTTGAGGCAAATTAGTGAGGAACTGATGGGCGAGCAACTCTTAGACCACCAGTCCATCAAGCGAACAACTAATGAATGAGGATCAGTATGAAGAACCGCCTTATAATCAAAGGCGAACAACTTTAAAGACGTGATAAGACCAAAAACAAGACTTTGTAACCAAGTTTCAGCTTAGATAAGGTCAAATGTAGTCAAAGGACACATGTCAAGCATGCAAACTTGTAAATCAAATGTCATGTACACCATCTACTTGGTGGTTAGTATAAATAAGTTGCTCTCCATTAATAAAAATAAGTTCAAATACACAAATTTCTCCCCTACACACATTAGAACACCTACAAACGCACACATATGAAATAAATACGAATTCAATACATGTATTTATAATTTTATAACCCGATCTTCCGTATTTACAATAAACGGTAGTAATCAATCACACGATCTTACTTGGTGGTCCCAAAACCGGTTAAAAACAGCCACTAATCCACGTGATTAGAACTGATCATCAACAATTTGGCGCTAGAAGGAGGGCCCCGAACCTCCGATTCGTGTTAGATTGCAAGAGATTCAAGTCAAGAACTTGAAGATTTGAATACGTTCTTGAGTTTTTATTCATAAATTCAAGAAGTGTGTTCTTGGTGTTCCTGGTGTTCTTCAATTGTAAACTTGAAGATTCAAAGATTCAAAATAAATTCTGAGTGAGATGCCTCAATCCAAGGAAGCACAAACCTCTCATCCCTCTGTGAGAGCTTCCCCAACCAGAGCCTCGTCTACTGGACACCATGATCGAGAGCCACGACATGCAAACGTAGCATGACCTTCAGCCGTGACTCATGTAATGCCTCCAGAATTGGAGGCATTGGCTAACAACCCTGGCGAGCTAGCCAGGACCATTGCTGCCTTATAACCTCTCCAAAAACAACAGAAACAGCTTGGGCCATCACGAGTGAGAGCAAGATCTAGACCTGTTGGGATATCAAGACCCAGGTCAGCTCACGACGAACAACACGAAGTCGACAGTGCCCAGGTTCAAAGAGTTAAAGGCAAGGCCATGTAACAGATCGGCTGGAGGACCAGACAGATTCTACCCCCGGGCGAACAACTGCCTCAAGTCATGGGACTTCCCGTCCCAGTGTACAAGAGAGACTGGGTCAACCCCAGCATCGGCAAGAAGGGCGAGCAGAATGTGAACAAGTTCACCCATATGTACACGAAAGACTAACCAGGTTTGCCTTTGGGCGTCTGGGACCCAACACGGCGAGCAACCCAAGAAGACATGCTCATCAGATCCCCCTTCCAAGTGAGGGACTGCGACGAGCAGAGGGTCATGCCTCTTTGCTCGCCAAACAGCCTCCGAGTCAAGGAGCGTCATTAGATGAGCTATCAACCTTGAGGAAAGCCATAGAAAGCATGCAAGGACAGTTGGACATGCAGAAGGGGATTGGGCGACCAGCATGCCAACATCTCCATTGTCTTCAATAATTTTGAAGGCCCCGATCTAGAAAAAGATCAGTATGAAGGCATCACCGACCCCCGTGTTCATCTGACAAAATACTCGGACTACATAATTTCTATGGGGGTCAGTTATGCCACTCAATGCCGGAATTTTCCTCTAACATTGGGGGACAGGGTGCATAAGTGGTTCTTAGTCATGCCACCAGCATCCGTTCATTCTTTCGCCCAACTGGGCCGTGAGTTCCTCTCTCATTTTTCAACAGCTGGATCGTACCTCTCCCAAAAGCACCGGTTGTCAGATCCAAAGCAAAATGATGATAAATCGGACCGGGCATTCATAGAAAGGTTCGATAAATTATTGCTCGAAGGGGAACCTGTGAGTGAGGATACAAAGATACAAAGATTGTGGTCGTGATGGCCGAGTTGAAAAAGGGTTCGAATTTGTGGAAAGAGGTACGTCTGAAGTGCCCAAAAAGTTATGCCAAATTTCGGAACCAGGCTGGCATTTTGGTCTCCATGCATGAGGCTTTGCAGACAAACTTGGGGGACAACAAGGCCGACCAGAAAGAGAACGCGAAGAAACCCGGTGGGACCGGCTACCGAGTCCTGAAAAATATGAAAGCATTCAATGAAGGGACGGAGTTGAAGGAAAAACTAAACCAGGTGTTGACCGTGTCAATTGACACGGTGTATAATAATGTAAAGGAAAAGGAGTTGCTCTCCCCACCTCGAAAAATCCGCCAGGAAACAGGCAAACTCAATCCTAACAAGTATTGTGTCTACCATCAGAGTGTGGGGCATTTTACGAGTGAATATTGGGATTTGCTAAAATAACTCTGGCAATTTTATGAGGAGGGCAAGTTCTCCAATTTCGTCAAAAGGCAACCTGGGAAGCAGGCCCGGGAGGACAACTCTGAGGAGGAAGAAAACGAACAACCCCTCCGGAGCAATAAACCCGGGCGAGCAACTCCAGCTGCAGCAGCAAGACCAGTAGGAGACGTCTACATGATGGAGTCGTCAGGTCCTGTAGGAGGATGCTCAGACGGGTGAGCTCAAGTTTCAAACCGGAAAAGGAAGGCAGATCTACGTGCTATAGCTCATGTCCAAGAAATGGAGGTCAACATCGACGTCAAACATCTTCCAGAATTGACCTTCACTGAGAGAGATTTGGATGGAATCCTGACTCCCCACAATGATTCCCTAGTAATATGTGCAAGTATCATGGGAACCAGGGTCCATCGCTTGTTGATAGACACCGGAGCCTACACCAACATTGTAACACCCCGTCCCGTTCTATACCCTTTTCTTTATTAGAAACCTTATTTTATTTTCTTATATTTGTTTCTTTTAGTTTTATTATTTTGTGTGCTGTTGTGTAATTTAAATATATGTCCTTTTATAAATTCTCAAATTCGAAGAAAGAAATTGAATCTTTCAAACGGATAAGGGACTACGAGAAATTAAATAATCAAGTTTAAGTTAAGGATTTTGATCCGTATAATTTATTGATAAAAATATACATTTATAATTCAAATACAATAAAATATTAATTGAGTTTTAAAACTGTATTAATTATAAAATTTGGATTAAACCCGTGACCAAACGATCTCTGAACCGTATCAAGCAGGAACGAAAATATCAGAATTAAAAGGGATTAATCCCTAACCACATGAATTACTTCCCTTTTTGAATTAAATTAATTAGAGTATTAATCTCACCCACATATTTATTCCTTCTTTTAAAATTAATTAACTAAGAAATTAATTTTCCAATTAAATATCTTCTTCTCTCCTCCTTTAGAAGCAAAACCGCGTACGTTACCTCATTCCCCATAAAAATCAGTTTCCCAAATATCCTCTCTCCCCTCAATTATACAGAAGACGCGTTTTTCATTCATCTTCCTTCTCTCCACAGCCACCGCCTCCTCCAGCGCTGTCGCGAAGCGCCAGCCATCGCCTCCTCATGGCCGCCGCACGCAAGCACTCCTAGACGCCGTGACGATGCCTCGTCCTCACCAATTGCGTCGATGTCGTCGCCCCTGGAACCACCACCACAATCGCCGTCGCGCTCTTCCTGTCGAGCGCCGCCGTCCGCTGCTCGCGATCACCACCATCGCTGCCGCCTCCTCCTGTTTCGAATCGACGAGCGCCACCCCCTCCAACCCAGACGACCGCCGTGCGATGCCCATGAAGCAGCGCCGCCTCGCGCCTCGTGCCGCCGTCCGTCTCGTCTCTCGGTTCCTATGTTGTCCGATTGTCAACTAAGTGAGTTCTCTCTTCCTATTTCGTTGTCGATTCCTTTCTGACTTTAGTTTCTTGATTTATTCCCTCAAAAGAAAATACTCACGATTCGATTTTGTTTCCTTTCATATCAAATTGAGGCGTCATCGCCTCCGTCGTCCTTTCCGATGAAGCCACGAACCGCCGCTCGTTTGATTTTTGGGAAGACCGAGCGACGCCGTTAGGCTGCTCAATTTATCCGACGAACCAACGAATATTTAAACGGACGTCGTTAGGCTGCCCAATTCGGAACTAGTAAGAATTGCTAGCTTCCTATTTCCTCCTATTTTTCGTTGTTTTAATCCTAGATTCCCCTGTTGAGAGTTTTGTGAATTTTGGGTTAGCTTAGGGACAGTAAGATTAATGGATGGAGTTTTGATGTAGTTAAATTCCTCACGGTTGTACCGTTTATCCCTCTTGAGTTGTTTAGATTGAGTTTGTTTGGTGTTATTGGTTTTATTGATTAGTATGGTTGAATGGACTGTTTAATATTATTGGAAATTGCTGAATTAGTATTCTTGGTTTAGCTGTTCAGTACTGGTTGTTTAGTTGTTTAGTATTTTTTTGAAATAACTAATTAGTAACGTTGAATTAGTTTAGTTCGCCTACTTACTGTTCAAATTTACAAATTAGAAAACGAGAAGAAAACTTTATTCTCTTTTAAAATCTTATTCTTGTTTTCTTGGGAAATAGACTAATACCATTAGATTTTAAAAGTAGTACCTTTTGTTATTAAAAATTGTAGTTAGTTATTTTTGGTAAAAGGTTGAAAGAGATAAAGAGTTTTAATATCCAACTTAGTAAACAAATGAATAAGAGTATATTTGGGAAAATAATATAATTCTTATAAAAGTAACACTAATCAGCTTTAGAAGTATTACTGATAATAGGAAGACAATTATACAATATATACTATTTTAATATTTATTATACAAGTTTTTCTAAAATCAAATAAGAGGAAATTTTATTTATAAAATATAAATTATATTCAAGGGTTCTTTTAAAATAAGATATAGAATTTTATTAGAAAGAAAAATATTAATTTGGGAATTATATTATATTAGTATTATTTAAATAACTTTCTTTTCTTTATTTTTGGAAAATATTAGATGGATATATTTTTAAGTATAAAAGCTTTTAGTTATAAAAGTCTTAGAATATTAGAAGATTGTTTTATAAAGATCGAAATAGTCATACAACAAGGAAATTAGTAAGTACACTCCCCAATACACCAACCTTTTAGAAGTGGTGTATTTACCAAGATAGTATGTGTTTTTAAGTAAGTCTAACCGATAGGTTTATAAGACAAACGACCTCCTCGATTCTTGTAACACAAACTCTCAAGTTTTCCTAATAATTCAAAGGCCAACTTTTAATCAAATGGTTTCGTACTAGGATTCTGTGCTAATCGGAATACGCGCGAGGGATCCGACATTCTGTTTGTATATCACTCTCGAGACGTCTCTACAACGCAAGTTATCTTCCAAAGGAATTTCAAGACAGTCATGACTTAGCTATAAAGTTAAAAGGTGGGTGATGATCGGTTGATTGATCTGCTAATAATAATGTTGTGCCGGTATTTTCTGAACTCGACCAAATCAATCTAAAATATCTAATCCAACATAAATGTAACCCCTATTATATAATTATTTGAATTATGTGATATAACTATATGTGATATATAATGCCTGTTGTTTTATAAATCGATCACCATTGTATGAGTAAGTACCTTATGTGAGCATGAATCAGTTCAGTCGTCAATCAAGTAATTTCTCTCTATAGTTTGAAGTGTCAGTTTAATAAAAGGAAGGGAAGTTAGTAAGTACGAAGTTGTGATCGAGTTTTTAATCCAACCTCCAGGGAGCTGTCGTGGACGCCCTCGGAATGTAGGTTGTTGATTCAAACATATCTGGTCCCCGGGTCAGCCGCCTACGTTGCGCACTGGGAATAAGACCATTGATGGTTTACTTATCTTTTGATGGTTGTTGTGGTTGGAAGGAGTAAGTTTTATGGGATTGGAAGGAGTAAGTTTGTTGGAGGTGGAATGGTCGTACGAATATGGTTTGGCAGTTTGTGACAATACGTGAAAATGACTTTAGGCTTTGCCCTAATGTGAACCAACTTGTGCTATTTCAATTATATTATGTGAAATATGTTTAATGCTGATTATTTATTTTATAAATTGTTTCTTCTATGGTATATCGTAATCATGTATATATGTGAAACTTATTAAATGAAATGAACACTTTATTAATGAGTATAACTTAATATATTTCGAATTTACCAATTCCATGACGTTGCGAATCACCCATACGTGAGAATTCAAATCTCACGCCCCATTTTTACAACCCTTGCAAATTATGATTTCGTGGAGCAAGGCAGTAATAGGGTCTACACGGTGTTCCCTGCTTAAATAAAATGTTACTGTTGATACTATGTTTTATGTACACATATATGTGTGTGAGATACTTATTAAAATTATTCTTCTCATTTCTTCCTCTGCATAAAACTCATCATCTCTCATTTCCGTTATATTTCCTTCAAAAAAATTTATAGTTCGGACTTTTGATCACAATAATACTTCGAATTCGATATAATTAATATATTCTGGATTCGGGGCATTACAAACATAATCTTCAAAAGCACGCTCGACCAGCTTAGAGATTATACGAGCTACATTGAAGATTGCAACCATAGGATCTTAGGTTTTGGTGATGCTGTAACAGTCCCGTTGGGGATTATAAAGTTGTCAGTTGAACTTGTATCAACTGAGAACCTGGAGAGGAGGCTGACAAGAATGATAGAATTCCAGATTGTAGATCAGCCATCCACTTATAATGGGTTTCTCGGATGACCTTTCTTAAATGAATTTAAAGCGGCCGTTTTGACTTACTACTACTGTATAAAGTTCCCAACATCAAAAGGTGCAGGGTCGGTAAAAGGAGACCAAAGAAAAGCAAGAGAATGTCTCCTCCAACTTCAAGCCAACCAAACAAGAGTCTCCATGATGGAAGCTTCTACCAGCTATCCAGCAGGTGAACCATCGGTGCTGGATGATATAATGGGGACCAGAGAGGACCATAGGAGCTAGACGAGTAGCTCCCCACAAAGGACGAGCAACCAGTAGGCGATCAACTTCTGCCTAACAATGAGGGGCATGCACCTGAGAACAACAAATGAGCATTGATGAGCAACCTGCTGTTAATGACTGGGAGGGCCAGAATCTAATAGATAACAATGGACCCAGACAAGCAGACGATCTCGAACCCCGCTTGGGGGCAGATCCCATGAACATAAAAAATGATCTAGACCTTGAGGGACCAATAATTGATCCTCGCTATAAAGGACAAAAACAACGAGTAACTCCAGTCGAAGAGCTGGAAGCCCTCAAAGTTAATCCTGAAAATGAGGATCTAGAACTCTACATCAGGTCTGAGCTTCCTGAGCCTTACAGGACCCGTATGACAGAATTCCTCAAGGTCAATCTAGATATTTTTGCATGGTCTCATGCAGACATGGTGGGAATAGATTCAAAACATGCTTGTCATTAGCTCAACTTCAATTTAGCAAAAAAGTCGGTCCATCAGAAAAGAAGAAAATATGTGCCAGACAAATATCAAACCCTCAATGAAGTGGTGAAAAAGTTGCTAGACAACGATTTGATTCGGCAAGCTCTTTGCCCTCAATGGGTGGCGAACCCAGTTCTTGTGCAGAAACCAAATGGAACCTGGAGGCTATGCATAGACTTTACAGATCTGAATGCAGCCCGGCCGAAGGATAATTTTCCCCTTCCGCACATCGATCAGTTGGTGGACGGCACTGCGGGACACGAAATGTTGACATTCATGGATGCATTTGCTGGCTACCATCAAATCCCGATGCATCCCAACGACCAGGAAAATACGGTGTTCTAAACAAAAAAATTTGTTGTGTTAGAAAAGAATGTCGTTCGGACTCATCAACGCAGGAGCAACATATCAAAGGCTGGTTAACAAGATGTTCGATGCGCAAATTGGAGATACTATGGAGGTCTATGTTGATGACATGGTGGTTAAAAGTCCCAGGTGTTGAAAATTCGGGTGCCCGGATCTATTCGGGATGAAATATAAATTCGAATTTAAATCTAATTATTACTATCATGAATTAATCCTAATTAATTCAATTAATAATTTCAACAACTAATTTTATCATCATGCATGCAGAATTAATTCACATGAAAAACCTAAAGCGGAATAACTAGGAATTCATGTAATCACGTACCTCTTGTAGATATGACCTTTGAGAATAACGGGACTAGCTCGATGATGTTATCAACCGAAAGACCTTCTCAAGTATATCCCTTTCGCTTTGCTTGTTCACCTGTGGGAAGTGCTCACAAACAATTAGAATAATAAGGAAGAAAGAAAAATATATTTGCTCTTATTTTTCCAACACATGGAATTGTGAAACTGTAAACTGGAGATGAAATAATTATCCTCTACTTATAGGAGATTGATGGCCGAAATTTTCATGTGAAATAGGGGAGAGAAAATCTTTTTCTTGGTGTCCAAGAAATTTTTAATATATCCCATATATTATTTTCTCCATAATAAAGTATTCCACAAAAATCTCAACCTCCTCATCTAATAAGTAAATTTCTTAAATTATAGCCTAAGAATACAAGATTTGAATTTTTTTGAATTTATGAGATAATCTTGTATTCCAAGAATACATATCTTCCATAATATCTTTCCAAGAAAATCAACAAAATCTTTTCTTTACCATATACATAACTAGTGATCGTAAATCCCGTGCTTCGCACGGTCGGAATTTGTTACATTGTTTAAACTGTAATAATTACCATTTTTTTATTATAAAACTAAAAATCTACATATTTTATTTTAGAAAATATAACTAAAAAATTTCTTGAACTCAAATTAACGATACTTCTCATTAAATTTTTTATATTCTATTTATACTAATAAATAATCAATACTTTAAAATAATTTCATTATAAGTTTATTATTAATCATTTTTTATATAAAATTTAAATTGAACCTATCACACTAAAATTTTAACATAGGTGTATTTAAATTTGTATTATCTAGTTCCACGAGACAATCTCACACAATTTTAACCTAAATAATTTAAGCAATAATCTACAATATAACAATTTTCTTAAATAATACCTTGTCTTTTAAAAAGAAAAGAAAAAACTAAAATCAAACACATAATAGTAATTTATGACTTATGAAATATTTGTAAAAAATAATTTTATGGGTTAAAAGAGTGAGATGACACTCTACAAATAATTAAAAAAAGGGTAATCAAATAAAACCAATTATAACAACTCTTTTGTAAGGATTACTGTCACTACAATGTATGAGCAAATTTATGCCTCAATAAGAACATAACATAAAATATTTGTAGCACGAGCGTTTATGATCTAGTTATATCAAACTTTGTTGGGAAAATAGGGGTGCCCGGAATCTATTCGGGATGAAATTTAAATTCAATTATTACTAGCATGAATTAATCCTAATTAATTCAAATAATAATTCCAACAACCAATTTAACATCATGCATGTTGAATTAATTCACATATAATATATGGCGGAATAAACAAGATAATATGTGATTTACGTACCTCTCGTAGAACTTGACCTTTGAATAAAACGGGACAAACACGTACGCGCTTTATCAACCCAAAAGCCTTCTCAAGTATTCCCTTTCGCCTTATTCGATCACCGGTGGGAGATGCTTTCGAATAATTTAAATAACTAAGGAAAAAGAAAAATATATATGCTCTTGATTTTTCCAACACATGGAATTATGTACTTGGGGATGAAATAATCATCCCCTATTTATAGAGGGCAATGGCCAAAAATATGAGGAGATATGGGCTTGGAAAAAATCTTTTCTTAGTCTCTAAGGGTATGTTTGTTTTGGGACTCACACGGATGAACTTTGAACTTTGCAATCCACGCCCCATACGAGTTCGGGATTTAAAATCCGGTTTTCAAATCCCAAACTCAATCCCTACCTATAAACCTATTACTATTTTTCATATAATTAAATACAATCACATCATCACTTTTTTATCATCCACTCAACCTCTCTCCAACTTTTCTCTTACACAATATAATAAAATAATACAACATCAATCACTAATAAACATTGATTTGACATAAAGCAAAATCTCACCCTACTAAAATCCCAAAACAAACACATACTCATATTATTCATCAAGATTTTCACATCCTAAGATTTCAAAGTCATGACTTCCCCCGCACACTTAAATCCCAAAACAAACATACCCTAAGAAATCTTGAATATATCTCATATATTCTTTTCTCCATAATAAAATATTCCACAAAAATCTCACTCTTATTTTCATGCCCACATTGATCGAAAATTATAGAGAGAATATCCAAGATTTGGATCTTCTTGAATATATGAGATAATCTTGTATTCCAAGAATACTTATCTTCCATAATATCTTTCCAAGAAAATCAACAAAATCTTTTCTCAATCTATATACCCTATTTTCGAAAAATACTAGAAAAATCAGCATTCATATTTTCTTTTTATTTTAATCACCTTATCATTATTGGGCTACTTAATGGGCTACTTGAGGGGCCTTTAAGGAGAATTAAGATTGGACCTCCTAATGGACTTCTGAATTTCAATATTGAGCCCCAATATAATTCAATCCATTAATATTAATTATTACCACTAATAAATTAATATTACACTATCCATCTTAATCCATATTACGATAATATGGGCTCTCGGTTATTATTTCCCGCGTTTAAGATTATCAAGTCCATTAATTAATTAAGCTTCTGAATAGCTCTAAATTAATTAATATATTTCACCTTGGAGTAAAGACAGCTCAACATTATTATCCGTTCCGAAGAAACTGATTCTTCACTTGCAAGATTTGGTACGATAAAACTTCTGAGCCCACCAAGGGGACTAATCACACGAGCCGTACTCGCACGTGTTTCTCCGTATTAAATCTTAGCAACCGTCGTATGATTAATATTACTGCCAAAAGCACAAGGTTCGAAGTCACAATGATTCTCACCCAACATGAATCAAAGCAGTAATCATTAAACACACACGGTCCTATTTAAGTGACGGAGATTAAGAAATCAACAACCACTGAGGTCTAATTCTTCACTTTTCAGAACAGAAGAATTTATCCTCGCTGTAGGTCCTCTTCAACACATACTAAATGTGCTAGTGCAATCTCTTAGTCAAGACAGACCAATCTGAGCCTTACACATCGACCTTTCACGGCGGATTGTTCAATTCCACCTAGGTCGTGAAAATGTACGTTTAGTTACAAGGAGACTGTTAATGTTGTCTTCCGTGATCGGGTATCACCACATTAACTACAATGCAACTAGTACCATATATTGAACGGTTTGCAATAGATATTCAACATTCAATCATAACTAAAGCAAATGTGGTAAAAGAATTATTCTCATAAAACAAGTGTTTGATACACGAGTTATACAAAGTAAAAGTATACTTTCACGTATAACTCCAACAATCTCCCACTTATACTTAAAGTCTGCTTTTTAGAATACATCATGCATGTCTTAGTGTAGTAGCTCTACGCGACATCTCATGTCAACCTACACTAACCTAATAATTCCTCCCACTTATACTTAAAGCAGATTGGCAATAGTCTTGACTCTCATTCCATCCACATGTCTCTCGAATGTACTCTGAGGCAGACCCATTGTGAATGGATATACTAGGTTGTCCTCCGACATATATCTTTGCCACCTCTTTATCTCCTCTCTTAACGATTTCTCGTATAAGATGGTATTTTCTTTCTATGTGTTTGCTGGCCTTGTGGGCTCTTGGTTCCCTTGAATTTGCAACTGCTCCGACATTATCACAATGGACAGTGATTATGATGGGCAAATTCGGAACAACGTCCAAGTCCACTAAGAAGTACTTTGTAGTGGACCGAAATTACAGTAACTGTATTACTTTTTTTTTTGTATTTTCTGAATTTGTAAATTTGAGAACAATAATTGAATAATGTAAATTAAGAAGAAAGTTTGAAGATTAGATTGAATGGGGGAGGAAGAGATGAACGTTAAAGGGAGAGAGAAATTGGAGAGAGAAGATAGGGAATATTTTTTCTGCATAATCACAAATCTGGAAAAGGTACTGCCTATAACAAACTAGTGGGGCCCAGGGCAACTATTTAGAAATTTTAAAAGAACTAGTACTAAAAAGAAATATCCAAAAGTCTAGGGTAGCTAGCTGAATTAATTTAAACTCTTCGGTTAATGACAAGTGGATGATTAATAACCCTTGATCAAAGAATGCTTATACCATTGGATATGTGACAGCACTTCTTATTACCTCTCCAGGCATTTGTACTTTGAGATATGTGGTAAACCCTATCTCTGCTTCTTCATTTCTTACGCCTTCTTCAACCTTCTTTACCAAAGCTCCAGCAATTAATTCTTCTTCCTCCAGCCTCTTTTTCTCAACTTCATTTTCCCCACCTATTATAGCTCTGTTCATGACATTACTCCCGGGGGTGAGGAATCCTTGTCCCCAAGGATCAGACGAAGCAAAATTTACTTTGATAAAGACGGTAGTTTCAATCGATCTTACATCCCATTCAGGATAGACCCATACAACACTAACTTGAGCGAAATTTGTGGATGCAGGGTGTGGAATTAATTCCAAAGCGACGGAAACCGGAGTTGCAGAAACTGGAAAAATTTGGAAATTCCCATCCGCGTCGAGAGGAGGCAAACGCCGAACAGGTATATGTTTTTCACCAATATGCTTCTTGAATAGGGATACATGAAAAATTGGGTGTATTTTAGAATCGGGGGGTAGATTCAATTTGTAGGCCATGGGTCCGATCTTCTCAATTATTTGGTAGGGACCAAAATACTTAGAAGATAGTTTGAGATTTTTTCGTAGCTGGAGAGAATTCTGACGAAAAGGTTGTAGTTTAAGGTAGACAAAATCCCCTTCCTGAAACACACGTTCCTGTCTATGCTTGTCTGCAAAAAACTTCATCCTCTCTTGAGCCTTCAACAAATTATCCTTAATGAGTTCTGTTATTTGTTGTCTCTGCTGAATCCAAGCTGAAGCATCAGTTGTAGTAGAGTCTAAGTAAGAGCCAAGAGACAGTGATGGGGGCAAATACCCATACAAGGCTTGAAAAGGTGTAATTTTCAAACTTGTATGGTAATTTGTATTGTACCAAAATTCAGCTAAGGGAAGCCACTTTAACCACTGTTTAGGTGCATCTTGAACCATGCACCGCAAATAGTGCTCCAAGCATTGATTGAGTCTCTCAGTTTGACCATCTGATTGAGGATGGTAAGTTGAACTCATTGATAACTTAGTGCCCATTAGAGTAAACAACTCCTTCCAGAAATTACTAGCAAAGATTTTGTCCCTATCTGTGAGAATACTAATAGGGAGCCCATGCAACTTGTAAATCACATCCAAAAATGATTTAGCTACAGTGTGAGCAGTGAATGGGTGGGATAAAGCAATAAAATGTGCATACTTAGTAAATCTGTCAATAACTACTAAGATCACATTCTTACCCCAAGACTTAGGCAACCCTTCAACAAAGTCCATTGTGATATGCGTCCAAGCTTGAGCTGGGATTAGTAGTGGTTGTAGCAGCCCTGGATAGGGACCCTGATCTGGTTTAGCTCTTGCACAAACATCACATTCCTCTGAATCAGTCCTTCTAGATAAGGCATCAACAACATTGTTTTCTGAGCCTTTCTTGTACTGGATGTCATAATCCAAACCCAAGAGTTTGGTAATCCACTTTTGCTGAAGAGGAGTCATAATTTTCTGATTCAACAAGTATCTCAAAGACTGTTGATCATTTTTTATGATGAATCTATAACCTTGCAAATAGTGAGACCATTTTTGCACAGCCATGATGACTGCAAGAAATTCCCTTTCATATATGGACAGTGCTTGGTTTCTAGGGCATAGAACTTTACTCATAAAAGCCAAAGGTCTACCCTCTTGCATAAGAACAACACCAATTCCAATGCCACTTGCATCTTTCTCCAAGACAAAAGGCTTGCTGAAATCAGGCAATGCCAAAACAGGGGCTGAACTCATAGCTATTTTCAGTTGGTGAAAAGCAACATCAGCTTCTGAATTCCAAAGAAAACCATCCTTCTTCAAAAGATTAGTTAATGGCCTACTGATCTGACCATAACCTCTAATGAATTTTCTATAATATCCGGTCAAACCCAAGAAGCCTCTTAATTGTTTAAGAGTGTTAGGTGTTGGCCAATTTATCATACAAGAAATCTTCTCAGGATCTGTGGCAACTCCATCTTGAGAAATGATATGACCAAGATACTCCACCTTAGTTTGACCAAAATGACATTTGCTCCTCTTAGCAAATAGTTTGTTGGTCCTCAACAACTCCAACACTGTAGTTAAATGTTGAATGTGAACTTCCCAAGTAGGACTGTATATAAGGATGTCATCAAAGAAAACCGACACAAATTTCCTTAGAAATTCTCTAAAAATCTGATTCATCAAAGATTGAAAGGTGGCCGGGGCATTACAAAGCCCAAATGGCATAACCAAGAACTCATAGTGTCCATTATGAGTTCTAAAAGCTGTTAAATACCTATGCTCCGGGTTCATCAAAATTTGAAAGTAACCTGACCTCAAGTCAATCTTGGAAAAATATTTAGCCCCTTGCAATTCATCTAGAAGCTCCTCAATTATAGGAATCGGATAATTGTGTTTGATTGTAAGGTCATTGAGATACCTGTAATCGACACACATTCTCCAAGTGGCATCTTTTTTCTTGACTAAAAGCACAGGAGAAGCAAAGGGGCTTCTACTGGGCTGAATCATTCCAGAAACTAACAATTCTTTGACAATCCTTTCAATTTCCTCCTTGTGGGCATGAGAAGTTCTATAAGGAAATTGATGTCTAGGAACACTCCCTTGTTTCAACACAATTTGGTGCTCCACTCCCCTATAAGGTGGTAGCTCTGTAGGTTCCTAAAAAATATCAGCATATTGAGAAAGAAGATCATGTAATGTAGGATCTTCCTCAGTGTGTTGGTGATGCACATAGACCACAAAAAACTCATCCTCTTGAGGCATCGACTCATGTAGTAACTCCATGAGTGTAAGTTCAGAAATGAACTTGCAGCCAACAGCTGAAGTTATGGCTTGAAGTTTAACTCTCTGACCCAAAAGTGACACAGTAATTGTCATGTTAATGTAATCCAACTCAATAGGAGTGCAAGCCTTTAGCCAATCACCACCCAAAATAAGATCACAACCCTCAGATTCCAACAATCTGAGGTTAAACTGAAATTTATGATCCTGCATAGTCCAATTAAAAGAATCCACCTGTTGAGAACTAACCATTCTCTGACCATTGGCAACCTTCACCAAAATAGGGTTAATAGGTGACAATGGGCAATTCAGCCTCTTAGCAGTAGAGGCCTGAATAAAACTCAAAGTGCTTCCAGTATCAATGAGAATATGGAGGGTTTGATTGGAAGATTCCCCAATAATCCTCATAGTAGTGACTCCACTCTCACCTGAAATAGTACTAAGAGTCATTTGTACCTCCTCCATAAGAGAGGAATCAGTAAGATGAGGAGAAACATCCTCAACCTTGGCACCCTCTTCAACATCGCCATCAATTTCCTCAGCCATAATCATGTATGTAATTTTCTGTTTGCACTTATGGCCTTTAGTAAACTGCTCATCACAATTGTAACATAACCCTTTTTCTCTTCTAGCTGCCATCTCTGTAGGGGTTAAGAGTTTGATCGGAGCTTTGGATTGTGGAACTTGTGGTTTAGAAGGAGAATTAGAAGAAAAATCAGATTTCTTCCAATTTTGGAAGGTGGAGTTAGGATTTTTATAAGAGGGTTTAAGCTTCTTTGCTAAAGCTTCCAAAGTGAGTTCCTGTTTCTTACCCAAAATAATAGCCTGCTGTAGAGTGGTAGGATCAAACATGCTCAAAAAAAATTGCAACTCAGAGCTTAGACCACTAATGAAGCTAGCAACAAAATAGGCCTCAGAAAAGGAATCACCATGTTTCAAAATCAAACAAGCCTTAAGCTCTTCAAACTTATCCACATAATCAGAGTATGAACCAGTTTGTTGAAGCTTATTAAATTCAGCAATAATAGATGTTTCCCTAATCTCCTCAAATCTCACAGAAATCACCTCCAAAAATTGATCCCAAGATAAATCAATACATTTAGGGGTAAAGTTCTGAAACCATAAAGCTTCTTTGCCATCAAAATGTATAGAGGCTAGGTTGATTTTTTGAGAATCAGATAGATTAGGCATGAGTTGGAAGTAGTTTCTGCATTTTAATATCCAACCCCTAGGATTTACCCCATCAAACTTGGGAAACTCAACTTTAGGAACAGGGCTATGAATAGACATGGGAGTGGGGTTAGTTACCTGTACACATCTGCTGGAATCATGAATTGGGGTGAGAGTAGCCCCACTAGAAGATCCAAAAGGGGGATCCCCCAAAATAGAGTTAGCATCCATGTTACCCTTTCCCTTATCTGAATTCAGGAGTTGTAGCTGTAAAGCTGCCAGTGTGTTGGTGACATGGCGCAACTCCCCAGAAAGGCCAGAAAGTTTGTCATCAACGTTAGAGGTAAAAGTAATTATTTTCTCTTGGAGGTTTTCCTCTGCTGCTTTCCATTTCATAGACTCTGTATTGATGATTTGCTCTAACTTTTTCTGCCCTTCTTGCAGCTCTTTAAACCTGGTACCCTCCGCCATGAAAGGAGAGAAAATACAAAGTTCCTGTCTCTGGATACCAAATGTAGTGGACCGAAATTACAGTAACTGTATTACTTTTTTTTTTTTTTTGTATTTTCTAAATTTGTAAATTTGAGAACAATAACTGAATAATATAAATTAAGAAGAAAGTTTGAAGATTAGATTGAATGGGGGAGGAAGAGATGAACGTTAAAGGGAGAGAGAAATTGGAGAGAGAAGATAGGGAATATTTTTTCTGCATAATCACAAATCTGGAAAAGGTACTGCCTATAACAAACTAGTGGGGCCCAGGGCCACTATTTAGAAATTTTAAAAGAACTAGTACTAAAAAGAAATATCCAAAAGTCTAGGGTAGCTAGTTGAATTAATTTAAACTCTTCGGTTAATGACAAGTGGATGATTAAAAACCCTTGATCAAAGAATGCTTATACCATTGGATATGTGACAGCACTTCTTATTACCTCTCCAGGCATTTGTACTTTGAGATATGTGGTAAACCCTATCTCTGCTTCTTCATTTCTTACGCCTTTTTCAACCTTCTTTACCAAAGCTCCAGCAATTAATTCTTCTTCCTCCAGCCTCTTTTTCTCAACTTCATTTTCCCCACCTATTATAGCTTTGTTCATGACATACTTGAGCCAAACCGCTTCTTTCGCTGCTTCACAAGCAGTTACTTATTCGGCTTTCATGGTCGAATCGGCGATGCATTTCTGCAAATTGCTTCTCCATGTCATGGCTCCTTCTCCCATGCAAAACACACTACCCGAGGTAGATATTCTGGATTCTATATCTGATTGGAAATTTGAGTTCGTGTATCCCACAGGAATTAGACTGTCTGACTGTTAAATCAACATTCCATACCAAGTTCTTTTCAGAAACTAAATAACGCATTTAATTACAATCTAATGTGCTTTCCTGGGGTTACTTTGATATCTTGCCAACATGCTCACGACAAAGCAGATATCCGGTCTCGTACACAACGTTGCATACATAAGACTTCCTACGTCCGAAACGTACGGAATGTCTTTCATGTCATCTATCTCCACTTGCGTCTTAGGGCATATTTCTTTGGATGGATGGATTCCGTGCCTAAAAGGTACAAAACCTTTCTAGGAATCTTGCACGCTGAAATGCTTCAAAACAGTAGCTTCGTATGAAACTTGCGATAAGCCCAACATCCTCCTCTTGCGATCTCAAGTGATCTTGATCCCAAGGATGTGACTGGCTTTCCCTAAGTCCTTCATATCAAACTGATTTGACAGTCATACCCTTACGTCTGATAATACCTTTACATTATTTCCAATGAGCAGAATATCATCTACGTATAATACTAAGAATACCACCGCAGTTCCGTCATACCTTTTATACACACAACTTTCGAACTTGTTTTGATCACAAACCCATAAGACTTAATAACTTGATCAAAAACACTGGTTCCAAGTACGCGATGCTTGCTTAAGTCCATAAATAGATCTCTTAAGCTTGCATACGAGGTGCTCTTGGCCTTTTTCAACGAAACCTTTAGGTTGTTGCATGTAGATCCCGTCAAGACTTCCGTTAAGGAAAGCTGTCTTGACATCCATTTGCCAGATCTCGTGATCTAGGTGCGCAGTGATCGACAAGAGAATAAGGATGGACTTAAGCATAGCTACAGGCGAAAAGGTTTCCTCATAATCGATTCCTTCTTTCTGAGTATACCCTTTGGCCACAAGCCTTGCTTTGAAGGTCTCTACCCTTCCGTTCGGTCCTCTTTTCCTCTTGTACACCCACTTGCATCCAATGGGCTCTACCCCACTGGGTGGATCGACCAACTCCCACACTTGATTATGATCCATCGAACCTATCTCGGTTTCCATTGTTGTTTGCCACGACACCGCATCTTTGTCTTGGATTGTCTCGTCGTATGTCCATGGGTCTGATTCATCATCGGGAATTAAATCCGAAGATTCTCCTATTCCCATGAATCTCTCTGGTTACCTAGCAATCCTCCCACTGCGACGGGGTTCCGGTTGTGAAGGTGTGACGTGTGGTACATCATCTTGTATACTTGGTATAGGAGTTTGCTCTCTTAACTCGTCTAAGGTAATCTCACTTCTGGGCTTTCTTTTGTTCATATAGTCTTCCTCCAAGAATTTAAAGTGCGAACTAATCACGGTCTTTTGATCCTTGGGACTATAGAACATACACTCTTTCGCTCCTGCAGGGTATCCTATAAACAGCCTTAATTCTGAACGTGGATCCAACTTACCGGCTTCCTTGTCTAGCACGTATGCCGGACAATCCCAAATCCGCAAGTGTCTTAGACTGGGCTCGCGCCCGGTCCACAATTCCATTAGGGTTTTAGGAACCGATTTGGATGGCACCAAGTTTAGAATGTAAGCCGTCGTTTCCAAGGCGTTACCCAAAACGATTTGGGTAAATCCGAATAACTCATCATGGATCTGACTATTTCTAAAAGAGTCTGCTTCTTTCGTTCCACCATACCGTTCTATTGAGAGGTTCCCGGTGCGGTCAACAGGGATACAATCCCTTCGTCCGATAGGTAGTTCAAGAATTCATTGCTAAGGTATTCGCCTCCACGATCAAATCGTAGAAACTTGATACTTCTTCCCCTATGCATCATAAGGTAGATGTATCCATATCTCGAGTAATGACAAATTACTCATACCCCTTCTTGCTATGATCATCATTGAACCACACATATCGGTATGAACGAGTTCTAACACTTTGGTGGCTCTATTCCCCTTGGCTCCAAATGCCCTCTAGGTCATTTTACCCTCTAAACAGGATTCACAAGTTGGAAATGACTCAAGTTGAAGTGACTCCAAGGATTCATTTTTCACCAACCTTTGTATCCGCATTAGATTAACATGACCTAATCTAAGATGTCATAGAAGTGTTTCGCTCATGTCCGAAGAATGCTTCCTTTTATTACTCGAAATAATCGATGTGTTATTAGATTCAATTTTATGGGTGGTGTGCCCAAATAATGGTATAAAGATCATTCATTGAAGTTCCGGAATAGATAAACTCATCGTTTCAAGAAATAATAACATCCTTATTAAAAGAAACTGAGTATCTATTCAAAAACAGCTTAGAAACTGAAGGTTGAGTTCTTTCTAAACTAGGAACATGAAGAATGTCTCTCAAGACCATAACTCTATCTTCAAAAGATAGGCGCACTTCTCCCACTGCTTCAGCTGCCACTCTCGTAGCATTGCCCTATGTGATGGGGATCTCACTTCCGTTAAGTCGTCGGGTTAGCTTGAACCCATGAAACAAATGTGATCAGTAGCTCTCGTATCCACTATCCACGAATAGACAGCATACGCCACTTCACAAGTTTCGACGACTAGGCTTGGAACAGGCAGACTTCCATTGTCCTCTCTTACCGCAACTAAAACACTTCCCCTTCGATGCTAGCCTTTGCATTTGTCTTTTCGCAACAATTGGATTTGCTATGATCCGGCCTTTGGTTCTCTTCCTCTTTTTCCCTCCCTTGGGACCAAAAGAGGTAGACGGACCATTAGCCACCATAGCACTAGACTGGTGCTCCATTATCACCTCCACCGAAACTAAAGCTTGCAAGAGCTCGGGCAAACGACTTGTCCGTTCATTCATCTGACAGTTCAGATGAAACTGCTCAAAGCTTCTCGGTAGAGAATGGTATATGAAATCAACCTGAGAAGGCACATCAAAATCCGCACCAAGTACTTCCAACTTGTTAAGGTATGCCATTATCTCGAGAACGTGCTCCCTCACGGGCGTTCCTTCCACCATTTCCAACTTGACCGAGTCATGTTTGGTGAACTGATTAGTCATGGGATTCTGATGTGAAAACATCTCTTCAAGGTTTTCCATGATTTCAACAGCGGATACAATGTCTTCATGAACACGCCTCAAATCTTCAGACAGAGATGTCAAGATGATGCACTTCATGTGTTCATTGTCACGCTGTCAATCATAAACTGCCTTTTCCCATTGCTTGACTTATCATTAGGCTTGCCGGGTTTATTAACGTGAATAACCCAATTGTGTTTTTGTGCAGTAAGGACAAATTTAAAAATACATTTCCAATCGATATAATTCTCTCCAAAAAGTTTATTAACTTTACGTATATTAAACAATGGATTAAAAGGTTGCGACATGATAAACTGAGAATAAAACATACATTCATATCAATATCTAGAAAAATACGAAATTATCACATAATTCGATCACATCAATTATATTGAAACCTTAAAACAATATAATCATGCATCAGCCAACATCTCGAAACAATCTAAATGCGCCACCAGGGGTGGTCTATACATTTAAATACATTCAAGCGGATTACAAACTTAAAAGTTACAAATCCTAAATTCAAAATTAATAGTTGGCTCCCACTTTGACCACATAGAAATTGACAGGGACTCCGAGGGGAGTAAGTTAATATCAATTTCCTATGCTTAAGTAATAACCATAATTAAATACAGGATTATTATTTCACTTTGAACAAGCCACTTGTGGTGAGGGTCAATACCGCCACTAGTAATAATCCACAATCATCATTTCAGAATTTATTCATGTGAAATCCGTTCTTTTGGCCTATCTGAGGGGGACATGTATTCCAAAAGAACTTCACAAATAAATAAATTATAGAGGCCAAATTAATCCAATTTTAATATCCGGAATAAAATTGCGATTAAATAAACATACTTAGTAATTTTCGAAAGTAAGGTTTTTTCTTGGACAATTAAATTCATGCAAACACATATTAACAATTAATAATAAGTGCACGAAATAAAACATCCATCAAAACAAAATTAAACACATTGGAGCACTCAAATCCAATTGTCACGGTTTAATTTTTCACGTCTTGATGCGAAAAATCATCCTTGTTGCTTTCCGTCGTTTGTCTCGACACGCTCCCACTCGAACAGCAACACTTCACCAAAATCAGCATCATTTGGGGTTCGGGACGACATTTAAAATCACACGAAAGAAAAAAGAACCGAAAAAAATTCCACGGCCCGAGATATGGCGCGCGTCGGCCCACGGAGTGGGCCCGCGCGCCTCTCGGCCAAGCGGCCGAGGCGCTGCATGCAGAGCGCCGAAGCGCCGCACGCCGAGCGCTGAGGCGCTGCACGCCGAGGCCGAGGCGCTGCACGCTGAGCACCGAGGTGCACGCACGCTCGCGCGACTACGGCCACCCGTCGTGCGCGGGTCGTGCGCCTTGCGCACCCCATGCACCGGGTTTCGACGTTCGTTCTCGTTTTCTTCACCACATGCACGATTTTACGTCCATGCATGCACCGCGCATGCATGCGTCGTCCGGGTACGCCGTCTTTAATTCTTCGTTCTTCGTCAAGATCCGGTTACAATTTATTTTTCAAAAAAAATAAATACTAGATCTAGACTAGTCTATTACAATGATCGAATCAAAATAAAAACAACTAATCTACTCGTGGATTTTCTCACGAGAAAAATGAATTCGAACGAATCGAATTAAAACCAATTAATTCACACGCATGAAAAAAAAACAACAATAAAACCATGACAATTGGATACCTGCAAAAAAGATCTAGCAATTCTACTATCCAATTTCAATTTAATGTTTAACCATTTAAATTCCAATTTAAAGATCAGAGCCCGAAACCGTGGCTCTGATACCAGTTGTTGGGAAAATAGGGGTGCCCGGAATCTATTCGGGATGGAATTTAAATACGAATTTAAATTCAATTCTTACTAGCATGAATTAATCCTAATTAATTCAAATAATAATTCCAACAACCAATTTAACATCATGCATGTTGAATTAATTCACATATAATCTATGGCGGAATAAACAAGATAATATGTGATTTACGTACCTCTCGTAGAACTTGGCCTTTGAATAAAACGGGACAAACACGTACGCGCTTTATCAACCCAAAAGCCTTCTCAAGTATTCCCTTTCGCCTTATTCGATCACCGGTGGGAGATGCTTTCGAATAATTTAAATAACTAAGGAAAAAGAAAAATATATATGCTCTTGATTTTTCCAACACATGGAATTATGTACTTGGGGATGAAATAATCATCCCCTATTTATAGAGGGTAATGGCCGAAAATATGAGGAGATATGGGCTTGGAAAAAATCTTTTCTTAGTCTCTAAGAAATCTTGAATATATCTCATATATTCTTTTCTCCATAATAAAATATTCCACAAAAATCTCACTCTTATTTTCATGCCCACATTGATCGAAAATTATAGAGAGAATATTCAAGATTTGGATCTTCTTGAATATATGAGATAATCTTGTATTCCAAGAATACTTATCTTCCATAATATCTTTCCAAGAAAATCAACAAAATCTTTTCTCAATCTATATACCCTATTTTCGAAAAATACTAGAAAAATCAGCATTCATATTTTCTTTTTATTTTAATCACCTTATCATTATTGGGCTACTTAATGGGCTACTTGAGGGGCCTTTAAGGAGAATTAAGATTGGACCTCCTAATGGACTTCTGAATTTCAATATTGAGCCCCAATATAATTCAATCCATTAATATTAATTATTACCACTAATAAATTAATATTGCACTATCCATCTTAATCCATATTACGATAATATGGGCTCCCGGTTATTATTTCCCGCGTTTAAGATTATCAAGTCCATTAATTAATTAAGCTTCTGAATAGCTCTAAATTAATTAATATATTTCACCTTGAAGTAAAGACAGATCAACATTATTATCCATACCGAAGAAACTGATTCTTCACTTGCAAGATTTGGTACGATAAAACTTCTGAGCCCACCAAGGGGACTAATCACACGAGCCGTACTTGCACGCGTTTCTCCGTATTAAATCTTAGCAACCGTCGTATGATTAATATTACTGCCCAAAGCACAAGGTTCGAAGTCACAATGATTCTCACCCAACATGAATCAAAGCAGTAACCATTAAACACACACGGTCCTATTTAAGTGACGGAGATTAAGAAATCAACAACCACTGAGGTCTAATTCTTCACTTTTCAGAACAGAAGAATTTATCCTCGCTGTAGGTCCTCTTCAACACATACTAAATGTGCTAGTGCAATCTCTTAGTCAAGACAGACCAATCTGAGCCTTACACATCGACCTTTCACGGTGGATTGTTCAATTCCACCTAGGTCGTGAAAATGTACGTTTAGTTACAGGGAGACTGTTAATGTTGTCTTCCGTGATCTGGTATCACCACATTAACTACAATGCAACTAGTACCATATATTGAACGGTTTGCAATAGATATTCAACATTCAATCATAACTAAAGCAAATGTGATAAAAGAATTATTCTCATAAAACAAGTGTTTGATACACGAGTTATACAAAGTAAAAGCATACTTTCACGTATAACTCCAACAAACTTTAGTGAGACGAAGCATGTGACAATATGTATTGTTATCGTTGAACATGGATTCGTAACCAACCAACGTCGTTTTCTCTTTGAGTATGAGTAGATGAGTGGGATCTTTTTGCACCCTAAACCAAATTCTTTTCACTTACCTAAGTTAAATTTTTTTTTCACAACCACTTTGAGTGAGAGAAAGATACGATCCGATTCTTCTACCTCAAACGCGATATGAGATTTTCAATGGTTATTTTGAGCGAGATTTTTCTGTGGGTATTCTTTGGATGATTTTGAGTGATATTCTATAAATGTTTTAAATCCTTAAGCGCTAATATTTAAATTTCCTCAAGCACGCAAGTTAATTTTCAAGATACTAATAGTGGGTGTTGTCATTGTTGGGAAAATTTCGAGCAAAGTAGTCCCTCATCTGGTTCAAAATGGCAGACACATACTTGCTCTAATCATATTCTTTATGAAATATTATCGATTTTATATATAGTTAACACTAATTAAGGCTTTCATTCAACTAATAAAAAAATAATGTATGATTTTTGAAGAATATTAGGGTATTTAATATGTTAACAAATATGTGGAATTGAATTTTCTTAAATTGAGGATTTTTCTGTGGACACCTGAAATGGAAATTGATTAATATTTAAAAAAAATTAAACTGGGGAATTTTTCCTATGTGATGATAGTGCCTAAGAAAGTTTGGCAAAATCTTGTATTAGTTGTTTTAGCAAATTTCATCTGATGGGAGTCAATATATTTTGCAAAGTAGATAAGTTCATAGGCTATAAGTTAGAATTATTTTTACCTCCAGGCACCTCAGGGCATGACTTGGATTTTCATCTCCGCACAATTAGTCTATGAGTTGGATGAATAATATGAACTATTTGACATTTCGTCCACCCAGTATTAGCCATGACCCAATTTCACCTCCAGGCGTGACTCAGATTTTCATTTATGTTCGATGGTGATATGTGCAGGTTTGGCTGTTCACGGTGTGTGGAATAATTGCGACGCAGTGATTGAGAAATCACTCTTCCTCCAACATCAATATATATATATATATATATATATGTGTGTGTGTGTGTGTGTGTGAAAATCACTCTTACTCCAACATCAATGCTATTATAATTCTTTAAAATAATTTTATCATTTTAATTTACACAATTCAACATTCCTAACAAGTTTATACCAAGTTTAGTGAGACGAAGCATGTGACGACCTGTATTACCAAAAAAATTGGATTCATAATAAATAAAAAATAAATATTCAATTCTGACATACTTCAATATAAGGAAACTCGATTATTCTCCAAAAAGGTTTTCACCCGATAAATTTATTTAACAAAAAAATAAAATAAAAAATAATGACATTTACAATTTCGGTAAAAAATAAAAAAAAATAGATATGCATAAAAAAAATACAAATTTCACCAAACAATGTTTAAATACAGTATTATTGTATTTCACGGAAGCACAATAATTGTTCTTGCCCATGATTTACACGGAAGTCATTTTCATAACTATATTTTAAATATAATCATTATTTTTATGTTTTATACATTATTACATTTAGCATACTATTTTTAATACAACTTTTGTAAACATACGTACGTAGGTGTAACATGAAAAGTATTCATTTATTATAAAATATATATTCATAAGGATAAGAAATTATTTTATAATTCTTACATCAATTTATCTTAATCGTAAATATAATCTGTATAATTTAAAATTATTTACAATATAATATTGAATAACTACCAGAGGCATTAGAACATTTAACGTCAATAGTACAAATAAGAAGATAATTAAAAATAAAGTTACTATATCACTTTCAAATATATACTTATTCAAAATGTTTCACATTTTTTATATAACAAAACAATATACAAACACTTAAATAATTTTCATTACAAAAACAATAATCAATTTTTGAATAACTAAAGATAAATTTCCTGTAATTGATTTAACATTTTTCATGTTTAGTATTTTATGTCATTATGTATTAATTTAATAATTCCACACATATTTAAAAAAAAAGTTTTCATATGTCACTGTTATGTCTAAAAAAAAATAAAAAAACATATTAAATTTTATTTCAGAGAAAAATTGAAAATAAATAAATATGTTTTCAAAGAAATATAAATCTTATCGTCAAACGAATAATACTTTCAACATTATAGCAGTTCACTTAAAGCTTGATGATATCACTAATATTAATTAGTTCTATTTTCCTTCAAATTTTAAATTACCTATAAATTGCTCAATAGCATTTTTCATCAGTATTAAAGTAGAAAAAAAAAATACAATACAACAAAAATATGACTATTACATTAACATTAAAAAGAAAGAGCATAATACATTTGAGTAAATCATCTTGCAATTTCTTTCACCAAAATCTATGTCAATGTGCATAATAGATATCTTAAAGACGATTATGTACAACGTATATACCTAACAAAAATGAAAAAAAAAAATTGAATAGGTCTTGCGTGATGTTATCTAACGGTATGAGACGGGGTATAAATTAGCATGACATATTAATACATCGGTGGGAGTGGTGTTAAATTGTGTTAATTTATGAATTGTCTCTATGAGTGGTGTTAAATTGTGTTAATATAAAACTTACTCCATAATAAAAATTAATCCACCTATTCGTATACATGATGATTAAGAGCCCATTTGTCTGAGCGTATAAGCTCATTAAAACAGTTTATAAATTATTTAGAAGCTTATAAGAACCCTCAAAGTATTTTGTAAAATAATATGTTTATCAGGTTATAAAATCACAAAATAAGTGTCTTCCAACTTATAAATTGTCAAAAAAATTAAGTAGAGAAGTCTCAACTTATTATAAATCATATTTATTTAGCCATTAATTATCAAACCATTTTATATAATATTATATTATTGAACACTCCAAATTAGGTGTGAATAATATATATATATATATATATATATATATATATATATATATATATCTCCTATGATCCTTATTCATAGTACGAAAGTGATACCGTTACATTCAATAGTTGATATTATTATATGCATTCATTGATACAATATTATATACTATGAAATTCTATGATATTAGTGGTTACATGTAATGATATTAATGAATATATGTATTTGTGTAAATTTTATACTATACATATTTTAACTTAAATATCAATGATGATAACTGATTTTTTTTACTTATAATAACTTATACCACAATAAAAGTATAATTAATAATTTAATTTATTAGTATACTCAATAACATTATTATTTAGATGTTTCAATACCCTAGAGCTAATTCCAACCATTGATAAAAATTGACATTATAGGATAGTTTAATTTCAAATTCACCTAATGTTTCCCCTATATGATATTGTGATATCAAATTCTAGTGAGTATGTATAGAGTAAAATTAGTTCATACATGAATCATTGAAGAGTATTAGTTGTTTTCACTAAAAAATATTAGTAGTTTTAACTAAAGAGTATTAGTTGTCTTCACTGAAGAGTCTTAGTTTGTTTTCAGTAAACAACTAAGACTCTTCAGTGAAGACAACTAATACAATTCAGTAAAAACAACCAACACTCTTTAGTAAAAATAACTAATTCCCTTTCATGGTTTATGTATGAACCATTTTTACTCTATACTTTATCATTTCTAATTACCAGTGAAAATTGTTCAAACAAATCAATATAGAGTATGTATAGAGTGAAATTAGTTCATACATGAATCATTGAAGGGTATTAGTTGTTTTTACTAAAGAGTATTAATTATTTTCACTGAGGGGTATTAATTTGTTTTCACTAAGCAACTAATAATCTTTAGTGAAAACAATTAACACTTTTCAATGAAAACAACTAATACTTTTTAATAAAATCAACTAATACTTTTCAATAGTTCATGTATGAACCATTTTCACTCAATACTTTGTCATTGATATAAAATAAAGCAAAAGTGCTAGTGCAAAATTTACGGAAACTATTTAAATGTTCTAATTTAGTACGGATTTGAATATAACCGCACGTTGTTTCAATATTTTTAACACATTCAAAACTTCAGTATAATGTTTTTTGTTATATAAACTTAAATGTTGCAATAATCGAAGTTATGAACTTATAATAGTTATGGAAAAAATCATGTGTGCTCTATTTTAAAAAAAAAAAAACTAATTCATTAGAAAAAATAAAATTATATGCAAGAAAAAAAAAAGGTTGTGTCTAGGATATATACCTATCACAAATGAAAATAATAATAATATAAAGATGACTAAAAGAAAGGCAAATTATTATATGAAAATATTTTATGATAAAGTTATCATGATACTATACTAAAGTATCGAATATTTGATCAGTAGTATCGATAATTTCACCAGAAATATCATTAATTTGGGTCGGTGGTATTATATTGTAATTGTTGTAAATTTTCTGATGAGATTATTGATACTCCCTGTCAAATATTCGATACTTTAAAACAGTTTCATGAGCTTATCATGAACCATTTTTATATAAAATCTACTCCATAAAAAAAATTAATCCACCTATTTGTATACATGAGATTAAGAGCTCATTTGACTGGGTTTATAAGCTCATTAAAACAATTTATAAGTTATTTAGAAGCTTATAAGTACCCTCAAAGTGTTTTTAAAATAATATGTTTATCAGGTTATAAAATCACAAAATAAGTGTCTTCCAACTTATAAATTGTCAAAAAAAAAAAAAGAGAAGTCTCAACTTATTATGAATCATATTTATTTAGCAATTATTGATCAAATGTGAGGTGTGAATACAAAAAAAAAAAGGAAATTAGATATGTCTCCTGAGATTTTTATTCATAGTACGAAAGTGATACCGTTAAATTCAATAACTCATATTATTAAATACATTCACCGATATAACATTTTATACTATGAAATTCTATGATATTAGTGGTTATATGTATTATGTAATGATATTAATGAATATATGTAATTGTGTAAAATTTTTACTATGTAATTGGGTAAATTTTATACTATACATATTTTAACTTAAATATAAATGGTGAATAACTAAATTTTTTTCCTTATAATAACTTATAGCACAATAAAAGTATAACTAATTTTATTTATTAGTATAATCAATAATATTATCATTTAGATGTTTCAATACCCTAGAGCTAATTCCAATCATTGCTAAAAATTGACATTATAGGATATTTTAATTTCAAATTCACTTAACATTGTCCTTATATGATATTGTGATATCAAATTCTAATTACCAGTGAAAATTGTTCAAACAAATTGATATAGAGTACGTATAGATTGAAATTGATACATATATAAATCATTGAAAGATATTAGTTGTTTTTACTATTAATTATTTTTATTGAAGGGTATTAGTATGTTTTCACTAAGCAACTAATAATCTTTAGTGAAAACAATTAACACTCTTAGTAAAAACAACTAATACTCTTTAATGAAGTCAATTAATACCCTTTAATATTTCATGTATGAACCATTTTCACTCTATACTTTGTCATTGATATATAAAATAAAGCAAAAGTGATAGTGTAAAATTTACGGAAATTATTTAAATGTTCTAATTTAGTACTCATTAAATAGTGATTGTATGTTCATTTTAATTATAATTCACACTCACATTTATAAAAGAATAAAGACGATTCAATTTATATATTTGAAAACATAATTAGATTTGATATCAATAAAATATTGAATTGAAATAGTATATCATTAACCATATCTCAAATATTTACAAATAAAACTAACTAAAAAAAATACTAAACTAAACAAACATGCCAAGAAAACGTAGATCTAACTATCTAAATTTTAGGATAGAGGGGGAAAAAACTAATTTCAATATTTTAAATAATTAGTAAATAAAAACTAAAATCTAATCCTAAAACCTTCTTCTTCATCCCCATTTTCTCTCTCATCGTCTTCTCAACGTCATTTTCTTCATCACCTGGGTTACTTTTTTTAAGTTTTTATTTTCAATCTTTCATCTATTTCAAAATTCTCTTTCTATCATCTCTATTGACCTATTTTATATCATCCCCCATCAATTGTAAATCCGCAAACTTAAATGAGATGATTGCAAAATCATCAATTGGAAAAATTTTAGACTGCAAAAATGTAAAAACATGATGACATTTCCGGCAATGCGAGTTCGCCGCCGCTTAACTCGCCGGCGCCACTGATTTTATGTCACAACGACCATGTGATTTCACAAAGGAATCCCTTCATTCGAATTTTGTTAACCATTCTCCAATCGGTAATATCGATTTCCCTGCTATCAATTTTCTACAATGAATTGTTGAATTTTGTAACACAAACATATTATACACAAAAAAACTTCAATAAATCACAAGCATATTATATTAACAGAGATCAACTACATTGGCGATGTATTGATCGTTTCTTATTCTTTTGCATAATACGTCTGCAAGGTGATCACAGATCAACACAAACAGACTTACATATATAGAGAATAATTAGTAACGGTTCCTAATTTGTAGAAGTAATCCATGGACAACGATTAATCAAAACAAATCAAAGAACATAATTAAGTTGTAAAGAAAACCTTCCATATCAAACAAAGAAATAGATCGAACGGATGTAAAATGTAACCGAAATCTTGATCAATGGTTGAAACTAAATGGCGCTCAAATTATTTTAGGAAGTTATTTTGCTATTATATATTTATGATTTTCGAATTTTTAGGAGAAAAAATCAGCAATAATATATTTCTTTTATTTTAATCAACTTATTATTATCGGGCTACTTAATGGGCTACTTGAGGGGCCTTTAGGATAATTAAGATTGGACCTCCAATGGGCTTCTGAATTTCAATATTGAGCCCCAATATAATTCAGTACATTAATATTAATTAGTACCACTAATAAATTAATACTGCACTATCCATCTTAATCCATATTACGATAATATGGGCTCCCGGTTATTATTTCCCGTGTTTAAGATTATCTAGTCCATTAATTAATTGGACTTCTGAATAGCTCCAAATTAATTAATATCTTTTACCTTGGAGTAAAGACAGCTCAACATTATTATCCGTACCGAAGGAACTAATTCTTCACTTGCAAAATTTGGTACAATAAAACTTCTGAGCCCACCAAGGGGACAAATCACACGAGCCGTACTCGCACACATTTCTCCGTATTAAACCTTAGCAACCGGCGTATGATTAATATTATTGCCCAAAACACAAGGTTCGAAGTCACGATGGTTCTCACCCAACATGAATCAAAGCAATAACTACTAACCACACACAGTCCTATTTAAGTGACGGAGATTAAGAAATCAATAATCACTGAGGTCTAATTCTTCACATTTCATAACAGGAGAATTTATCTTTGTTGTAGGTCCTCTTCAATACATACTAAATGTGCTAGCGCAATCTCTTGGTCAAGACAGGCCAATCCGAGAATTACACATTGACCTTTCATGACAAATTATTCAATTCTACCGGGTCGTGAATTTGTACGTTTAGTTACAAGTAACTTTCAATGTGATCTTCTGTGATCGGGTATCACCACATTGACTACAATGTAACACGTACTACTTATAATGAGCTGGTTGCAATAAATATTCAACATTCATTCATATCTAAAGCAAATGCGATAAAAGAATCATTCTCATAAAACAAGTGTTTAATACATGAGTTATACAAAGTAAAAACATACTTTCATGTATAACTCCAACAATCTCACACTTATACTTAAAGTCTGCTTTTTAGTATACACCATGCATTTCTAGTGTAGTTCTACGTGACATCTCATGTCAACCTACACTAACCTAATAATTTCTCTCATTTATACTTAAAGGAGATTGGCAATAGTTTTGACACCCATTCCATCCATATATCTCTCGAATGTACTCTGAGGCAGACCCTTTGTGAATGGATATACTAGGTTGTCCTCCGACGTTTATCTTTGCCACCTCTTTATCTCCTCTCTTAACGATTTCTCGTATAAGATGGTGCTATCTTTCAATGTGTTTACTGGCCTTATGGGCTCTCGGTTCCCTTGAATTTGCAACTGCTCCGACATTATCACAATAGGCAGTGATTGTGCTGGGCAAATTCGGAACAACGTCCAAGTCTACTAAGAAGTACTTGAGTCAAACCATTTTTTCGCTGCTTCACAAGCAGTTACTTATTCGGCTTTCATGGTCAAATCGGCGATGCATTTCTACTAATCACTTCTCCATGTCATGGCTCCTTCTCCCATGCAAAACACACTACCCAAGGTAGATATTTAGGATTCTATATCTGATTGGAAATTTGAGTTCGTGCATCCCATGGGAATTAGACTGTCTGACTGTTAAATCAGCATTCCATCACTAGTTCTTTTCAGAAACCACAGAATGCATTTAATTGCAATCCAATGAGCTTTCCCGGGTAAATTTTGTAATACCCCGTCCCGTTTTATACCTTTTAATTTCATAGAGACCTTAATTATATAATTTTATATTATTATTATTCTTGTTTCTTTTAATTTTATTATTTTGTGTGTTAACGTGTAATTTAAATATATACCCTATTTCAAATTCCCAAGTTCGAAGAAAGAAATCGAATATTTCAAACGGATAAGGGATTATGAGAAATTAATTATTAAAGTTTAAAAATTATGCTTTCGATTCATATAAATTATTGAGAGTAATTAAAATACTTTAAAATATTAACTGAGTTTTAAAACTGTATTAAATTCTGAATCGGGGTTTAACTCGTGAACCAAATGATCCCTAAACCGTATCAAGTGGGAACGAAAATATCCGAATTAAAAGGGGTTAATCCCTTCCCACATAAATTACTTTCTTTTTTTAATTAATTAATAAATTAATTAATCTCATCCACATGATTTTCTTCCTCTTTAAAAATTATTAAGAGATCTTTTTCCTTATAAAATAATTGTGCTCCTTTCCTTTTCAGAGAACAGCCTCCCCAAATATCTTAAATCAGTTTTCCCCAAATCCTCTACCTTCTCTCATAAGCCTCACGCGTTTTCATCTCTCTCTCTCCTCAAAACGCGTACGACTCTCTCTCTCTCCTAAAAACGCGTCTTCTCCTCCTTCAATCGGAAGCCGACCGCCGTGTCCTCCCTCTTTCTTTCGGCGAGCAGCGCCGCCTCACGCCCCCTGCGTCGTCGCACAGCACCGCCAGCACGGAGCCGATTGGCCGCCTCTCAAAGCTGTGCCTCGCCCAGGACTCAGCCGCGAGCACCGCCTCTGTCCTCCGCCCACCACCGATCGGCGACCACCACTTTCGGCCTCTGTCCAGCGCCGCTGCCCTCTCACCATCGTGCCGCTTTGCGAAGCCGTCGCCTCCTTCCTCCAGCCGCCTCTTCAGACGGCGCCACCGCTCCCAGCTGATCGAGCACCACCTCATCGACGCAATGCCGCCGTCCATCTCCGCCTCCCAGCGCAGACCGCCGCGCTTCTTTGAACGCCGCCACGCAACGCGACCCCCGTCGCACTCCAGCGCCATCGATCGCCCACCGTCGCGCCGCCTCCTCTTCTTTCCTCTTACAGTGAGTCTCAAAATTTAACCCTTCAGTTTTAATTTCAGTTCTCTGAATTCGATTCTCACAACTTCCTCTTGTCTTGATTTCAATTCCTTCAATTAATCCCATTGTCGAAACTTATAAATTCATTTCGTACTTTTCATTTGAATGAAGGTGCCGTCGATAAAGCGAACCGCTGCCCGTTCGATTTCGGAAGAACCGAAACTACGCCGAAATTATCAACGAATCCTTAATCGAACGTCGTTAGGCCACCCGTTTACCTCCTCGAACCGGAGCTTGTAAGATTTGCTATCCCCTTCCCCTGTTTCTTTTGTAGTTGGGGATAAGAGTTGTATTTTATTCTTCCACTTTTAATGACGAGAGTACTGTCTTCCTTGTTGGCTTTATTTTGAGATAAATTATTCGGTATTATTGAATTAACTGATTAGTGTTATTGTTTTAGTTGGTTAGTATCACTGTTGGTTGAACTTCTTAGTAACAAAAGGAAATTCATCTTCTCCCTATTTACCGTTCAAATTATGGGCAAAGGGAAACTTTATTCTTTCTTTAAAATTCAGTCCCAATTTATTGGAGAAAAGACTAGTACTGTTTGATTTTAAAAGTAATACTTTTAGTTATCAAAATTATCATTTTAGTTGATTTTGGAAAAAGTAACGAAAAAGACAAGTCGTTTATATCCAATTTTGTTAACAAATGAAAAGTGTTTTTTGGGGAAATAATATTATTCTTTTGTTTTGAAAGTATCACAAATCAATCATGGAAGTATTACTAATCACTTTTAAAAGTATTATTATTGATAAGAAAAATATATATTATATTATTTTAATATTTATTATATAAAATTCTTTAAACAAAATAAGATTAATAAAGGGAGTTTTATTTATAAAATATGACTTATATTCAAAGTTCTTTAAAATAAGAAATGGAAATTTTAGAAAGAAAATTATTAAATTGGGACTTTTATTATATTAATATTATTTAAATAAATTTCCTATTCTTCTAATTATTTTCAAGAAAAATATTATATGGATATACATTTATTTATAAAATCTTTTGGTTATAAAAGTCTAAAATTATCAAAAGATGTTTTATAGAAGTCGAAATAGTCGTACAATAAGGAATTTAGTAAGTACACCCCAATACACCAACCCTTTTAGAAGTGGTGTATTTACCAAGTTAGTGTGTGTTTTTAAGTAGGTGTTTTTCAATGAGTTTTTAAGATAACAACTTTATCGTTCTCGTAACACGAACTCCTAGGCCTTTCATTAATTCGAGAGCCAACTTTTAATCAAATGATTTCATACTAGGGTTCTGTACTAATCTGAATACGCACGAGGGATCCAACAGTCTGTTGATTCATTCACGGGACCCGGAGCAAACAGGTGGGTGATGATCTGTTGATCGATCTGCTTATAATACGTTGTGTTGGTATACTCTGAACTCGACTAAATAAATCTAAAATAACTAATCCAACATAAATGTACACCTATTATATAAATATTTGAATTACGTGATATATTTATATATGATACAAATATCTATTGTTTCTATTCAAATTAATCACGACTGCATCATTAAGGGCATTATCTGAGCATGAACCAATTTAAGTGTGAATTATGTGGATTCTCCCCACGATTTAAAATGACAGTTTTTATGAGAAAGAGGAAAGAGGGGTAATCTTTGAGCAGTTATGTTTGTGGATTGACACGTATGGCCATGAGTGACAATAGGTCAGATTCATGGTCACTGATATTATTTGTGGTGACCATGAGTGATAATAATTATTCAGATTCATGGTCACATGATTTGTTAGTGAGAAACGGTTTGGGGAGATTCACAATGTGTTGAAAATGATTTTGGCAGATTCGGTCGTTACTTGAAAATGACTTTGGGCTTTGCCCCTTACTGTGAATCAACTTGTGATATTTCAATTATATGATTTGAAACCTGTAATGCCCAACTAATTATTATTGTGGACTTGTTACTTGTGTGATTTGATATTCGTGTTTACTTATCATTTTGTTTAACGAAATCGATATGTTTTATGAATGAGTACAATTTTAATATACTTCGGATTTACCAATCCCATGACGTTGCAAATCACCCATACGTGAGAATTCAAATCTCACACCCCCCCCCCCCCTTTTACAACCCTTGCAGATTATGATTTCGTGGAGCAAGGACAGTAATAGAGACGACACGGAGTTCCCCGCTTAAATAAAATGTTACTGTTAATACTAAGCTGTATATTCATATATATATGTGTGTGAGATACTTATTAAGATTATTCCTCATTTCTTCCGCTGCATAAAACTCGTCTTTCATTTTATTATTCCTTTTTTATATCAAAAATTTTATAGTTTGTATTTTAGTCATAAGTGGCACCTCGAATCTGAGATATTTATGTGTTTTGGATTCGGGGCGTTACAAATTTGATATCTTGCCATCATGCCCGAGGCAAAAGCAGATAATTGGTCTCGTACACAACATTGCATACATAAGGTTTCCTACACCTGAAGCGTACAAAACATTTTTCATGTCATCTATCTCCATATGCGTCTTAGGGCCTATTTCTTTTGATAGATGTATTTCGTGCCTAAAAGGTACAAAACCTTTCTTAGAATCTTGCATGCTGAAGCGCTTCAAAACAGTGTCTTTGTATGAAACTTGCGATAAGCCCAACATCATTTTCTTGCGATCGCGAGTGATCTTGATCCCAAGGATTTGACTCGCTTCCCCTAAGTCCTTCATATCAAATTATTTTGATAGTCATACCTTTACGTCTGACAATATCTTTACATTGTTTCCAATGAGCAGAATATCGTCTACGTATAATACTAAGAATACCACCACAGATCCGTCATACTTTTAATACACACAACTTTCGAACTCATTTTAATCAAACCCATAAGACTTAATAACTTGATCAAAATACTGGTTCCAAGTACTTGATGCTTGCTTAAGTCCATAGATGGATCGCTTGAGCTTGCATATGAGATGCTCTTGGCCTTTCGCAATAAAACCTTCGGGCTGTCGCATATAGATATCTAAACTATCAAGACTTCCATTTAAGGAAAGTTGTCTTGACATCCATTTGCCAGATCTCGTAACCTAGATGTACGGTGATCGACAAGGGAATATGGATGGACTTAAGCATAGCTACAGACGAAAAGGTTTCCTCATAATCGATCCCTTCTTTTTTAGTATATCCTTTTTGCCACTAGCCTAGCCTTGAAGGTTTCAACCCTTCCGTCGAGTCCTCTTTTCCTCTTGTATACCCACTTACATCCAATGGGTTTTACCCCACTAGGTGGTTCGACCAGCTCCCACACTTGATTATGATCCATTGAGCCCACCTCGGCTTCCATTGCAGTTTGCCAAGATTCTGCGTCTTTATCTTGGATTGCCTCGTTGTATATCCATGGGTCTGTTTCATCGCCGGGAATCAAATCCGAAGATTCTCCTATTCCCATGAATCTCTTAGGTTGTCTAACAAACCACTCACTATGACGGGGTTCCTATTGTGTATGTGTGACAATTATATCATCTTGTATACTTGGTATAGGAGTTTGCCTTCTTAATTCGTCTAAGGTAATCTCACTTCTGGGCTTTTTATTTTTCATATAGTCTTTCTCCAAGAATTTAAAGAGTGTGCAAAATACGATTTTTTTTATTCTTGGGACTATAGAACTACACCCTTTCGTTCCCATGGGATATCCTATAAATGGCCTTAATTCTGAACGTGGATCCAATTTACTGGCTTCCTTGTCTATCACGTATGTCGGACACCACCATATCCTCATGTGTCTCAAACTGGGCTTGCGCCTGGCCCACAATTCTACTAGGGTTTTAGGAACTGATTTGGATGGCACCAAGTTTAGAATGTAAGTCGTTGTTTCCAAGGCGTTACCCCAAAACGATTTGGGTAAATCTGAATAACTCATCATGGATCTAACCATTTCTAAAAGAGTCTGGTTCCTTCGTTCCACCACACCATTCTATTGAGGGGTTCCCGGTGCGGTCAACTGGGATACAATCCCTTTATCCGATATGCAGTTCAAGAATTCATCGCTTATGTATTCGACTTCACGATCAAATCGTACAAACTTGATACTTCTTTCCCTATGCAACTTAAGGTAGATGTATCTATATCCCGAGTAATCGTCAATGAAAGTGATAAAATACTCATACCCCTTCCTTGCTATGATCATTATTGGACCACACATATCGGTATGAACGAGTTCCAACACTTCTGTGGCTCTATTTCCCTTGGCTTCAAATGCCCTCTTGGTCATTTTACCCTCTAAATAGGATTCGCAAGTTGGAAGTGGCTCAACTTGAAGAGACTCCAAGGATCCGTCTTTCACCAATCTTCGTATCTGCATTAGATTAATATGACCTAATTTAAGATGTCATAGAAATGTTTCGTTCATGTCAGAAGAATGTTATCCTTTATAACTTGAAATAGTCAATGTGTTATTAGATTCAATTTGTGAGTGGTGTGCCCAATTATTAGTATAAAGATCATCCAACAATGTTCCGGAACAGATAAACTCATCGTTCAAGAAATAATAACATCCTTATAAAAAGAAACTGAGTATCTATTCAAAACAGTTTAGAAACTGAAGGTTGAGTTCTTTCTAAAACTAGGAACATGAAGAACATCTCTTAAGACCATAACTCTATCTTCAAATATAGGCGCACTTCTCCCACTGCTTCAGCTGCCACTCTCGTAGCATTGCCCGGTGTGATGGGGATCTCACTTCCGCTAAGTCATTGGGTTAGCTTGAACCCATACAAAATGAAATAAATGTGATCAGTGGCTCTTGTCTATCCATGAATGGACAGCATACGCCACTTTACAAGTTTCGACGACTAGGGCGTGTGAATTACCTAACTTTCCTAGCCTCTTAGGCTTGGAATAGACAGATCATCAATGTCCTCTCTTATCGGAGTTAAAACACTTTCCTATTGATGCTAGCCTTGGCTTTGCCTTTCGCAATAGTTGGATTTGCTTGGGTCCCGCCTTTGATTCTTGATTAGGCATGAAATTATTACGATTTGTAGCTTGATTTGCCCGTGTTTATAGTGAATTCGATGAGTATTTAGAGTCAATTGAGTACTATTTTTATAAACTAATGAATTTGTCTCTTTGATGCTCATAGATGGATAGAGGGCGAAGAATGGAGTTCGTAGGACTTTGAATCGACTCAAATGTATACCGGGATGAGAAGATATCAAAGAAATACAAAAAGTGTTAGTTCGTACAAGAAAAATTGTCAATTGGCTCAAGGAAGGAGGTGTCAAGTGATAGATGGGTTCTGGAAGTCTAGAGCGCTCGACCGAGCAGTGGTCGAGCACTAGCGCTACCAGCATGCATTCGACCTAACGCTCGACCGGCTGGAGCTCGAGCGCCTTATTTGCACTGGAAGGTGGAACCACTCGACCGAGCATTGGGCGCTCGACCTAGTTTTTAGACACCCTTTGATCACTATTCAGATTTTTAGATACTTGGAGCAAGAAGGAAGCTTGGGAGAGAGACTGAAAGAGTTTCATACTTTGTAATTGAGGTTTTGATCTTACAAATTTATAGTTTTAGTTTTTCTTTCGAACTTCTTAGATTAACTCTTTCTTTCTTTGTTCCTTTAAGACTATAAACCCTAGCTTTTCAGATTATAAGAGATTATTTTTTAGACTTTGATTCATTCGTTGTTTATGTTCTTTAATTTAGTTGTTAATTCAAGTATGTTTATGTTTATCATCGTTATTGCTTTTGTTATTTCAACCACCATGTTAGACTAGAACCCTTGCATGCTTAGGATATGATGAACTCGTAGAAGTAGGACGTTGGTACGTAATTAGGATAATTTGTGATGTTTAGTCTTAGCTCTCTTAATTAATTTAATTCTTAAAATAAACCCTAGAATTATCTTGGAATTGAGTACGAAAGTTGTTAGAGAGAAGACGACCGCATCACTCTTTAATAACGAATAGGCTTAACGAAAGGGTTTTAGAAGGGGTTTATAATCTACCGATTTATCTAGGGAGGACGACCGCATCACCTTAGTTAAATTAGAGTCTCATTAATTAAGCACAATCTATATAATTTGATTATTGGATTAGTGAAGTAGGTTGATATGACGAAATATTAGGGTTAATTCTTGAGCTTTTAGTCTTTCAATCTTGTGCTAAATTAGGGAAGTTGATTGCCTAGTTCTAGTACGCCTAGGATTATTACTTACACATCACGATTATTTTAGTTATTGTACCAACTCCTTCAACATACATGGGAATTCTTATCCTGAGCATCACCATCCCATATTTCCATCAAAACCCAAGTTATTAGTTTAATTTAATTATTTTCATTAATAGTATAATATAAAGTAGTTTAATAGAATTCCTAAACCCGAACGTTCATTCATATTAACTACAAGACGTAGATCTCCAGGGCTCTATTCGCATATATATCTTTCCTTGGGTTCGATATACATGGTCCCTATACTTGCCAATACTACAGGGATCTCATACTCTTTTGGGGTAACTACTAGTATAGCTAGTATTTTGCATCCAAGTCAATGACGCCGTTGCCGGGGAAGGCGATGATGTCCATTGAGTAGGACTTGGAGATAGTTTAGTAGTTAGTAGTGAGTGCTTTTATTTTATTTGTTTTAGTATTCAATAGGCAGTTACATTTTGATATTTCTTTTGGTGTTTCAGGTATATGAAAATACGCTCAAAGGGAGAAACGAGCAAAGATAGAACAAAGTTAGACCCTGAGACAATCGCCAGAAGAAACAGAGCCTTCCATCGAAGGATGAACACTGCCGGTGGTGAAAACACAAACATGGATTTAGGTAAGGAGTTGGATCGAGAGGCAGTTAATTACAATTAGATAGTGGACCAGATCGAAGGAGTTGATGGAGACAGCAGCCAGAAGCAAGCTCCTTCAGGGGAAAGCCAAAACCAAAACCCGGTCCCACAGCATCGAGATAACCCAGCATAAAACCAAAGTCCAAACCCTTTAAACAACACTGTCTACCAACAGAACAACCCACTTTATCCATACCCGTATCCACCATACTACCCTCCACAACCCAACTATAACCCACCTCATATTCCACAAGTACCTCTACCGCCAGTATATCCCCAGCATGTTCCTCAGAACGTTGATCCTGGTATGGCAATCAAAGGGAGGTTTGAGGCGCAGCCTCAAAGGTACTATGATGGTGTAGCTATGCCACCAGTGGAGGCCAACAACTTTTCTATCTCCCCAGGGATCCTGAAGATGCTAGTTGAGAACCAATTCAAGGGGAAGGTCGGAAAGGATAATCCTCACACTCACTTGAAGAATTTTCTGATGATAGCTTCAACTTTCAATCACAATGGGATGTTTGAGGATGCTAAAAAGCTCAGGTTGTTCTAGTTCTCTCTAATGGGAATAGTCAAGGAATGGTATGATAACACGCTCCCATGGGAAGGTGTAACTACATGGGCCGAGCTCGAGCGTCTGTTCCTCGAGCGATTCTATTCTCCATCTAGAATGATTAAAGCCAGGAAAGAAATCTCACCTTTCAAGCAGAAGTCGAGAGAGGAATTAAGTCAGGCTTGGGAGAGGTTCTCTAATATGCTCATTGAGTGCCCGCAGCACGGGTATAACGAGGGTGAAATCATGGCCTATTTCTACCGTGGAGCCTGCAGGGCAGCTCAAGACCATCTCGATGTTTATGCTAATGGAGCGTTCCTGAACCGTAGTGCAGCTCTGTGCAGGGAGACAGTAGAAAACATAGTGAAGAATGCGGGGCAATGGAAAGAAGATGAGGAATTTCAGAGAGTCTATCGGATGGAAGAAAGTGGGGGAACGAGGAAGCTGCTGATGGCGATGATGGAGAAAATTAGTAACTTGGAGGTTGGGCAGAATCTGAGTGGAGAGAATACTGCAGTGAGTGAGAAAGTGGACCACCCAGCATGCCAGCAAGAGGAGGCCAACTATATGAGATGGCCTAATTAATTATAATCAGAATGGCTATCAAGGTGGAAATTATCAGGGGCGACCAACTTATGGTCAACCGTTTGTACCACCGGGTCCACAGCCTCCTCAGAATCAGTGGAGGAATAATTAGGGGTATCAAGGAGGCCAACAGCCCCCTTAGAATCCATGGAGGAAGAACGAGAACTTGTCCTACAGTAATCTGAGAGCGGGGATAATTGTACCTCCAAATGTCGACCCTGGCTCAAAACTCCCCGGAGGAGAATGAGGTGCTACCACTGATGAGATGTTACATGTCATTCTTCAGAAGGTGGAGAAAGGTAGTAAGAGGCTATCCTCTCTGGAGTACGATGTGAAAGAGATGAGTAAGAAGAATGATCAGTGTGATCAAGATCTTCAGAAGAGGGATATGGAGCTGAATAGAATTCAGCAAGAGAACAATAGGCGGTTCACTTCCATGGAGTATCAGATTAGTCAGATCGCGAAATCATTGGATAGAGAGCCCGTGAATATCCTTCTATGCCGGATGGGAACCCGAAAGAGCAATGCAAGACGATCCAGTTAAGAAGTGGTACCACATATGATGGACCTCCACTACCTGCTAATGTGGAAGAGGTCCATCAAGAGATCGATAAAGAGGATGAGGAGAAGAGAGAGGGTAATGAGAAGGCAGTGAAAGATGTTGAGTTGGAAGGACTAAAAAGGGCAAAGAAAAAGAGGAATAAGGGATTGAAGAGAAAGAATGGGTCCCGGAGTGGAAAAAGTCAAAGGAAGCGAGGCAGAACGTGAAGGAAACCGAGCGAGATGAATGGGTGGTGCCAAAATATGTGATTCCGGTACCATATCCGCAGCGGTTCATGAAGAAAAAGTTAGATAAGAAGTTCGCCAAGTTTCTTGAGGTCTTCAAGAAGCTCCATATTAACATACCGTTTTATGATGCTTTGGAGCAGATGTCTAATTATGCCAAGTTCCTAAAGGACTTGATAGCTAAGAGGAGGAGAGTTGATGAGCCCAAGTTGGTGCAGCTGAACCACGAGGTGAGTGCGATGGTGCACAAAGCGCTTTCCCCAAAATTGAAGGATCCCGGTAGCTTCACAATCATATGTGATATCGGAAATGGAGTCAAGAAGGGAGCGTTGTGCGATCTTGGAGCGAGCATCAATCTAATGTCATTGTCATTATTCAAGTAGTTGGATGGCGGAGATCTTCAATCGACGAGGATGACTCTCCAACTCGCTGATAGGTCTATCATAAGACCTCAAGGTGTGGTTGAAGAGGTTCTCGTGAAGGTGGGTGATCACGTGTTCCCAGCTGATTTTGTGGTCCTAGAGATGGAGGAAGATGAGCATGTACCCCTGGTTTTGGGAAGACCGTTCTTAGCTACAACGGGAATGGTGCTAGATGTGGCGAATGGGAAGATCACAGTGAAGGTAGATGATCAAGAGGTGAAGATCTCCTTATATGAAGCCATGAAATACCCGAAGGAAGATGAGAGCTGGCATTCTATTGAGGCCATTGACACTTGTGTTGAAGACACACCTCATATCCCTAACCTTTCTTATATTCGTGATTATGATAATCCTTCACTTAATGATTTAACCTTTGAGCATTACGATCTTGATTGTTTTGATAGGGATAAAGGCAAAGAGAAGTTAAAGGATAGAGAACTTAAAAGTGTGGGCGTCGCCAAATTGGAGGAAAAAAGAGGAGTTGATGTGAGGAAGACAAAATTCAAGAAGTGGGTACCTCCGTGGAGAGCGAAAAAGAAAGTGAATCCACCACCGGAGGTGAAGAAGGTGTTTAAGAGTGGACTCCCCGAGGTGAAGGTGGAGGATGGGAATCGAGCGAAAAACTTAGACAACTTCTCTTATGAGAATAAGAGAGGTAAATTTGAGTATCATGTCCCATAAGCTCCTTTGAGCTCGGTCCGGCATTAGGAACTTAAAAATAGCGCTGAGTGAGAGGCAACCCACTTTTATTTGCTTTTGAGAGTTTTTAGTTATTAGTGGTTTTTTTAAGTCGTATGTTTTAACCTCGTTCTTGAGTGAGTTGCTTGTAGGCTTGTCTCGAGGAAGTAAAGGTATCATGGAATTATTCAAAAGGGAGGAACTCAAACAAGGGAGTGTGCTACATTGCCAAGTGTAAAAGGAGATTATGTGTTTGAGGTAACCCACAACCCCAAACTTAGACCGCTTCACAAGGTCGAAGTTTGGGGGTTGAGTATTTATATATTTTATGGTATACATATGCATCGGCGCACTTGAGAGGTTTGATTTACATTGTAAAGGCACACACACTCTCTTTGAGTTGAGTTAGGTTATATATTGTGTCTTGAGATACTCATTGAGCTGCTATATTGTGAACTAATTGGGTGTTACTACATATTTCATGCTTATTAACTCTCTTATGCTTATTGATTATTATCTTTGAGCGTGAGTATGAGTTAGTGATTTGTGGAGTTGAATTAGAGTCTAAGTTGTGTGAGTGTAGGAGTTAGAGTTGATTTGAGAGGGAACTCGTATACTTAAGAATTTTCATTTTGAATACTTGTGTGATAAAAAGTAAGAATTCACTAGGACTAGCATGGATGTGAAAGCCGTGAGATTTGAGCCTATTATGAGATTAAATTCATTAGGTTGATCTCATTGTTTGTGAGTGGATCATCACCTTAGAGGGTGCTAGAACTTGTGGGTACCCTCGCTTCTTGATTATGTCTAATTTGAAATGCCGGAGATGATTTTAGGTCATCTTTGATTTGTTGAGCTACTTAGCCTAAACAAACCTACCAATGACATTTATCCCTTGTTAGCCCGTTTGAGCCTTTGCCTATTTTATTTGCTAGCACATTTGAACTTATCCAAATTTTTTAAAATCTTTTTGTCCTAATTTGAGTGGAGAATAGGAAAAGTTGTGAATGAGAAAGGGATCAAATTGAGTTGAGAAGGAGAATTATTAATGCTTGAGTGAATTTAAGGAAAGGTGTAATGGTCTTTCGAGTTGTGGGGAAGAACAATAATTTGAGAATGAGCAAAAGAAAATATGAGCTCATACATTGTGTGAAAAGAAAAAAAAGAGTGAAGTGATTGAAAAGTGGAAAGAGTTAGAGAAAAAAATTGAAGTGTTGAGAGTAGTTGGAATTGAAAAGTAAAATGCATGAAGATGATTGAAGTATTCTGTTCCTTGTTTCGAAGTACCGAAGTTTGATTTTCTATTCTCCATTCACTTGAGTCACTTATTCCATATAGTTACCCCACCCGTCCAAAGAGCCTTACATTACAACCTTGAGAAATTCCTTTTTGATTCGGCATGGATCCTAGAGTATGGTCGAAGTTTAGAGTGCTTACAAGTCTATGGCTGCTGATATGTGTGATTGATTGATTGATTGAGTGAGTCCCTTATTATTGCTAAACACTTGTAAGGGAGTGAAACACATCATCGAGAGCAAATCCATGTTTGATTTTGGTGGTTCTTATTGTTTATGCATGAGTATGATGAAGGGGGTGAGTTTGTGTATGGGTGATCGATCTTTGAAACTTGAACACTATTACTTGCATGATTTGGTTCTATAATTCATTCTTAACAATTTCACTTGACTTATTATTTCATTGCTTGAGGACAAGCAATATGGTAAGTTTGGGGGGGGGGGTTGATTAGGCGTGAAATTGTTATGATTAGTAGTTCGATTTACCCGTGTTTAGAGTGAATTCGATGAGTATTTAGAGTCAATTGAGTACTATTTTCATAAACTAATGAATTTACCTCTTTGATGCTCATAGATGGATAGAGGGCGAAGAATGGAGTTCGTAGGACTTTGAATCAACTCAAATGGATGCCTGGATGAGAATATATCGAAGAAATACGAAAAGTGTTAGTTCGTGCAAGGAAAAGTGTCAATTGGCTCAAGGTAGGAGGTGCTCGAGCGCCTAGGCGCTCGAGCAAAGGAGTGTCGAGCGATAGATGGGTTCTGGAAGTCTAGAGCGCTCGATCGAGTAGTGGTCGAGCGCCTAGCGCTCGACCGACACACATTCGACCTAATGAAAGACAAGCGCCTAGCGCTCGACCGGCTGGAGCTCGAGCACCTTGTTTGCACTGAAAGGTGGAACCACTCGACCGAGCATTGGTCGAGCGCCTAGAGCTCGACCTAGACCCAAAGTCGAGTGAAATAGCCTTTTTCGCCCGTTTTAAGCCTGTTGCTTATAAATACCCCATCCCAAGCTCGTTTTTAGATCACTATTCAAATTTTTAGATACTTAGAGCAATATCATATACTCTGGCTGCTAAAGTAGATATGCTCGAGGAAAAAAGATTGAATGCCGAGCAAAAAAATGCTACTATAAGCAACGAGCAGAATGTTATTACAATTCCCAGGTCAAAGTTGGTGATTTGGTCCTACAGAAGTTGCTCGCCCCACCTCCAGGCGTATTTGGACTGACTTGGGAGGGCCCGTTCTGGGTAACGGACAAGTTACCCAATGGAGTATACGATATTGAAGACATGAAGGGCAACCTGATCCAATACTCCTGGAACGCAATACTTTTAAAGAAGTACTACCAGTAAGGCGAACAAGTTCCTTATCTGGGTGAGCAAGTATTGACATATGCAAGAAAGCTAAAAACTTGCCTAATTTTTTGAAATTTTTGCTAAGGTTGTATAGCAAAAGTTGCTCGGCACAGTGTATAGTCAGTGCCATGTTAAGTTTGATGTAAAAGTTGTTCGACAAAATTACTATAAGCGAACAGCTATTTCATACTTGTAATTATTTTTTATTGTATAGAGTTGTTCGTTAATCTGTACATGTTAGTGATGAACAATTTCTCAACACTTGTAAAATTTTCTTAGTATAAATATAGTTGTTCGTTCAAGAAGAAAGTCTAAGCTCGAGGTGTCAATCCGGTTGAAAGGATCCAAGCCCATAAAGGTTGTTCATTTTTAAGACGAGCAAGGCCTAAGGCAGAACCCTTATTCTATTTATTAAAGGCAAAGTTCAAATCGAACAAAGCCCAATTATATGTGTTAGAATTGCAAAGCATTGAAAAATATGTAAAAGCAATTAACACACATTAGAAGATGAGCAAACAAAAGACAGTTTCATTTAATAATAAGGTTTTAAGCCCAAAAAGAGTACAAGAGTTCAAAGAAAAGACGAACAACTATTGCAAGAGAATGTGGAAAAAATCCTAAGGCCTAGCTTTGCTGTTGCTCGGCAGAGGTGGGATCTTGAGGTTGGTCTGCTGGGTTATCCATGAGCAGCCCGACAACCAAGTCTTCAGCTACTTGTTGCTCACCTTCAGCAGCGGCTTGCTCACTCGCATCATTCCTTTCTACGGCTGAGGGACGGGTGAGAGTGACACTGGGGTCAAGGAAGTCTAGCTTGACCCCATAATCGTTCATATCACCAAATTGAAGAGTGGAACCCGGTGTAGGAGGATAAGCTTCCAAGAACTCAGTTAAGTCCTAGCCAATGTCCTGATGTGGGGAACATTGTGCGTACTGACTGAACGGATACAGTCAGCATAGGCACAGATATAGCCAAGGTTGGAGCAGGGTCCAAGATGGGCCTGTAGCTGGGTGTCGAACTCTTCTTGGGTAAACACCTCCGCCTCCAGCTCGGCAGTCTTATGCTCACTCTCTTCCCTTATCTTCATCTCCACCTCAAGAGCCGTTTAGGAGTTGGCGAGCTCGCTTGATTTGGCCTTAAGCTCGGCCGAGACTTCTTGATAAGACTCCAGTTATTTCTTCTCTTTGTCATCGGCGAGCTTAAGTTGATTATTAAGGCGGGTGATCTTAGCATTATACTGGTTGATCAGGCCATCTTTCTCCTCAGTAAGCTGTCGAGCAGTGGCAGCATGGCGATGAACAACTTCCTCTAAAATGGCTATTTGGGATAAACTATTTTGAGCATCCGTGAGAGAGTTAGCAGCATTGATCATGGAGAGGTGAAGATTGTCAACAGCCCCTTGTGTCTGTACGGCTCGGTTTAAGGGCTTTGTCCAAGCGCGAGCAACTACTTCAGTTGCTCAGCGGACATGATTATTAGTGATATCCCGGAAGGATGATGGGGTCTTGGAGCACGCAAACTGGTGCACCATCTCAGCTTGCCCGGGATGATCATTTGGCTGATATCTGCGAACAAGATAAAAAGAAAAGGTTAGGAAAAAAACTTGGAAAAAATTCATAAACAAAGAATGTAAGGTAAAAAACCTTACTCGGAGAACTTGAGGCCATCCCAGCCTAAGTATGTGAGGTCCTCGGGACCTTTAGTTCGCATAGCCTCGTGGCTCTTTCCCGCTTTTCCTCCATGGGCGACCACATCAGTGGAAGGAGAGCGGGCAGCTTCCTCATTTGAGTGGCGAGCAGTATGTGCTCCCACTTTCTCCTTCCCCTTCTCCACTTGATGTTGGGGGGAAACAACAGATGTATCATCTGCTCATTTGAGCCTTTTTGCCCCATTAGGAGGAGGTGGAGATCGGGGCGCCGGTGTAATGCCCCAGATTTCCAAAGTGAGGATTCGACACTCTAGAAATCCAAGTCGTCACTTAGTGACCCAAAAACCAAACTAATTTTTTTGTTTAAGAATACCAATGATAACATCTCATAGACAGCGGAAGATTATGATTTTCGTTATGATAAATGTAGTTATGTTTTCCTTTTCGAAAAGAGGACCCACAAGGATCTTTTTAAAAGATTTGGCACGAAATAGATAATTAGCTTGAACATTATACATTCTACCATCGAGAGACTATGCAACTGTTTGTCACCTCGGCACACACACAAGTCAACATAAACATCATCGCTTAAAGGCATTCTTAATTAGCGCAAAAACCATAAGTCATACTTAAGTAACACAGAAAAGCAACAGAACACGTATCACTCCTCCACAGGTTCGAACTCCCCAACATCCTGACCTGAAAATGTTTTAAAAATAAGGGGGTGAGATTTGAATTCTCTGTGTGGATGGTCTGCATGCTATTATATAGTTGGGCAAAACAAATATGATCATTTTATAAAATATTTTTGTATCCTGTTATCAAACTATCATGTAACATTCCTGGCGCCGAGCCACAAAGGCCAGACCGTCAAACATAATAAATCATTCCCTGGCGTCGAGCCACATAGGCCAGGCCGTCAAACATAATACATCATTCCCTGGCGCCGAGCCACATAGGCCAGGCCGTCAAACATAATACATCATTCCCTGGCGCCGAGCCACATAGGCCAGGCCATTACGTATCGTTTAAGATACCATATATCATGTAATAACCATGTAACCCGACCCGAAGGTCAAAACATTCGTAATACCAACAGACCATATAATATTTCAGGCAATGCAGTAAAAACCACCCACCTTAACCGCTTTTCTTTCGTAAAACTTATTTCCCCCGTTCGCTCACCCGTCAATCCTCGTCACCGTGGCCGTACACAACCTAGCACATTCTTATTTACTTCAGTTATCGATGTCTTAGAAATTCTTCTTAAAGTTTATACACGTTGGTTCGATAAGGACTTGTATTTTACTTAATGTCTTATCGCTTATCGAGTTTACCAAAAGCTTTTAACGTGACTAGTGTTTACGGAGAATATGAATCCTCATCTAGGCATGTTTAGTATATTTAATTATTTTAGGGTTTTCATAAGGTTTTCTATTATTCATTTCTCTTTTAAGGACGCACATAGAAACGTATAGTCCTTACCCTAAAGCTAACACTAAACAACACATCATTCACATGTAATTCACATAATATTCAAGTGCAATAAGTCAATCCCTATCATATTCATCAATTTAAGAAACAAAACAGTCCGGTCTTAAGCCATAGATGAGAAAAATAGTTTGAGGAAGCCACATCCGAAGGTGTGCAGTGTGCTCATCCGAAGGTGTGCAGTTTGCTCCCTCGGATGTTCATCCCCTAACTTTAACCACTTTTGAAAAATAATAAAATATATCCGATCATCATGAAATTTATACAGTAGGTAACTTTTAGAATGTAATACACATATAAAATTTGTTTCATGTCATTTGGTTTAAGAAAATATAAGTTCTAGGTTCATTTTCAAAACATGACAGTTTCTTACAGAGACTTACAGTGTGTGCGCAGTGTTAAAAATAATTTTAGTAAAACTATTTATACTTATTCAAAAATCATAGAAAAATACATAGAGATAGCTAACTTCATGTAGTATTTTATCATAATTTTTATAAAATCCAAATTTGACTCGAAAGGTACATTTTAGCCCATGAAAGTGAAAAATCTAGCAGTTTCGTCACACTTTTTTTAAAAATTCATAACTTATCAAAGAAAATTCCGAATTGGCTCAAACCAGTGGAAAAGGAAAGCTAACTTGATCTACTTTCATATAGTACAAACACTTTTCCAAAATACGTAATATTTCGAGTTCGAAAATTTGTACAGAACTTATTGACACTGTTCACAGTGTGTTTGTTGTGCATACTTTCTCTTGTATCTCCTATTTTACAACTTTCATGCCACTAACATTCTAACACCTTAATACACATCATTAAAGACTCCATTTATCATATATTCGAACATTCAAAGATAAGATTGCCCTAAGGTTTCATGGTTTCTAAGTAGCAACAAAAACAGTAACATTTCAAGGAAAACATTTCATATTAGTTATGTTTTGAGTTGAAGGGTTTTACAACCTTTGTAGACTTGTCTTCTTAAGCTAGAGGGCCTTATTAGCTCTTCAATCCTTTAGTTATTGATGTATTTGAGGGCTCCTTGAAAGAACTTCCTTGTTTTGAGCTTCACACCAACACCTAGGGAAGCTTGGAGCTTGAATTTGAAGTCCCTCTATGGTTGGAAATGGGAGAAGAAAACTTTCTCCTCCCTTGAAGTGAGAATGGCCAAAACTTGAGGGAGTATGAGAGGGAGGGGAAATTTTCTTTCTTTATCTTGTGTAAGAAAGGTATGGGCTTTTCTTGAATTAAAAAGTGGGGACAAGTTGCTTGATTTAGGGGGAAAGGAAGAGAGGCCATACCTTGGCTGATCCCAGCAGCTGCTGGTCGAAATTAGTGGGCCCCAGGGAGGACTTTTGAGTCCTCTCTGTATTTTTGAACGCGGTGTAATTTTCGGTGTTGAAATCGGGTGTTTTTCGGCTAAGTTTTGGGCTCCGAAACTCAATATTTTTGCTCTTTTTGTTACCCGAAAGTTTAGTTTTTTATTTACTTTATTAAAACTGATATTTGTCTTCATTTTATCAATTATGTCTTGTGTTGGGTTCGTATTTATTCATCGAATTCGAAATTTGGAAGTTTTAGGGTTTTTCGTTCGACTTTTGGCGACAAAAGTATAATTTTGTTCGAGAATTTTCCATTAAGTTATAGGCCTCAAATTTCCTATTCCGTGATTTCATTTTGCTTATTTTATCAGTCTATATGGATTCACTTTGATGTTACAGTGCTAGGTGTGCTATCGGTTTCGATTCGTCCGCCCATAGTTAAGATACCGGCCTTAAATCGCAAAGCATTTCATTTTCAAAAACTTTCATGAAATATTTCCATTTTAAAGAGGATATCATAAGTAATATAATAATAATATTCATAATAGTAATACTAATTTGGTCCGGGGTATTACATCCTACCCTCCTTAAAAGAAATTTCGTCCTCGAAATTTTACTTACTTAGATTTTCGAAGGCTTGCGGATACTTGGCGAGGATTTCATCTTCTCGTTCCCACGTGGCTTCTTCCTTGCCGTGTCGGCTCCATTGCACTAGTACTAGTGGAACTACTCGATTCCTCAAGGTGTGTATTTTCTTTCCCCGTATAGACACGGGCACTTCTGGATACGTCAAATCGCGGCTTATCTCCAAGTCTTGGAAATTGACAACGTGGTCTGAGTCTCCGACATACTTGCGGATAGACGAGACGTGAAAAACATTGTGTACTTGGGATAGTTCAGGTGGTAGGGCTAAGCGATAGGCTACGTCCCCAATTTTCTCCAGAATGTCAAAAGGTCCGATGAAACGAGGTTTCAACTTTCCTCTCTTTCCAAAACGGATCAATCCTTTCATTGGTGCCACACGTAGAAAAACTTTCTCCCCAACTTCAAAATGAATATCCTTTCTACGAGTGTCTGCATAAGACTTTTGTCGGTCTTGAGCTGCCTTGATCCTTTCCTTGATTTTCGAGACTACTTCCGCAGACTTCTCTACTAGTTCTGGCCCCAAGACCTTGCGGACTCCAACTTCGTCCCAACAGATTGGAGATCTACACCTTCTTCCATAAAGTGCTTCATAGGGCGCCATCTGGATGGTGGCCTGGTAACTGTTGTTGTACGCAAATTCCACCAGTGGGAGGTGTGTTTCCCAGTTCCTTTCGAAGTCTAAAGCACTTTCCCGCAACATGTCTTCTAGGGTCTGGATGGTTCTTTCAGACTGTCCATCCGTCTGGGGGTGATAAGCTGTACTGAAATTCAAAGTCGTCCCTAGGGCTCGTTGCAAACTTCTCTAAAAGTTTGACGTGAAACGAGGGTCTCGATTTGAGACTATCGAGACTGGGACTCCATGTAGCCTGACTACTTCACCAATGTACAACTGGGCAAGTTTGTCCATCGGGTACGTCATCCGAATGGGTATGAAGTGAGTAGATTTTGTGAGTGTATCAATAATGACCCAAATAGCATCGTGATTTCTGACAGTCCTTGGAAATCCGGTGACGAAATCCATGGCCACATTCTCCCATTTCCATTCGGGCATTTCCAGAGGGTGTAGTAGCCCAGATGGCCTTTGATGATCTACTTTCACTTGCTGACAAGTTAGGCATTTCCTCACGAATTGAGCGATCGTTCGTTTCATGCCTCTCCACCAAAAGTTCTCCCGCAGGTTCCTGTACATTTTGGTCTCTCCGGGGTGTACTGTATAAGGAGTGTTGTGTGCCTCCTTGAGAATTTCATTTCTCAATCCTTCATCCTTTGGTACTGTTGGTCCCACTAGATAGATTAATTGCGGAAGCCTTTTTAATCGATATGTCTTTAGAAGAAATCCCTTTTTCTAAGAGCACAAATTATAATCAAACAAGTATTAAAGAAAGCAATAAATAAGACCGTATATATAGTGGTTCGGATCTGAATATCCTACGTCCACTCTCCCTTGATCAAAGGGGTCTCACTATCAACCAACCAACTCACTATCTTACTGGAATTTCCGAAGTACCAGCACCTTCTTACAATCTTTTTAGATCTAACTCCGATCTAAAGACAGACTTACTCCAACCTTATCTAACAAGATGAACAGGTTGAGTATATAAACTCCTTACGAGTTGGATGAGTAATTAAGAACAAAGTGAGTGCAAATGCGTAGTGATCAAAAGCTTAGAATGCTATGTGCGCGTGTAGGGTCTCTAGAGCTTTTTCTAGATCTGCACTCGAGTATATATAGAGGGGATTAGGGACATAGCCGTTGGGAGGCTAATCCAATCAGATCATCTATGTATGGAAGCCTCAATCAATCAATTCCCTAATTGATTGATTGGGTTGGTGGGATCCTTGGATTGACTATCTTCAAATACTTTCCAATCCTGATCTTGTTGACTTGATTTGAATCACCAACGGTCAATAGCTTCCTCTGCCTAACTCTGATTCTCTCCAGAGAAGGCAGGACCAGACACCAGGCAACCTCGGTGTCTTCTGGTCCTCATCTGGTGAACAACCAAAATACTCAGTAGAATAAGGGGATCAAACTGAGCATCTTTTGTTCCACCAGACTCGTCTGGTCAGAACTCGTCTGGTCAGGGAATGTTCTCTGCCTCTGGTCTTGATCTCTTCTGCTGAAGTCCTCTGGTGGAGTCCTCTGGTGAAGTCCTCTGGTGGGGTCTTCTGGTGACTCTTCTGGTGAGGTCTTCTGATCTGGCAGTTCCCCCTAGACTAAGTCCTAACTAATCCTCATCTGGCTAACAGGTCCAGATGGTCCTATTACAACTTCTGGTTTGTTTTAACTCATCAAAACTAACAAATTTTTCTCCTAACAATTTCCCCCTTTTTGATGGAGTTAAAACACTACCAGAACTGATCAAAAGTAAACTTAAGCAGGAAAACAATAAAGGGATGAGACCTTAGAATAGATCTCATCAGGCAAAAAATAAGACAACAAGGAGTTGTCTTTAGAACAAAGAAGATATGTATTTTTCCATTAATAATCAGAGGACAAAATAATTACAGATTACATTGAAGTTCATAGTCCTACTCTAGGCATATCTTCTGTTCTCTTTAGGGACAAGAAACCAGTCAAGGAACCTATCCTGGATGGCCTTCAACTCTGCAGAAGATGTTGGGGTGAAATTCACCAACACCTTGGTCTTGTAAAGCTTCTTCAGTTCTGCCCAATCCACCTGGTTCCCATTCATGGGAGTGTTAAGATAAGTAAATTCAGGAGCAATCACCTCCAGGTTGAACTCAATGGTTGAATCCATCAGCTGCTTGTACAAGTCTGCATCATAGGCTTGCATCCAAGAATGGAAGGTTCTGTTGATCAGCTCATCATCTTCTGGTGCTGGCCTCTGGATATAATGCTGAATGAACCAGAGGGTCTTGGCTTCTCTCCATCTCTCAATCAGAGGATACGGCACAGTAGAGTCAAAAGACCCTTCTGTCCTGAGTGGCAAGATGTTCATAACTTCCACAGGAGCTTTCCTCTTCTGACCTGAGCCACCTGCACCAGAAGGAATACCAGCTTCTCTGGCCTTCTTGTTCTGCCTCTTAACATATCTGAGCCTCTGCTCTTCATCTATGTTCTTCCTGATTCTGGCTTGCCTCTCTTCTGGAGTCTCTTCCTTGTATCTCTTCTCTGCTTCTTCGACAACAGATTCAAGGAAACTCTTCTTTACTTTTCTAATCTTCCTCTTAGCAGGACCAGGAATGGTAGAAGGATCCTGCTCAGCTTCAGATGACTCTTCTTCTGCAGCAAGCTGTTTAGCCATAGAAAGAGACTTCAACTCTTCTTTCTTCTTCTTCTGCAACTCAGCCTGGGCCAGAGTGTTCTCCAACAGGTCCAGACGAGCTCCATGGCTAAAAAGAGTCTCATTGGTGGTCTTCGCCAGATCAGTTCTGGCCCTCTCTTCCCCCTTTTTAACTTCATCAAGGAGGGGCTCCACTACCTGCCTTATAAGATCAGGCAAGGCAGTGTTGGAGGAAGAGTGAAGATCACGCAGCTGCTTGGCTTCCTCCAGATAAGCCTTAGACTCTGCAACAAGTCTCTCTTGCTTCTCCAACATCTCCTGGAGGGAGTCTTTCAGCTTTGCAGTCTGAATCATCTGGCTGGCCATCTCCACCTTGAGAATAGAGACTGGCCTCAACTGCTCCAGCACGTGCTCCTGGAGCTGCTTCTGGCTGTGCATGATATCTAACTTGACAAATAAGCCATTAGCCTTGAATGAAGCTTTTACCTCTGCCAGAGAGGACTTGATCTGCTTCAGGAAGATTCTTCTCTCATGCTTGATCTGATGCTCTATCATAGCAGGGGCCATATGCTGGATTGCTTTGGAAAACCGCCCAATCTGCATAATTTGCTCATTGAAGAAAGCCTTCATCTTCTGGAGCACGGCAGGAGTCATATCAAAGTCTTCCTCATCAGAGTACAACTCTGGAGGGAATGAGAAATGCGGACCAAAATTATAGGAGAAGCCCTCTGGAGTGAGCATGACACCTTTCTGGATCAAGAGGGTTCTGATCAGGACCTTGGCCGCCTCTGGTGTCTCCAATTCTGCTGGGTTTTGAATGTTTAAATTCTTCTTCAGCTCAATCTCCCATGCAGTGAAGGCAGAAGGAGACATCTCTTCCAGCAGAAGCATGAGATCTTCAACATCCTGGAGTCTAGCCATACTCCAAACCTTGGCATCAGTCAGATCTGCCAGGAGGGGTGAGTGCTCCAACAAAATTGGAAATTGCTCTCTTAGCCAGAGCTGAGCACTCACACTCATACTCTGCCTAATGGGACCCATATCATCAGTAGAGAAAATAAAGGGTTTGGGCCCAGAGGCAGAGGAGGAAGGTGCTAAGTGAGCAGGCTCAAGTGAAGCTTCCTCATCTTCACTATCATCGCTTGTTAAACAGGTTGGGGAGGGGGGAGGGCCAGGGAATCCCAGAGCCATAGCAATGAATGGGTCCTGATCTGTATGGGTTTGGGGAGGGTTGGGGTTTTGTGAAGTAGAGGTGGTAGGAAGGGGTTGTTCTGCACCAGAAGAGAAAGGAATATCTGGTACAGAGTGTGTAGGAGGGATCTGGGAGGTGGAAGAGTTTGAAGGGGGGACTTCTGCACCAGAGGAGGTTGAGGGTACCTCTGGTCCAGAAGGTGGGGGAGAGGGGTTAGTGGGAAGATGTGTTTGGGAGTGTGGGGAAGAAGGTGTATGAGCAGGAATGGTAGAGGGTGTAAAGACAGGAGTATCTGGGATAGTCTGCTCTGGTGGAAGAGTGGGGTTACCAGAGGCAGAAGGGGTTTGGGGAATGTTATCTGGGGGAGAGGTAGAAGGGGAAACAAGATTTATGGGAAAAGAAGATGGAATGGAGGGATTTACCTCTGCTGGGTCAACACCAGCAGGTATAGCCGTCTCTGGAGCATCCCCCATCATCTGGGAGGCCTCATCAATAGCCTTCTCCAAGGCCTCTCCAAGATCAGATCCAGAGTCAGGATCTTGAAGAATAGCTCTCTTGGCCTTGGATTTCCTCACAAGAGACACTTCCTCTTCTTCCTCTTCTTCTTCTGATGGCTCATCCACCAGAAGGGTTTTCTTGGCCTTCCTGCTAATCTTAGACTTTTTAGCAGAGCCTCTCCTGGCCTCCTCTGGCCGCTTCCTCTTGGCTGCTCCAGCCTTCTTTACAGCTTTATCATCACCCTTCTTCTTAAGCACATCAAGAAGGGGAATCTGGTCCTCCTCTGAGGAACCAGAAAAGGCAACGGTCGAAGAACCAGTTGCTTCAGCAGCTTTCTTCCGTGTCTTCTGCTGCTGCTGCTGCTTTCTCTGCCCCTTAGAAGGTGAGGGAATAGATTAAATAGGAGGGGCAGGGATGGCTTGCTCTCCATCAGAGTCGGCATGGCCGTGGAGAGGACCATCCTTGGAGAAGAGGATCTTGGACTTGTGATAACTGTGGCACCAAGATGACTTCCACTTCTTCTCTGGAAGGAGAGAATCCAGAATAAGAGTTAACTTAGTCCCCAAAGAGACATTTGCAGTGAAACAGAACTGTAACTCCCCTGGTCTGGATGGGCACGGCTCCTTCTTCACCTTCAGCCTGTTCTTCCTCAACACGTCCCAGAAGAACTCCGCCCAATTACATTGCACACCATCATATAAAGCCCTCATCACACACATCCTACCATTGAAAATGGCATCTGTGCTGTGATTCTCACACATAAGTACTTTTACCACGATATCGAACAACACCTTGAACTTCTGCCTTAAATGCTTATCCACAAAAGCCCTTTGTGATGTTCTGGCAGGAAGAACGAGCAAAAATCTTGAATGATCCAACGATATCATCCTCCTTGTATGTCAACGGATCCACTCCCACCGCAGAAATGTTCTCGAACAAAGCGCAGAAATCGTGCTTAGAAAACACCAAATCATCTTCACCAATCTTTGAAGAGATGTAATCCTCATGAATCTTCATGCGAACCAGAAATTGGGCCGCATAACCGTCAAGGGTGCGAAAATCCTTGGGAACAGTGGAGATCAACTTCTCCACCCCTGCATTCTGGAACATCTCCAGAACCGACAGCACAACTGGATTCTTGGTGGTATAAAAGTCCACCACCATCTCCGTCTTAAGCTTTTTCATCATCAGGACATGATCGAAGTTGCACGGAGGAGCCATTACTGTGAAAGAGAGAGAGAGAGAGAAAATGCTTTGCAGAGAGAGGTTAGGGTTTGAAAGTATAGAAACGTGAAAGGACAAATTGAAAACAAAATTGATTTAAATAGAGTAATACGCATGGCTTGAAAATTAAATGAAGTGTGAACGCGTGTTATTTCAAATTCAATTTAGGAAACAAAATCAATTTTAGCATTGATTGACATTTTGCACAGTGATTAAATCTGATGGCCACGATGAAAGGCAAGGTACAGATTTAATCTGGTGCGTTGGCATAGTCATTGGGACGGGGCATAAAGGGGTTTTGTGGCAGTCAAGAGAAAAAGCGAAATGATTGCCTAGGCCCTATACCCTAGTCTCGAATACACTCCGAAGTTGAAAGGTTTTGAGTGTACTTACTAATTTGAAAAGTGTATCCCAATGATCAGAGGCCATAGAAGGAAATGCATACCTGTCACCTGATATTGTAACCAGATGAAACCACAGCTACATCTCCTCTGATGGAGCTCATCTGGTTCTGGTCAGAGAAGATTTTGGACAAATGACTCAGCACCTCATCTGGGACAAGTGTCGCCTGGTACATACCTCATCTGGTACCTTCTCTGATATGTCTAATCTGCAGGTATGTTAGCATAGAATAATAAATATAAGGAAAAATAAAGAAACAAGGATACTTCTCTGATGTTCCCCCTAACACAAATCTGTCTCTGGATCCAACAATCCCAACTCAAAGGCTAACTCTCTGAATCTGGTCTCAGCCAAAGGCTTGGTTAAAATATCTGCTCTCTGCCTCTCTGTTGCAATCTTTTCCATCCTTATATCTCCCTTCTCAACATGATCTCTGATAAAATGATGCCTTATATCAACATGTTTACACCTGGTATGAAGAACTGGATTCTGGGTGATTGCAATGGCACTATTACTATCACAGAATATAGGAATATCCTTAGCTCTAATCTGGTAGTCCCTAAGTTGTTGACTAATCCAAAGTAGTTGAGAACAACAGCTCCCTGCAGCCATGTACTCTGCTTCTGTTGTTGATGTAGCAACTGAGGTCTGCTTCTTTGAAAACCAGGATACCAATTTATTCCCTAAAAATTGGCATGTTCCACTTGTAGATTTCCTATCTATTCTGCACCCACCATAGTCTGAATCTGAATAACCACTCAATTCTAAATTGTCATCTGCAGGATACCATAATCCTAAATTCACAGTTCCCTTGAGATATTTCAAAATCTTCCTTGCTGCTTCCAAATGACTTTTCTTGGGATTAGCTTGAAATCTGGCACAAACTCCAACAGCAAAAGTAATATCTGGTCTGCTTGCAGTCAGGTACAGAAGAGAACCAATAAGTGCTCTGTACTGAGTCTGGTCCACACTCTCTCCAGACTCATCTGGATCCATGTTGAAATTTGTCATCATAGGGATCTTGGCTGCTTTGCTAGATCCTACTCCAAATTTCTCTAACATGTTTCTGGTGTACTTTGCTTGATTAATAAAAATTCCCTTCTCTGATTGCTTAACCTGCAAACCCAAAAAGTAATTCATCTCACCCATCATGGACATCTCAAATTGTCCCTGCATGAGCTCACCAAATTTCTCACACAACTTCTTGTTAGGGGATCCAAATATGATGTCATCAACATATATTTGGACCAGAAGGATGTCCTTTCCTTCTTCTTTCCTAAACAAGGTCCTATCAATCTTACCTTTAGTAAAACCATTGTCCAGAAGAAATTGAGATAGAGTGTCATACCATGCTCTGGGTGCCTACTTCAGCCCATAAAGAGCTTTCTTAAGCTTAAACACCTTGTCACCTTGTTCAAAACCAGGAGGTTGTTCCACATACACTTCCTCAATGAGAATCCCATTAAGAAAGGCAGATTTCACATCCATCTGGTATACTTTGAACTTCATGTGAGCTGCATATGCTAAGAACAATCTGATGGCTTCTAGTCTGGCAACAGGAGCAAATGTCTCATCATAGTCTATTCCTTCAGACTGAGAATAGCCCTGGGCCACTAGCCTTGCCTTGTTCCTAGTAATGACATCATTCTCATCTTTCTTATTCTTGAAAACCCACTTAGTGCCTATCACCTTTTGATGTCTTGGTCTGTCTACCAGCTCCCAAACATCCTGTCTGGTGAATTGATTCAACTCCTCTTGCATAGCAACAATCCAATTTGAATCTTTCAGTGCCTCCTTGATGTTCTTAGGCTCAATCAAGGACACATAGCAACTGAATAAGGCAGCTAAGTTAAGAGTTCTCCTAGTCTGGACACCCTTAGTTGGATCTCCAAGGATTAGGTCATTGGGGTGATCAACCAGGGTCCTCCTTCCCGTGGTCTTGCCTGGTTGATCATCTTCTGCAGTACCTTGGTGATTATCACCACCTGCAGAAGAGCTTCCCCCTACAGGAGTTCCAACCTCTTCTGGTTCTGCTCCTTGTGAAGGCTGCTGCTTCAGAGAACCAGGAGATGGGTCATCATCTGAATCTGAATCTGAATCAAGAACGGGTGGATTGACTTTGATTACTCTGGGAGTAGTCTGATTCTGGATCTCATCAGAAGACTTTAAGTCCACCTTGCACTAAAAAACAGATTCATCAAAAACAACATGAGGTGTTTCCTCCACACAAAGTGAATTCTTATTAAAAACTCTAAAAGCTTTACTGGTGCTGGAATATCCTAAGAATATTCCATCAGCCACTTTAGCAGCAAAGGTTCTTAATTTAGATTTCCCATTGTCATGGATGAAACACTTACATCCAAAAACATGAAAGTATGAAACAGATGGGGTTTTACCTTTCCATACCTCATATGGGGTCTTATTGTGTCTCTGGGCAATCAGGCACCTGTTCTGAGTGTAACAAGCTGTATTGATGGCCTCCGCCCAAAATCTCTGTGGAGTGTTGTACTCTGCCAGAAGTGTTCTTGCAGCTTCTTTGAGAGTCCTATTCCTCCTTTCTGCAACTCCATTTTGTTGAGGTGTTCTGGCAGCAGATGTCTCATGAAAAATCCCATGATCCTTGCAGTAATCTGCAATGTGTGAATTCAAAAACTCTGTTCCTTTGTCACTTCTGATCCTGACTATGCTCTGGTTCTGCTCATTCTGAATCTGCTTGAAGAACTCTGGCAGCTTAGTCATAGTTTCATTTTTCTTAAACAAGAACACTACCCAAGTGTATCTTGAAAAGTCATCTACTATTACTAAGGTGTACTTCCTTCCACTGAAACTAAGAGGAGAAACAGGTCCAAACAGGTCCATGTGAAGTAGTTGAAGTACTCTGGTTGTGGTTGTGCTCTGGACATCCTTAAAGAAGGTCTTGGGTTGTTTACCCTTCTGGCATGAACCACAAACCTGATCCTTCTTAAACACTTCATTTGGAAGACCCCGAATGAGACCTTTTCTGGCAATCTTGTTCAATGTTTTGAAGTTAAGATGACACAATCTTTTGTGCCAAATCCAGCTGTTCTCTGCAGATCCTTTAGCAACCAGGCAAGCATTTCTTGGGCAACTGCTAAAATCTGCAAGATAAATGTTACCCTTCCTCAAGCCTATTAGCAAGATATCATTATAATCAGAAGAGAAAACAGTGCATGAATCACTAGAAAACTTCACTGAGTATCCCTTGTCACAGAATTGGGATACTGAAAGCAGATTATGTTTGAGTCCTTCTACGTAGTAGACAGATACTCCATTGAAGGTCAACTTTCCAACTCCTCTGGTGACGCCATAATTGTTGTCACCAAACATCACTCTTGGTCCATTCAATGGCTTGAAATCTTGGAGATTATCTTTCTGGAAGGTCATGTGCTTGGAACATCCACTATCAATGTACCAGACATGATTGCTTGAAAATCCTTTCTCCAATGGACTCTTATCTACCTGCAGAGAGATCAATTAGGTCCCCTACTAGTGCTGGGTCCTGATTGGTTAGTTGCAGGTTTTGTAGGAATCCATAGATAAAGATCATCCCTTGATGGATGAGGAGATCTTATCTTCCTTCCAAATCTATCTACCAGTACATGTCCTCTTACTATGACATATTGAGCTACTGGTCTGATAAGGACACCTTTCTTATAAACAGGTCTGGTGTACCTTTTCTCAAATCTGGCCTTTGGAATGGCCTGCCTCAAAGACATGGTCTTAAAGGTCTGGTTATAAGGGTACATCCTAGAAGAACCATCTCTGGTGTCATAACTACCCAGATCAGTTGGTTTTCTATAGATGGGTCTGGAAGACCTCCTCTGGTTCTGATAATTAGACTTGTTCTGGTGACTATAGTTCCTTTGAGTATACCTATTCTGGAATTGATTCCTCTGAGAAAATTGTCTCTGGGGTACCTGGTTCTGTTGAACATTGTTCCTTCTCTGGTAGTTGTTACTCTGATTGGTATTCCCCTTCCTTGAGTGTTTCCTTTGAGGTCCCCTAATCTGTTTAGGTTCCCTTTGAGGATTTCTCTGGGGTCCTCCAATTTGAGTAATTCCTACTCCTTGGGACTCATTGTTCACAGAACCATCAATCTTTAATGGTTCCCCTTTTTGACACTTATTCTCTAGCATCTTCTCTTCCAGAACAGTCAACTCTTCTGGACCATTTGTTATGTGATTAACAGAGTGATTCCTTTTCCAATCAGGATTGTGAACCACCTTGTAACCATTACCAGTTAAGTCTTTATCATTCCAGATTTCTACCAATTTACCAGCTCTTACAGACTTGTCTTTATTATAAAGGTATTTATGAGTTTTAGTGGTAATTCCAGAATATCCTAAACCACTCTTATCACAAATGCGCTGAGAAGACTCTGATATGATAGATACAACAGATGGTATCTTGGGAGCTTCTCTGGGCATAGGTATCTCCTTGTGAGCAACTTGTTTTCCCTTGATAAGAGTCTGGTATTTGGCTCTGAGTTCAGTGATCTCATCCTCTTGAGAATTCCTTTCTTTCATGAGTTGATCTACCAGAGTATCTCTTTCTGTGATCTTATCCTGAAGTTCAGAGACTTCTTTGGAATGATCTTTCATGAGTTCTCTGGTGGATTTGTGCTCATGAGAGAGTGATTGAACTTCAGCTCTGAGCCTACCATTCTCTTTCTCAAGTTTTTGACAAAGTTGGACACAATTTTGGAGATCTGATAGCATTTGTTGCATATCAGACTCTCTGGAGTTACCAGATGAATTAGAGGATTCAGTACATTTGGAATTAGATAAAACTAGAGTAGTTTCATTTACCTCAGTGATGTCTGCCATGAGACACACATCATCATCTGATCCAAAGTCAGAAGAAGAAGAACTGGAACTAGTATCCTCCTCCTCTGCTTCTGCCAGCAGTGCTCTCTTATCTGCATATCTCCTATCTCTCTTGATTCTTTTCTCTTCTCTTTCCCTAGGAGTAAGCTGAGGACAATCATAACTGTAGTGACCAGTCTTGTTGCATGTGTAGCAGGCATTGTCTCCTCTGGGACTAGGACTTGGCTCTCTCCTCCTCTGGTTGTAGTCTGATCTGGCTGGACTACTTTCTCTCCTCTGGTAGTCAGGTCTGCCAGAGCTACCATCCCTCCTCTGATAATCTGATCTCCCAGAGTTGCCAGGGTTGTCATCTCTCCTCCTCTCTGGAGTTCTGAATCTGGTCTCCCTTGAGTCTCCAGATGTCTTCTCCTTCTCTGCAGGCTTGAAAGAACTCTTTCTATCTCTGGAAGATTCCTTCCAATGCCTTTTGTACCTGCCATACTTAGAACTCATTTTATCTAATTTTCGAGTTAGAAGTGCTACCTGCTCCTTGAGGCTCAAGTCATCTGCAGTAGACTCCTTTGGCTTGACATCAGATTTGATGGTTGAAGAGAATGCAACACCTTTCTGACCAGAAGAGGAAACCTCTTCTGTTTGATCCTCCTCTTGAAGATCATACTCATAGGCTTTGAGATCAGACAACAGAAGATGATGATCCAGAGTATTGAGATCCTTGTTGTCCTTGATCACAGTGACTTTAATTCTCCACCTGCTTGTTAGTGAACGCAAGATTTTACTATTAGTCTCTTTTTCAGAGTAGGTCTTACCTAAGGCACTAGCCTTGTTTAGAAGGTTTGTGAGACGCATGTCCAGCTGGTCAATGGTCTCGTCTGGTTTCATCTTGAAGGTGTCAAACGAGTGTTGAACAGCTTGGAGCTTGTTGTCTTTGATCTTCTCTGTTCCCTCACAGAGAAGTGCGAGTTTGTCCCACATCTCCTTGGCAGTGGCACACGTTCTGACCTTTTCAATCACCTCTTTTGTAAGTGTGTTGATGATCTCTGTTCTTGCCACCTGGTCCAAGTTGTAGAGCTTTCTTTCATCATTATCAAGCTCATCTCTCTTTTTGAGAATTCTTTGCCTGGGGACTCTATCCTCGGCAATTTTTTGAGCAGCTTCACTTGTTTCTTCTCTGGACTCAGACCTGCCACTATCAATAGGAGTCCAATAAAATTCAATGGGGCCACTTTCAACCACATCTAACATGCGGTGGTGAATAGCTCCAAGATGATTACTCATCATGAAGCTCCAGTGGCTATAATCCTCGAACGAGAATTCTGGCAGTTTGCGACTCTTATAAGAAGATTTCGAAGACATATTTACTAAAATAAGGGTTTATCTAGATTTTGAACAAAAACAATAAATGAGCAATGGATCTGCCCGGTGACCACCAAAAGCTTTTCAAAGCAGTGGTCGTTGGACACACTGCTCTGATACCACTTGTTGGTCCCACTAGATAGATTAATTGCGGAAGCCTTTTTAATCGATATGTCTTTAGAAGAAATCCCTTTTTCTAAGAGCACAAATTATAATCAAACAAGTATTAAAGAAAGCAATAAATAAGACCGTATATATAGTGGTTCGGATCTGAATATCCTACGTCCACTCTCCCTTGATCAAAGGGGTCTCACTATCAACCAACCAACTCACTATCTTACTGGAATTTCCGAAGTACCAGCACCTTCTTACAATCTTTTTAGATCTAACTCCGATCTAAAGATAGACTTACTCCAACCTTATCTAACAAGATGAACAGGTTGAGTATATAAACTCCTTACGAGTTGGATGAGTAATTAAGAACAAAGTGAGTGCAAATGCGTAGTGATCAAAAGCTTAGAATGCTATGTGCGCGTGTAGGGTCTCTAGAGCTTTTTCTAGATCTGCACTCGAGTATATATAGAGGGGATTAGGGACATAGCCGTTGGGAGGCTAATCCAATCAGATCCTCTATATATGGAAGCCTCAATCAATCAATTCCCTAATTGATTGATTGGGTTGGTGGGATCCTTGGATTGACTATCTTCAAATACTTTCCAATCCTGATCTTGTTGACTTGATTTGAATCACCAACGGTCAATAGCTTCCTCTGCCTAACTCTGATTCTCTCCAGAGAAGGCAGGACCAGACACCAGGCAACCTCGGTGTCTTCTGGTCCTCATCTGGTGAACAACCAGAATACTCAGTAGAATAAGGGGATCAAACTGAGCATCTTTTGTTCCACCAGACTCGTCTGGTCAGAACTCGTCTGGTCAGGGAATGTTCTCTGCCTCTGGTCTTGATATCTTCTGCTGAAGTCCTCTGGTGGAGTCCTCTGGTGAAGTCCTCTGGTGGGGTCTTCTGGTGACTCTTCTGGTGAGGTCTTCTGATCTGGCAGTTCCCCCTAGACTAAGTCCTAACTAATCCTCATCTGGCTAACAGGTCCAGATGGTCCTATTACAACTTCTGGTTTGTTTTAACTCATCAAAACTAACAAATTTTTCTCCTAACAGGTACATATACTCTATTCGCAAACAACAATGTCCCTTCATTGTCGATGCAGAAGCCTCTGGTAGTTCCAGCCTTTACCCGCATTTTTATCTTTTTGAGGAACTTGTCACTCTTGCATCTCTCGAATCCTTCCTTTCAGAGTGGGTTGTACTGTGAGTGCGAACAATGCTGCAGAGGCACAACATGGGTTCACCACTTCCAGACCTAGACGTGAGAAGTCTTCGATTAAGGATTTATGTGTGGTGAATATGGAACTGAGCTTCACAGTTCCCTTTCTGGTCAGAGCATCGGCTACTACATTCGCTTTCCCTGGGTGGTAATGGATCGTGCAGTCATAGTCTTTCACCAGTTCAAGCCACCTTCTCTGACACATGTTCAATTCTTTTTGCGTGAAGAAGTACTTTAGGCTCTTGTGATCCGTGTAGATCTCGCACTTTCCCCCGTAGAGATAGTGCCTCCAGATTTTCAATGCATGGACCACTGCTGCTAACTCCAAATCGTGGGTGGGATAGTTTTGTTCGTGTGTTTTCAACTGTCGTGATGCGTACGCTACAACCTTCCCATATTGCATTAACACACATCCCAGTCTTGATAAAGATGCATCGGTGTAAATGACAAATCCTTCAGACCCATCAGGATAGTCAACACTGGTGCTGTGGTCAACCGCTTCTTTAACTCTTGGAAACTTTCTTCGCATGCGGGAGTCCAAATAAATTTCTCCATCTTCCTCGTCAATTGTGTTAAAGGTTTTGCAATGCGGGAGAAATCTTGAATGAACCTCTGATAGTAGCCCGCCAACTCAAGGAAACTGCGAATTTCATTGGCATTAGATGGCCTTTTCCAGCCCATTATGGCTTCCACTTTGGCCGGATCCATCTCTATCCCCCTTGCCGAGATGATGTGTCCTAAGAACATAACTCGGTCTAGCCAAAATTCACATTTGCTGAATTTTGCATAGAGTTTTTCTCGTCTCATTACTTCCAAGACAGTTCTGAGATGTTCCTCATGTTGCTCCTTACTCTTGGAGTAGACGAGTACATCATCGATGAACACAATGACGAAGTGGTCCAGGTACTCATGAAACACTCTATTCATCAGGTCCATGAATATTGCGGGTGTGTTTGTCACTCCAAACGGCATCACTGTAAACTCGTAGTGTCCATACCGCGTTCGAAAGGCTGTCTTAGGAATATCACTCTTTTTAACCTTCAACTGATGATATCCCGACCTTAGGTCGATCTTCGAGAACACGCAAGCACCCTTTAGTTGGTCAAACAAATCTTCAATTCGTGGGAGAGGGTACTTGTTCTTGATGGTCAGTTGATTCAACCCTCTGTAGTCAATGCACATCCTGAGGGATCCATCCTTCTTCTTGACGAACAATACCGGTGCTCCCCAAGGTGAGACACTAGGTTGGATGAATTTCTTATCCAATAGATCTTGTAGCTGTTCTTTCAACTCTTGCAATTCTTTGGGTGCCATCCGGTATGGGCCTTTGGATACTAGTGTTGCTCCGGGTACAAGATCAATAGAGAATTCCACTTGTCGATCTGAGGGTAATCCCGACAACTCCTCGGGAAAGACATCTGGATAGTCCCTTACAGTTGGCACTAAGGCTGGAGATGCTTTATCTTTCACGACCTCGGAAATGTTGACCAGATACCCCTGACCCTGACACTTCCCTTTTTGTAGCAGTTTTGCAGCTTTAACAGCTGAGATGATTCGTATTCCCGGCTTGGACTTGATTCCACGGAAAGTAAATTGTAGGCCTCCGGGAGTTATAAAATCGATCTCTCTGTCTGCACATCGAATTATTGCCTTGTTTTGGATTAGCCAATCTAGTCCTAGGATTAGGTCAAACTCTTTCATTGCTAAAACGTGAAGGTCAGCTTCTACTGGGTGATCCCCTAGTTTGAAATTAAATCCTTTGACTAAGGCGTTTATCTTTGTTGATTCTCCCGAAGGAAAATTTACTTCAAGGCCTTCACCTTTAGAAAACTTAACATTCTTTTGTTTCCTAAACTTTTTAGAAATAAAAAAATATGATGCTCCCTTATCAAATAACACATAAGCTGGGGTATCAAGTATTGATATTATACCTGACATGGTTCCATCCTCTGTTGGATAATCATGTTCCTCCTCGCCATTGTAGATGGCATTCACATGAGCTTTTCCTCTTTGTCCTTGAGCTGGGCCATTTCTCCCAGGAGGATGGTTAGCTCCGGGCTATTGTCCAGCCTGGAAGTTTTGAGTAGGAGGTGGACGGGATGGTGCATCGATGACCTGAGTGGGTTGTGGATTTCCCAATGGAATCCGGTTAGTAGTGGATATATGTGGTCACTCATTTACTTTGTGACCCGGCTGGTGACAGCGAAAACAGTTTGGTGTCCCGACCATACACCGTCCATGGTGTCTCTTCCTACAGACATTACAAAGTGGGGCCAAAGCTCTCTCAGTTACCGGGGCAGATGATGTGTTCCCTCTCGGGGGTAGGTTCTGCTGGCGCTTGAAATTGGTCTGACAGTTCTTATTTACGGCCAAGGCAGGCGTGGTGGTCTTAAACTCTAGTCCCAATCCGATTGAGATACTTAAGGCTCGATCAAAGACCTCACTGTAGCTCGGGAGTCTCAATCCAGCTACTACTCCTACCACTTCAGGACGTAGACCCCTTTCGAATTGACGAGCCTTCCTCTCATCATTTTCCACCAAGTACGTAGCATAGCGGGATATCCTATTAAAATGCCTCTCGTATTCAGTCACTGAGAGGGTTCCCTGCTTAAGGTTGACAAATTCCATCTCCTTCTGATCCCTCAACAGTTGGGGAAAGTACCTCTTAAGAATGGCTTCCTTAAATTCTTCCCATGTAGTCGCTGCCCGAGCGGTGTCAGTTAAAGTCCTCTCATAGGATTCCCACCACTGGGCTGCGTCTTCGGCTAACTGGAACTTGGCGCAAGAGACCTTCTGTGCTTCAGTCAGGGTCATATGGTTGAAGATCTTTTCCATATCAGCAATCCATTCCTCAGTCTGGGTAGGACCCTCTTTCCCAGTAAGTCTAGGTGGTTGGAGAAGTCGAAACTGCTCAACGTACTCATTTGGTCGGGGTACGTAGTGATGACCATGAGGTGGAGGTGGGGGTGGTGGAGCTTGTTGTTGGAGGTAGTTCTGCAGCGAGTTGAAAAATTTGCGTGCCATATCGGCCCCAGATCCAGCATTTGGTGGGTCCTGTCCTATGGATTCCTGTGACGGTTCTCTCTAATTCATACGGGGCCTTCCGCGCCTAGCCATGTCGCAAAACTGGAAGAAGGGAGGACAATATTACTTACTATAGATATGAAAACAAACACAAAATCCAATTAATGTGACAACGTTATGTGTAGCACCAATCATACAATAGGGCAACAAAAAGTGGGCGCACGCTGCTGCAGTCAACGGCCGACAATTGGCTCAACCATGGTAGTCGGGAACCACACACATATGTGATCAAACAATTAATCGGATAAAAGTAGCAGATAGAATAAGTAGCATGGAATTGCTTAATATACATATTGCATAAGTTAAAAGGTTCGAGGGAAAATAATTTCCTCCTTACAACATATTATACATCAAAATAACAAGACAGAAGGTACTAAGTTCTAAGACAAGTTAACTTCGTCTAATACATATCGCAAAAGAGGGCACAAGCACTAAGGGAAAATGGCTCAGTCCAGGTGGTCCATAGGGGTGTTAAGATGTACTCTCATCGTCACTTCTAGATTTTTCCTCGAATGGGTCGGTCTCCTCGGGTGCCCCAGGGAAACCACTTGCCTCATAGAATATCCTAGCAATATCTCGTCCCTCGCGAGCTTATTTTGCTAAATCCTTCACCCATCCCTCTCTCTTTGCAAGTTCTGCTTCCGCTTCTTTGTTCTTTTCCTGTAGCTTCCGGATCTTTAAGTTCTGTTGTGCCACTTCCGCTCGCAGTTCATCGACTATTGATTGGTGGAAATCTGCATACTTCTGCTTGTTCCTAGCACCCCCTGCTGCATCCATCCCCATAAATTTAGCATGCTCTGCCGCTTCGATCCTATTTATGAGGTCGTCTACGAAGGCACCGAAGCGTGTCCGAGCTCCTTTCTCAGAATCGTACGTCGTGTTCTCGTGAAAGGCTCCCTCGGCCAATTTTCGCCATTTGGGTAGCACGATCTTTGTGAAGTGTTGTGCTGCCTGGTAGTCGCTTTGAGGGTGCATGCCAAGGGCCGTACAGTTTCGGACTCGATTGAAACGGTCTAAGAACTCGGCCATACTTTCCCCTGCACGCTGATGTTGTCCTAGGTAGATGTCCATCTAGGTCTAGGGGGATAAAGAAAATATGTTAATTATTTTATATATGAAGGCTAAGTTTTCAACGTCGAGCCACATAGGCCAGGCCGTCAAACATAATACATCATTCCCTGGCGCCGAGCCACATAGGCCAGGCCGTCAAACATAATACATCATTCCCTGGCGCCGAGCCACATAGGCCAGGCCATTACGTATCGTTTAAGATATCATATATCATGTAATAACCATGTAACCCGACCCGAAGGTCAAAACATTCGTAATACCAACAGACCATATAATATTCCAGGCAATGCAGTAAAAACCACCCACCTTAACCGCTTTTCTTTCGTAAAACTTATTTCCCCCGTTCGCTCACCCGTCAATCCTCGTCACCGTGGCCGTACACAACCTAGCACATTCTTATTTACTTCAGTTATCGATGTCTTAGAAATTCTTCTTAAAGTTTATACACGTTGGTTCGATAAGGACTTGTATTTTACTTAATGTCTTATCGCTTATCGAGTTTACCAAAAACTTTTAATGTGACTAGTGTTTACGGAGAATATGAAGCCTTATCTAGGCATGTTTAGTATATTTAATTATTTTAGGGTTTTCATAAGGTTTTCTTTTATTCTTTTCTCTTTTAAGGACGCACATAGAAACATATAGTCCTTACCCTAAAGCTAACACTAAACAACACATCATTCACATGTAATTCACATAATATTCAAGTGCAATAAGTCAATCCCTATCATATTCATCAATTTAAGAAATAAAACAGTCCGTTCTTAAGCCATAGATGAGAAAAACAGTTTGAGGAAGCCACATCCGAAGGTGTGCAGTTTGCTCCCTCGGATGTTCATCCCCTAAATTTAACCACTTTTGAAAAATAATAAAATATATCCGATCATCATGAAATTTATACAGTAGGTACCTTTTAGAGTGTAATACACATAAAATTTGTTTCATGTCATTTGGTTTAAGAAAATATGAGTTCTAGGTTCATTTTCAAAACGTGACAGTTTCTTCCAGAGACTTATAGTGTGTGCGCAGTGTTAAGAATAATTTTAGTAAAACTATTTATACTTATTCAAAAATCATAGAAAAATACATAGAGATAGCTAACTTCATGTAGTATTTTATCATAATTTTTATAAAATCCAAACTTGACTCGAAAGGTACATTTTAGCCCATGAATTTGAAAAATTTAGCAGTTTCGTCACACTTTCTTTAAAAATTCATAACTTATCAAAGGAAATTCCGAATTGGCTCAAACCAGTGGAAAAAGAAAGATAACTTGATCTACTTTCAAATAGTATAAACACTTTTCCAAAATACATAATATTTCGAGTTCGAAAATTTATACAGAAACTTAATCACACTGTTCACAGTGTGTTTATTGTGCATACTTTCTCTTGTATCTCCTATTTCACAACTTTCATGCCACTAACATTCTAACACCTTAATACACATCATTAAAGACTCCATTTAGCATATATTTGAAGACAAGATTGCCCTAAGGTTTCATGGTTTCTAAGTAGCAACAAAAACAGTAACATTTCAAGGAAAACATTTCATATTAGTTATATTTTGAGTTGAAGGGTTTTACAACCTTTGTAGATTTGTCTTCTTAAGCAAGAGGGCCTTATTAGCTCTTCAATCCTTTAGTTCTTGATGTATTTGAGGGCTCCTTGAAAGAACTTCCTTATTTTGAGCTTCACACCAACACCTAGGGAAGCTTGGAGCTTGAATTTGAAGTCCCTCTATGGTTGGAAATGGGAGAAGAAAACTTTCTCCTCCCTTGAAGTGAGAATGGCCAAAATTTGAGGGAGTATGAGAGGGAGGGGAAATTTTCTTTCTTTATCTTGTAGGGGGCTGCAAAGTGAACCCAAGGGAGATTATGGGGGTATTTATAGAGGGAGAGAAGTGTGTTAGCTGATCATAGAGGTGAGGGAGTGGTTAAATTGTGTAAGAAAGGTATGGGCTTTTCTTGAATTAAAAAGTGGGGACAAGTAGCTTGATTTAGGGGGAAAGGAAGAGAGGCCATCCCTTGGCTGATCCCAGCAGCTGCTGGTCGAAATTAGTGGGCCCCAGGGAGGACTTTTGAGTCCTCTCTGTATTTTTGAACGCGGTGTAATTTTTGGTGTTGAAATCGGGTGTTTTTCGGCTAAGTTTTGGGCTCCGAAACTCAACGTTTTTGCTCTTTTTGTTACCCGAAAGTTTAGTTTTTTATTTACTTTATTAAAACTGATATTTGTCTTCATTTTATCAATTATGTCTTGTGTTGGGTTCGTATTTATTCATCGAATTCGAAATTCGGAAGTTTTAGGGTTTTTCGTTCGACTTTTGGCGACAAAAGTATAATTTTGTTCGAGAATTTTCCATTAAGTTATAGGCCTCAAATTTCCTATTCTATGATTTCATTTTGCTTATTTTATCAGTCTATATGGATTCACTTTGATGTTACAGTGCTAGGTGTGCTGCCGGTTTCGATTCGTCTGCCCATAGTTAAGATACCGGCCTTAAATCGCAAAGCGTTTCATTTTCAAAAACTTTCATGAAATATTTCCATTTTAAAGAGGATATCATAAGTAATATAATAATAATATTCATAATAGTAATACTAATTTGGTCCGGGGTCTTACAGCCGGTGACGGGAAAGGAGCGGCCGGAATAGGGGCATTATGTCGAGCAACTTGTGCTCCGGCAGTCTTGGTTACCAAGGAGACAATCTTGGTGGGAGGGTCACCTTTCACTTTCCTACCGCGAGCAGGAGGTATTTCGAAGACCCTTTGTTCCAAGAGAAAATAACTAGGAGGAACGACGACAGGTACTTGCTCGGCTAAAAAAAATTCATTAGGACGAGCAAGTAAATGTGAGAGACATGAGCAAGCAAGTATTATCGCAAACATGAAATTTTCTAAGTATTGTACCTGGGGGCACCTCGGCTTGTGCTTCAAGGTGGTGGGGATAAGTGTATAGGCGAGCAACTTTCTTGCACTTATCCTCGTTGAGATGATCAATCGTCCTATCAGCTTGATTTCGCAGGGCGGCTAGGTAGAAGGTGAATAGAAACTCAGAATTGATCTCCTCTTCTCTGCTCGCCCACTTAAGCAAACGAGGACCTGCATAAAAATATACAAAAGTTAAATTATTCTCACTTGAAAAAAGTCTCAAGTGAAAATGGGCTCACGATGGATTTTTCCATAAGCCTCTGGGGTTTGAACCCTAGCACCACCACCATGTCCACCAGAAAATGCTCGTCAATCCCCCCAAATAAAAAAAGAAATGATCTTTCCAGTTCCGAATCTTGTTCGGCACCCCCTCCACTACTTTGAGGCCTGGTCGCGCCTTCAGATAGTAGTATCCTTTCTTCGCGGCTGAGCATTGTGTGATCGTCATCATGTTGATATCTAGCACGTGTCCCTAGGTTTCAGCTGAAGTTTGCAAAATTTTGGCCTGACACGATCGAGTCGATATACTCGACCAAGGCACTCGGTCGAGTACGCTTTCAAAAAGCGGGTTTGACTTTCTCATAAATGGGTGCACGACCGAGTTGGACGACTCGAGCGAAGCTTCTGGTCGAGCATGGCCAAAATTTTGCCCAACTCTCTGTAAAAACCGACATTGACTCGCACGAGTCCTCCTGCTCGACCCCAGCGCTCGGTCGAGTACGACTTTTAAAAAGTGCACTTTAATTTCCCAGGCTACTCGACCGTGTTAGGTAGCTCGACCGAGGCACTCGGTCGAGTAGCAAAATTTGCATGAATCCTTCTGTTGTCACCTACCACAACACGCACGAGTGGTCTTACTCGAGCATGTGGTTGGCTCGAGTAAGGCTTAATTTTTGCCTTTTTTCCATTTTGCTCCACGCTCGCACCGTTTCTTCTCGTTTCTTTATCCTGAGCACTTCAAAACTGAAACTAACACTCAACAAGGCCTGTAGAACTCGTGCTATCTCATTTCTTCACTTCAATTCCTAAAAATGACATGAAAATACGAATTTAGGCCAATTATCTCAAACTAAGCATTTTTGCAAACTTCTTGACACAATTAAGCACAAAATACACTCAAAAGACATCAAAATGTGGACACTTCTTCACCCAATCACCCGGCGATCAGGGTGTCCACGTTGATCGCCGTACAGCCAGGGGGAGGGCGATCAGCTTGTTCTTTCTTCTTAGACGCCCACATATAAATATCATATGGGATCTGGTATGTCTCCTGGATCAGGTCAAGCTCGTCACGGTAAACAATACTCTTGATCCTGCTCGCCTGAAAGTCTGTCCTTGGGGATTTATACTTTAACCTTTTGGGAGGGGGAAAGTTGTTTACGTGTTGTTCGGCATATGCTTGCCATTCGAATGGGCGAGCAACACCAACGGGAATCTCATTCTCCATCAAATTAGGGTTTGGAAACCCAATCCCTTCTAGAAATTCCCAAGTTAGTTCGTCAAATTCGGGATCTGACTCTTCTTCGTATTCCGAGCTCGAAGACTCCCCCTCGTCCGTCTCCCTGTTCGCAGCCTCCACGATCTCCTCGCCGGAAGGGAGAGCTCCAGTATCATCCACGGATCTTACTACGGAGTTAGCATTCGGATCGAAATTGGAAGAAACTTCGAAAGGAGGCTGCCCTTCGAAAGGAGTGATCTCTAGGAGTGATTTCTCAACAATTTTTGGGGGTTTTCGTTGCTAGATTGAGAGGACATTGAGTGGAACAAGAAAAATGGACAATTTTTTGGGGATTTTGAGATGAAATGGAGGACAAATGAGTTATGAAGGAAGGCGACGGCGGCGGCGCTTCCGCGGAACGATGGTGGTGGTGGTTCTCGATTCACAATGTGAGAGAAGAAGAAAAATACAAAGAATGCAAAAGAAGAAATGATTTAAGTGTAATACCTCTTGAAGAATAAGCGCTCAAAATGTGAAAAGGCACCGGAAAAGCTCAAGAGTCGCCGAAAGTTATGGAGGTGGCAGGAATGTTAAAGTGGGATTTTTTTTATCCAATTCCCGCTTTTATATGTACGGAAAAAATGGGGTAAAACCCTTAATTATTTAATAGTTATGGGGCTAAAATGCGAAAGAACGGTGTCATTTTCAAATAAAATTGAAAATTGGAGGGTCTATTGGCAAATATAGGGGAGCATGGCCTCGAACTTGATCGTGCGTGGGCGGCACCTAATCATGCCGCCCACGTCATCCTTGAAAGGATCCCCAAATCTCGGGAGGGAAAACGTCGCAGTCAAGCTGCTCATCCTAGATATAGTTGTTCGTCGTGACAGCTCAATAAGATGATACCCTGACCCCAGTTGTTCGGCAGAAGGTAGTTCACTCAGAATCAACATGAGGCCGGGCTATGGGGCAATTGTTGATAGGCGAACAACTATCATAACAAGTATGATTATGCGAACAAGTATTAAAGCCTAAATGGAGATTAAGAAGCAAAGCAAATCACCTACAGATAATTAGCAAGAATAATCAAAAAGTGGTGTATGAACCAGAAAATGTGGAGTATCCGATGACCGACAACAAACTTGACGACCAGCATTTTGGCGAACAGGTGTTGAACTCCAGGCATACCCAGATTATTACTAAGACATGGATGACGAACAAATGTAATTAAGGGAGGTATATAAACAATTCAGAGGAGTGTATGCCACCCACCCGCTCACAGCTGACGAACAGGTACTATGCGAACAACTCCAAATATAGAGATCCAGAGGCAAATTAGTGAGGAACTGATGGGCGAACAACTCTTGGACCATCAGTCCATCAAGCGAACAACTAATGAATAAGGATCAGTATGAAGAACCGCCTTATAATCAAAGACGAACAACTTTAAAGATGTGATAAGACAAAAAAACAAGACTTTGTAACTAAGTTTCAGCTTAGATAAGATCAAATGTAGTCAAAGGACACATGTCAAGCATGCAAGCTTGTAAGTCCAAAGGTCATGTACACCACCTACTTGGTGGTTAGTATAAATAAGCTGCTCTCCATTAATAAAAATAAGTTCAAATACATAAATTTCTCCCCTACACACATTAAAACACCTACACACATACGAATTCAATACACGTATTTATAATTTTATAACCCGATCTTCCGTATTTACTATAAACAGTAGTAATCAATCACACGATCTTATTTGGTGGTCCCAAAACTGGTTAAAAACAGCCACTAATCCACGTGATTAGAACCGATCACCAACAATATATAAATAATAATAATTATTATTACTAGGCAAAGTATAGAGTAAAAATAGTTCATACATAAATCGTTTGATGGGTATTAATTATTTTCACTAAATAAAATTAATTGTTTTTATTGAAGGGCATAGTCAAACAACTAATACGAAGAGTATTAGTTATTTGACCAAATGGTATTAGTTGATTATACTAAAAAAAATATTGCAAAGAGATTCATGTATGAACTAATTTCACTCTATACGTACTCTTATTATTACCATGAGTAGGTCTCCTGTGAAACTTGTTCATAGTATGAAACGGATACCACTACGTATATTCGTCGATATTATTACATGCATTAACTAATACTATAATATTTTTCACTGAGATTTCAATTTATAAATCTAATGGTATAAATTGTATACTATGAAAAATTTATTCATAGAAAATTTTGTGTATTACCATAATTAAAAAGTCATGAAGATATATTATTTCAATATTTATTATGAGATTCTTTATTTCGTAAATAAAGGAATTAATATCATATAACTGTGCAATCACTTTATTATAATATTTGACATATATAAAAGTGGCATACCAATTTAGACAACTAACAATGCATTGAATTGATACTTTATATTATATGTTAATGTTTGAATAAAGTTGTTTATTTTCTAATTTGAATGTTAAATATAAATTATGGTAAACACAAATTTAAGGATATTAAGAAAAAAAAATGTTAAATACAATAGTCAACTTTCTGTGAATTATGGTGTTGAAATGATGATTTGGTATGTGATTTCAAATTTTCTAAGCAAGAATTCAATTATGTAAATAATATTTCTAAATATCTATAGTTCACCCATTAAAAATTCTCTTAATCTTGCAAAATTGGCAATGATTAAATTTTCATGAAAAGAATTAGCACATATAAATAAAATTAAACAAATTGATCAATTGTATTTAAGTAAGACACACCCCATAGCAGAAATTACGGAACTCTATTTATACAAAACTTCCATAAAATAATAAATATATTTTAGGAAAAGACATTTGAGCAATTTTTCTATTTGGCCACGATTAAGATTTTTATTTTTGGAGACAATTTAAAGTCGTTTTAATAAAAAATATATAGGAGATACTCAAGGGGAACACATACGAATCAATCGAAAAAAATAGTCAAAACCATTGATATAAGCCACCACGATGAAAAATATTGATACCTCACCACCATTAAATTAGTTTAACTCCTCATTTGTTGTAAAATTAATTTATAATTTAATACACAATAAAAATGAAAAAAAATATAATGTGTAATTTTGCAGTAGGAACTCGGCTAGTGCAATATATTTTAGGTAAATACACCTTGACCAATTCCTCTAATTTGCCACGTTTAGTATTTTTATTTTTGGAGATAATTAAATGTCATTTAAATTATAAGAAAAATTGTCGCAAATCAAGGAGAACGCACACGAAGATTATAATACATTTTGACCAATTCCTATAATTTGCCATGATTATAATTTTTTTTCTTGGACATAATTCAATATAGGCAGACGCATTTTAAGAAAATAAATTTTGAGCAATTCTTCTATTTTGCCACGATTAGGACTTTTAGCTTTGGAGACAATTTAAAGTCATTAAAAAAATTATCGATACTAAGGGGAATACACACGAATCAATTAAAAAAATATAATAGAAAATTATCTAATTTTCGGGTCCTAATAAAAAATTATCAAAACTATTGATATGTATAAGTTACCATGACGAAAAATACGGATACCTCACCACCATTAAATTAGTTTATTTGTTCATTAGTTGTAAAATTAATTTATAATTTAATTCACAGTAAAAATGGAAAATATATAATGTGTAATTTTGCATTATGAACTCGGCCAGTGCAACATATTTTAGGAAAATACACCTTGACCAATTCTTCTAATTTGTCACGTTTAGGATTATTATTTTTGGAGATAATTCAATGTCATTTAAATAAAATGAAAAGTTGGCGCAAATCAATGAGAACACACACGAAGGTTATAATACATTTTGAGCAACTCTTATAATTTGGCACTATTAGAGCTTTTATTATTGGACATAATTCAATGTCATTTAAAAAAAATAGCTCAACGGGTATACAAATGAATATTAATGTTAATCGTTGGCCATGGCAAGTCGTGAAGGAAGAAAATAAAAACCTTTGCCCAATCACGAACCACGAATATAAAAATAAAATTCGAGATGCAAATCATACAGCAATAGAGCAAACATCTTGTAACAGGAAGTACATCGAACGCGTGAATCAAAGGGACGGAAAAAAAAAAGAGATAAGTAATACAAAACCTAAAAATATTATTTCATTAACTTCAAATAAAGCACGAAAAAGCGTGCCGACGACGTTACAACATTCAGCAGAGAATGGATTAATCGATCTACGAAAAATTATACAGAAAGATATAATTATGTTCACTAATAACTACGGCGACTAATAACTACAATACAATTAGGTTCACTAACAACTACAATAATACTGCAGAAATAGCCTCATCACGATGAATTCCACGAAACGCTCAATAGCAGAGGCATGGACTATCCACGCGGAAGACATAAAAACATAAATGAGTCAAGAGTCGACGACTAATGGTGCCAACAAATGCAACCGGAATAGACGAGACGAATCGAAGAATGGGACACGAATGAATGAAACAATGGGAGGTGTAGTGTGAATTTATAGATGCAAAGGAGCATAAATGGACGACCACTATAAGCACAAAATTAAACAACGGATAAGATTATTTTGCAATAATTGATTAAATGAGATGGGGAAATTTTTGAAATAGATAAATCCTAGTCATGCCACATAGGCATAAATAGGTTTTGGTTTAATAAGTTTATGATTCATCACTCGTGCTTTGTACAAAAAATTTATATTACCCTTTGTAATTAAATATAATTGAATTGTAATTTTTTTTCAACATAATTTTTTTTTATTCAAATGAATTCATATATAATTGTATATACAGTACTCCCTCTATCTTGAAATTACTTTTGTGGTAGAGGATGACATATTTTTTAAAGAAAAAATGGAATATGCGAGTATGAGATTGAATAAAATAATAGTAGTATTATAATACTTTATTGATTTTTGTGAGAGAGAGAGAGATATTCCTTTTTAATATTTGAGCTCTAATTAAAAAAACAAAACAAATTTGTTTGTTATTTACAAATTTTCAATATCAACATTATATTAATAACGATAATAAATGCACAAACTATAATAACAAATGATTTAAAAAAATAGATTAATTAATTATAGATACAATCTAGAATATCAATTTATTCTTTGGTACTATGTTATTTTTCCATCATTAATTGGTTCAATTATGTTTGTGTTGTTCCTTTTTTATCCTTAATTAATTTTTCCTTATTTGTTAAAAAATATTTTTTACTATTTTCTTAATTGTGATTTGTAACGGGTGTTGAAGATGGTTTGTAATGTTTAAATTCATTTTGTTGGTAGCGGTTTTTTTGCCCATGTTGTGTTTCCATTTAGTAGTTTGTAACGGTTTTAATTAGTGGCGTAGTTTTTGGATGGTAATTACCTTTGATTGCTATTCTTTAAACAATATTTAGGATATAGTAGTTTGGTTCTTTTTTTTTTTCAAGATTTTTGATGTTTAGTGGATAAACTTGTGTAATTCGTCTTTGAATTTTTTAGTTTCGTCTATTTTTGGAAGCGAGTTTTTTTTGGAGTTGTTTCTATGGACGATTACGTCGTTCTCAATGTCAAGTATAAGGGGGAATACAAATTGATTTCGCTAAGTGGAAACACTTCTTTTTGTGATTTTTTGTTGATCAGGTAATTGGTAAATGAGTTGAATTCCAAGCACATCAAATTGTTTGTCGCTTCTCAGTTGGTAGAATATGTCTGGATGAAGTCATTTTATGTTACTGCTATAGAAGGTTTTTTTTGTACGTTACATTAATTTTTTATTTATTTTATGAATATGACTGTGTGGTTAACAAATAAGAGATGCATGCAATTCAATAATGTCTTACTATATATTTATATGGTGTTATGTTTGTATTGTAGTAATTGATGTGAAATGGGTGAGGTGTATTTTTGCAAATGAGCAATATTTTTTTGTTGAAGTGTGATGTGTAAAATATGTGCAACGTGAGCACCAAATGTGTAATGTTTGTCTTTCAACATGCAGTCTATTATGGGTATATGCAATGTTCATTCTACACAATGGGTATGCAATGTTTCTAACGCATGCACAAACTATTATGTTAATATGCAAGGTGTGTAAAACACCCCAAACTTAAAGTGTTGCTCGTCCCCCAGCAACGAAAGAAAATAGAATAAGTGGGAGGATTGTGAAGAAATGAGTGTCAAAGAAGGGAAATAATTAAAATGCAAAACTTGCTCTTTTCATGAAAATGAACTCAATGCTAGTATTTCACAAATCAATTAACAAATAGGAATTCACAGGAAACAAGACAATCAAATCATCATGATCCTCACGGGAAGTGTATAGCTCGACTCTCAAAAGTATATGGATGTGTAAACATTCAAATGTCAATTCATAGACATGCACCACCATAAGCTTGACAATTGTCTAAGCATCTTGCCTCAAACTTGCATTTAATACTAAATCAAAAAGGACTTTTCATTTGGTTGTAATGTAGGCTCTTTGTACAAGGTGGGGAATATTTGGATAGAGTGACTAGTGAACTAGTGGAGCGAGAACTAAAGACGCATAGACACATCTCAAAAAATCTCAAGAAAAAGTTGCAATTGGCCGATCACAACTCAAAAACTCATACTCCGACAATTTACTAATTCTTTTTTTTTTCTCAAGCACACTCCCTTCACCCCATCAAGCACTTTTGACTTTTAAGCTCTACCAAATTCTTGTACACAAGAGAGCTTTCTTTTCATTTTTTTTTTCAATCCAACTCTTTCCTTTTTTCTTGTACACTTCTCAACTCATCTTTTTCTCTTTTTCAAGCTCTTTCACTTTCACACCAAATTTATTCACCAAATTCGCATTGAAGCTCAATTCAACCTCATTATCCACATTCAAGCTCCACTAGTTCATAGGGACAAATAAGCTAAAAAAGAAGGATAATTCGGCTAAATTGTAGGTTGCCAAGAAAATTAAATCAATAGGCTCAAAGGGGCTAACTACGGAAAATTTCATTAGGTATGGAAAATTTGGCTAAGTGACTATTCAAAACAAAGATGGCCTAAAATTATTTTTAGCACCTTATGCAAGTAGAGACCGAGAGCAAAACTAGAGGCAAGTTCTAGAGCACAATGACTATAAATGACCACTCAATCAACGAACAACCAATCATGATAATTTGGTTTAGGCACAAAAGCTCACGAGTTCATTTTGATCATGGATCATTGCATATCTCATTCTCATTCACCCCTATTAGTTAACCAACACGTTCAACACCAACAAATTCATTCAAATTCACAATTATACCAAGAATCACACCAAATTATTCATCTCATCAACAAGCATTTAAAAGTAACCACTTCCATGAAAACTTTTCACTCCAAGTAGCCATACAAAAATCTCATTCAATTAAACAAAAAAAAAATTCATGCAATTTCCAAGAACATCTTGGTGTAAAATCAATAACAAATCACAGAAAATCTCCCCCCAAACTTCGATATTGCTAAGCAATTCGATGTTTAGGCCCATGATGCGACCAATCAAATGTACAACCAAGTGCTCTACATACCCCAATGAATTCAACATGTAATCATCTACAAATAGTGCGCCGGTGCATTGTAACAAAAAGTAAACACCCCCCAAACTTAGACATTGCCAAGCAAGTCTAAGTTCGAGCTCGGGGTCCATTGTACCTCACAACTTGCACTGATGTCACTTCCGTTTCTAGATCATCTTCTTCTAAGCTCTTCCTCCTTTTGCAATTGAGCTCGAAATACCTCCAACAATCATCAAAGAGTACCCAATCCCCTACAAAACAAGACAAGGCAAGAAAAGATCAAACACACACTAACATATGAAACGAACAACACTTAAAAACAGTAAAATAATGGGTTGCCTCCCATTTAGCGCTAGGTTTAGTGTCCTTTGCCGGACTTATTGATAGAATTCAAGCTTCTCTATCGGAATGGCCAAGGATATCGATCTTCCTTGTCATTATATCTCATCCTTTGAGCTTCAAACTCAGGGAGGCTCTTGTGAAATGTGGACCGATCATCCATCTTCCTCTTGCATGTTCTCAAGAATGCGTGTCCCTCTTCTTCATTCACCATCCTCCATATCCACTTCTTTCCTTTTTGTCCAAGGATCCTCAAGCTTTTCATTACTTCATTTTTTCTGGTCAAAATTATCAAGAGGTGAGATGAAATCAATAGAAACAATATCATTAAAAGTACAAATTGAAGAGATTAAAAGTTTAGAAATGCTCATTTCGGTCTTCAACTTGTCCTTCAATGCTTCTTGTTCCTCTTGTTCAATGTTGCTCGTATCCACTAAGGGACGTTGCTCTTCATCTACCTTGACCATTGAATTGTCGTTTTTACTTGTCTCATCATTTGGGTCCTCTCTTTCTTCTATTTCCTCCTCATCTTGCTTCTCAAAACTTTCCTTCTTCTTTTCCACCCCTTCATGCACTTCTTTTTCCTCTTCATTGCTTAGGCTCTCATTTTCCCTTCTCTCTTCTTCTACCATTTCAAATACTCCCAACAAAAGAAGGTCATAGTCTACCCCTTCCCATTTTTTCTCATCGGTTAGATTTTCCAATGCAATGACAAATCTCTTTTGTATTTCTTTAGGTAAAGAAGACATGAATGACTCATAGGCTTGTTGAGGTTGAGATGGATAAGGATTCGAATATTGGTATGAATAAGGGTGAGGATATTGTGGGAGAGGTGGTGGATATTTGTATGAAGGATATGGATATAGTTGATGATATGGATAGTGTGGGGAAAGATATTGTGGAGGAGGTGATGGATATTCGTATTGAGGATATAGAGGATATTGCTCATGTGGATATGGTGGAGAATGTGGAGGATAAGCCATATCATTTTGGTTATAGCCTTGATTCAATGCGTATGGACTATATCCATCCATCTTGCACTTAAGCTCTTCTCAATACTCTCTTCGTTAGGTGGCTAAAATCGAGGTTCAACCCTCCTTTGATCAAGTGAAGTGCACACCTACAAAAGAAAGCAAGCATCAAACATAACAAAAAAAAACAAGAAAAATCACTCAACGAAAATCAAACTAGCTAACAACACATTGCTTCCCCGGCAACGGCGTCAAAAACTTGATTGCCACTTTTTGTAAGCACAAAATATGACTCACTCGCAAGTGTACGAGATCGTTGTTATAGTAAGACAATTGATCAAGTAATAAAAATATCAAACCCTAGAGAAACAAGTGGTTAGCTAAATCGATTCAAGTTATCATGCAAGGAAAATGGAAAATACAAGATGTGGTTGATTACACTACTAAACAAGAAAATCAAAACAAGTGAGAAATGAAAATCTACCTAACTTCGTTAGACGAAGTGCAAGGGGAGATATGCTTCGGATGACGTCGATTATGCAATTATCAAAGCTAGCTTAACTTATGCCCTTCTTATGTTTCATATCATAATTAGACTAGGTCAAATTAATCCCATCTAATCAACAAACTCTCGTTTCGAAGGTTTTGATGTCCGATTCGGAGTGTTCTACACTATCTAGCATCTCTCGATGTCTTAGAAATCTAACTATAGTATTCAATAACTCATTTCGCTCAATTAAACACATGTATGAACTAGCTCAACTCTCGCATGTCGTCAATCCAAACATAATGCATAATCTACTAGAAACAAATCATCAAAGCTCAAGTAATCCACAATCAAGGAATCTAATCATTCAAATCATCATAATCAAGACATAAAACAAACCAAAACTTCAATAATCACATTTTCTAAATCATCCAAAGCATAGAAAACTTAGCTCATGGTTCTAGAAGAGATATACATGGCTAAGGAAGCTAAACAATCAATTAAACTCACAGAAATTAAAATAAACTGCAATTGAAATGAAATAGTAATGGAATGATATCACCTCTCATGATGGAATGGAAATTAATCTCTGCAACATCTTGAATCCTTGCTTGAAATGTAAATTGCTACTAATTGAAAGCTAAATCTAATCTAATCTATGGAGAAATTGAAAAGAAATGGAAAAGAAAAATGAAAAGAAGAGAAAAACTAAAAAAAATCTACTCTAAGGACCCTCTTATGTTGGTAACTGCCGTAAATGATGATTCTCTGTGATCTTATTCTCTAAATCTGATGCTTTGAGGTATTTATAGAGTGGGAATGAGGAGATTAAGACAAAATTACTATTAAATCCCTAATAAATGATGATTTTCACACCTTTTAAGTAACTACTGAGTCAACCCGGCCTTGACTCGGTCAAACTCAGTCAAAATAGGCACGAACTCGGTCAACTCAGCCCTGACTCGCCCATAACTCGGCCTGACTCAGTGGAACTCGGTTTGAACTCAGTTCTGACTCGCCTCAATACAGTCACCCTTTTACTCAATACACCCACTTTCCAATCTTCAACACTCGGGCATAATTCCTCGACACTCGGCCGAGTTGAAATGCAATTTGGGCGAGTGTTTCTTCCAGAAACTTTACTCGGGCAATCCTTCCTCACTCGGCCGAGTCTCTTTTTGCCTTGGTCGAGTTCCTTCTTCCCCGATACACCTCGTTCATCTTCGATTTCTGGCAATGGTTCCTCCATTTCCATCGTGCTTTTCCGGCGCTGCAACTTCCGATGTTGAGCTCCCATTTCCGGGCGAACCTCCATTCTTTCCGATCGTGAACTAAAACTCGAAGCTTCCCGGCGTGAATGTCTTCAAACTCGGGCAAACCTGCTACGATTCCGGCATCAATTTGGTATCCGTTGGTTTTCAGTCGTGAATGGTGGCTTCCTTTAATGGTGTGAAGCTCCATAGAAATGGCAGCTCTTCTCTCTCTCTTCGTATATTAATTGATGGCTGCTGCTTTTTAATTTGGGAAATGGGTTTCTAAAACCAAAATAAGGGCTTTGACCTTCCAAAAATAGATGCGGGGTCCAGCTGCTTTTTCCTTCTTTTCTTCCACCCGTGAATGCTGCTTCTTTCAAGTTTCAATTCATATTCCAAGTTCAAAAAGCAAATGGGCCGAATAATTTGGGCTGCTGTATTTAATTCATTGGGTCGAAATATATATTAATTCCTGGGCTTCCAATTTAATTAAATGAGCTGCACAATTGTCTGGCCCAATAACTTCTTCCCCTCATTTTTAATCCTTCTCGAGCCCACTTCTCAATCGATCTCAATAAGCACGTATTTGCTCCAAAAATGCTCAATTTTCTATAAAATGAATCACAAATACCTTTCTCCACAATTAAGCATATTTAGTCAAATTAATGTAAATAATTACAAGAAATCCAATTAAATTTAGCAAAAATAGTACACGAATTTCTAGCAAAAATCACACTAATCACATGTGCAACCTAAGCCACAGATGTGCAGTCCATTTCAAATAGGTTTACAATCTGCAGTGTACATGTGCAACATCCATAATGTTATGACCTATATCCAATCAAAGTATAGTTTGTTGAATTCATATGCAGTCTGCTTAATGTATGTACAATATACACCACACATTTCCATTGATTTATGCACTTGTGTTCCGCAGATTTTGCTTTCTAAATCATATAAATCTTTGGGCAGAATTAAGGTTGTCGTCTGTTTTGGTTTGGGGATGAAGATTTTGACTTGATTTATGATGCATTTACGTCTGGAATGTGGTTTTGAATACATTAGTCAATTTGGAATTATTTGCATTTACGGCTGTAATGGGGTTTTGATGTCAATGTTGGTAGATTTGATTTCTACTTTTATTTTAGGATTGATTTTTTATTTGTTTTATCATTATTATGTATATGGGCATTTTTGTAATATTAGATCTAATTTTGCTTTTAATAATAATAGTTTAGATAGGTGGTAGTAAACAATGAAGTGCAATTTCATATTGTACCTCAAAGTGAGCCCCTCAAAGTGCAATTCTATATAGGAAAAGTACCTTAGGTTATGATAATAAATATAATCACCAAACTCAATTTTCTATAACCAGGCATGAACTGTTTTTGAAGTTTAATGTCCACATATAATACGATACAATAAAAAAATTATATTATCATTTAAATTGATCAGTACAATTAAAAGAATCAGCAAAATGACTTATTTAAAATGATCAATACTCAATCCTGGTACACAAACAATGAAAATTATTTTTGCTCCAACATCAATACCGTTATACTTCTTAAAAATAATCTTATCATTTTTATGCCACCAACATTTTCAACAAATTTATAGCATATTTTGGTGAGACGGAGCTTGTGATGATCTACGTCACAAATAAACTTGAATTCATACCAGGAACAATTCTTTAGTTCTAACATATTTCAGTATAATAAAACTCAATTCTTCTCTAGAAAAGTTTACACTCGACACTGGTATGTGCTAATATAAAATTGAACAACTTATTATATTTATAGTTTTAATAAGATATTAAAAAGAAAAAGATATGCATCCAAAGAAATATAAATCTCACAAAACAACATGTAAATTCAACATTAATGAATTTTACATAAAACTCAACGGTTTTACCAACATTCATTGTGTCTAATTCTCCTTCAACGTCATCTTCAAAATGATCAGTTTGACTTGCAACCAAAACAATTGGAGGAAAACTTGAATAATATATATGGTCCAATATCATTTTTTAACACTATTCAAACATAAATTAATAAAAAAATTACTCCCTCTGTCCCCTAATAACTTTCATACTTTCCTTTTTGGGATGTCCCACAATAACTTTTGCACCCCAAATATGAAAATAAAACACTCTCACAATACTTACTTTAATTCAAAATACTCTTCATTCATTGGTTGAAAAGGTTAATAAAATATTTTTTCTTAAAATCTATGTCACCCCACCTATGAAAGTTAAGAGGGGACGGATGGAGTACAATATAGTACAAAGTAAAAAACAAAAAAAACCACCACATTAACATTAAAAAAATATACTCTCTCCTTCCCAGAGGAATTTGTATACTTTCCTTATTTGGATGTTCCTCACCAATTTGCACACGACTTATACAGGAAATATTTATTTCCGTGCACACTTACACAAATATGTACTCCCTCCGTCCCAGATCAGTTCCCACACTAATCTGGGCACGGAAATTAAGAAAAGTGGATTTTTGGGGGGTGGGTAGCCCTCAATTTACTTTTCATTGATGGGGGTTTTACCTTTCTTAAAGGTAGATTACTTTTTCTTAATCAAACATTCAAGAAGTATAAATACTGAGGATGAATTTAAAATTAAATAAAAATACATTTAAAATACACAATTTAAAATTAAAAAAACTAAAAATATAAAAGCCGAAAATAAAAAAGAATCCCGAATTTGGTTTCCCTCCTAAAATTACATATTTCCCTCCTAAAATCCCAAATACTCCTAAATTCAGTTATTACAACATCATTTCAACTTTTCCAAAAAATTTAAACCACTTCCCACCTAATTTTAATTGGAGTTTCCCTCCTAAATTCAAAACAGACTTTAAATACAACATTCAACCATAATTAGTCATAAATACAACATTCAATTCCAAAAATTACAGAGCATTAATGGCTAGAAAAAACAGAAGAAGCACTGATCTAACTCCATCAGAGAAGAATTTGATTGCTCAAATCCTCATTGCCAACAACAAAGATGGCCAGATTAAAAAAGGTAAGCTAGATGAGATTGCTGCATCGTTTGGAGTTTATAGAAGGGCAGTGCAATATGTCTGGAGTGTTGCAAAAGAACAGAGAACACAAGAAGAACTTATCATGTTTACAAATGGAAAACAAGGATTACTTTATAACATCATAAGCAAAGTACAACTTGATTTAGATGTTATGAAGGCAATCCTATTTGAAAAGAGAACCACTATAAGAAGGTTGGCTAGAGAGATGGATACTAGCAAAAGCACAGTGGCTAAGTGGGTGAAAAAGAAAGAAATCTTACCTCATACAAATGTCATCCATCCAGGAATTACAACCACAAACAAATATCAAAGGATCAAGTATAGCCTAGATCAATTGGAAACTGAAGTTATCAACAACAAACTGAAGTACAAGCTCATGCAAAACATTATTCATATAGATGAAAAGTGGTTTTTCTTGCAAAAGGCAGCTGTGAGATATTACAAGGCTCCAGGAGAAGAAGATCCATATAGAACTTGCAAAAGCAAAAGGTACATTCCAAAAGTTATGTTCATGAGTGCAGTTGTAAGACCACAATTCTCAAGTGATGGTCAATGCACTTTTGATGGGAAATTTGAAATTTTCCCATTCACAAGACATGATGGTGCCCAAAGAAACTCTAGAAATAGAGCAAGGGGCACACTAGTTACAAAATAAATAGATTCAATCACCAAAGAGGTGATCAAAGGGTGTCTAATCAATCAAGTAAGCCTCCTAAACTGGAAATTCATCATTTAATGCATCAACTATCAGAACTAATTCATCATTTAGTTAGAATTTCCAAGTTGGTCACATTACAATTATGTGTTTTATTTCAGATTATTCCAGCAATCAAGGCAAAATGGCCAGCAGGTGCAAGCAAACATATATACATACAGCAAGACAATGCAAGACCTCATATAACAACTTGGACCCTGAGTTTAGAGCAGCTGCAAGCTCAGATGGCTTTAATATTATTTTAGTGTGTCAGCCACCCAACTCACCTACTAATATCAATGATTTGGGTTGGTTTAGGGCTATTGAATCCTTAAAAGTTGACACAAGATCATACAATATGGATGACTTAGTGACAAATGTTATCTTATCATTTGAACAACTTACACCTAGTACACTTAACAAAGTCTTCCTAAATTTACAGGGGTGTTTGACCGAAATACTCAAGGTCAAATGACACAACAACTTCAACATACCTCACATGCAAAAGGATGCTCTGATCAGAGAAGGGACACTAGACAGTCTAGAAGTAGATGTGGAACTTGTAAAAGAATGCATAGAATATCTACAAGAAGCTTGACAGATTGATGTTGCACAAAACACATTTTCAGCACTATTGTTCCACTTCGGGTATGCTTCATAATACTTTTGTTAGGTTTTGAAGCATGTTTACAACATAAACATTGGGGCAAGTAGTGCTTAGTGTTGGAATTTAGAGGCATGTAAAACACGTAAACATGCGCAGCGGAAATATCGTTCACCAACAACGAACAGTTAATTGCATAATTAAAATACGAGATATCTTAATCAAGAAATTTTACAGCGCTTCGTACGCAGAATCCTCAACTACGGTATCCACACAACAACTATTCACCGATCCGCATCGGGGTGCCAGCGTTGAATCTTGAGACGAACTTGCTAGAAAAACTCGAACAAGAGATTTTATGGAGAAATTATATTTCTTGTGTGTTTTTCTGAATTCCCATAGGACACATATTTATATGGATTATCTTAGCTTAATTTCTAAGCAAGATAATTTGCTTGACCCGCAAAATATAATCTCTACGGATTATATTTCCCTAGATATGTTCCTACGAATAATATATTTACCATATCTATTATTCTTGTATAATAATATTCCAAATATTATTATTGAGATTTCATATTTAATTAAATAATAATAATAATTAATTCCAAATATAATTATTACTATATTCTCCATAAATTAAATATTATATCTAATATAATACTTAATCAACCAACTAAAATCGTTGAACTGCCATTGCTTGTTATGTGACTATCGAGCGATTAGTCAAACTAATGGTCTTAATTGAACCCTAGATAATAAATCAGACATTCTCAATATACGAGGTACGTTGCGAGGAAATCTGCAACTACCTGTAATACTGTAGGCTATTGTGGTATCTTCCTTTCATTCGCGAATACTCGATTAAGCCTTGAACATGATGAAGTGTCTATTCAAATAACTTAATCATATTATCTCGAATTACTAATTGATCACTCACGTCACACTTGGCCACAAAGTCCAAGTCGACTTGCATCGGTCGATGTCTTAGATCCAATTATGATGAGAAGACGAGTATTCTCTCTTAAATCCACATTGGGGAATGAATCATATTCTTGGTTCAACCACCACACACATGTACTTCGTGATGAACCCAATCCATGTCATATCTACCCTTGGAGGGTGCAAGCGTCGGTCATGGTCAAAGTCCATCACTCCGCACATGTCGTGCGTATTGACCTCAAGTCAGAGGAGTATCACATAGCTCCCACTAACCGAGACACCCGTAGACACATTATGTGGAATTACATCAAACGATTTCTCGGATCAGTATACCAATACCGTCTAAGGTATTTGTGCATTCATTATGAGATACCTAATATCTCGTAGTAAGTGAGATCTTACTACACTCTCCCAAAGAGTATAATGCAGATCGCACACCAATCTCAATTGCATCATCAATATCCCTATCTTGATGATCCTTGATCGGGGCTATTTGAGAATCGTACTTCGGTCATCTGAGTTCTCACTCACTCAATGACAATATCGATTCAAGGGAACATAGATATGAATAATGCAAACAATCAAACATAATATTCAGATAAGTGCAAAATCATATATTTAATATTAAATCAATCATCAATAATATTAAACCATAAACTGAATTTCATCTTAGTATTATGTCCTTACAAAGTATTGTCTCTAGGACACTAATACTAACACTTAGACTGTAAACATGCTTATTTTTCACATTTTCAGGATTAAAGTTCAGCTTAGGGTATGTTTAGTGAAGGGACAGAAAATATGTTTATTTTGCATGTAATGAAAGACTCATCTTTTTGTTATTAAAAGAAGAAAAACACTTATGATAGTCCATCAGATAAGAATTGATTATGAAAATCAATTCCCCCTCAGAAAATTATCATCATAGAGGATCAAATCAAGCCTCAAAAAATAAAGAAAATGTTCAACATTCACTTCTATGGTGACATTCATCACAATACAGCCCATACAAAATACACTCAGCCCAAATAAGACACATAATGGCCACAAATAGGGGATAAACATGAAATCCAACCTCAAATTGACCATACACATGGCATTCAACCTCAAATTGGCCCATACACATGAAATCCATCCAATATCAGAAAAAAATCATCATACACAGGGGATAACCATGCATATAATGGCCACAAACAGGGGATACACATGCATATAGAGGCCAATAACAGGGGATACACATGCAATCCAACCTCAAGTGACCAATAAACATGAAATCCAACCAATATCAGAAAAAATCACCACATACAGGGGATAAACATGAAATCCAGCCTCAAATGACCCATAAATACAACATTCAACCTCAAATTGACCCATAAACATGAAATCTAACCAATATCAGAAAGGACTCATCATATGCAAGGACGAAAATTTCGCGAAATTTCGCTGATATTTCGCCGAAATTTCGGTTTTTGAGAAGTCTCGATATGGATATCCACCGGAACGAGATTTTTTCCAAAATATCGGTAAAATATCAGGAAATATCGGGAAATATCGATATCGATGTCGATATCGATAAGCTGTAGTTCAAAATTTACTAAATATCCGGAAATTTCGAGGAAATTTCGGTGAAATTTCGGTAAAAATCGGGAAAATATCGAATTTTTTTTAATCCCTTCTTCATTTATTGTCCATGAATATTATTTTAGATTTTGAGAAGATTTAGTTACTAAACCACCATTTATTAAAAAAATCTTGCAAGAAAAATATTTCTTGATGCTTAGTTGTATTATTTATATTATATTAAATTATTATGAACAATTATTGTATCATTTTAGACTACTTAAATATTTTGTTATTGATATATTTGCGATAAATAATTTATTTTTTTTAGTTTAAGTTAAACTTATGTATATTAAAGTTAGTTACAATATACCCTAAACTTTCATGTTAAATTTCCATCATTTTGATAAAATTTCCGTCAATTTTCTATTTTTTACCGATATCGATATTTCCATCGATATATCCGTAAATTTAAAGTATCGATATTTCCATCGATACCGATATTTTCATCCTTGATCATATGCAGGGGATAAACATGCATATAATGGGCAATAACATGGGTTAAACATGCATAAGAGCCACAAACATAGGATAAACATGCATATAATGGCCAATAACAAGGGTTAAACATGCATAAGAGTCACATACAGGGGATAAGCATGAAATTCAGCCTCAAATGACCCATAAATACAACATTCAACCTCAAATTGACCCATAAACATGAAATCCAACCAATATCAGCCTTAAATGAGGGATACAATGTCATAATTACCTACGCATGGCTGGACACCAGGTACATGCGAGTCAAACCAACAAGTCTGCAAGTCCATTTCCGACAACCTCTTCGCCCTTTTCTTCTCCGTCGCCTCCTCGAGCTCAGTCTCAGGTACAAAGCTCGAATCGGAATCCTCAAAATCCGGAACAACCTCACCATCCTCATAATCCGGAGCAATAGCCCCAAGCAAGTCATGAATATCAAACTTTTCCATCAAAACTGAGTAGATCGAAGGAAATCGAGTCGAAAACCCTTAATATGGAGCGAATCGAAGGGAATTGAGTCGAAAACCCTTAATATGGAGCAGATCGAAGGTAATCGAGTCGAAACCCCTTAAGACCAATCAAATCGAAGGGAATCGAGTCGAAACCCCTCAAAACCAAGCAAATCGAAGGGACTCGAGCCGAAATCCCTCAAAATTGAGCAGTTCGAATGGAATCGAGTCGAAACCCCTAAAAACTGAGCAGATCGAAAGGAATCAGAGAAGAAGAAAGGTCAGAGGTAGGCGGCGTGTATGTGTTGAGTGTATATGTATGTGCTGGGGGCGGGGGGGAGGGAGAAGCAAGAGAGAGTGTGGGCTGGGTGGCGATCAAAGAAGAAGGAAGGTTGGAGGTAGGCGGCGACTGCAAGAAGGTTCGAGAGAGAGAGGTGGGTGGCCAATGGAAGAAGATTAGAGAGAGCGAGAGAGAGAGAGAGAGAGAGAGAGAGAGAAAGACAAATGCAAGAGAGAGGTAGAGCTAGGGTTAGAAGTATTTGTAGCTGTATTGTGGGCTGAGAGTATATGTATGGGCTGAGTGTATGTATTTTGGGCTGAGTTTATTTTGGGCTTCGTATTTTTTTATTTGGATACGTATTTTATACGGTCTGGGTATATTTTATACGGGCTGAATGTAGGGGTGTGCAAAATACGGTTTGAACCGAAAAACCTGACCAAACCAAACCAAAATACAAATTTTGGTTCGATTTTTGGTTTATGGTTTGGTTTACGGTTTTCAAATTTAATTTTTTTTATTTCGGTTCGGTTTACGGTTTTTACGAATTAAAAACCATATAGACCGAACCAAACCGAAATACTTTTTATAATAATAATAATAATATATTGTATTTATATTAATATTCACTAAATTAATGTTTAATAGTTTTATTCTAATATAATATAATAATATTAATATTAGATAATTTATATTCACGCATAAAAGACTTGAGTTGATTTGTGTTTTGCATAAAATACTTGAGGAGTAGTGTTTTTTGTGTTGATTATATTTTTCAAATTATTGCTTAGATTTTGAAAACTATTATGTTGATGTTTTTATTGGATTATGTAGTAGGTTTATTGATGCATCTTTGCCTAAATTAGCATTTAGATGTTGACATGGTGCAAATAATTGAATGAAATATGTGTGTTGATGCTAAAAAAATTTAAATTGATTAAAAAAAAGTGTAAAAGATTTCGGTTTGTACGGTTTGGGACCGAACCAAACCGAAATATTTCGGTTTGAGGCCGAATGGTTTTTTAAAATATGGTTTGGTTTTTGGTTTGTAAAAAAATTTCGATTTGGTGTTTGGTTTGGCTAATACGGTTCGGTTCGGTGACCGAACCGACCGTTGCACACCCCTAGCTGAATGTATTTTTGTTATGTCTAATTAGCTTGGTTTAGTTTAACTAGTTAGTTAATAATTGATTGTGTAAGAAAAATAATGACATATAGGTAAATAAATTGATTTTTTTTTCCATTTTTGGTTGTGAAAACTGATATGGGACAGACCAAAAAGGAAAGTGTGAAAATTGATTTGGGACGGAGGGAGTAAATTTTTTAGGGTGAAAATAGGACATTAGATAAGTTATAGGACCAAAAAATACTCTCTCTTATTCTATCTTAAAAATTTAAAATTGATCAAAGTCCTTTTTTTTTTCCCAACAATTTGATAGTTCGGTACAATAAATTGTAAAGATAAGTCTTGTTTTTACTCTCTTTCTCTTTTTTTTTTTTTTCCTTTCGTATGGAGTAATAATGTGGAATGAGTCGAATGACTGCTATTTAGAGCGTAGATCTCAAATCAGGAAGCCAGCGATGCACGTTTGCCTTTTGAACTCTCTCTCCTCTTCTCTCTCACTTCACTGACTCTCCTTACAACTCCCAAACTACTCTTCCCCTCTCACTATCACTGTCGCCATCATCTCACCCTTCCCCACCACTACCATTTTCAAACTTTGCTTCTATTTTTTACCCTCAGATACACAGACCAGATTTCTAATCAATCTACGAAGGGAACGCATGAAGCTGATTTCCAGAAATTAGTCTACTTTCTCTCGGAAACGGAAAATTGAAGCAAGTAACCGCGTTTCAAGTTTGACCTCGATTCTCCTCTCCTTGTAATTTCCATTCTCTCTCTCTGAACTAAATTTGTACTGTGTGCGTATGAATGGAGCGATTTATGTTTGCGTAATTGGCGTATGTATGCCTAATTTAATTTATGGTACATAGTATTCAACTAGTCGAGTATATGCTTACTAAAATTAGATATGCACGTGTGCTTTAGTTTGTGAAAGTTTTCGAATTTGTCATTTTCTTCAATCTGCACCTGTTTTGAGTTTTTTTTTGACTATTTTTGACTTGCTTTGAATTTCACATATTTTGTTGGTTGGTTGTATATATTGCCTCTTGACCTAAAGGAATAATTAAGCTGATAATTTAGCTAAAGGAATGTATGCTCTGAACTAAATTGTACTGTGTGTGTATGAACGGGGCAATTTATGTTTGCATAATTGGCGTATGTATGCCTAATTGAATTTATGGTACATAATATTCAACTAGAGTCGAGTCCATTTGTACGGTGGAGATGATAATATGCGTACTGAATTAGATATGCACGTGTGCTTTAGTTTGGGAAAGTTTTCGAATTTGTCATTTTCTTCAATCTGCACCTGTTTTGTGTTTTTGACTATTTTTGACTTGCTTTGAATTTCACATATTTTGTTTGTTGGTTTTATATTGCCTCTTGACCTAAAGGAATAATTTAGCTGTTAATTTAGCTAAAGGAATGTATGCTCTGAACTAAATTTGTACTGTGTGTGTATGAACGGGGCGATTTATGTTTGCATAACCGGCGTATGTATGCCTAATTGAATTTATGGTACATAGTATTCAACTAGAGTCGAGTCCGTTTGTATGGTGGAGATGATAATATGTGTAGTAAATTAGATATGCACGTGTGCTTTAGTTTGTGAACATTTTTTAATTTGTCATTTTCTTCAATCTGTACCTGTTTTGAGTTTTTGACTATTTTTGACTTGCTTTATTTTTCACATATTTTGTTTGTTGGTTGTGCATTACTCCTGGGAAAAATTAGTTCAGTGTCTAAGTTGCCACATAGCTGATGATTTAGCTAAAGGAATGGTGTAAATAGCTTTGTGAATTTTGTCTGTTCTTGAGCAGGTGTACTCTTGAGATGAACCTAATACTTCAAATGCATTACTTGCAGGAAATGTTAACATGCATCAGTAGACTATTCCATGGGGTTGGGGATTACTTTTAAGATTTGGAAGGTTGAGTGGGATGACTTGAGTTGACTTAACTGATACTAAGGAGCAAAGAGAAAAATTGGTCCTCATAATGTGTTGATTCATTAATGTGGTAATTCACGTTGATACGGTTTTTTCATCAGATGGTCATGCTTCTTCTGAAAAGTCTGTATCACACCTACTTGTTCATTTTGTGCGGATGTGTTTGGGTGTGTGTGCTCGCTCACAGCTTGGATTGGACTGTAGAACAGGTCTCACTGGATGGAGTATCTGATCGGGACCTTTCTCTCTTTAGTGGTGGATCACAATCTAATGCTATTACAAGAATTCGGGAATCAAGATTTCGTAGCCAGGATGATGATTTTGTTAGTTGTGAGGACTTGAAGGGTGTTGGATCATTTGATACTACATGTCGGCTCAATTCAAACCTGTATAGGAATTCTGACGTGTATGTACTCGGTGCTGGAAACCTGGAAATACTTCCTGACATAGAAATTGTTTGTCCAATAGATGGCTGTACAATAAGTTTCAATTTATCTGGCAATATTAAAGTTGGTCAAAATGCTGCTGTAGTTGCTGGTACTGTTGTTTTTTCTGCTGCCAGTCTGACTATGGAGCCTAATTCTACTGTGAATACATCATCTTTGGGTGGAGCGCCGCCTAGCCAGACTAGCGGAACTCCTGTTGGCTATGATGGAGCCGGTGGAGGGCATGGTGGGCGTGGTGCTTCCTGCTTGAAAACTAGTACCTCGAATTTTTGGGGTGGTGATGTTTATTCATGGTCTACCTTGTCTGACCCATGGGCATATGGTAGCAAGGGTGGCGGCACATCTGATGACCACAAATATGGGGGAAGTGGCGGTGGACGAGTTTTGCTTGATATAAAAGATGTTCTCTATTTAAATGGATCGGTATCTGCAGAAGGTGGGGATGGAGGATCACTAGGAGGTGGAGGATCCGGTGGAAGTATCGTTATACAAGCTCAGAAGCTGTGAGTAACCTGTAATGTATTGCCACAACTTGTGAGCTAATCCCTAAAATGAGAAGAAAAAAATTGAATAAAAGCCTGGAAAATATATTTGAATTGTACCAAGTTAACTTCAAGTAGCCTTAGCATGTTGATTAAGTTTTGACAGATAATAATTATCTAAGACCAAATGTTTATCTAATTATCAACCGACCTGTGCATTACAATATAGGTATAACGTTTTGTTTTGTTAATTTCTTATGAAAACTCTTACGAGTTCAGTTTTCCAATGATGTGGTTTTGCTGGACAGGAGAGGCTTCGGTGTCATAAGTGCTGCTGGTGGGAAGGGATGGGGAGGAGGTGGAGGTGGAAGGATATCTCTGAACTGCTATAGCAAACAAGAAGATGTGAAAGTCACGGTGCATGGTTCGTACAGATTTACTTACCTTATATTTTGGAGCATGTCTTGTATAAGACCGTCTCATACATGAGACATGATACTTTACTCAAATTTTAAAAGTATTACAAAAACTTGTAAAAGTATCATGTCTCATGTATGAGACCGTCTAATGCATGTTTTTGTATATTTTGAATAATGGACCACAAAGCAAAGTTAAATGCTTAAATGATTTATTCTTCTGTAAAATTTATTTCGAACTTTGATCCTAGATCTTCCTGCTTATCTTTTTATCTTTAAGTGGGAGGTCAAGTAGAAACCTAAATATGTGATAGCTCCCAACGTACTGTTATCTGTAAGATTGCATTGTTCCTGCTGTGGCAAGTCTTTTAATTTTGATTGGCTAGTGGCATGACTATCTTGTAACTTGGCCTATCTATTTCACCTCCAATAAATTAATATGCTTTCCTCTGAAGGTTTTTTACAATTTAAAAAATTACACCCCCAATCTACGTGGGAGATCAGGGAAGGGTCCCTAACCTGTTTTTTAAATGCTTTCCACCAAATGTTAAAGCAATTCCTCGTATGTGCTAGTGCTTCGTGCAGTCTGCACCACAAACTTCCTCATATCTGGTCATCCCCGCCCAAAGGCTAAATTCTTAGTTAGCTGAGTAGATATATGGCTGAACCTGTAACTATGGCTTTCAGTTCCCTCCGCATAATGTAACTTCTTATTTAACTTGTGAACGGTAGAAAAGACTTCACCAATAGTAAGCAATTAATCTTTTACCCAGTACCCTACCTCTCATTTAGTTGAATTTAGGATTGGGCCTTAAAAGGAATTGATATCAATAGCACGAGTTTCCTCCTCGCTGTTGCTAGCGTTACAACATCTATTATTATTTACGGAATCCTTCTCTACACCATTAGTAGATCCTGGTGATTATAGATTGCAGGCGTTGAGGCTTTCAGGAAAATAGCTGACCAGAATAATTAATGACTGCTAGCCTTTAAGCAAAGTTAAAAGTTCAAAAGTTGCACCGACGTATTGTTTTTTTAGGGTAGCTTTTCGTAGTCTCACAAATGTTAATTGTCCACTGTGAAGGATCTAACAATTTTAACAAGGATAACATGGACTTCCATATATCAATCGTAACTAATATCAAGGTCTAGGATGTTATGGCAGGGTTTAATCCCATACACATAGCTTAATGTTGTGAAAAGAACCAAAAGATTTTATTGACAAATGTTAAGCTGAGAACAAAGTTCAGGAAATAATTGTCCCCCAACAGGAACTATAATCCGTCCCCAAGACTAAATAATCAAATTATGCTTCTTGCTGCCTCCCTATCTCACGGAGAGTTGAATTTATAACCATTACAGAAGACTGAATAAGTAAACTATTAATTTTTTCCAAGCAATATGCTATTTTAGACCCTTGAATTCAGCCACTTTATTGTCAAATAAGTTGAGATGCCTTGGATTAGACCTGAGCTTATAAACAATCCATGTTTCATGCCCATGAGATATGCCTTCTCTATCACTTAACCTCCTCTTTATGCTTATGCTAAGTCTTAAAATAACCAGTAGATCTGTTAAGTTTAATCTTACTAGTATGATCGATTCATGTGTTAGAGATTGCCCGTTGACCATTTGCAATGGAAGGTCAAATGGGAAGCTGATTGTGTGCTTGAATATTGGAAGTAACCATTAATTTTGAGAGATGAAACAACAAAATCCAATGTGTGCTGCAAAGGTTAGTGACAACAAAAGCCAAATGGAAGATGAATATTGGACCTCTCGATGAACGGAAGAAGACAAACAATCCAATAGACACAGTTCAATATAGGCTTTATGTAACCAAGAAAGAATTAAGAACCTGGGTCTGGAATAAAAAAAAAAAACATGAATCATATCTTCCTTTAGTTGAAGTCTAAGAGAAGGAAAAATAAATCTCGAGAACAGTCCTATGCATTTGAGTTGAGAGAATATGATGAAAAAACCATAAATAGGTTGAGATATATTGATCAAAAACAACATTTTCTAAAATGTGCTAATGGATCTACCCATGATTTGGGAAGCACGGGACTAAAGAAATCAAGCCAAAATACTTCTATTTTAAATAACTAGAAATATGCCTATGCTGTGAATGATTAGTATTTCTAGTTTATCATACTAATAAAATTTATTCAATAAGTACATTTATTAAATTTAAATAGCTTATGTAGAATATATCAATTTTTTTTGTTTCTTAAATCTAGATTTTTGTTTTTTAAGTCTGCAAAAATGAAGCAATTAAATTGGTATTATGCATTAAAAATGAAGCAAAAAGTTGTTATATTTTGAAATTTTCGTTAAATTTTTTATATAAAGAACAATTTCCTCGCAATTTTCTGTGCAAAATGTTTGCAATATCTCTCCATGTGGTTTTTTTTGGGGGGGGGGGGGGGGGGGGTTTAACTTTCTTAAAATGGAAAGTAGGGAAAATGCAAAATATAATTATTTTGGCATGGTTCTGTTTTATATATACTAGAAATGCTCTCGTGCAGTATATTACAATAATATCTATTTTCTATTTTAAATAAAGCTATTTAATAAAGTGTATATGTTAATCCTACTATTATTATATTTCTTAGAAAAATCGAAAGCAAGTTTAGGTGGGAAAATTATGAACTTGCTAGTTTGGGCATGGTTCTGCTTTTATGCATTCAGATTTAGATTAACAAAGTAAAAAAACCTAGACATATTTAATAAATGAAAATCAAGGAACTACTATGGGGTCAGTTATTTCAACACAGTCTTATAAACCTTTACAATAACATAAAACCTGATCAAATCACCTTCCCAAGAAAATATACTTGTATCAATATACAATAAGAATCATGCAATTCAACTTCAACAATTATTATCAACATATAATAGAATATATAAAATTTGTTATGACCTTGTAGAAGCTAGATGCTTATGTTGTTACCCGATCTAAATCTGATTGGACTGTTAGCGTAATAAATGTGGTTTGGGATCGGAAAAAACAAATATAGGCTCAAGGGTTAGGGACAATGAATGCCCTAGCCGTAGAGTCAATGATATGAACTTTAAAGCTAATAAATGCTGAAAAGAGTAAATGCGAGGGGAATTGCTGAGTTTTTTAGGCTCAGTCTTAATGTTTGTTGTGTCCATTAATGAGCTCTTGAGACCCTATTTATAGTACATTGATTACACTTGGTGTTGCCCTAGTATCTTTGGCAATCCATACTTTTAATGCATGGATATTTGTCTCTACTGGGGACTGCACCAAATCTGTCATTTTCGGCGGATTTGGTTAGTTCTGAGCCACTAGCGTTCTGCCAGTTTTACTCTGGCAGGGGATTCTCTGTTCTAGGGGAGATTTGTTTCCTAAACTAGGTTTATCTTAGCCAAAACCCCTCTATAGCCTCTGAAATCCGCCTCCCTTTGGGACTGCTCTCTATAGCCTGAGTTTTTTAGGCTCAGTCTTTAATATAGTTTCATGATAAACTTATCATGAACTATTTTCATATAATACTTAAATATACATATATTATGTATATCCTTTATTCCTAAGAATTACTATATTAATACTAAATATAAGTACATATTTATATATATAATATATATATCACGTATATATTACATAATAATGTATTTAATGATAAATGCATATTTATAAACACATATAATTATATTAATATTTAATATTATATTAAATATCATTGATCGTTATATATATTTATATACTTGTACATATATGTCATATATTAATTAATATATATATATAATAATGCATTAATTAATATCTATTTATACATGTTTCCGAATATATATATATATATATATATATATATATATATATATTAAAAAATATTGTTATACGTATATCCCCGGTTCCGCATGAAAGTGTGGAAGGTTATATAAGTGGGAGTCAACCTTTGTCCTTTGACTATGGTTTTGGGTTAAGCTAGGGCTCCCTAGCTTATATTCCTTACTATTGGTCCGACCTACCGGATTCATGCAGGCTGCAGAAAGGAGCTTCATGATGGTGGACCCACTGGTTGCCACCCCGGATGTGGGTCCAACGGGGATTGCCACCGGAGAAGTGAGCCTTGTATGGGTTGCCACCCGAAGTGTGCCGTCTGTGGACATTTGGTTTGAAAGGGGGGTGGTTTGTTATGATATCCCTTATCAATTCCACATGAAAGTGTGGAAGCTATATAAGTGGGAGTCAACCCTTGACCTTTGACCATGTTTTTGGGTTAAGTTAGGGCTCCCTAACTTGTATTCCTAACAATTGGCTAGACCTTCTGGATTTGTGCAGGCTCTAGAAAGGGGCTATCCGATGGTGGACCCACGGGTTTCCACCCCGGATATGGCCCAAGGGAGGTTGCCACTGAAGAAGTGGACCTTGTATGGGTTGCCACCCGGAGTGTGCCGCGTCTGGTTTGAAGGAGGGATGGATTGTTATGATATCCCATATCGGTTCCACATGTAAGTGTGGAAGGGTATATGAGCGGTAGTCAATCCTTGACCTTTGACCATGGTCTTAGTTTAAGACTCTCTAGCTTATATTCCTGACAGATTTTTGAGTGTTCATTCATGTCAATAAAAGATGTTTGGGGTAGGATAAAATTCAGAGTGGCTCTTTGGGCGTCTAGTCTTAGGAAATTCATAGGTGGACATGTATCGGATTTAGTCAGGGATTGGTGCTTCACAATTAGTGATCTTATTGTAAGCTTTAAAAAGGGACCTCTCATCCCTTTTACCCTCCTTATTTTAATAAAACATTTTATGGATCAAATACAAAAAAAAATTGCAGGATGGTAACTTTTCCAAAACCTTCAACCAAAGAAAAACTTGAACCTTCTTAAGTAGGAGATTTTCCAAAGAACTTTGAGCCAAGGAAAGCAAGAAGTCTTAGAATCAGGAAAAAGAGAGGTAAAAAATGGCTTGCAAGTAAAGGACCCAGAAGGATCTAAGATCCAATATTTGAAGTCTTCCACTGATTCACTAAGGCTATGTTTGTTTCGGGATTTAGGTGTGCGTGTGAAAGTCATGATTTTGCATCCACAGGATGTAAAGTCCTTGATGAATAGTAAAAGTATGTGTTTGTTTTGAGATTTTGGCAGGGTAAAATTTTGCTTTACGTCAAATCATGTGTAAGAGTGAAGTAGGAAAGAGAAAGTGTGAGTGAGAGAAAAGTAATATGTGAGTAATGATTGAGTGAGAGAAAACTGAAAAATGATATGTGAGTAATGATTGAGTGAGAGAAAACTGAAAAATGATATGTATTGGGATGAGTAATAATAGATTTTATAGGCATTTATAGGTGTGGATGGAGAATGGGATGTGAAAACAGGATGTTACATCTCTAACTCAAATGGGACGGGGGCCGGAAAGTCCTAATCCTGTCCGGGTGAATCCCAAAACAAATACAGCCTAAAAGTAAAACCCTCTGGCGTAAACAACAGTCGACAAGACTCATTCAGTTCACCATCCCTCAAATTTCTAAAGTGCAGATACCGGGTCAGCGTAAAAGGTCAGGTCAGCCGTAGTTCTTTTACGGCCTACCAAATGACCATATAGGGGATTAAAAGATTTTTTCTGCTCCTTTTCTGGCCTACCAAACACGTCCTTATAGTTTAATGTCTTGTCATATGTGGAGGTCCTGCAAATAAACTTACATTGAATGCATAATTTGCACACACAACATCAAAAGTTGACTACAGGCTCAAACCGATTAATCAAACTTTGAATTCAGCAACTTCACCTTCATAGATTTTTTAGCTGATCACTCATTTCTATTGCAGGTGGGTTGAGTATTGGATGTTCTTGGAATTCTGGGGCAGCTGGTACTTACTTTGATGCATATGTACTGAGTTTACGAGTTGGCAATGACAATTTTACAACAGAAACAGAAACTCCATTACTTGATTTTTCTATTAGCCCGTTGTGGACAAATGTTTATGTGGAGAACAATGCAAAAGTATTAGTGCCTCTCCTTTGGACAAGAGTTCAGGTTAACAATCACCTCTTCCTTTCCATTTTCAATTTTTTACATAAAGGTTTCGCTTGTTCTTATTTGCCTTAAGATTTGTCCAAATTACAAAAAACATAAAAACCGTGGTTTAAACAATTACCAAATACTACCTTGACTGGCCAAAAAATCCATTTGATTGATCAAGAAATGCAAAATCATTTCACTTTTTGTGTTTTCCTCCTATTTGTATCAATGGGTTGTTTCTTATTTTTGCATTGCTCACTCAAACGGGTTTTTTGGTCAGTAAAGATACAAGGGGGTATTTGTAATGTTTCAAACCACGTCCACGGGGTTCTTTAGTTGAACAAATCTCAAGGGGGTTTTCTATAATTTGCCCTATCTGTTAAGAGGAATTCCCCTAACATATGCTGCACATAGACAATGATAGATATGCACATTCATGTATACATACATATGATTGCGTGTGTGTGGGTATGTATTAATGTGTATATTGGACTTATAAGACAGATTCATTTATGTATACATGTGGTTCTAAATCCAAGCACAAGTTCTGTTAAATCCATCTGTGCATCCATAGGATAAGCACTTTTTATCATACTAACCTTAACTTTCCTTGTTTGTATTATCATTTAGCAAATTATTCTTTTGTAAAAGTTCATATAATCTGTACTTCTCTGGAATAATTCTGATATTAATATAATTTGGTGTATACGAACTTAAATATCCATAAATTTAATTCTAGCATTTAAATTATATGTCAGCTTAGGTCAAAATCGGAAATGGTTTGCAAAATTTAAACATATCCAGCCCTTATCTTTGAAAGCCATGTATTGAGACATCCAGTTGGTGCCAAAGTTGCACAGTCTACAGAAATAATAATGCAAATAGAGTGGCAATAAATGACATTTGCAAGTTCAGAAACTTCTTGTGCTTATTTAAATTAATGACCTTGATCAATCCTAAGCAATTTGCTGAACTGCTGTTGCACCATCTCCAACTCTTTTCTTCAATTTCCTGTTGGATGTTTCTATCAAGAGTTCCCAACATGGAATGGATGTAGATTTATTTATTTAATGTCTCTTCTCTTTATTAAAAATGTTTCTGTTGCTAAATAAAGCGGTGAAATTATTTGGACTTCCTTTATGAAGGTGAGAGGCCAGATATGCTTGTATTGTGGAAGCAGCATTATTTTTGGGTTGTCTGAGTTTCCTGTCTCAGAATTTGAACTAGTTGCGGAGGAACTTTTGATCAGTGATTCTGTTATAAAGGTAAGAAACTCCACTTAAATGGTATTTTCCTTTTTATCAATTTTTGTGTTTCAAATAATTGTCTATTCTGGAAATATGAGTTCAATACTTGATGATCTTTGCATGTGAGAGCACCTTTTCATAGGAAAATATCTGCCTGTGCTTCCATGTAGAAAATAATGGAATGGTACAGGATACTTGAGTTTACTTGAAAAGGAGGAATTATTTTATGCTGTAAAATTTATGCAGCCTTCAGTTAAACAAGATATTTTCGAGAGGTCTGTCAATTTGTCAAGTGAGTAGCTCAGACTCTTAAAACTGGAGGAGTGAAGGCGTCACGAGGATCTGACAGGGGTGTGGGGATCCTTCGTTGGAAAAGCTGACACGGTTTTAGAGGAGGTGGAGACGTGCAGAATGTTTTGGGGAGGGCTTGGAGAGAAGAATATATCTTAATTTATATATAGACATATCCCCACACACTTATCCTAATTTTGCATCCGTATCCACGTAGTCTAAATTTTGGAAAATGAGAAGCCCGACATTTAGATATGCACTTGTGCCGGACACCCATTCCAAGTCCGAGCAACATAATATCTTGACTCTTATTTTACTCTCATGGGGCTATGAAATTTCTCATATCTCGTTATTTTACGCACCCAGTAGTAACTATTTGTTTTAGCTGATGGTCTGTGTAGGAGTGAAGAGGTAGAACAAGTAAATAAACGTAACAAGAACAGAAATACAGAAGACCACTTCTGTCCTACGCCTCAAAGGGCTGCCCAATCCAATATCATAAACTCTATATTCAAAACCTAGACTCAATTATAGTTTCCCAGGCCCATGGGCCAACTCGATCTAAAACATAAACTTAAATAACAGTAATAGCAATAATAATAATAAACTGGTGGGCCATGGCCCAACTCCTTATCCAAAGGTAATCTTTCATATACTTATCTTATGAATCTAGTGCTTGAAATGTCCTTTTCTTTTGCTAGACCTAGTAGTTTCTTAACATTTATTTCTATAGAAGAAAATTTATGCTGCTTTACTTCCAAGAGAGGAAACTGAATGCTATTTTCTTTAATGTTTTGTATGATCTATAATCTATTCCATATAAAGTTTGTGGGCTAATTTCTTCCACCAATTTTTGGTACATAAAATATATAACCATATATACAACCCATCACCAATCATAGGTGATGTCAAACTCTACTTGTTGCCAATAACTGATTTTGTGTTTAATGTTGATGTAGGTGTATGGAGCTTTTAGAGTATCTGTCAAAATGCTACTGATGCTGAACTCCCAAATCCAAGTTGATGGAGGAGGAAATGCTGAAGTTGCTACTTCCATCCTTGAAGTCAGAAATCTTGTCGTTCTTAAGGTGATGACCAAGTGACTTCTTAATTAACACAAAATGTTTCAGTTCTTGATTTTTTTTTTTTTTTTTTTAATTTCATGGCTCTAATTCACTACTTATTCCTTTTTGTGGCAGGACAACTCTGTGATCAGTTCAAATGCAAACTTGGCTCTATATGGGCAAGGACTTTTACAACTGACTGGTCACGGTGATGCAATAAAAGGCCAGAGACTTTCATTGTCATTATTTTATAATATTACTGTAAGTTATCAACTAAAGAAACGAGTTCACTTCTTTCTTTCTGCTCTGTTTTTGTATTTGCTCTTACATTATTGATGTTACATTAGTTATGGGTTACAATTGAAATATCTTTGTCCTTGTAGCACTAGTGTTACGTTTCTTCTCCGGTAGAATAGAAATGTTATCCTGGACGGGTGTTCAGTTGAAAGTTTAGAGAATTCTCCTTGTTTTTCTGCTTTCTCATGTTTGCTGATTATCTATCTCTTTGGCTTGATAAACCTGCAACTTTCTTACATCAGAAAACTTTTCATGTGTTAGGTCGGCCCAGGCTCTTTAGTTCAAGCTCCCTTGGATGATGATTATAGTAGAAGTTTGTAAGTAAATTGAACAAATAAAATATTTCACATATGATATCCTTGGCATTTTCTATTGTCAAATGACATCTTCCTCTGTTCACCTAATATAGGGTGACTAAATCTCTTTGTGAGAGTACAATATGCCCACCAGATCTGATAACTCCACCAGATGATTGTCATGTTAATTATACTCTGTCCTTCACTATGCAAGTAAGTTATTTATCTTCTACGGACTACAGTGCGATGTGTCTCTTTGTGTACGAGTACCTTTGGAGTTTATATAGCCATCAACAGAATGCAAAATAACTTCCCATGCAGCTTCCCATTTCTTTTGGATTAATTAGGTTGTCCTATGGATGCTTTTGCAATTGGCACCATGTCTTAATCATGTAATGGAGGGGAATTGGAGAAACTATGTTTCATGTATTACATATTTTAAAATTATCAAGGGTTAAAATTATTCACTCTCAACAACTTTTTCACCGCCTCCATGACACGGGCACCGTATAACCAATACATACTCAAGAGATGCTTATTCATCCACACTGTTTCCATGAAGCTTCGTAATCTTTTTTCTCCCCTATTCTTTACCCTTTTTTTTTTCTCAAATACAATCCCCAGATAATTGAATTCTTTTGGATGTAATTTGTAAAAATCTTTTGCCTAATGCTGACAACTGTTTCTTGTATAGATTTGTCGTGTTGAGGATATTTTGGTGAATGGAGTTATTAAGGGAAGTATTGTTCACATCCAGAGGGCAAGAACTGTTATTGTGGACTCTGATGGCATGATCACAGCATCGGAATTAGGTATATATCTTGTACAATCTTTTGTCATGCTCAGTTGTAGATCAATGCTGATGTCTGCCTTTTAAATTTAATGCCCTTCCCTTGCAACCTTCAGGTTTTTGGGACCATTGCTGTTTCTTTTTCTACTAAACCTTCTATTATGGTTTTAAATTTCTATAATGAATTCCAGGTTGTACGACTGGTATTGGTAAGGGAAATTACTCCAAAGGAGCTGGTGCTGGTGCTGGACATGGAGGGAGAGGTGGATCTGGATATTTCAATGGGGTCCTGAGTGAAGGAGGTCGGAGATATGGCAATGCTGATCTTCCTTGTGAATTGGGTAGTGGAACTGAGGGCCATAATCAATCTGATGGATACATAGCTGGTGGTGGATTGATAGGTTAGTTTTTAACTCTCACTTTTAAGTGTTCCCAAAAGAGCAGCATTTGTTTTTCTTGTAGTTTGTGCGTTCACAAAGAAATATCTTTAGATGCTGGTTTTTGGTTGCTAATCAAAATTATGTTCCATGCACTACTTATTTGTGCCAAGTTTTAAATGCCTCTGTTGTTGTTTTTTTTTCATTGCATAAACTCTCCTTAGTTGGTTTGAGTTTAAACTTTTATGTTACTTTAGATATAATAGCTTCTAATTCAAAAATAATATCATAGATGTCTGACGATGAGATTTCAATACGCATGAGAGAACTTCTACGTTCTCTATTATGTTTAATTGTGTAACTGAAGTCTGACGACTTGTATTCTTGTTTCATGCTTTAATGTAGTCATTGGATCCAGACAATGGCCGCTTACAAGGCTCAATAATTTTGGGTTTATCAGCGCTGATGGCCAAAGTAGCAATAAGCCAGCTCTAAATAGTAATGGCACTCTAATAGGTGGACTTGGTGGAGGTTCTGGTGGCACCATCCTTCTTTTCCTCCAAGGTCTTGCACTTGCAGAGAACTCCACTTTATCTGTTCTCGGAGGCTATGGTGGTTCGTTGGGGGGTGGGGGCGGTGGGGGGGGAAGAATTCATTTCCATTGGTCTAAGATAGCAGGTGGAGAGGAGTATGTCCCACTTGCGTTTGTCAATGGTGCTATCAGTTTCAGGTACACTAATATTTACGAATGTTTACTTCATCAACCATGATACTAGAGAGTGTTTACATCTAGTTGAGTATCATTTTAACTTTAAAGCACTGTCTAGAATCTCAAATATCTGGTTTTCTTTTCTTTGTATTTGCATTATTTTCTTCTGTTTTATGAAGCACAATTCTGTTTTTTCCAGTGCTACTAATTCTGTGCTGGGTCTCTAGCTTCAGTCATTGCTAGTATTACATTCTTAATTTTAGTTCTTTTGTTTATATTGGTGAGTGATTGCAAATGATTACAACTAATATAACTTTCTTACAATGCATGCTCTTATTTTTACTTCTTAAAGCCTTTTAATTTTCATTTGCAATACCTAGGGAAGGGGAATCCAAAGACTGTATGATATAGTAGCACAGTTAAATGAAATACTGTTTATATCCTTCCTCCATTTGACTGTCAGTCAAACTAAACACCAAAATATCATACAATTTTTTTTATTAGGTCACATTCTTTAAAGATATTGAGATTCCATGTGCAGTCTTTGATGTTTTCATCTTTCTGGAAGTATCTGAAATTTCAATATTTATACAATTCTTCGATACCAAAATAAAAATGTAGCATCATGACAAGATAAACAGACACTGCAGGTGATTTTGAATGAAAATTGTTTGTTTTAGCTACTTATCAAAACCTTTGCATTTTGTATCAGTGGAGGTGCAGGGAGTGAAGATGGTCGTCGTGGTGAGAAAGGCACAATTACTGGAAAGAAGTGCCCTAAAGGCCTGTATGGTACATTTTGTACAGTATGTCCTGTGTTCTTCTCTTCTCCTATAGCTTTGTGCCAGTTATATACTACACCTAAAAGAAGAAAAGAACTACATAGGAAAGGACATACATTAAGTAACAGAAAGGCACTTCCTTAATGTAGTGACCTTTTTTTTTTTGTCACATGTTCTTAAAAACTTGATATGCAATTACGAATGGAATCAAATAGTAGGAGCATCAGAAATATCTTATTATCAAGTATGATCATCAACTCTCCTTGGGTTTTCAATGTCCGCATGACTCTTTGTCCTGTTCACCTTATTGTAGTTTCACCTTACAAGTGACAAAAAGTGCATATCATTCTCGTCCAATTATTTATGACATCATTCAATTGGTGATGTGTGGGTGATTGTTATTCTATACTGCCTAAATCTTAACAGATTTAGGAGAGTTTCTGCATACATGCTTAACTAGGGATGCTATTACTCAAATTAATCAAGTATATCATAAATGCTTAATCGTCGGTTGATTGATGATGTGCATTACTTACCGCCTGTAATAACTTATAGTCTTGATATCATGGTTTTCTTAACATCTTTATACCTGGCCAATATTAGGAATGCCCTGTTGGAACGTATAAAGATGATGAAGGATCTGATCCAGATCTTTGCAAGCCTTGTTCTCTAGAGCACCTTCCTACTCGTGCTAAGTTTGTCTATGTAAGAGGTATTTTGACTAATATATAATAGTTCTTAGTTAATATCTCTCGATTTTATTTAGTGCATAAACTTTAAATAAATCTACTAGCTCTTTTTTACTGGGCCCGATTGCTGCAGGTGGAGTGACCCTGTCAAGTTGTCCTTACAAATGTATATCTGACAAATATAGGACACCAAAGTGCTACACACCATTTGAGGAGCTGATATATACATTTGGAGGCCCCTGGCCCTTTGCCTTTCTATTGTTCTGTGTAGTCATGTTCCTGGCTCTTATATTGAGTACTCTGAGAATCAAGTTTATTGGATCAGGATGCTCTTATGATGGGGCAAACTCAATTATGCATCATGATGATCAACGGTCTCCTTATCTTCTTTCATTATCTGAGGTAAGCAAATCCCTACTTTGCCTAGTTTAACTGAAGTCCTGGCATGGCTAGCTTACCCGTGCTGCATCTTTCTGTTATCCAGGTTCGTGGTGCCAAGGCAGAGGAAACTCAGGGTCATGTACATAGGATGTACTTTATGGGTCCTAATACATTTAGGGAACCTTGGCATCTTCCTTATTCACCTCCTGCTGCAATATTTGAGATCGTGTAAGAATATTTGTTCATTGTCTACTTTATCACCACAGTGCAAATGAATGCAGCTGTATTCTGAAAGATATTAAGTCACATATTTTAAATGCACTTTACTGGTTAGTTTTAAGTTGTCTGAAGTCTTAAATTTTCTTCATCTTACGTTCCATCATGAGCATCATCTAGAGGTTTAAATATCTTTTCTTGTACATTTGTTTGAGGTTGACAGCCTGTTCCCTTATCAGGTTTTTCGCATGCATATTATATGGACTCTCTCTCTCTATATATATATATATTTCTTTCTTGTCCAAAATTTCTATCATCACCAACCATATTGTTTTGGCACTGCAGGTATGAAGATGCTTTTAACAGATTTATTGATGAGATCAATTCTGTCGCTGCATATGAATGGTGGGAAGGGTCAGTGCATAGCATACTTTCAGTCCTTGCATATCCTTGTGCCTGGTCTTGGAAACAATGGCGTAGGAGGAAAAAAATTCAACGGCTGCAAGAATTCGTCAAGTCTGAATATGACCATTCTTGTTTAAGGTCTTGCAGATCACGTGCTCTATACAAAGGAATGAAGGTTAGCTGTAATCTAATCACCAGTCTTTTTCTAAAAATCGTCACACCACAGGTTGTATGTTCATGTTTCCAAATGTGTAGTTGTTCAAGCATTATATCTAACGTTATTTGGTCAAATTCATGATTCATGTTACTTTTGTTTCTATTAAACCAATCTTGATTATCAATTTCTCAAAGGAAATCTTTAGTTTCTGAGTTGAGCATATGCATATTATAATTTTTTTAACTTCACTAGCACTGGGAACACAGTTAAATGTATCTCCCACCAGGGGGTTGGCTTATATAGCCTACTGCTGTTAACTGTTGTCCCCTATGGAGGGATTAGCCTGAAGCAGTATGGATGCATTTTTTCAAAGTTTCACATGAAAGGATTCACATGTCCAACTAGTACAAACAGAACAAAATAAAGGCTTTTGTTTGCAATTTTTATGTTAATTTGTGTTTTTTGTGGAAAAACAGCAGGACTTAACAGGTGTCTTAAACCATCGGACAATTAATAAAATTCCTTAAAGCTCTCATATATATTTCAAAAAGAATGTAATCTTCCAATTCAACCAAATGCACCTCATAATCAAGGAGAGAAAATCTTGTCATCATGATCATCTTAGATAGCGATAAAGTTGTACAATTTTTATGTTAATTTGTGTTTTTTGTGGAAAAACAGCAGGACTTAACAGGTGTCTTAAACCATCGGACAATTAATAAAATTCCTTAAAGCTCTCATATATATTTCAAAAAGAATGTAATCTTCCAATTCAACCAAATGCACCTCATAATCAAGGAGAGAAAATCTTGTCATCATGATCATCTTAGATAGCGATAAAGTTGTACATATAAGTTGATATATTTCTGATATATCATATAATATGTATGAAATAATGAAACAAGGAATAGGAAAATCTTCCTTCATTGTTCGCCAGAGGACAAGATACTCATGGAGGATTAAAGTTGGAAGCCTCATTAAAAGTGAAAAGATCCTAAATCTCCTATTAGTAGAATCATTATATTTATGTGTAAAAGAGAAAACGCTAGGGAAATTTGTCTGTATTATTTATGTACAGGACTCTGGTGTTTATAGAGGGAGAAAGAGATGTAAGGTTACAACCAATATAAGTAATACCAAAAATAAAGATCTACCTACTGTGCATAGGTTAAGTGTACAAGGAAAGAATGATAATAAAATAATCGTCAAAGACATGTAGTCCTCAGTGGATCCATCCTGTACACATCTTTAACATCTGATACCATGTTAAGAAGAGTATAAATTAAGAAGCAAAATAATGTTCTCCTTTAGTAATTTTCCCTGATAAAAGCAGTTCCATTTTAGGTTTTAAAGAAGTCAGGAAATAACAGCATATATAAATCAGTCCTGATTAAGCACATAGTCTGGCAGATTCATTCAACCTTCAAAATTGGAGGGAATGGTGGGGAAGAGAATTTCCTTCTTTCATAAAGTCAATTGACCAAAGAGAGGATTGTCTATGTATATGGATCCTCAACTAGATGGAAAGAAGCTAACTTTCCGTATCAAGTCATTCTAATAAAACAATCTAAATATTATAATGTTTCTAATTCTTTCATGACAAGAACCATCTACTACTACTACTAATAATAATAATAATCGTTCATGGAGGGCTAAATATATTCTGACACTCCAACAATATTTCTCTTTACAGGTTGGGGCAACACCTGACTTGATGGTTTCTTACATTGATTTTTTCTTGGGTGGTGATGAGAAACGCATAGACATGGTGACCAGTATACAAAAAAGATTTCCCATGCGAATTATTTTTGGGGGAGATGGAAGTTATATGTCCCCTTATAATCTGTACAGTGATACATTATTGACGAATCTCATTGCCCAGGTAACTTTGCTGTTTATTTTTTGTTGTTTTGGTACTGAGAAGAGATTTGGGAAAGCATAGTTTTCATCAGTGTTGTAAAAGTTGGCCTTGGCGCTAGGTGGCTCTTGGCTGCCCCACCTTAGGCACAATATAGGTACCTGCCCATCTAGGCAGGATGATATTTTTTTAAAGGCCAAAAAGACGTTTTGGTCTTTGTAATTAGTATACAATAGAGTATGATAAACTTTGGCATGTTCATCTTTATGAATATTAAACAGTATCTTAAAGATAAATTAAAATATATACAAGAATATTTATAATATTAATATTGGGGGAAGTGGATCACCAGCAGAGGGCCTGTTGGTTCCTAGAGCGGCCTACTGGTGCCAAGTTAATTTTTTCAGTAACACTGATTTTCAATTCCCAGACCTACACATTTTAACATTATGAGCGGAATTTATGTTTTATGTTCTCATACACACAAGATTCCACACTTTCAGCATGCACCTGCAACTGTCTGGAGTCGCTTGGTGGCAGGCTTGAATGCCCAGTTGAGAACTGTGAGGCAGGGCTCTGTCCGTACTGCTTTGGTTCGTGTTATGGATTGGCTGGCTTCTCATGGAAATCCCCAACTCGAGTTCCATGGGGTTAAAATTCAGCTTGGGTGGTTCCAGGTGACATCCAGCGGGTATTATCAGTTGGGTATTTTAGTTCTTGCTGGTGGTTGTTCTCTTCAAGATCTTAATCATTCTCAGTATTTGGACAGCTGTGATGCATCATCCAGGTAATACTGTTTGATTCAACATCAAAGATCATAAATGACATGTTTGTAAAGTGAATTTATAGATGGACTTGTGTGTTAAAATATTACTCCCTCCGTCCCTCTATAAGTTTCTCACTTTCCTTTTCTGAACGTCCCACAATAAGTCTGTCATTCCATAAAAAACATAAACAACACTCCATATATTATTAAACAAATGCGTTTTTTAAACAACCACCTTCACTTTTTCACAACTCCCCATTACTTACACAAAAGTCAACATGTGACCCACCATATATTAATAAATAAAATACACTTTCTTAAACAAAACAACAAAAGAAAGATGAAATATATAGACGGAGGGAGTATAATTAATTGAGTTACTAGTCCTGGAATTTAGTATTACTTTGTTCTTTTATTGCATTCGTGATAAGGATTTCTCTAAATTTCTTTTCATTCGCTTCAAGTAATTTGGTTCGGATATTCAGTTGGCGAACTTGGAAACATTTCTGTTCCCTAGTCTACTGCAACTCTACAAAGTATATCTGTGAATTCTAAGCTCCCTGCTCCCCTTTTACCTATGAAACATTATTCTGGTGTTTCAGTTGATTAGGTAAGTGCTAACTAATGATGAAATTTAGCATGCTAGCTCACTGCCATTCGAAATACTGCAACCTGCATCTTCTTTCTTTTTCTATTTGTTTACCTCATCAGTCAATGATGGTAGCAGTTATTAAGCCATATACTAAATTGTTTCTCATTACCACCCCCCCCCCCCCCACCCCCACCCCCACCCCCCCCCCCCCCCCCCCCCGGAATCTTCAGGAACTTAACTTCAGGATCTCAAAATAGCTCCAAGCATCCAGAAGATAGTCAGGCTTACACAACTAATTTGTTGTCTCGTAAGAAGATTATTAGGGGCTTCAACGCTGGTATTATAAATGAAGCTACCTTGAAATCACTAGGCTGCAAAAGGGGTTTTCTCTTCCCATTCTCTCTGTTGTTGCTCAACACCCGGCCTGTTGGCAGACAGGTAGTCTTAACTCTGTGATATGTTCGTTAATATAGTTTTCACTATTTGACATTTGATTTCTTTGTTTCAGGATACTGTACAGTTTTTGATTACTGCTATGCTCTTGGCCGACCTTTTTGTCTCTCTCCTTATGCTCTTTCTGTTCTACTGGATATCTATTGGGGCTTTCCTTGCTGTACTTCTTATCCTTCCTCTATCATTGCTCTCTCCCTTTCCAGCAGGCTTGAATGCCTTGTTCACTTATGGGCCTAGGAGAGCTTCACTTGCTCGTGTCTATGCATTGTGGAATGCTAGCTCAATCTCAAACATTGTAAGTGAAGTTATGTGCTAATATGAACATTAACAATTTCATTTTCACCCAAACAACTGAACAATAAATGAAATGATGATAAAGGAAAGGAAAGTGGGGTCGACTACTTGTTCACCAAGTTACATATCCTCCTTATTGGCTTTTACTGTACTATTTCTTGAGCAACCTAACCTCTGGTGAAACTTATTTTCATACTAGCTGATTTTTGAATCTATAGATTATATACATGTGGCGTGCTGCTAATCTGTTTCTAGTTTTGAAAGCCTATACTTAAGCCAGTATAAACTGTTGTTTTGGTCTATTAAAAAATTTGTGGCCACGACCAAGAGATGCATTAGGTCCCCACGTCCCATTTAAACATATGAAGCAACCATTCTCTAATTACTTTTGAAGTTCTTGGCAGAGTGCTTCTCACACTTTTCTTACTTTGGTAGTTGATGAATGATAATGCTTTGAAAAATGAAGTAATGTAGGATGCTTGTGTATTCTGTTGACTCTATCCATTTACCATAACTTATATTCCTATGTCTCAAGCATATGATGAACTCTATACTTCTAAACTCGTCCTAAGTTAATTATTCAATATTTACAATAACATACTGGCACAGAGAAGCCCAACTTCAATTTGACCACATTTACTTGTAGGAGACTAACAATGTTGGATTTGAATGGTGGGCGGACATTACTATAGGGTTTGAAATTGTCTCACATGATATGTTCTCTCAAGAGACCTGCCCTTTAAATAATGCTATGATCATTTCTGTTTCTATAGTGAGATCTTCAAGAAATTAAGGTGGCGCTTGATTGAAAATTCTTCAATGGGGATGGGTATAAGATAATTATGGTCGTTAAATGAGATGAATAGATGATCAATGACACTACTTTCCCTTCTAAATAAGATAAGCATTACCCATTATGATTAACCTTTTCCCCCTCTACAATCGTTTCTCCTCAGTCATTCCCCCTCCATCGCCACCAACTACCTTCTTTTGTCTCATTTATTCTAAAATTGGATTTCAACACTTATGATGCACTCACCATGTAGACTATCATTCCTCTAACATATCCAGGGGCATAGTGGGAAAAATATTTTCTTTCTCATTCTCATTGAAGAACTTGAAACAAGCGCCACCTAAAATAAATTTTCCCATGTAGCTTGATTTGGTTGATAACGAGAAACAATGAAAATAATTGGAATCATTACTTATTGCCTTTATGATAAAAGTTTTAATTTATCAATCCAATAGATTCAACTTTACGAGACTATATGATAAAATCATACCATTTTGTGAGCTTGCAGATCGTGGCATTCATCTGTGGCTTGATTAATTATGTGATTACTTCAGTGAAATTCCCGGCAGATGCAAATGTTTGGCATTCAAGGTGAGTTCTGCTGACATCGTTTTTTGTAGTATATTTTATAGGAACTTCACAGTTGTGCATTTGCGTGATATACGGTGTCTTGTTCTTTGTAAAAATTATGGAAGTTTAAAGTAAATAGTGAAACTGATAAGTACTGAATGATCAAGGTACTTCTTGGATGATCTATTGCATGTAAATAGAAACAAGAGACATAGTTGTGTCTCTCATAGTTACTTTGTGCCTTTCTTATGGAATTTGTTTACATTGTCCTCAGTAGTATTTAATTGTAATTTCAAGTATATAGTTAAAGCTCCCAAGTTTTGTTTGGTTTCATTTCTCGTAAAAAAAAATTAGAGTTGGTCTCATGTGCACCAGTTGCGTTGTGCAACTAGTTCTTAAAAACTATCTATTTTTAGTAAAACAACTAGTTCTAAAAATAAACACCAGCGAAACAAATAATACTAATAAATGCGAGATTTATTCTGGAAATGTTCCATATCTTTTTCTGTTCAGGCTGGAAATGTTCTATATGTTTGTAAAAATACTGTCATGTTTAATTTAGGAAATGATAATTTATTTGCAGATTTCGTGTTTGATTATAGGATCTTATTGGTTAGTCTAGTTATATTATATTATATTATACTATGTTTTATATTATTTGAATTTTACTATAATTGAATGGTATACAAGTGCATCATTTAAACGATTGTAAGATGAATCTGTCTTTCTTAATCAATATCAATGTACAGAAACATGTGCATGTGAATGCATGGTAGTGATGCATATTTTACGAAGAGAACGTTCTTCTTTTCTCTTCCGGGGGAAACAAAACCCAAGTATTTTTTAATTATTCTCTTTCATATAAAGATCCCATATAACGGACCCCTGCAAAGTTGAAACAAGTATGATAAGTATTAACTCAATTGTTAAATTCTTGTTTTTACGGAACATGTGGAGTTTGATTCATCGTTTTGATGGCAGGGAAGACGACAAATGGTGGCTTTTGCCGACCATTCTGATGTTAATTAAAGCAGTGCAAGCTCGATTGGTCGATTGGAACATTGCAAATCTGGAAGTCAAGGACTTCTCTCTCTTCACTCCCGATCCTGATACCTTTTGGGCCTACGAATCTGCTTCCTGAAACAGAGTGTGGATAATTGTGTAGTGGTGTACATATATTTTGGCATAATGAGGAGCTTCTTTTTGTGCATACCATTTATTATATTATGTACAGATGACTTTTGCAGTTGATGGTTTATAGTCAGAACAGAGTGCGGCTGGTATATAAGACTCTTGTTTTGTTGAATCGAATGACGAATTGATAAAAGTTTTGATTTGTGCCTGGTTTTGTTCTATATAAATTGGTCTAGCGACGCATTCTTGCGAGATTGTCACACAAGAATTTGTCATTTGGTTGCATGGTTTCATGTCACATTCCTTGTAATATGATGACAAAGTTTTGTATGAAATTGTTCATGATAAGTTTATCATTTAAAATATTAAATATTTGATCAAGAATATATTTTTTTTTATCAAAAATCGAGGTTAGTGGTATTATACTTTAATTGTTGATTTTTTTTCATTCCTAATTTTTTATACTCCTGATGATATTTTTAATACTCTTTAGATAAAATAATTTTATAATAAATATAAAATCTATTCTCGGCTGGCTCGTTTGATCAGTTTGCAGTATAGTTTAAATATTTGTGTAGCTTGCTCCACTAGCTGCCGTATTTCGTCCTGCATGTTTCCATTCCTTTGAGATGTTTCCATGTAGAGACAATTTTATTTGTAGTCTGATGAGTTTTATTTTTGGTTATGGCAAATTCTTGAATAAACCAGTGGCGTCGTGCATGTGCGTTAATTAATGGTATTAATTAATAGTATTGGGTTTTTTCATCAAATAATATTAATTGTTTCTATTAAATTATATTAGTTGATAATTGGAGAGGGTGTAGTACGGCTTTAAAATGTGATGGGGTGGGGTGAGAGTTAATTTAACAAATTTGAATATATTTTGATGTTTAATAAAGTGCTAGAACCAAAATTTTATTTACCCATTTGACTTTTTTGCGATTTAAATGGATAAAATGATCTTTTTTATGATTGCATATTACTCCATTGAAGTGCATGAAATAAAATAAAAGATATTTTTATACGTAATCATTAGTGGAATGAGGTATAATTTAGAAGTGTTTGAAGGGATACATAATAAAATAAATGGGTAGACAAAATTGAGACGGAGGGAGTAACTCATAACATAGAAAACTATGAGCGGGAAGCCGAAAACCCTAACTTCGGCAGCGGCAATGGAAGAAGAAGGAGATCCATTTGCGTCGATAACTTTTGTTGAAGAAAAAGAAGATCCGTTTCTCAGGAGGCGATACTCGCCAATTGTCCTATGGCCGACTTTGCGCTCGGCCCAATTATCATCCACGCTCTCCGAAATCGTACTGAATTCGCCTCCGCCAAGTCCCGATTCTGTTTCTGAGGAAGAATGTCACCGATGATTGTTGTATTTTCCCAGGTATTTTCTCAAAAATGATGAACAAAACTAATTTTTTGGTTTGCTATTCAAAACTGCTGCAAATTAGGGCTTCAGCTTCCTTTCCAACTTCATTCTGCTTATATCGTCGCCAAACCTGAATTTGGGCTATATTTTCCGATTTATAAGTGTATGTCTGTATATATGCAAAGGTCGCGGCTATTAACACCCGAACTTTTGCTCTTTAAATCCGAAATATTTATTTTATCAAAATAGCTCAATGTAATTAGACTATTATACACCCTTTACCACTTAAAATCTATTAAAATATAAATTTTAGTTTTGCTCAATACACCCAATCCAATATTTTTTCTTATTGATTGTGACTTTATTTCTCCCACACCTAAACTCTTTCTTCTTCATTCTTTACTCAATCACTTAAATCAATACTCATGATTAATGCCATGGAGGAAGAACACACTTCGAAAAATACATGTAATGTAAAATTTCTATGAGTTTATTGTATGCCATGGAGGAAGAACACACTTCGAAAAATACATGTAATGTAAAATTTCTATGAGTTTATTGTTCTATATGATGTGTTATGGTATAAATCTATATAGAGAAGAATATTTAGGGTTTAAAAGTTGTATTACTTGAGTTACGATGACGATTTTGAGGTTTAAGAATTCTGAAAATCGCGCATATTTGGCAAACCAGAGCCGAATATTTATTATTATGTTTGGCCAGAGTTGGTCAAACGCAATGATAAATGTTCGGTCAATGTTGGCCAAACATTATGAATAAAGTTCGGTTGTTGTTGGCCAAACATTATGAACAAAGTTCGGCCACTGTTAGCCAAATATCATGAACAAAGTTCGGTCACTGTTAGCCAAACATTCTGCGTTTTTTTTCTTGTTCTAGTCTTCTGTGTGCGTGAGTGCTCTGCGTTTTGGGTGTGGGTGCGTGATTGTTTTGCGTTTTGGGTGTGGAGTTTTTTTTTTTTTTTTTTTAGTTTTTGATTTGAGTGTGTGGGTATATTTTAGGGTTTAAGATTTGGGTGTATGAAAATATTGAAATTTAAGTTGAGGAGTAAAATAGACAATATATTACGGGTGTTTTGAGTAAAATAAAAATATAGGCTCGGGTGTGAAAAGCAACGGATGTGATGAGCAAAAGTCCGGGTGTTATTAGCCGCGGCCATATGCAAAAACACACATTCTTGTTACAAGTTTTGGTTTCAATTTTGATTTTTTCAAAAAATTTTAATTGGAGTATCAATGATTACATCTTGCAGTATTATTAATTATTTATCATGTCACTTGGATTTTGTGTTTAATTTTAAATTAATTTTGGCTTTTCAAAACTGATTAAGTAAATTGAACTTTGAAAAATTAAAATTAATTTAAAATTAAACTCAAAATTCAAGTGCATACCTATGCATATAATTGCATACAAGCACCACTCTTGCAAAAATTGCCCCTATGGCATCAGTGATCTAGTTTGCACTAGAATATATTTGTAACTTACGAGAGTCCTTCAGTTTCATTTGCTTTAAAAAGAGACTGGTGCTTGATTTGTTCATTGAATTTCTGGTTACATGGACTACCTTTAAAGGTATTTTTTTATTTACTCAGCCTAATTATGATTTATGAGCAACAATTTAAAGTTGAAGAAAATTGATGCTGCTTTACTTGTAAGAATTTGGTGTGATGAAGAATGTATTTTCTTGTTTGGAATTTGGTGTTAATTTTATTTACGCAAAATGGATAATTAAATTGTCACTTAAATTGAAATGCGGTTACAACTAACAATTTTTAACAATCCTCCGCTTAAATGAAATTAATTCATGACACCATAAGAACGTTGTGAACATGATGCTTTGAACTGGTCTGTTTTTTGTGTAAATCAAGACAATGACATTCACACAATAATAATTTTACATTTTTAGTTCTTACATTGTTGTCCATTTTGGTCGTGGACCATATCTTGAATTTATAAGCGTGTATTTAATTTCTCAGTTTGAAGCGGCCCCACTTCAACACTTGTGATTTTATATCAAAAGTACTCTGCAATACTCCATCTAATTAGGATTTAGGAATCATAAAAAGTTGTTATGCTTAATCTTGCCACACGTCATAGATTTTCTGCACTTGAAGGGATTCATAGAAGATAAAGTATAGAGTGAAATTGGTTCATACATGAATTATTGAAGGGTATTAGTTGTTTTCACTAAAGAGTATTAGTTTTTTTCACTAAATAGTTTTACTTGTTTACACAGAAGAGTCTTAGTTGTTCAGTAAAAACAACTAATACCCTTCAACGAAAATAACTAATACCCTTCGGTGAAAACAATACATTTCGGTGAAAATAACTAATACTCTTCAATGATTCATTTATAAACCAATTTCACGCGATAGGTACTCTTCATAGAATAGGTTTCAAAAGTTTTTCAAGTGCACATCTGCTTGTTTAGAAATTTTGTTTTCTCGTTGAACCAAGTTCTTGGGATCCTCCAGTCATTATGGATGAGTTTCTGCTAAGAACACCCTTTTAAGTGTGGGTTTTAACCCCATTCCCCTTACTCTTATCTTCTAAAATATATCATCAACTGATCGAATTTTTGTCAAAATGCAATCACCATTGCATATTGTCTAGAGGATTTTCATGACACGGCTCCCCTAACTTTTCAACTCATGGGCTTGGAGTCTGTGTCAAATATCCAGTTTGTTTTTGTGTATTCTTCCAATACAGTTAGATATACAAGTTTTCATTTCAGAAATTAAGGCAGTTGGTGGTCAGTGAAAAAGTTTCCACTAGTGGATTTGTTCAATCTCGTTCGTATAAAGTCACTACACAAAGAGATAAAGTCATGTGAAATGTGAAGAATTGATAAAATGATCCTACCATTGTTTTGAAGTTTGGGGGTGACAAGTAAAGATTGAAGCAATAATAATGCTTATATTAGTTGAACAAATCAAATAAGTTGTAAATTGAATTTAATTTTGGTACTCCGATAAAAAATAAGTTTAAAACATTTGTGTTTTAAATTGTGACTTAATTTTGATGAAATATTAAATGGAAATGATGAACAACTCAAATATAGAATTGTTGGAAAAATATGATTGGATGTGGTGTGTAGATGAAAATGACCATGCAAGAAACAGATTTAACACGAAAGTCAAGGTGAGAGTTTGACTTTGTCTCCATAATACGATATTGCTTCGTACTTAGGTGCTCTGGTTACATGACAATCACTCTCAAGATATAACAAATTTAGCGTCTTCTATCTGCTGCATTACGAAATAGAAGATATTGGTGAACAGACTCGGGCATTCGAAACTTTCTTGACAACTATAATGCAAGATTATAATTACTAGTATGCTTGATATAACTGTATGGAATCAATGTGAATTAAATAACAAATGTTGGGAGTTTATTTATAGATTGATAAGAGTTGTGGTAATAATTATGACTTTTCACTATTAACATATTTTTCCAAAAGATGCCATTTTTAGAAAATAAACATATATTCATCAAAGATTGTCTCTTAAATCATAATAAGAGTAACAACCTTTATGCAATGTTTTTTTATTTTAAAAACCCGAATTTGAATTTTGAAATCCAAAATCCATTTTAGTATCGGTTTTAAAATTAGGTTTTTGAAATTCTAATTCTATAACCCTATAAATAATCTATACAACACTTCTTTATTTTTACATAATAAAGTTAAAATATATCCTACTCAAAATTAGGGTTGTTCACGGTACGGACCAAAATGGATATTGTACTAAAGTTCGGTTATTTTAAAATTCGTGTGTCCGTATTCGTATTGATAATTTTGGTACAGAGCAGAGCGAATTTTCGGTTGCAAACGGACCAGATTGGATCGGTACGGAACAGAGCGGAGAAACGAAATTTTTACCCATTTTTTTATCATTTTCTCATTTTTTTAATCAAATTTTGAAAATAAACATATTGATGCACACACACTCGAATACTACACAACTTCAACCACAATCAAACATATATCATTACAAGCTCAAATATAACGCATTAAATGATAATAGATGGTTAAAAATTAACATAAATCCCCACCAATAGAGTATTTAAAATACATTATATAAAATATATATTTAAAAATAATCTTTTGAAATATCTTGTGAATGGAAAGTGCAATTTTAAAATCACTTTGATCATAATTCCTGATACAGGGTACAAAGTTTTTGTAAGAAATGAATATACATTAACAATGAAACTAAAAGAATAAAAAATTAATTTTAAATCATTTTCATATACACCTAAACATAAGTTAATATTTTAAGAGCTTAATAAGATAAATAGTGTTTGTATTATGAAAAAGTGGAGAAATTATATTATCCTATAGTTGTACTTGAATTTAATAATATTATAATAATATTTGATAAATAAAAAGTTAAATTTAATACATATTCAATTCGGTTATTCGGTTCGCTACGGAACGGTTTGGTACAATTAATTTGGTAATATCCATATTCGTACCAAAAAAATATTCGGTTCGGTTTCGGTGCGGTTAAAGTAAAAAAATTCACGATTTTTTGGTTCGGTTCTTTTTCGGTGCGGGTTTCTGTGCAGGTTCGGTAATCTCCGGACTCCGTGAACAGCTCTACTCAAAACAAAAAAAGAACACAAATTTTAAAAATTTCATGGATTACAAAAACCATTGGTTTTCAAAAATCGTTTTTTTAAAAGTCACTTAAAACCTAAAAATAACATAGTCTTAGAGGGGTGTATTCAATTGGAATTTTATTGGATTTTTTTTTACTTTAAAAAGTCTGTGGATTTAGAAAATCTATAAACTCCATGCAGAGTTTGACTGACATTTTTTATTGATTTCCTTGGATTTTACAGAATTGTGATATATACTTTTTTTTTTATTGATCTGCATGGATTTTCATAGACTCCAACACTGGAACCATTGATGCAAATGTATATGGAACACACTTGTATATTAAAATTTTTTATCTAAATTGTTTAGAAAAGAAATACGTTAGTTAAAAAAAAAATTATTA